>BCFW01000004.1:0-600000 GCA_001599015.1 Apiotrichum domesticum | reverse complement strand
GATGGCCGCATGCCTCGGCTCTCTGGGCGTGAGCTAGATGCTTGATATTCCGGAGCTGACAGCAGGGCACGACGCTCCCGATAGACGCGATCCCCGCGTTCCTCTCCCTCACCCGCGCGCTGGTTGCGTCGGCACCGCACGCACCTGCCTTTGAGCGCGAGGTCGTCAATCCCGCGATGGGCAAGCTGGCGGTCACGATGGGCAAGCTCGTCCAGCGTACCCTCGAGGCGCGCGACTGGGGCGTCATGGTGAGTTATCGAACCTGCTGTCGCTAACTCTCAGCACGTCGTCCTAGACTCCACGCAGGCATTTATCTCCGCGTGCCCCGCACCGTTCCGTCCCGCGATTCCCACCCTCCGCCCGGCACTTACGGCGCTCGTCCTCCGCCTCCCCCCGCACGATGCGCCTGAGGCGCTCCGCATCGCCGCGGCCGAGACGCTCGCGCTTCTGTACCTCTGCGGGGGGAAGGCTGCCGCCGCAGGCGCGTGGGGCGGCGAGATGCGGGACGCGCTCGGCGGCCTCGGTGCGAGTATCTCCGCGCTTGCCGCCGATGCGTGGGAGGAAGAACCGCCGCGCACGGCGCCCCTCCCACCCCCCGCTGCCCTCCCTACCTTCCCCCTCGACCCGGTCGCGCGCGCGCTCGCCGCCCTCGCTGCCATTGAGGGATACGCGGAAATTGCCCTTGCGCTCCTCCGCCTCACCACCGCGCGTCCCGTACCGATCCCGGTCGCGCAGATTGTGTCCTCTGCGCTCCGCCTGCTGAACCTCACGCTTGATACGCCCACCGCAGCGCACATTAGCCCTGCGCACCAGGCGGTCCTTGCATCCGCGTTCCCCAAGCTCTGGCGTGCGGGCCTGCTTCTTCTCACGGCGGCGACGGCGGTCGGCGACCACCTCGTGCCCCACCTCTCCCCGATCCTCGAGCACTCCGTCTTCCTCCTCGAAAACGTGCCCCCGACAATGCGCGAGCCGCGTCTCCTCCTCCTCCGCTTCCACGGCCTCTTCCTCGAGTCGTACCCCGCCGCGACCCTGCCGGTGGAATACACCACCCGCCTACTGCGTTTCTCCCTCGGCGTAATGGGCACGCTGCTGGATACAAAGCCGGCACCGACAGCTCCCCCCGCCGGACGGAAGAGCAAGAAGCGCGCGCGCGGAGCGGAAGACGCACTGATCGGAACGCTGGAGGGGCGCGCCGCCCGCGCAACCTCCCAGGCCGAGGCAGACATTGTCCTCACCGCACTGAACCTCACGCCGAAACTCCACACCGCACCGCTCCTCTCCCCCGCTCTCCTCACCTTTTCCATCCGGCTGCACCTCTCGCTCCACATGACTTTGCGTGCACGCCCGGGAATGACGTCGTACTCTGCGCTCGCGGCCGCCCTCGACCACGCGCTCGAGGAGGCGACCCACCTCGAATCCAGCGGCACGGCGCGCGACGTGTGCACACTGCTCATCGCCATCCTCCCCGCCACGGCTGCGAGAAATGCGGCCTTTAACGTGCTCCTCCACCCCGCCCTGCCGCCCGCTCACCGCCCGCTGCCGCCGCTCGCGCAGCTGCACATGTTTGCGCCCGAGAGCGAGGAGGAGAAGAAGCTCCGGCGCGAGATGGGGTTCATCTTCCCTGGCGAGGGAGGGGAGCTGGATGAGGATGAGGATGAGGATGAGGAAGAGGAGATGGTTGTTGACGAGGCACCCGCCGCAGTGCCCCTGCCGGCTGTAGCGCCTCTTCCTGTTGCCCCGCTGCCGGTCCTTCCACCGATTCTTGCATCAGTGGTGGCCCAAGCAGCTCCACCTCCGGCCCCCCTCCCCGTGCCGGCTATGCCCCCGATTCCCGTCGCAGTGCCAACGCCCGCAGCCCCACTTGCCCTCTCCGCTGCTGCCGCCGCACCCCCGCTAGCGACGCTCGACCCCGCCGTGCCGTTCATGTCCGTCCCGAGCGCCGTGCCTGTCGGTACTTCAGCACCAGCACCCGCCCCCCTGTCCGCGACGCTCGCGCCCGCACCCGAAGAGTCGGACGACGAGGCCATCCCCGAGCTCGACAGCGGGAGCAGCGACGAGGACGAGTAGATATAGATGTAGATGCATGATATGTAATGCGATGCAAGGTGCTCGTTGCTCTGAACAGTGCTCTCCAATATTCTATGTACAAATCCCCCGACCTCTACTCATCCTCAGCTTCCCGCCATCGGCCCTTCCACACCTCGACGCCCTCCCACCCGGTCCCCTTTTTCCAGCCGTACGCGCGCTCGACAGCCTTGCCCACGCGTCCGTGCGCGACGCGCCGCAGCTCGATCCCAGCCTCGCGGCTCGCGACGATCGCCGCGTCGAGCATTGCCGGATCACGGCGCTCGACAGCGAGGAGAATCGTCGGCGACTTGCTACCTATGGCCTGGCGGCACACACGCGCGACCGCGTCCCACATGAGCGGCACGAGATGCGGGACGTACACCGTATCGGCGAGGACGACGAGCTCGAGCGGCGCGGCGGGCAGCTCGAGCTCCTGGGGATCCTCCCAGTCGAGATTTTGCGCCGCCACGCTCCCACTCCCTTCGGGAAGAAGACTCCGTGCCGCCGCGACGTTTGGCGCAAGTACGCTCGAAAGAACGGGCTCGATATCCGTCAAGACGACATCGTACCCCCCCGCAGCGAGGGTGAGCCCCACGAGGCCGACGCCGGCGCCGAGCTCAACCGCGGACGCAGACGCCGGCCGCCGCAGAGTGGCGACGTACGCGGCGAGGACCTGCCCGCCGAGCCAGAGCGTCGTCCCCGTCGTACCTGTTGACCCGGCGTCCTTTTCCGAACTCGCGCTGCCCGCCTGGAGTTGGCGGAACGTTAGCGATGTGTTCGAGCCGGGGAGGAGGTGCGGCAGGCTCGTAATGTGCTTTGTGGACGGGGCGGGGAGGGGCCGGTCCATTGTCGTGCGTGGGCGGTGGGCAGATGAAACTCGGCGTTCAACAGGTCAGATAAGTATCTCACGCTCGATGCGTTGAGAGGGACGTGAGGCAATGGCAGAGGGTGCTGTAAATGTTGTGATGTAGACTGTTTATACTCTCCAAGCTCTTCCAAACTTTCATCGACTTTACATTTTACATGCCGCAAAACGCGTTGTTCTTCCTCAATTTCTTGGCAATTCGAGGCGCATTTACAAGTCGTACCCACAACTTCGCCCTTCGCACCAAACACGAGGACACGAAACCACACAAGCCCAAAGCCAAAATAAAACGCCAACAGCCACCTTGGCCACCTTCGCCTCCTCCCCTCCTCTCTCTCTCCATCCCCCTCCCTCCCCGATGGCAAGAATAGGCATCGCGACGGCCAACCTCGACCAGCTCGACCTGCGCGGCGACGCGCCCACGTCCCCGCCCTCGCCAGTCTCGCCGTTCTTCCAGTTCCCCTCGAGCCCCGAGCGCGGCCCGCAGCACGACGTCGTGGCCCCGCACGCCGTGCCGGACGCGGCGTTCTGCCAGCGTCTGCCAAAAGTCGAGGTAAGAGAGAGAGAGAGAGAGCGCGTGTTCCTACGTTCCTACCGAAATCCCACTTCGTATCCCCCTGTACTCACCGCAGCTGCACGCACATCTCACGGGGAGTATCTCGCGCGCAACACTCCAGGCTATCTGGGAGGAACGCACGGCTGCCGAGGGCGAGCTCGGCATAGAGGCGCCCTCGGTCGCGCTCCAGGATCCGAACCAGTCGCAGGGCATCAATGTGTGAGTCCTGGCGGAGTGAGCATCGGTCGGTGGCAAGGCGCGAGACGCGGTGGTGGGCGAGACTGGTATCGCCGCGCAGCCCGATGTCTATCCCGTAGCGCTCGCTTGTTCTACCTTGCTACTTGACTTGTCTTGCCCTTGTTGTCGCGGTTACCTGCCGCATTCCCCAGACAGTCACCTCCGCCGTCCCCTTCCGACCTTCCGACACTGACCGCAGCTTCTTCTCGCACTTCAATACGTACATCTACCACCTGATCAGCACGCCCGCCGCGCTCGCCCAGGCGACGTGGAGCGTGCTCGCCGAGTTTGCCGCAGATGGGGTGGCGTACCTCGAGCTGCGGACGACGCCGCGAGCAATGATGCCCAAGCGCGGACCCGGGACGAGCGCGGAACAGGGCCTGCGCATTGTCGTCGGCGAGCTGAATAGGTGGAATGCAGAATACGGCGAGATTATGCCCGTGCGCCTTATCGTCGCTGTTGACCGCGCAAAACACGACGTGAATGCCGCAGAGTGGATTGTCGACCTCGCACTCCGCCTCCGCGACGAGGGCGCGCCGGTCGTCGCCCTCGATCTCTGCGGCGACCCACACAAGATCATCGACGTGTCCACCCTGCGCGCCCCGTTCCTCCGTGCCGCGCACCACGGCCTCCCTTGCGTGCTGCACTTTGCCGAAGTCCCTGTATCCAGCCACTCGGCGGAACTCGAGGAACTCCTCTCCTGGCGCCCCCGGCGACTAGGACACGCGATCCACGTTCCACCCGCGATGCGCGAGCGCATCCTCGCGCGCGGCGCCGCCCCCGAGCTGTGTCTCAGCTGCAACATTCTCGCCGGCATGCTCCCCCCGCGTCTGTCCGAGCCGGAATCAACATTTCTCTCCGAGGCAATCTACGGCGGCCAGTCGCCTCCGCCGGTACATCGGCACCAGTGTCGGCCGGCGGACTTTGTCGACCACCACTTTGGCTGGTGGTGGGCTGCCGGCGGGCCGCTGAGTCTCGGCACTGATGATGTCGGCGTGTTCGGCTCGCCGTCGAGCAACGAACACCACCACGCATCCCAGCACTTTGGCCTCTCGCGCCGTGACCTCGTGGACCTCTCGCGGCGCGCCATGGCGGGCTGCCTCGGCGGCGCGTACGATGAGATGCGGATGGACCGCCTCCTCGACGACTTTACGCGGCGCGAGGGCATCGAGATTGAGCATGTCGAGCAGGCGTTTGGATACACTGAAATGTTGTAGGATAGAGGACAGTGTTCAGGCTTCAATAGTAACGATTGTATGACAGGATACCAGATACCATGGCGGCTACGACTATGAATACGGACTACATTCTAGAGCGTCTAGGCGTCTAGAGCTTGGCCTGCTTCTTCTCCTCCTCGGCGATGCGCTGCATCGCGCGCTGGTACGCCGGGCGCGCGCGCACGCGCTTAAGGTACGCCTGCGTCGCGGGCCCAGCGGTAAAGTTACCCGGGCGGCCCTCGGGGAAGATTGTGGTGAGGACCCAGGCCATCATGATCTGCAAAATTAGCCTCTCTCCACACTTGGCCCACTCACGTCGCCCTCGCCGACCTTGTCCGTGCCGGAAAAGTACTCGTGCTTGGCGAGGAAATCCTCAATCACCTTGAGGTTTGCCTCGGTCGTGTCCTTTACGAATCCCGCGTGCCACTTCCTGAGCGTCTCGGCGCCGCCCTTCTGCTCATCGTTCATCTGCGCCTCGACAAGCGGCGCCGCAGCGTTGAGGATGATGCTTGCCTGTAGCGGGCCGAGCAGCGACCCCTCGCTAAAGTGCGACCAGTACACCGAGTCCTGGCTGGGGTTCTTTTTGACATTCTTGTCGTCTCCGAATTTGGCATTCAAATAGTGCACGACCGCCCCGGACTCGGTGTACAGGTCCCCGTCGACGAGGACGGCCGGCGCCTTGCCCAGCGGCGAGACGGCCTTGAGGCTTGCCGGAGCGCGCCCGCCCTCCCGGTAGTGGCACTGCAGGGTGTACGGCACGCCGAGTTCCTTGCTGTCAGAAAAGATAAACAAAAAAAGTCTAGAGGGTGCTCACCTCCAGAAGCCAAGGGATGCGCTCCGAGCGCGACGTGTTGAGGTGGTGCACGGTGACGGACATTGTGATAGAGTGGGGTGAGTAAAGGTGGTTCTTGGCCCCTCTTGGTTCTTTTCATGCACAATTTATAGCTCATACTAGGTCGTAAAATCGTCAACACACGGGTTACACGCGCTTACGCGGGAGAGTGGGTCAGAGTGGAGCGCGTCATGACCTTTTCCATGATTCATGACACACAAAAGTGGAGATGCCCGTCGGCGAGGCCGGCAACGACGAGCCGGATGCTGCGACTGCGAGATGTGTAAGGCCTGGGGGCGCATGAGAAGTGGGTAGTCACCAGTCCCCGGTGATCGGAGATGAATCAGCCCGCGAAACCCGGAAAGAGCGCAAGAGCTGCGCGCCCTGCTTGCCTCGCTTCACTGCGCACATGCTGCGCTAGTGTGTTCCGATCAGCGTTGTCCCTGGTGATGAAACCCCCAGGACGATCCCAACTGCTTCCGCGGCTTAACCCTATCTGGAACTTTTTCGAGCCCCGCCCAACTTCCCCGGCCCCTGCGGATCTTTTTCATTATGATCATCATGATCATCATGATCATCATGGTTCTCCCCTGTTCCTGACCCAATCGCCCGGAACATAACCTCCTAGTGCTGGCTGATGTCATCTCACGCGTCAGCCACATGCGGTTTTCCCTGGTCGGCCTTGTCCGAATTCACCGAGATGACTTTACGAATGGCCTCCGACCGAGCCGAGTGCCTCCCGCCAGCAGATGTGGAATTGGGGCTGCAAATCTGGAAGACGAGTGGAGCTGGCGGAGATGAAGATCTGGGAAGAACGGGGAAGATCGGCGCGGGGCGTGCAGTGGCCCAGCGGCCAGCGGCGTTCTTCCAGAGGATGTGATCCAGATATCCAGAGGGCTCGGCGCGCCTCTTCCAGAACCACGGCATGTACTTCCAGAAGCCAAGCGCCGGGAGCGTGCACGATTCCAGAGCGTGCGCTCGCCCCCGAGCGTGCCTTCGTAGTAATAGTAGTGTTGACCCACTGTCCCTTTTCTCGGCCTTGCGGAGCAACACGACAAAAGTGGAATAAACCTCCATCTCAAATGCTGGGAGGATGCTCGTGTGGGCATCTATATATCGCTGCGATGCACGAGGCACCCCGCCCCGACTAGCCCATAACCCATAACGACCACAGCGCTTTGAGAAACGAGCACCGAGAACCGAGAACCGAGAACCGAGAACCGAGAAACGAACAGTAATATAACAGCGATACTTCTCGCCAAGAAAACGCGATAACAGCACCCGAATACGGCCCGAACGCAACCTCCCAACCTCCCGACCAAATGTCCAGCCACGCCGGGGCACCCACGTCCCCCATCCTGCGCCCCGTCTTCCCGTGCGGACACCCCGAGCACGTGTGCGTGCGCCCGCGGCGCGCGAGCACGAGCTCAATCATCTCGCTCCCCGTCCGGCGGCGCGAGAGCGTGTCCCGCCGAGACCGCGAAAAGGAGGCATCGGCATCGCCCGCCCATACCCATACCCAAGCCCATGGCCAAGTCCACGCGCCGCTCGGGACGGTAGTTTCTGGGCCGAGCGAAAGCTCGCTCGCGGAGCGCGCGGACGAGGACGTGTTTGTGGACGATGAAAAGGGGCAGGGGCAGAAGCAGACGGGGTCCGAGGCGTCGACCGCCATGTCTGGAACGACGACGGCACACGAGTACGACAAGGCAAAGGCGGCGGCGATCGCGCCGCGCGTCCCGAAACGCAGCCGGCTGCCGTGGCGCCGGTACCAGCGACGGGCGGATCCCGAGAGCGGAGTGCACACCGAGCTCGAGTGGAACTGGACGCAGTGGGCCGGCGAGACGGTTGCGTCCCCGGCCCTCGTGCCTGCGCTCATTACGCAGGCGCTCGCGACCGGCCTACTGGACGCGACGACATATGCGGATTTCCAGACGTTTGCATCCAACCAGACCGGAAACGCCATCCTCCTCACCCTCTCCGCCGTCGGGACCGCCAAGATCCTGCTGGTCCTCACGGCCGTCAGTTTTGGCGGGTTCATCGGCGGCGCATTCACCTTTGGACACATCGGGCACTGGGTCGGTGAGTGGACAACTGGAAAAGATACATGGACCTATACTGACTCCTCAGGCGTCCGGCGACGGTTGTGGCTCATTTTCTCGACATTTGTGCAGACTATGTTTCTCGTCGTGGCCGCGATTCTCGTCTCTCCGCACGGCCCGCGCGCAACGAATCTCGGCGGCCCACACGAGTGGGTAGTTTTGTTCCTTTTCGCGGCGATGAGCGGCGCGCAGGTCGCAATGGCCCGCCAATCGAGCTGCCAGGAACTCCCCACCGCGCCAATGACGAGTACGTTTGTGGATTTCGTCGCGGACCATTATCTGTTTGCGGCGTGGAGCGACCCGCGGGCGACGCCGCGAAACCGCCGCATCACATATGTGATTGCCATGATTGGCGGATCGTTCATCGGCGCAGCGATGCACCGCTGGTCGGCGAGCTGGGTGGTAATTGCCGTTGCGGTGGGCGTCAAGTTTGGGGCCATGTTGCTGCTTTGTGTTGCGGCGCCTGAGGAGTAGGGTGATCTTGTAGAGGATAGAGCACGGAAAGCCATCTTGGATTTGGGATAGAAGGGACATTCTGTACAAGTAGAAGTAATCATTGCATGGATTCATTGGGATACTTGACCGGCACAGCTGCACTGCCTGTGGTTAGTGTCGTGGAGTAAGAAGCTCAGACGACAAAACCACAGAACCCGAGTTCCTATGTATGAGCAGAGGGTATACATATGCAAGGTACTACATCGAAACAAACACCTAAAGCTCCCCCTTCCACTCAGCAAGGGCGTACGGCGAGTTGCTCGTGGCATTCAGTCGTCCAGCAAACAAGTCATCCAGCGCGTCCTCCTCGCTGCTCCCCTCGCTCACGAGCGAGATCATGCGCTGCGGGCGGTCAATGATCCTCGACGCGTCTGATCCCATACGCCCCAGCCGCCCCGCAATGACGCTGTACGCCATCTCGCGCGCGTGTCGCCCCCCGAGGCGGATCTGCGCCGGTGTCAAGCCCGCCATGTCGATCCCGTTCAGCATGTACACCGTGTGCAGCTGTGGGATGTGCAGGCCGCTCATCGCCGCGCGAGGAGCGATAAGCACCGGCGGGATACCTGACGGATCGGGCGTCGGGATCCCCCCGTCCAGCGCCTCGGGGACGAGCGGGGTGGCCGCGATGCCGAGTTTGTCGAGCTCGCGGGTCAGAGCGCGCAGAGATCCCGAGCGCGGCGGGAGGACAAGCGCATATGTCCCTGGCGGCGGGGGCGAGGTGGCGTGGAGGAACGCCAGCGCCTCGATGAGCGTAAGCTGCACAAGCTCGTCTTTTGGCCGTCTCAGCGCAGACTTGTACGGGCTCCCGCCCTCCTGCAGCTCGCGGCGGGTGGAGTGCTCGACATGGAGCGGCGCAAGGCGGCCAGTCGGACCAACCACAAACGCATAGTGTTCCGGCTTTGGGGCCGCCTCGGGCTCCCATGCCGCGACGCCGCCGACGTCCCCAATCTTCGCAAGCGCGTCGATCACATCGCGGTGCGCCGAGCTCGCCGACTCGGTAAAGTTCAGATCGACGACGCCGCGCGACACGCCCTCGTGGTTTGCGCTCGTCACCCACCCGCGGCCGTAGACAAAGCGCCGGAGCGACGCGGCAAACGTCGCGGACGACCATACCGTGTGCACGTTCCGCCGCCGGCTGAAGTCCAGATCTCCCCCTTCCGCCTTGATCCCCAGCAGGCCGTTCAGGGCGGTCACCACCGGCGGCGGGTGCGTATTCACAGGGTGCTTTTTCAGCTGGTATCCCTTCACGTTGCGTCCCGGGAGCGGGCCAAACATGGTATCCGGCTCGTCGAGCATAATGTGCGAGAGGCGCGGCAGATCAGGCGGGTTGAGGGTGTTGAACATCCGCGGTGTAGAGACAATGATCGGCGCGTCCCAGTCCTTATTCTCCTCGGACAGGACAACATGCCGCGCGGAGCCCTCGGGGGAAAAGGAGGTCAGGAGGTCGCTGATCTGCTGCGCGAGATGCGGCGTGGGGACAAACAAGATGATCTGGCGCCCGCCAACAGCAAGCGACATGGCCGCAAGCGCGAGCACAAACGTCCTGCCCCGTCAGCGCCTGCTGCCCCATCTTTTCTGGCTACTCACTTCCCGCGCCCCATGTAGTCTTTGAGGTACACGTCTGTATCCCCGCGCAGCACGGACAGGAGGAACGCGCGCTGGCCCGGCGTCGGCCCCGCGGCGTCCGGGAACGCCGAGACGAGGCGCGCGGCAACTTCGGGGTGGATGCCTGCGCGCTGAGGTCAGCTTGGCTCAGGGGAGTGTTCAGCTCACCGTCCAGTTGTCGGCGTGGTTTGAGGCTGCCCGGCTGGGGGTACTGGGAGCCGGTGGCGAGGTCTCAGTCGGGGTCGGTGCTGATGATGGTGTTGATGGGAAGGTGACGGAGGACGACCACCGGATGTTGGTCCGCGCTGCGAGGGGAAGCGCACGGCGGGCAAGCGCCGGTCGCGCGGCTCGCGCTGCGGAAAAGGCGGCGAGGACGGCCCTTTGTGTGGCCATTGTGGGTGTTATTGTGATGGACAGTGGAGCACAGTGACAGTCTCTGAGGTACACTTGCCGAACTTCTCGAGGTCATGTCTGAGCTCGGAGCTCGGCGCTCGGCGCTCTGAGTCTCAGGAAATTTTGCCTCCGCCACCCAACCCCCCAGGTATTGACAACCCCCAAACCCTCCAACTTCATCCATCGAGCCGTCCAACTCTGCAGCTACAGGTACACTTGATGCATGCTTTCCGCTCTCTGTTCTTGCGTTTGATGGTGTTGATGGTCTAATGCGAACAATATGAGTTTCCTTCTTTCTTCTATACCTTTGCGTGTGAGCCTACGCGCGGCGGCCGCCGCCACCGCCAAGCACGAGCTTCTTGCCCTTCTTCCCGCCCTTCTTCTTCTTGCCCCGGTCCGCGTCCTCCTCGTCCATCGGGCCAAGGGCTGACCACGCCTCGTCCACGCCCTCGACGTGTTCCCGCGGCTGGATGGGGTTGCTGGTTGTCGAGCGGGAGTGGACGGCCCACGCGAACGACCCGCCTGCGCCGGGAGGAGAGCGCGCCGTCACGGGTGGAGAGGTGCCCGGTCCCGCGGACGGGAGGGGGTATGCCGCCCCGACCTCTGCGGAAATTGGTATGCCTGCCTCAAGACTTGACGCGGCGAGCGCCATCGCCAGCTGCTCGTCCGGGTCCATCGACTGGGTAAGTGCAGAAGGCACGACGTACGCCTCGGGAGGCTGCTTTGCGCGCTCGGCCTCCTCGGCGCGACGCTTGTTGCGGTCCTCGCGGCGGACCTTGTCGCGGCGCTTGGCACGGCGCGCCTTGAGCGGCTGCTCGAACTGTGCCAGAACGTCCTTGCTCACGATCGAAGTTAGGTCCGCCTCGACAAAGACGACCTCAGCGCCGATCGGGAGGTGCGAGAGGTACTTGACCCTCTTGCGAAGATCCTCTGTAACTGTCGCCGAGTCATATCCCGTCGTTGTAATCGTGATAGTCGGAGGGCACGCAGCGTACGACTCGTAGTGGGCGAGCAGCATGCGGCTGTCCAGAGGGCTTAGGTAGACGTTTGCGCCGAGAGACGACTGGTAGAACCAGTACGCCTGGGTCGGAGGTGCCGGTGGCGCGGCATGCGTCGCGCCACCACCTGGTGACCGCTTCTTGTTCCGCTTCGTCACAGGCATCGGGTTGGGCTCGACAACCTCGTTGGCGGGAACGTGCACCGTCGGGCCGGAATACGGGTATCCACCAGTAGTGGCGAGGAACTCGATTGGCACCTCCGTATCATTGTCCTTGATTTCCCCCTCACGTGCTGCCTTCTCCTTCCGCTCCAGCGCCTTGGCTTCGCGTTCGAGGCGGCGCTGTTCCTCCCGCTGTTTGGCACCGACCGCATCATTCCATGCGGAGCGCGACTCGCCCTCGAGACGGCGCACCATCGGCGTCATCAGCTCGTTGTTGACCTTGAGGATCTGGCGCTCCACCTTCTCCCGCGCGGCTGTGACAAAGCTGCGCCCGAGATCATCCCCCTCGAGCAGATCCCACTCGCCCTTCAGCTCCCCCTGCTCCCTATGGAGCTCCGAAAGCATGTACTCTGGTGTCGCGAGCATAAAGTGGGAGTACGTGAGGACGTCGGGAAGGAAGTACCACGGGACGGTGAGCGGGGGTATCGCGTCGGACGGCCATGTGGGTGTCGGCGGCAGGGCCAGCGTCGTCATCTGCGGCCGCTCGAGAAGACGCATATGGATACGGTGACTGCCAGGTATCGCTGTCGGCCGGTTATCGATATTCTTCGCCTCGGTGATGATCTTTTGCAGCTCAGAGCCCGACACGGAGGTGTTATCGCCCTCGCCCTGGCCCCGTGCGGCGCGCACCATCGTCTCCGAGTCGAGATACCGCACGCTCTTGAGCATGCCCTCGTGGATCGTGTCTCCGCAAATCGGGCACGACGCGGCCTTGGGCACGTCGGACAGCTGTATAAAGTGCAGCACGCAAGGGAAGCAGAAGATCTTCCGTCAGCTACGTGCGATCAACCACTTCAGTCACTCACATGGCCACACTTTGTCATCCGTCCCGCGACCGGCTTGCTAAGGCAGATCGGGCAGGTACGGCCCTGCTTCTCTTCCTCCATCCGTCTCCTCTTCTCTGCAGCCTCCTCTCCAGCAGCATCCTCAATCGCGTCCTCGTCATCGCCAGACGACACGAACCCCTGCGCAACGGAAAAGCTCGTGAATGTCGGCACGAGGATCTGCAGGATATTGGGCCAGTGGAGCGCAATGTCGGGATCCGCAAAGTGCGCGCCGTAGCTCGCGAGCTCGGTGGGTTTGAGCATGAAGCGGAAGCTGGCGTTGACAAACTTCTCCCGTGTCATCGGACTGCCGCGCCACGCATCGCCGCGCTTGCTCCGCCGCGGCGGACCGGCCGTCGCGGGCCCCGACGCCGAGCGCGGCGGGAGGGAGAAGCCGAGCCACTGCGCCGGGTCGTCCCGGTCGTCCATCACGAGCGCCTGCTTGCTGCGCGGTCCGCGGCGATTCGTGTTCGGCGGACGGCGCTGCTGCACGGGAGAGGTGGGGGGCGGCATAGTAGCGTCGTGGGTGGAAGTGATGGGATGGAGTGGTGGGTGGTGCGATAAGGACTCGAGTCGAGCTGGGAGAGTGGAGGTCGCTTGGACGCGGTGGGCCGAATGGGTGGCGACAAAACGTGCGTCAGGTGGGAACTACGGCTCTGCGGCTCCGAGGGATACGCCACGGGGAAGGAGTGTCGGCGGTGGTGGTAGTGAGCTTGCAAGCAGCGAGGGCGGTGGTAGAGATGGTGCCCTCGACTGGTTGAGAATGTGATGGATGCAAAGAGACGCGATATGATGGGAGTGGGGGGTAGGGGCCGTGGTGGTCCTCGTGCTCGGTCAGCAGGTGCGCAGGTGCGCAGGTGCATAGGTGTCTTCGCACGTTGTTTCTCTTCGTTATTACCCCCGCGACGCCGGCAGGTTACATCCGTCTCTCGGCCTTGCCTCCGCCGCGCCGCGCGGTTTCCGCTGATTTAAGCATCTCGGTGGGTCTCGGATTCGAACCTCGGACTTCCGAGACGGACACTGGACGGCGGACAGTAGTGATGTCGGCGGCGCAGCCCGCCCCACCCGTCATGTCGTAATGATCCCTCGCCGAACAGGTTCCACTGCCACGACAGACAATCCGCCCACCACTTCCCCAACCTCGCTTCACTCTCCTCTCCACACGATCCACACAATGTCCAACGTCGTCGCTCCCCCCACCGACATCCCCGGCTACCTCTTCGCGGCCGTCATCGCCGCCGGCGGCGCGATGGGATACATCAAGAAGGGCTCCGTGCCCTCCCTCGCTGCTGGCGGCATCAGCGGCGCTCTCCTCGCCTATGGCGCGTCCGTGAGTGCTGGCGGGAGGCTCAGTTTGGCGACGCAAACTCGAGCAGGATATACAGTAGTCACCAAAAGTCTTTACGCGACTGATATCGTTCTGCGGCGAGAATGCTTTCCCACATCCATGTACCACTGAATTACAGTTGCTCAGAGGCTCCTCTTGCGAGGAGACAGGGTCCAGATGACACCCTGCTGTGCAGTTTGCATGCCCAAGAGGTTCAAGAGGCGCCGGGAGAGCAGCCGCGTAATGACTTTCGGTGTCTACTGTATGAAGACACGCATTGGCTTGGATGTTTTGATTTGTTTACTGACTTCAGCGTGTGTCCCGCAACCCCCGCGACGTCAAGCTCTCGCTTAGTGAGCTGCCCGGTTCGCGTTGAGCTAACTCCAGCCGTGTCCGCCCTCCTCCTCATCCTCATGGGCTCGCGCGTCGTCAAGGGCGGCAAGTTCATGCCTGCCGGTGTTGGTGCGTTACGAATAGAGTGCGAAGATGGTGCTGACCGCAGTTTCCGTATGTTGCGCAAACGCTCGCTACTCTGACTCCAGATTCTCTCGCTCATCATGGTGGCCCGCTACGCTGCGCGCTTGTAATGGCCGGACTGTTGAGAATGTGTGGACTAACTGGATTAAGGATGGAATACTTTGACTGAAGTGAGCGCGTGAGCGGGAATGGTGATGCACGTGACTCGGCTGCAACTGACGTACTGACGACGACGACTGATGCTTTGCTGCCCATAGTGGCTGTGAGGAGGCCAAACGGGCTTTGCTTGTTCTATGGTGTGTTTGCGTCGCTGACCGCGAGAGGGAAGACAGGTCGTCCGAATTGCCCTCATAAAGGTTGGTGTATTATTTCTTTCTCTTTCTCTTTCTTCCACATCTTCCCTCATCTCTTCGTTCCGTCAAAGCCATCTTCCCCTCTTATTGCCATCGCCAACAATGTCCCGCCCCGATGCTGGAGCACAGGCGAAGACCGACCCAAAGCCGATCACAGACGACAAGCGCTGGAAAACAGGCGACGTGACTCTCATCAGCTCGGACAACGTCAGGTTCCGCCCCCCCGAGTACCTCCTCAAGGCTGGAAGGTAAGTAACAGTGCCCAAAGCCAGACGCTCACGCGTATCACAGTGTTGTTCTTCGAGACCTTATGTCCCTTCCTACCAAGGACGGAACACGTACGATTGCCTTCACCGACGATGGCATCGAGCGCGCAAGTATCATCCGCGTCTTCCTGTCTCTCTGCCAAGGCATACTTGTTAACGACTTCTTCGACGTGGCTCACTCAGCTACCAAGTTTCTCAAGAAGTACGACTGCCAGTTGCCCATCAATGTCCTCATTGCCAACCAACTGGACAATCGCGTATTCCTCAACGGCGACAGGGACAAGTTACTGGTCGCTGCCGAGCTCGACAACACTGAATTATTCCGACGAGTCATCGCCCGTGGGACCATTAGGTCGATTCTCGGGCTGCCATTCCCGAATCACCGCCTTGACAGTTACCCATCGGTTCCGGGGTACGACTTCTTCAAATGCCTGCCGACAGAGTATGCCTATGCTCTCCTCGTAACGGTAGTCGCGCAGCAGGACAATAGTGTGGAATTTGCAGGTCCCTGCGTGGATGCGACGCTCCGCAAAATCAAGGTACTGTCCTGAGCTCTTTGTATCCAGCTGATTCTCAGGGTCTCCCGTGGAAACCCGTGCATATTCCCCCGCGTCCCTCGCGGCCAAAGGCATCTCCCGCGGGCTCATCGTCGTCCCCTACGCAGCCGTCGCCGGCGCCGTGACATCGTTTCCCCAACTGCCTAATGTGTCGCTACGACGCTGCGCCCAGCGCCCCCAGACTGCGCTTCTCTTACTGATTTGTGACGGCGAGAAATGAGAGAGATACGCGAGAGAGATACGCGAGTGATGGTTGACAGAGCTGTTAGTGTCGATGTTGTCCTGATGATTGATAACTGAGAAAACTCATGAGGTCATGAGAATATGTAACTTCTGACGTGAATCCGTTCAGAGCCTTTCTGTTGCTGTCTGCATTTGTGCGAAGGGTGGTGTGTGAATTTAGTCGTGTGCATCCGCTATCAGGGGATCAGTTTGTCAAAAGATTGGCAGGTCAGGAGGACATACCGGCCGCCTTTCTGACCTGGTCTTTCCGTTTTACCCATTCTCTCATCTCTCATATCCAATTCTCTCATCGCCTCGTCTTCATCTTTCATCTCGGTCATCAATTCCACCACCGTTTCAAATCACCACTCTTCTCCTAGCCGCACCTCCCCGCTTCGGAACCCTCCTTCGTTTTGTCTCATAACTGTCTCCACCTCTGCCACCCAGTTCAAAAAACTCAACAATGCCTGCTAGTGAGTACCTCCTCACCGGATGCGCTTATGCAGAACCACCTACCGATGATACGTGTTGGACGACCGGAGATGCCACTCTGATCAGTGCCGACAATGTCCGCTTCCGTGTTCCCAAGTACCTTGTCATGTCTGGAAGGTCAGTTGAGCTAGAGCTTTGTCACTATGTTGGTGCTCATACCAGCGTTGTTCTTCGCGACCTCGTGTCAATCCCCAAACCTGACAAAGACGATAATACCATTTCGTTCACGGACCCGGACATCGAGAGTGCCGACGTGATTCGCAACTTTCTATCTCTCTGTGAGGGCAAACTGAATTCTACAAGTTTCCCCACAGTGGGTCACTCGACGGCCAAGTTCCTCAAGAAGTATGACTGCAATATGCCGATCCACGTGCTCTTCTCCAAAAACCTCGACAAACTGAGGTTTCCCAATGGAGATAGGGACCGATTTCTGATTGCAGTGGAACTCGACAACATCGAAGAATGCGCCCGCCTTATCGGCAAGGGAGACTTGAATAAAATCTTCGGGATCCCATTCAGACCAACTCCCTATCGTACTTCTTGGGTCTCGATAGAGTCGTACAGATTTTTCGAAAGCCTTCCCATTGATTTTGGCTACGCGCTGTTCGCCACCGCGGTTGCTTACAAAGGAGAGAACAAACATCTGGCCGCTTCCACCTTTCCTGAAGTCCTCTACATGATCCGGGTAGGATCGCGTCAGGTATCCCACTGACAGCCCGTCTGCGAATGAGAAGTGAAACGCCTTCGTGACACAGCGATACCACCACACAACCACCTATCCCTCCTGGCAACGGCCTAGTTCTGGGGCTGCACAACAACCACAATTCCCCAAGTGATCGGAAAAAATGACAGATTGACAGAGCTGATAGTATGATAATAGTTCTTACATGAGATGCAATCCGTGACACCGTGTGTTCTATTTAAGCAGCGACAGTGGTCCTGCTTCTGACGTCGATCCTTTACCTCCGAGCTTTTGATGAGATCAGCAGCGCTGATGGTTAAGTAAAGTAGGATGAGATGAGCCTGTGTGCCCACCACGGCTGGCTCCTTGGTCTCGTCAGCATCAGCCGCAGAGGAGCCCCATTCATCGCCTGTCTCGAATACCTAGTTCACAACTCCTTCATCTTCACTCTCGACTTCTCACCTATCATCATCGACATCATCCCGCCATCCTTATCGCCATGCCTCCTCAACGCGCTACGCGCTCAACCGGCCCTCCACCAAAGCTTGACAGTGAGCTGCCCCGCTGAATGTACTGTACAGTACTGACGCAGAATCCGTCACAGACGATGCCTACTGGAAGACCACCGGCGACGTTACCCTCATCAGCTCGGATGGCGTCCGCTTTCTCGTGCCCAAGTATCTAATCATCGCTGGGAGGTGAGGAGAAACATGGTTTTGATTTGCTCACTACCGCAGCGGCGTACTCCGCGACCTCATGTCTATTCCCGATTCAGAGCCGGGCCCCATTACCTTCACCGACACCGACATCGAAGGCGCTGCCGTGATCCGAATCTTCTTGAATCTCTGTGAAGGCTCGTTCGACTATAGCATTGACGCAACCCTCCTTCCCACAATCAGGTTCCTCAAAAAATACGACTGTCAACGGGAAATTAAGGTTCTTTCCGCCCATATGCTGGCCAAATGGAAGGTCAAGGGTGTCGATGAGCAGATGCTGTTCGTTGTTGCAGCCCATCTCAAGCAAATCGAGTTGTGCAAGGAACTCGTGTCCCAATGGAATAGCCTATCGCATTCTTATTCGCATTCTTATGCCGGTTCCGGTACACTGGACCGTGTCCTACGATACAGGAACTTCAAACTTCTCCCAGAACCCTACGCCTACGCCTTTCTGGAAGCTGTGTGGGAGAACGTTACAGGGAAGAACTTGCGTGCGGCTTTCGACTCAGCTGTTGAAAAGATCTTGGTACGTACCTACTTGTATACATACTACTGTAACTGCTATTAGTTAGCTGACTCCTCCAGAAGGGTGATCCTCTCGCCATGTAGTGTCTCCGAGCACGCACGAGTCTCACGCCGGTATCAATCTCCCGCTGCCGAGCACGACCGAGCTCGGAACACTATGAGAAACTTCACCGAACAGCCCACATTACTGCCCACAAAACAAGAAACGATACGAGAGCGAACCACCGCCAACTTGCTGGTGCCAATATTATTGAGGACGAGGATAAGATAGTGTGGCCATACCTTTGATGGATGCCGAGTAACGTCACTACACAGCTCTAACTGACCCCGGGCTTTCTTCACGATTTAGATAGCACCCAAACATTGCCCACTGGCTGATACTTCTAATGTCGTCAGCGAGAAGCCGGCTTGCGCCCCGAGGCACCGTGTCTGCACCACCCACCGCGAGGCGGCACAAGATGCTGGCAGTCTTCCCTTCCAACCACTCACAAACCGTCATTTCCCCTTCCCTCACGGTTTACTGTATCATCATTCAACACCTCATCTCTCCAGATCACATTCAACTTTCCCGAGACATCCAAGAATGCCCGAAAGTGAGTATTCCCCTCAACTACGCTGACGCAGCTCCCATCCCCATCACCGACGACGAGCACTGGAAGACGGGCGACATGGCGCTCATCAGCGCGGACAACGTGCGCTTCCGTATCCCAAAATACCTACTCTCTGGGAGGTAAGAAGCAGATCATGATGTGAGACAGAACAGCTTACGCCCCGCAGTGCGGTGTTCCGCGACGCCATCTCCCTTCCTGGCACGGGCAATGATATGATTGCCCTCACGGACGAAGACATTGAAAGCGCGGAGGTCATTCGCCGCTTCCTATCTCTCAATCAAGGTGGCTTAAGCTCGAGGTGGACACTACGCTCGTTGCGACCATCGACTTTCTCAGGAAGTACGATTGTCAACGTGACTTGGAGTATCTTAACGCCATACTGTGGAAGGGAATACACACCAACAATTATGATCCTCCACTTTTGTTCGTCATTGGCAGCCATCTCCAAGACAACGATATGTGCGTACGAGCAATCAAATCATGGGGCGTAGCTCCTCCTCCGCAAAATCCTGATGTGTACACGGACGGTGTCATTTCGTATGCGCTGTTCCGCCTCCTCCCAACCACCCACGCATACGCCCTTGTCGAAGCAAAGTCGGCCAAAATCTTCAACCTAAATTCCTCCCCCGTCTTTGAGGCAGCTGTTAAGCACACCCAGGTATGTATTTAGGTGTGACTGTTGTTTGGGCAATCTCGGTTTAACTGATCTCGCAGAAAAACTATTCTTCACAGCAGTGAACACCAATCAAGTTACGCCGCTCATGACATGACATGAACAAACGTACATTACAAGCTCATCACCTCTCCTCCATCTGGTACGAAGTCTCATTCACGATACACGACTCCACACATGACCCGCGCCACAAGGCCACCTACACCTCGATAAGATATGAACGACACGAAATAACTGATAATATGACAGAAAGATGTACTGTGTTCAGTATAAGCAACATACGCCAACGAGGACGAGCCTCATTCATCCCTGCAGTTGCTGCGTTGCTGAAACGGTAGCCAGGTGGATCTCACCATTTGTCCTTTTCTCAGGCTCACTGTTATGGGCGTCAGTGTGAGGAGATTGGAAGGGCGTGAGAAAGCGGACACGACGTGGGACCGTGTTCGCTTGTTGTACAGTGTGCCCACTGCCATCTTGACTAACACCCTCACATCACCATCTTGACTTCGTCTTATCCCAACCTCTCACCTCGTCTCCACTTTTTACTGCTCTTGTCTTCTCCTCGTCTCCGCATCTCCCCATTTCTCGCTTTCTTAATCTCTCATTCAATTCATTGCGTGTCATCGCTCCCTTTCCTAAGCCCTCGGTGTATCTCGAAACGGTCGCAACATGTCTGTTTCGACCCATAGGTCTGAAAGTCAGAAGAACGCTGCCAGCAGAGCTTACGCAGCCCCAATCACCGACGACGAGCGCTGGACCACGGGCGAGATTACCCTCATCAGTGCCAACAATGTACGATTCCAAGTATCGAAGTACCTTCTCGGCGGAAGCTCCGTGTTTCGCGACCTTATGGCTATCCCCAACGATGACAGCACAATCTCGTTTACCAATCACGATATCGAGTGTGCGGACGTTCTCCATCTCTTCCTCTCGCTTTCCGAGGGTGACTTCGATTCATCTACCCTCCACGTGACATTCGTGTCGGTCGTCGGTTTCCTTCAGAAGTACGACTGCCAACGGGAGATCAAGATCCTCAAAGCGTATCTCCACAACTGCGTCTGCCCAAACCAGAACGACACTAACGCCTTGGTATACCTTATTGCCAGTCACCTCGATGATGAGGGTCTCTGCAAACATACTATGGACCAGTGGAAACCCACAAGCACCAACGAGGTTCATCGCCAGATTCCCTACGCGTACCTTCGCCATCTCCCCATGCCATACCTCTATGCCTTCCTCGAAACGCATTCGGAGACCCCTGGTGAACGTTTCAAGATACTGTTCAGCGATGCTCTGGAGGCTGCACTGGTCCGTATTGTTCTGTTTCTCCCTTCCTACATATGGTGCTTCTGTTGACCCCTGAACAGACGATCGAGAAGAAGTTCAAAACCTTCGCAAAGCGTTCCTCAAGCAATCAACTGGCTGCGAAAATTAAACGACAGAAGACATAGATGGAGTTCTGGGCAACGAGCTGTCCCATTTTCTCGAATGCTACATACATATACTAGTGCGGTACAACCGATGAATACATAGTCCTACCTGGCTCCGCCGCTGTCTGATTTGGGGTTGTCTGGACAGGGGCCCAGTGTTCCTCGTCGTTCTGCTTCTCACGCCCTCACACGCACAGAGCCATTGGGGCGCCCCATGCCTGCCCCTGCGGCAATGTCTTGTTGGCGTCGGTTGTCATAGTGACAGCGACAAGCAGAGCCCGGCGCCCATGTTCCCAGCTCCCTCTGATGTCTGGCGGCCACCCTGACAGTCTATTCTCATCTATTTAAGAGCGGTGTGCTCACCTTTCTCTTCTCATCGACCTCTTTCTTTTCCTTCTTCACTCTTTCTTTGTCACTTTGTTCACTTTGCCTCTTCCCAAGCGCCATAGCTCTCTTGCCGCATCACCATGGCCACCAGTACGTACACCACAAGTATACTACTGACGCAGTCTCTGCCGACGCCTTTGGCATCCCGTCCGCCACCAACGAGTCATCCGCGCCCCAGCCACAACCACTCACGGACGACCCAGACTGGACCACCGGCGATATCGTTCTCATTAGTACCGACAACGTATCCTTCCGCGTTCCCAAGCACATTATTCTTGGGGGAAGGTAAGTTACGTGAAAGGGTATCATACTAACCCTGAAGCGCTGTTCTGACCGACGCAATTGCTTTCGGCGCGCCGGACAATGATAACACGATTGAGTTCACCGACCCGGAGATCGAGAATGCCAATGTCATCCGTGTGTTCCTGTTGCTCTGCAAAGGCGACGCAGATCCAACGCACATGGATTTTTTTCCCAAAAATGAGTTCATCTTAGCGGTGGTCAAGTTTTTGCACAAGTACAACTGCCAGCTTCCTACAAACGTGTTAATCGGCAAGGTATGGGAGGCGCCTTCTCTAGATCACTACGCAATTAGTACCTGGACGGCATTTCGTCTTGGTGTCGTCCTCCAGAACATCGAATTGTGCTGCTCCGTCATTACCAGGAGAGGGTTGGACGACCTTCTCGCAGTGAGCGGCGAGAACGCTGCTCCATCAATCTCCCACTACCGACTCTTCAAGCAACTCCCCCCGGACTATGCTTATGCGTTGTGTATGGCGGTGGGGACGCCTTCTCAAGACCGCGTGGTTGCCAACTCGCAACCTGCTTCGCTCTTTCGTGATACACTGCAGTTAATCCAGGTAGTTTGTTGCGTTTAGGCATTGCTAACTGGCAGAAAGAGAAGAAGTGATCTCTTCCGTCATTGTTTGGTGAGGGGGCCTGTCCCTAAACACCGCTCAGCAGAGGATGCGACAGACGCAGAAATGTGATTGGGGGCCAAAGCCGGATCGAACACATATGTAATTACCGTAGCTATATCATCTGTCATCATCATCATCTCACCCAATGCTTTGCCCGATGAAAGGCAGGACAGGGAAGCAGGAGTGGAGACAGTGTCCGCATGTTGGTTCAGAAGTACTGATCTACTGATCTACTGATCTACATACTGATACCCGTTGATCCAATATCAGCACAGGAAAGATTGACAATTGACAGCTCAATGGCCATGGCCTTTCTTGATCGTCCGCCTCATCTACGGTGCAACGGCGCCGCAACAAGTCAACCACCGTCCACCGCAGAACGTCGTCGCCAGTGTCTTTCTCACTCTTGCTTCAAGATCTTAGAGGCTTCTCTCTTCTTTGCCGCACACTCCATTCAATACACTGTATAGACATCGAACAGTCACACACACATTCTTCTCCATCTTGTTCTTTGTGTTTGCTGCGACGGCCCGTGCGTCGCCCTTCGCCCTCTGACTGGCCATTGCTGACGGCCCGTGCTCACGTTCTCCCAGTGGATAGGACCCGTCAAGAGTGTGTACGTGTGTGTCTCAGTGCATCATTTGTCCCTCTCTCACTCAAACTTGCAACAGTGTCTTCATCCTTCACTGTCCACTGCCCCTCCGCTCCATCTGCCACGAACCCTTCGGCTCTGGGCAGGGACAGCCTTCTCGCCTTTCAGCATTTAGCCCCCCCGCTGTCCGCTACAGTACCCATAGCAGTGACACCATGGCTGCCAGTAAGTCAGAAACAAACGCAAAAGGCAACTCACACTCAGACAACCTCACTGATCATCCTGATTGGATTGGCGGTGATCTCACTATCATCAGCGCGGACCACGTCCGGTTTTGTGTCCCCAAGCATCTCATCACTGCGGGAAGGTGGGTATTGCTGGTGCGAGATATCCCGTCTGTTTGAGCTTATGAACAGCGGCACTCTTCACGATGTCATCTCCATCCCCACTGCCGGGACCAACAACACTATCGAGTTTACCGACCTCGAAATCGAAAACGCAAAAGTTGTCGACGTTGTCCTGAAGCTCTGCGATATCAACTTTCAAGCGTTAGCCTTGCTGAACGTGACGAATATAACGCCTGTGGTCCAGTTCCTCAAAAAATATGAGTGCAAGCTGCTCCTCGCATTGCTCAACGGACAGGCCTGGAAGGGCCTCCATAATGCTCGTCTCGGCTACCAAAAAGCGTTCCTTTTAGCTGTTCATCTGGATGACCACGAGTTGCGCAACAGGATTCTTGAAATGACTACACTTCAGACACTTTTGTTTGATCCCCAGCTAGTCCAACCAGAACAATCGTATGCATTCTTCAAGGCCCTCCCAGATGAGTTCAAATACGCCCTGTGTCGGGCCGCGAGCAGTGGGGAATCCAGGAAAGTCGCCCGCGAGATCTTTATCGAAATGCTTGGATGGGCTAGGGTGAGTCCGTCTCAAGTTTTCTGTTAACTCCAGAAATACGAGCGCTCGTCTGCGTGACAAGTTTCCCGATTCCCAACTAGCTTATTGGGCATCAAGTGCCAAAAGTGTCCCGTCTGTTCCAACTCCTTCACTATCTCGAACGCTTCCAGTCGAGTCAGTATAGTTGATTGACTGCATAAGTAGTGCCCAATACATGCTGATGGTGTTTCATACTACTGTGTAGACATTGCAGCATCTGTCTGCAGCGCGTAAAACAGGGGCGTGGGAGCTTCGAGAACAGGCAAAAGACGGGTGTGAACTTGTGAAGAGATGTCTGGGTGTGCGCCACAGCTTGTCGCTTTAAGTCTCGGATTTTGGAAAGCTGGGAATATCATCAATGCACAGTGATCTCCTGTGACCAATGCTCACAACATCAGCTCTTCGGATCCGCGCCTCGCGACAACTCGCCACCGTCAACCGGCGCTCTGCGCCCAACAAACACGGCGCATTTTGTCTTCCTCCCACGTCCAGCCTCCGGCCTCCCATAATACTCTCGTCTCATCATCACTTCTCCTTCTCTCTTCATTCTCCACTCTTCATTCTCCACTCTCCATTCTCTACCGCTCTTTTCGCCCCACCCATATCCTCTGTATCTTCCTTCTCGAGAGAATCTCGACAATGTCTGCCAGTGAGTAGACACAAACCGCCGCGTTGACGCAGACCCGACCGCCACCAGCTCCAAGAATACTCCCACCAACAATCCTACGGGGTCAGATGGACCCTTGAGGGAGATCACGGACGACGATTCCTGGACCGAGGGCGACATTACTCTCATCAGCTCCGATAACGTCCGTTTCCGCGCGCACAAGTACCAAATCATGGCTGCAAGATGAGTGATTTTGACCGTGGAGTCCCTCATAACATTGATAGCACTGTTCTTCGCGATGTCATGTCTATCCCCGACTCGAGTGGTGATAACATCATCACATTTACCGACCCAGACATCGAAACTGCCGAGATCATATCCCACTTCTTGGACCTCTCCTACTGTCGCAACGGGCGCTACTGGCCAGACTTTGAGAGGTTCTCAAAAGTCTTTACAGTTCGCCTCGCGGGGTTCCTGAAGAAATACGACTGTGAACAGGCTATCCGGGTTCTCACATGCCGGGTGTGGAGTGCGTACCATGACAACGCCATCAACACGCAGTTGATGTTTCTCCTTGCCGTTATGTTTGATGATGATTGTTTGTGGGCGGTTGTTCTTGAGGTTATCGATATCGAGGATTTGATGGAGATTGGAACTTATCATGGAAATGACAAGTCATCTGTCAAAGACGCGCACGAGTTCTTCGAGCTTCTCCCATCCGCGCACAGCTTTGCTTTGTTCAGGGCTTTCATCTGTAGAACGAAAAACATCGATTCCGTCCACCATTGTTCAATGAAACGTTGAGGATGGTTCAAGTAAGGCTGTATACATGTTGGGCATCGCTGACGTTCAGGAACCATGAGGCCCGTATCAATACCCACACATACCCCGTATCGATACCGCAACTTGCTGTCACTGAGCAACCCCGCTCGCCGTTTCCGATCTTCCGCCTTCGTCTCCTCACGACGCCAAAAACGAAGTTATCCATTGATGAGTTCAAGCATTCTCCCTCCGTCTCTCAAACATGTAGTGTCCGCGATGAATGTTTAGTACGAACTGCACCACCTGGGTTTTGAGGTGGCGCCTGGATTCACAATCAATCAGTTACATCAGTAGTATCCAACAACAAAGCCCTACAGTAGAATCACCCTCTACTCCTGCTCTGCCTTAACCTGCGGCACCATCGCTCTACGGAGCACGCGCACATCCCTCTCGTCGAGCGCCACGACCCCACTCTGGAGTTTCCGCCCCCACGACGGCCCATCGCACATCGCAAGGCGATCCCGTACAGTTTCCAAAGGAACATCCACCGTCGCTTCCCACGCCACATCACGGCGCCACGGACACGTAGCATCAGCAGCGTAAACGTCGGAGGTAACCGTCCCGAGGGCGGTGAAAGCCTTGAGTGGTCGCGGGGGATGAGAAGGCGGGGTGGGATCCGCCCAAGAATGCTCCGAAACGGGTACCGGCATCGCGGTGGTCGTGGTTAACGCCCCGGGACGCCGGCGCATCTCGATAGTCGGCGAGTAACACACCACCGTATCGCCAACCCGCATACGGTCGAGGCCGAAGCGCTTGCCGTGGTTCGCCTGCGTAAAGCCCGCTGCGACGCCGCGCCGGACGTGGTTTGAGCACGCGACGATGAGCCATGCCGAGGGCGTGCGGGTGTCGGATGTGCGCGTGGGCGGCATCGTGAGGAGAGTCGACGACCAGGTGCGAGAGACCGGCGGAGGTCTTGGTTGGAGTGTGGAGAATGGATTGTTGTTGAAAGGCGCGGTTGACCACTCGTTTTTTCATCGACGCGTCGACATGGAATGTCCACACGAGTTGACGTCACTTGCCACACCGGGGATCGGGTCCGACCTCCGACCTCGGAGTGGCAGACCACGTCCAGTGGAGTCGAGATTCAATGTCGCGATGTCGATACATGGATGGCCCCGTTCATCCTCAAGCCGTCCCATGCTCCTCCTACGTACTCCACGCCAACTTCGCTCCACTACTTCCTGCGGCTGGTTGATGCGCACACCGCACAGCAGCACGATGGCCGGCGGCGTGAGATGGCTGCGGCTTGCCAGGCTGCCACGCACCAGGAATAGCCCTCGAGCCGCCGAGCGCGCCGAGCACGTCGCGGGGCTGGAAATAGATCGTGGCGCGCATACCCGCCGTCACTCCCTCACTGAACCACTGAATCACACACTGCTGATGCGAGCTGGCAAGCTACACGCACACTCCGCTTCATATGCCTACTATGGACCGCGGGCCACTGGCTTCCTGAATCCTGATGCTCCCGTCAGCTCGACGAGGGATCGGTGGTATGCTGGCCGTCAGGCGCCCATGTTGTGTAAGATCGCGCAGTTGCGCGGTATGTGGAGTGTGATGAACTATAGGAAAACTCTCATGCTCCAGATGTCTGCGTCGTGGCGAAACCGTGCTGCCGAGAAAGGCTTGTGTCATTATCGGTGAGCGTTGCCCGGAGCACGGGCGCGCTGGTGTGCCAAACTCTCACTGGATCACCAGCTCACCAGGATCCTAGTAGTTGTGTGTGCTGATGTGACGCGTTGTCCAGTTTGGACTGGTGCGGCGGTGGCGTACACAGGTACACAGGTGTGCACGCGAGCAGAGTGCGGGACGCCATTGCGGACGGCTCGAGGGCTGCGGACGCGTGAGAGAGGGCACAAGCGTGACACTGGCTTGTGCGCGGTTCACACTGCCAACCTGTCTCGGGATCTCGGGAGGGCTTCAGAAGACAATAGGGCCATAGGACGTCTGACATGTGAACGATGATGAAAGACGATGAGCCGTGGAGCAGCTAGTGCAGCGCCTTGAACCCACCACTTGCACACTTGCGCTATCTGTCACAAAAGTCCAAAGCCAGTTCAGTGCGATGAGGCGATCTGCACGCACTGGTTAGCACGGGTTGGCGCAAACGCGAGGGGCTACGCGAGAATGCGACTCCTGGACCCGGGATACCCAGAGTGCGCCAAAGCGAGGGCGGTGTTTCCGTTTCACACCTGGAACCAGATCGGATGGTGCCTACAGGATCACAGGAATGCGGAGAGCAATGGAAGATCAGATGGAACGGCTTGGACTGTCGACTGCTCCACTTCTCTATCGCTCCACTGCTCGTCTTCCATCCTCCATTGGGGGCGAAGAGGGCTAAATTCGGAGTGGGGGGCTTGAGATTTCACCCTGCCATGATATTCCACAAGTTGCCAAGAGACCTCTAACTGTGGTTTGAGCCACCACCAGGATCTCATGCAATTGAATACTCGCAACAACTGACAGCTGGTTGTCAATTGAGGAACATGAGGATCAAGGATCAAGGACATGCATCAACAAGCTATCGAGCAAGTCGCGTGTGCTCCTGCCCACTTGTCACATGTCACTACAGTATCATACTGCCGAGTGGAGAATGGCTTGTATCGTAGATCGCCGAGAATCCAGCGCGCTCCGCTGCGCGATTCCTAATCTGCGATGATCGGCGATTTATTCCTTCTTTCCTGTTTTTCCCCCTGCCAATCCGAAGGCTATTTATATCGCAGCCGATTGTGCCGACCACTCAGGGAATTCCAGGGCACGGCCAGGGTTCATCCAGAGGAGAGGGTGGAGAGCGGGTATTTTTGGAACGCGATGGTATCGATGAGTGTGCCCAAAAAAAGAGGTGGTGCAGTGGTGTGAGGGTGTGGCACGCGTGCTGCTGCGCGCGACGGGAAGACGTAAGACGTGGGCTCGTGGGCTGGCAGTGTGGCAGTGTGTGTGCGAGGCATGCGGGGGAGGAGCATGCAGCAGCCGACTGAAGCGATGCACGCTGCTCACACAATCTTTTACGCAGATACTGTCCGTCGGCCGGATCGTCTGTCGCCCTGTCGCCGCGAGCGTGTGCGGCGTGCAAGCGTAGACGAGGCCGGTAGCTGAGGGGGCTGGTGTTATCCAGGACGAGGGTGTTGATCGTGTTCTCCTCTCTCTTCTCTTGTCTTTCCACTCTCTTCTCTTCTCTACTCTTTCTTCGATCCAGGACACCAACTTGTTCACGACCTAATATCCTTTGACTGCCTACGGACAGCCCCCACACTCTTTTCCCCATCCTTCAATTCCCAGGACGACAACGGTCGCTCGTCTTCAACAAATCCCGTTTTTACCATCACCACTAATCCGGCGCCCATCACCACCATGGTCGCTGCTGCTCTCCTCTCCTCCCTCATCCTCGCCTCCCCGGCCGCTGCCATCGCGGGATGTGGCGGACACGAGATGAACACTGGCTGCGCGCACATGGGCAAGCGCCAGGTCACCAACGAGGGTATGTTTAGATGTCGCGGTTTTGGACTACAGAGTCAAGTTATTAGAAGACCTGAAACACCTCACACGGCGAGATGCAGGTGCCTTGATTTCACCGCTCACACCCAGATGCCGTCAAGAACTGCGTTTGGTACGCGTACCCCGATCGCGACACGATGGTCACCAACAAGGAGGTGCCCGTACTATGGGCGGACGCCGACATTCTCCCCGGAGACACCGAGGCTCAGGCCCTCTTTGACCCTATTGACGCCGAGTTGAAGCAAAAGTTCCCCAACATCCAGCCCCACGGATCCCGCTCGTCGATGGAGAATGTTACCTACGACGGGGCGACGGACCCCGACTGCTGGTGGACACGGACGCGCTGCAGCACGCCGAAGCCCGAGACCGGACTGTCTGCGGACGTTACGACGCTCCCTGAGCCCCAGACGTGGGGTCTCGGCGTTGACGACGGACCGAACTGCACCAACACGGTCCTCTACGACTTCTTCAAGTCCCAGGACCCGCCCGTCAAGGCGTCGCTGTACTACATTGGCTCCAACGTCCTCAACTGGCCCAAGGAGGGCATGCACGGCGTCAACGATGGCCACCAGATCTGCGTGCACACCTGGTCCCACCCGATGATGACCTCGCGCACCAACTCGCAGGCCTTTGCCGAGCTCTACTACACCCGCAAGGTCATCCAGAAGCTCCTCGGCCGTACCCCGCTCTGCTGGCGCCCGCCCTACGGCGACGTCGACAACCGTATCCGCTTCATTGCTGAGAAACTCAACCTCACCCTCCACCTCTGGTCCGACGACACCTTTGACTGGTCCGGTAAGTGATGTTTTTCTTGATTGCCCAGAATCAAACACTCACTCTTTAGTCGGCATTAACGGCGTCACGATGGCAAACGTCACGCAGAACTATGAGAACGTGTTCAACAAGGCCAAGAACGGCACGTACGCGACCCATGGCCCCATTGTCCTCAACCACGAGGTCAACAACAACACCATGAGCGAGATCATCAACCAGTTCCCCAACATCAAGGCCAACTTCAAGTACATTGTCCCCATTGCGACCGGCCTTAACATTACGCACCCCTACGCCGAGCAGGACCTCACCTTCCCCAACTTTGCCACCCTGACCGGCAACAGCGACTCGGGCAACGTCACCAACGACCCGACCGCCACCACGGGCGCCGGCGCCAACAAGACCGGTGCCGGGTCCGCCGGCAGCGCCGCGAGCTCCGGCACCACTGCCCAGAAGAAGCAGGGCTCGTCGGCTTCGCCTGTGGTCATCTCGTCTGGTCTTGTTCTCTCCGCGGCCGCCCTCGCCCTCCTCATTTAGGACCTTTCATGATCCTGCTCTCCGTTGGTGGGACGGACACTTCATAACGCTTCATAGCTTCACAGCTCCTCATATGTATACGCACGACGATGCATGAAATTCTTGGTTCTGGGAGTTGTGCTGTGACTGAACAGTGCAACTGGTGACAGAGCAGAGCTCAGTTCAAACGACGGAGAATGGAGTCCACAAACTGTGAAGTATGCAGTCCACAAAATGGGAAGTAAGGATCAGTTGTGGCAAGTAACGGTGCAGACTGCAGTCATACGAGGTGGCATGCAATCAAAATGGTCGGTTCGTACTCTCTCGAGGATCAGATCTCAAGGAGTGATGAACAGACCGTGGGTTCTGATCACCCTACCACATCCGACTCCCAGCAACAGAATCTCACTCACTCCTCTCCAGCTCCGAGAACCATGCAGACAGCGACCGCCGAGCAATACTCCAGAGTGGTTGACTGCCTTCAAGGGAAGATCTTTGGAAGGGTAGCTGTGAGCTCCTCATTTGTCCGAGACAGCCACAAGTGTCCGAGTTCCGAGTCAACATATGATCAACATCTTATCTATTCCTCCGTCGTCAACCAGTCAAGGGGGGCTCACCACTGCATCCCCGAACATTATCACGGTGCTCGTCCCCCTCCAGTGTTGCAGCTGGATATCTCCGCATCATATGTACCCGTCGACTGCAGCGGAATTCGATAACATTCGGCGGTGGTCTCCGATCAACGAAGCGCCGAGCGCCGAGAGGGTTAGCCGCCGAGAGCCGGTCCAGCCGACGATCCACGTGCCTGCTTTCTGATGTTATGACGTCACGCGTGCAGACTTCGAGCACTGCGATTATGACGGCATTGACAGACCATGAACGTCCAGATGTTAACAACTTGTATAACTTGTGGGTTGTCGGACGCGGAGCATACAACGCGCTGGCGGTAATATGCAGCCGCATGTAGGAGATACTCGGCGGAGGCAAGGTTTCTGGGTCGTCAAATCGGCGATCGCGTGTTGCATGATCGCCATGACGAGACTCGCGTCGAGATCGTGATAACAACGATGAGAACCGGAGAACCGGAACTGAGCCGAAACGTGCATAATGATCACGCTGCTCATATCATTCCTGACACCCAGCACCATGACGACGGACTGCAGGGCATCTGTACTATTATGAGACAGGGTGGAGCGCACGGCGGTACCGCAAATAGTCGAGCCCGTCATCCTGGGTGAACGGAGGAACGGTACCGCCGGGCCGGCAGCGACTGTGCAGTCGACTTGCAGCCTGCACACATACGGACTGCGGCTGGCCATAACCCCAAGCGCTGCTGCAAGCGAGCGTTGTGCCGCCGTGCAGCTTGTAATGAGCAGAAATTTCCGACTACGGCCTGTAACCTGCCGCGTGCGGGATCCCAACTCGCGACTGACGTCTGACATCATTACCCGCCTGCGTGTGGATTGAGTTTGTATGATGCATGACGCGAAGTGCACCGACGAGAATCACATGTCCCTGCACATTCCGTTTCTTTATTGTGCACTGTGCTGTGCCTATGGTGGGTCGGACCTGGACTCCTTGCCGCCTGGCGGACGCGGGATGGCCAGCATGGCCATGGCCAGATGATCTTGAGGACCTATGACGTTCGCGTTTCGCTGTCCGCTGCGCTCCTTGTGGAACAGAGGGGCCCAGGACGCGCAAGGTTGTCCCCAGTCCCCATGTCCCGTGGCCGGCGTCCAGACCTTCATCCTCAGCTTTGAGCTCCCGCTGCGCTTTTGCGAGCAATGGACAGCAGGGACAATGACGACAGAGTGCTGCACTTGGAGGACATGTGCCCCGTGCCCCACCTCGAGGACTGCGGTGCGGAGGGTGACTACCGGCGACTTCTTGACCATCGAGCCTCCCCAGCAAACGAGCACATATATGTGCGCTCCACGAAAGAGCAATGCCCATCATCCCCCACTCCTCTCTACCAATTCTGATCATCTAACCTCGTTGTTCTGGCTTGTACTTGATCGCGTCTTGAAGAAAGAAGAATTAGTTTAATTATACTGTAAATCCCCGACTTTCCCCTCCCAAGCTCCAAAGTCGGCTCTCTAGATCTCTAGCTCCTCTCCCCGCAATCGCGACATGGACCCAACAAACTCTGCGCGCTCAGCGCACGGCACCGGCCAGCAGGGCATGGCCGGCGACATGAACCCCCTCCACAACTCCAACACGACCGGCACGACCGGTACTGGAACCGGCAGCAACCTCGCCCGCGACGCGCGCGACGCGCTGACCGGCTCCCACTCCCAGTCGACAGGAACCGGAATGGGCTCCGGTATGGGCTCGCACACCGGCTCGGGCGGCGCCTCCAACCTCGCGTCCACCCTCGGCTCGACCTTGAGCGGCGGTAACCAGCCTGGCACGGGAACGCACCTTGGTTCCGGCACCACCGGCCACGGCACTGCTCCCACCCTTGCTGCTGAGGCGGCGCGGGGCAACAACCCCCTTTCGAGCCACTCTGGCACTGGCTCCGGTAACCCTCTCTCGAGCCACACTGGCACGGGCACTGGCAACCCGCTCTCAGGCCACACTGGCACTGGCTCCGGAAACCCGCTCTCGAGCCACTCCGGCACCGGCACCGGTAACCCCCTCTCGAGCCACTCGAGCCATACTGGCACGGGCAACCCGCTCTCGAGCCAATCGGGTACCGGCGCCACAACTGCTGGCGGTGCCGGCGGCCTCGGTGCCGCCGCGATGGGCGCCAAGGCGCACCACGACGACAAGAAGCTCGAGCGCGAGGGTCTCGGCCGCACTGCAGGCCACACGGAGACGACCTCGCTCCCTGGCACTGCCGGTCGCGACACCCGCGACACGCACCACTCTTCTTCTGGTCCTGCTCTCGGCTCCGCTGCTGCTGCCACGAAGGCGCACCACGACGACAAGCATCTCGACCGCGAGGCTTCCCGCACCTCCACTTCCGGGGCCGGCGTCACCTCTGGAGACTCGCCGCACCGCACGACGACCAACACCTCGTCGTCGTCGGGGTCCAAGCCGCAGGCCCACAACGCCGCCGACCCCCAGCTATCGCTCCACATGCTCGAGAGCGGCCAGGCGCCGCTCACCGCCGCGATGGGCCGCGACCCCGTGACAGGTGCCAAGCTCGACTCTACTGGGCCGCTAGCTCATGTCGCCGACGCCGTGGCACACGATGGCAACGTCGATCAGGCCGCCGCGGCTGCCCACCAGAGCGGACAACTCGACCAGGCCGCGACCGGTGCTGGAACGCGCAACATCCCCCCTGCACACGACCAGACTGTCCCCTCTGAGAGGACCGGCTCTGGCGCCACTCCTGGTATGGCGGGTCTCAACCGCCAGATGGAGGGCACCCACATCAACGACCCGGCCCACAAGGACTCGCACCTCGGCCGCGATGCGGCGCTCGCAGGCGGCGCTGGTGCCGTTGGCGCTGGTGCCATGGGCGCCAAGCACCACCACGACCAGAAGCAGCTTGACCGCGAGGCAAGCCACACCGGTACAGGTACTGGTCTGGGCTCGCACCACACTCCGGGTACCACCGGCACCCGCGCGGGAGACAGCACGCTCACCTCGGACCCGGCACACAAGGACCGCCACCTCGGCCGCGACGCTGCTGCTGGAGGCGGCCTCGGCGCCGCTGCTGCGGGCGCGAAGCACCACCACGACGAGAAGAAGCTTGACCGCGAGCGCTCCGGCCATACCAGCACGACCGGCACTTCTGGCCACCACCTCCCTGGCCACCGTGACACCAGCACCACTACCGGCTCGCACATGGGTGGCTCGCAGCCCCTCGGCCAGTCCAACACTCTCGCTACGGACACGACCCGCGGCGACCACAACTACGGTCGCGACGCCGCGCTTGCTGGCGGCGCTGGCGCCCTCGGTGCCGGTGCTATGGGTGCCAAGCACCACCACGACCAGAAGCAGCTTGACAGGGAGATGGGCTCGCACACCGGCCACACCTCGACGGGCTCGCACATGCCCGGCACTGGTACCACTGGCACCACTGGAACCCACGGCATGACCGGCGCGTCGCCCATGTCGGGCTCTACCGGCTCGCACATGACGGGCTCGCAGGGTCTCGGCCACTCGAACACGCTCGCCACCGACACGACCCGCGGCGACCACAACTACGGTCGCGACGCCGCGCTCGCGGGCGGCGCTGGTGCCCTCGGTGCTGGTGCCATGGGTGCCAAGCACCACCACGACCAGAAGCAGCTCGACCGCGACATGGGCTCGCACACCGGCTCGCACATGCCCGGAACCACCGGTACTACTGGCACCACTGGCATGACCGGCTCGCACATGCCTGGCACTACTGGGACCACCGGTATGACCGGCTCGCACATGCCTGGCACCACGACCACTGGCTCGCACATGCCCGGCCAGTCGAACCTTGCCTCTGACACGACCGACCGCCGCCTGGGCCGCGACGCTGCCCTCGGCGCCGGCGCTGGCGGTCTCGGCGCCGCTGCCATGGGCGCCAAGCACCACCACGACCAGAAGCAGCTCGACAGGGAGGGCATGACCGGCCACACTGGCCACACTGGTCTGACCGGCTCGGACCGCACCCCCTCCGCCGTCGGCACCACTTCGGGCACCCACGTTCCCTCGCAGTCTTCGGGGACTCACATGCCCGGCCAGACGGGCACCTCGCACATGCCCGGCACCGCTACCTCTGGCACCCACATGCCCGGCCAGTCGACGCTCGCGACTGACTCTAACCGCGACCACCACCTCGGCCGCGATGCCGCGCTCGGCGCCGGCGCTGGTGCCCTCGGTGCCGGTGCGATGCACCACCACAACGAGAACCGCGCCCGTGACATGACTTCCGGCCAGACTGGCTCTGGTCTTGGCTCGACTCACGGCACCAGCGGCCTCGGTTCCACTCACGGCACCAGCGGCCTCGGCTCGACCCACGGCACCAGCGGCCTTGGCTCGACTCACGACAACACTGGCCTCACCGGCTCCCACGGTTCTGGCCTCACTGGCTCCCACGGCACTGGCCTCACTGGCTCCCACGGCACTGGCCTCACCGGCACCCACGGCACTACCGGCACCGGCTCGCACACCGGCATGGGCCAGGCCCGCGACCTGCACACAGGTGACCACGACCACACCGGCCGCAACGCTGCGCTGGGTGCCGGCGCCGGCGCCCTCGGCGCTGGTGCTCTTGCCTCTGGCCTGCACAACCGCGACGAGAACCGCGACCGCCGCGACATGACCGGCACTGGTACCGGCCTCGGCTCGCACGACAACACCGGCCTTGGTTCCACTCACGGCTCCACTGGCCTCGGCTCGGGTCGCGACAACACTGGCCTTACTGGCTCCCACGGTACCGGCCTCACGGGCTCCCAGGGCTCTGGCCTGACTGGTTCCCATGGCTCCGGCCTTACCGGCACTCACGGCTCGTCGGGCCTCACCGGCACTCACGGCCCGTCTGGTCTCACCGGCACTCACGGCACTACCGGCACGCACGACTCTGGCCTTGGCTCGCACTCTAGCATGGGCCAGTCCCGCGACCTGCACAGCAGCGACCACACCGGCCGCAACGCCGCGCTTGGTGCTGGCGCCGGCGCCCTCGGCGCGGGTGCTCTTGCCTCGGGCATGCACCACCGCGACGAGAACCGGGACCGCCGTGATATGTCTTCTACTGGTACTGGTCTTGGCTCCGACCTCAACTCGCCCAGCCACTCCGGCCTTGGCTCCACTCCCGGCAACACCGGCCACGGTGTCGGCAACAACAACCTTACCTCGACCCACGGCTCTGGTCTCACTGGCTCGCACGGGTCCGGCCTGACTGGCTCGCACGGTAGCGGCCTCACTGGCTCGCACGGTAGCGGCCTCACTGGCTCTCAGGGCACCGGCCTCACTGGCTCGCACAGCACCTCCGGCACCCACCCCGTTACTGGCACCGCTTCTCACAGCGGCCTGACCGGTGCGCGCGACATCAACACTGGCGACCACGACCACAGCGGCCGTAACGCCGCGCTTGGCGCCGGCGCCGGCGCCCTTGGCGCTGGTGCTCTCGCCTCCGGCATGCGCCACGGTGATGACAACCGCGACCGCGGCATGACCGGTACTGGCCACACTGGCACTGGCACCACCCACGGCTCCACCGGTACCCACATGGGCACTGGTATCGGCCGCGACACGGGCATGGGCGGTGTTGGCACTACGCCCGGCTCTCACACCCTTGCGTCGGACACGCTCGGCTCGCGCACCTCCTCCGGCGCTCCGTACGGCTCCACGCACGGCTCGCACTCGACCGGCGACCACCACCTTGGCCGCGACGCCGGGCTCGGCGCCGGCGCGGGTGCCCTCGGCGCCGGTGCGATGCACCACCACCACGAGAGCCAATACGAGAAGGAGCGCAAGCACGAGCGCGAGCACGGCGAGCGTGAGCGTGAGCATGAGCGCGAGCGCGGCAGTGGTCTCCAGCCCGGCACCACCACCACCTTGGGCTCCACCATGGGCTCTGGTATCGGTGCTGGCACCACGGGCTCCACCATGGGCTCTGGTCTCGGCTCCACCACTGGTCACTCCTCGACCGGCGCCCACAACCTCCACTCTACCACGGGCACCTCGGGAACCACGGGCGAGCACCACCTCGGCCGTGACGCCGCTCTCGGTGCCGGTGCCGGTGCTGGCGCGGGTGCCCTCGCGAGCGAGGGTCTCCGCCAGCGCCACGACGGTCAGGGCACCATGGGCGGTCTTGGCCACTCGACGCAGACCTCCCACGGCACCCAGACCGGCACCGGCCTCGGTTCCACCACCGGCACCGGCCTCGGTTCCACCACCGGCACCGGCCTCGGTTCCACCACCGGTACTGGTCTCGGCTCCACCACCGCCACTCGCGGGCAGCCTGGCGACCCGGCTGCTGGCGGTGTTCCCACCGCCGGCCTTGCGGGTGTCGGATCCGGCAACTCTTCGATCACGCCGAGCCGCGTGGGCGACGACAAGATCGGACACGTGCCAGGCGCGTACCCCGAGTCGTTTGACACTCCCGAGGAGCGCGAGCGCGCCAGCCACCCGACAACTGGCACGGCGCCGACCGACCCCGCCGCCCAGCCGACGCTTCTTGAGAAGATTGTCGACAAGATCACACCCGGCGCGTCGGCCACGTAAGCAGACACCGCGGTCCCTCCTCAGTCCCCCTCACATCCCCCTCGTCCGCACCGAACACGATCCCTACGACCCAGTTCCTAATGTACACGCGAGAGGAAATGAAGAAAGACAAAAGTAGGAAGTAAAGAAAAGAAAGTGCGAGAAGACGTGTAAGAGCAGTAGTAGTTGCGATGAATCGAATATCCAGAACTTGAGGCGGGGKGAGAGCATTCATGGGCTGCAGTGGACACGCTGGTGAACGGCCACAGCGATGTTTCTGTTTCTATCACATGCCCAGATTAATGATGAAACGTGCAGCAGCAGACCGGAAAGTGAATGACAAAGCAAAGGAAAGGCAGAGCGCTGCTGCTGGGGACCATGGTGGTTTGCTAGCAGTCGAAGCACTTGCTCTTGTGCGTGGAAGGCGCTTCGAAGGCACATTGCATTGCACGTTGCTTATCGACACAGTTCGTTCTGGGCGGGGCCTGATAAACTGATAAAGCCGCCTCCACCGCCTCCACCACCACTGACGATGGTCGGAATGGTAGGCCCTGCGCGTGACCACACTCGTTGCAGTCACTTACATCTTCCCATATTCCTCACCTACTTGAATGTTGCTTTATTCTTCATTGCGCTTCATCTGAACAACACCACTGGCCCACCTGTGTGAATCCTCCGATAGCCACATAGTTCGCCGATCCTTTCTGGAAACCGACGATCCCGATCCACGTCTCCCCTCCCTCCTCCTTCCGTCTTTATCTTATCTCCCCCGAATTTCGCCCATCATGGACGGACCATACGCGCGCGAGCTGTCCGTCGCCATCGCAGCAATCCAGCACGCGGCCGCGCTGAGCCGGCGCGTCCTCGTCGCGCCAGACAAGGGCGTTGTGGAGAAGGAGGACCACACACCAGTCACGATGGCGGACCTCGCGATTCAGGCGCTGCTGACCGCCAGCCTGCACGCCGCGTTCCCCGACGACCGGTTCGTGGGCGAGGAGTCGGCGGACAACGTACGCGCGGACCCTAAACTCGCCGACGCCGTGTGGGGCCTCCTCCAGGAGGTCGGGAAAGAACTCTCACCCGAGTCGCCCTGCCGTATCCCCGAGTCTCCGGAGCAGATGTTACGCCTCCTAGACCTCTGCGGCCACGGCGAGCCCCACCAGCAGAGCCGGTCCTGGGTCATGGATCCGATTGACGGGACAAAGACGTTTGTCCGCGGCGAAAACTATGCGATCAACGTGTGTCTCGTCGAGAACGGGCAGCAGAGCGTGGGTATTGTTGGCCTGCCTCTGCTCGCTGCGGACGCCGTCGCGCCCATTAACAACGACACGCTCGATCCCTCTGGTACAGGAAGCATCATGTACGCGATCCGCTCGCACGGGACATATATCCGCCCGCTCCCCGGACCACTTGATCTCGCCCCCCGGCGAATCCCCCGACACGCAGACGCGACCGGCGCGGACGCCAACCTCGTCTCCGTGACCTGCGTACACGGCTCAAACTCGACCGTCCCCGGGCTGAATCCGAAGATCGCCGAGCGCATTGGCGTCACATATCCCGGAAACGACCTGCTGGGCTGGGTGCTGCGGTGGGCGGTGCTCGGTCTCGGCGCGGCAAACTGCACATTCTGGGTGTACCGCTCGCGCGCGCGGATCGGCAAGATCTGGGACCATGCGGGCGCGATGCTCCTCTTCGAAGAGGTCGGGGGCAAGATTACGGATGTCGACGGCCGCCCGATCAGCCTCACTGCCGGGCGGAGCATGGTCGACAACTATGGATTCGTGGCTGCGCCGGCGGCGCTGCATGCCCGTGTCCTCGAGGGCGTGAAGGAGACGCTGAGGGAGGAGGGGTTGCTGGACCTTCTTGGCGAGCAGTAATGTTGCATGCAGCTTGGGTATTCTTGCATGTCCAGTGATTGCGAAGCGGTCTTGTCCGCCCTCTTGCGAGGGTTCTGATGCACCATGGTGTCGAAAGGCAACATTGTAAGTGGCGTGAGCGGAGCGCGTGAACTGAGCGGACCACGTTCGGGCCCGCAACGGTGTATGTCCCATATCTGTCATGCTCGAAGCCGGCTGAAGGTGTCTGAACATTATCACCAATGATGAGCGAGAGCAGCTGCACGACCGCACGGACGGTCCGACACTGCCAACGTTGCTGTTCGGTGTCCTTGACCCGTTCAAGCCGTCGTAGTGTTAACCTTCCGACCACTCGGGTCATTTTTGATCCGGCGCATGACATTCGGGCCGATATCATCTTCTCACGTCCGTACCTCCTGTTTGACTTTCCATCAACTAAAGTGCATCCGAACTGGGGAGTCACAAATGAAATTCAAGCAGAGTATGGGTATAGAGGAAAGAAGAAAGCCTGGAAGTGGACCCGGTGCCGTGGACAGGCCGGGCTTCATGCGTTGAGGGAGTGAAGCAGTCGATTGGGTTCACAAGGCCGTGCCACACTTACAGTAATCCTGAGCAGCATGCCTATCATGCCGCGAGCTTTCAAGCTCTGTGCACCGCAGCGGGCATAGTCCACTGGCCGCTGGGTAGGTCCGCTCTGGCATCAGATGACACTCTGAATGTCCCCCCCGCACGGTCAACGGTAGCTGCCTAGTTTGACCGACATGTTTGCGCCACATCGTGGAATATGTTTCACATGCTGCTCGGGTGTCCTCAACACCGGGGAGTCACCCCGCGCGGATGAGCAGATGAGTTCAGTTCTGTGTAACACATGCCCCGGCCGCATCATCAGAAACATAATCCAGAAGGAGCACCTGACAAAGTCTGGGCACGCAGAATCCGATGCGTTTCGATTGATCTCGGCCCGCGGTGGGAGTGGCAAGAAAAATCACAGATTCAGACCAATCGGGCCATTTATGATCCGCCACAACGCCACACAGAACAACCGTCCACCCCACCCGGGCCATTTCTACGGCCCGCAAGCAGCCTCCGAGGCCAATGTTCCGTTGTTCTTTGCGGCCCCACAGACAGGTTTGCCAAGGACGAGCTTGTCCGCACCCCCCGGGGCACCTACCCGGTCCCTTCTGCACCCGGACGCCTCCCGGGTTCCAGCCAAGTTTCTCGTTCGCTCACACGGCCGCGACGGGGGATATCGCGAGCGCGGCATCGCGATCGCGGCCCGTTTTTCTGCTTCACCTCAGACTTTGACATCCTTACCCATGCCGCCACTGCGATCCTGCGTGTCCTGCGATCCTCACTTACTGCTCGTGTTGATTACTCACTACACATCCATGTCTCGACGACGATATAAGGGCGGGTGTCGGAGTCCCAGGCCCAAGTCTCGACCAGCCGACCTCACCCTCTAGACTCACCAAAACCAAGACTCAAACCCAGGTCCAGACTCAGAGCCAGCTACAACCCCATCATGATCGACGAGAAGCGCGATTTCGCCGTAGGCGAGAAGCTTGATGGCACGGTCGACGTCTCCCACGTCGACCGCAAGGACTCGACGACCCCAGAGGAATACGATCTCGCAACCGTGCTCGAAAAGTCCAACATCCCGCGCTGGTCCAAGTCCTCCATCACGCTCTACAGTGAATACTCACGCGTGGTGCCAGCTAATCCCAGTCTCGGTGTTTACTGCGTGCTGCTGCGCGTTCGCGAACGGGTACGACGGCTCGCTCATGACTGCCATCGAGGACATGCCTGCGTTCCGCGACACGTTCAAAGTGGAGAAGACGGGCACTCTCATCGGAGGTGAGTTCTGGTAATTAATCAGTGTGTTGACGTGAAGCCGTGTTCGCCATCTACACTGTTGGAGCCATGGTCGGCTCGCCGTTTGCTGCCGTCCTCTCGGACCGCTTCGGCCGGTGAGTAGCGGATTGTGACACATCATAGGCAAGTCAAGCCTATACTTACATCAGCCGCAAGGCAATGTTCATTGGCGCGTGGATCATCATCCTCGGTATGATCCTCACCGCAACTGGAAACCACGTCGCGCAGTTCATGGTCGGCCGCCTTGTGCTCGGCTTCGGCATCGCGGTCATGACCGTCGCTGCTCCCGCTTACTCGATGGAAATTGCCCCGCCGCAGTGGCGCGGACGCTGCACGGGCCTGTACAACTGCGGCTGGTTTGGCGGATCAATCCCCGCCGCAATTATCACCTTTGGCTGCTCCTACATGAAGGTGCGTGAAGCCTTCTCACTACAAGGCCTGATTGCTGACTCGCAGGGCAACATGGCGTGGCGCCTCCCGCTCATTCTCCAGGCGTTTGCGTGCCTCCTCGTCATTGGCCTCGTGTTTGTCATCCCCGAGTCGCCCCGCTACCTCATGGCACAGGGCGATGAGGTCGGCGCACACGCCTTCCTGACAAAGTACCACGGGAACGGAGACCCGAACGCGCCGCTCGTGCTCTTCCAGCTGCGCGAGATGCGCGAGAGCATTGCCGTCGACTCGATCGACAAGGTGTGGTGGGACTACCGCCCGCTCTTCTTCACCCGTGGTGGACGCTGGCGCATGACCCAGGTGCTCATGATCTCCATCTTTGGCCAGTTCTCAGGCAACGGTCTCGGATACTTCAACACTGTCATCTTCCAGAACCTCGGCGTCAACACTGTCGCCCAGCGTCTCGGGTACAACATTGTCAACCAGGTTATCTCGGCATTCTGCGCCATCACCGCCGCCTCGCTCACCGACCGCATGCCCCGCCGCGCCATCCTCCCCGCCGGCACGTTCATGTGTGCGGTGCTTCTGGCCGTCAACGCCGGCCTCTCGGCCGTCATGGACAACCAGACCCGCAGCAGCGGCACCATTGACCAGAAGATCGGCCAGAGCGCCCTCGCATTCTACTTCCTCTTCAACTGCATGTACTCGTTCACCTACACGCCGCTGCAGGGTGTCATCCCCGTCGAGGCCCTCACAACCACCATGCGCGCAAAGGGCCTCGCCGCGTCCGGCTTCATCGTCAACGCCATCGGCTTCATCAACCAGTTTGCGGGTCCTATCGGTCTGCACAATCTCGGAGTGAGTCCTACGCCTTGCGGTATCTCAGAGCTTTTCGCTAACCCCGTAGTACAAGTACATCTACGTCTTTGTCGGATGGGACGTCGTCGAGGCCATCGCTTGGTACCTCTTCGGCGTCGAGAGCCAGGGGCGCACCCTCGAGGAGCTCGACTGGATCTACGAGCAGCCCAACCCCGTCAAGGCGTCCAAGCGCTACAAGACAATCGTCGCCACCGAGGGTGGCTTTGCTGCGCACTAGGCGCTCTGTGGACTCTAAGCCACAGATTATCCATATTATCTTCTCTTTAGTTTCTTTCCTTGTTCTGTGGGGTCAGCAGGTAGTGATCAGTAGGATCTATGTCGGTTGTGAATCGTATGCAGTATCTCTGCTTGATTCTCGCGCGCATAGGTGGGGCAACGACCGGGTGCGCATCTGGCATCATGTGCTGGGGGGTTGGAACGCCCATGGAAGGTCTGTCTACAGTCCAAGGCGTTTGCCACCGGGCACAGGGGCAGATCAGTGGCTGGCTCGACTCTCTATCAACGGTTAGTACTCCAGTTAATGTGCTGCGCACACCTTGCTGCACGGCGGCTAGTTCTGGACATAGGTCAATTTGAAGTTAGGGAGGAGACCGATGAATTGGGTTCTCGATCTCGATTGTTGTTGTTGTTCTGGTGGTTCCAAATCGCGCGGTCGCGCGGTCGCGTGTTTCGGGTCCTGATATGTGGGGGGCTGTTTAAGATTCCAGTCTATTCACCCCCGCAGACGTCACTGTCTGCCATCCATGGATCCTTCCCTTGGTGCCACCCGCTCTGTTCGAAGCCGAAACGCCACCCATCCAGTAGTTGTCATCGCCATCATCACCGTCAACTGTACTGTTGCCATCGCATCCCTCTCCATCTCTCTCCCCTGCTGGTCACCTGGTCTCGCGAGCCGTACATATAATCGCCAGGGCATGATGGTCACCGCAACGGCGGTGCGCGTCCTGAATGGGAGCTGGCCGGAGCCCACCAATACCCCGCTCCCCGGGTCGCCTGCAGCATGTACGTCTCGAGCTACGAGTTTGGAGGCACAGCTTACTGACGTGCAGGGAAGGGAACGGGTACGCTCACGATATTGGGAGCATTGCGCGCTGGGTTACTGACTCGCAGCCCACTGGTTCTCGACGCAGCTCGTCCTTTCGCTCAGTATTGGCGTGTCTGCTTTCCTTCTCTTCTGCTTCCTCCGCACACGTTGGGAGCTTGTCTACATGCCGCGCACAAAGCTCAAGGGTGGGTAATAATTGCGACCTCTGATCTCACGGTACAGACTTCTCGCCCGCACCTGCCCACTGGCCCGATCAGAAGGCGCGCGGCATGTCGCGCTTCTTCGGCTGGATCATCCCCACACTGCGCACGAGCGAGTTTGTCGTCCTTCAGACTGTCGGGCTCGATGCCGCCGTGGTGAGTTACATAGCCCGTCGTGACTAACTCCCAGCTGCTCAGCTTTTTCCGCATGGCCTTCCTTCTCTTCTCGATGTTCGCAGCGCTCGCAGCCGTCATCCTCATGCCAATCTACAAACTTGTGAGCTTCAAAGTATTCGGAGACAAGCTGACAGCAGCGCGGAGGGACCACTGACTCCCCATCAGAGAATATCCCCCCAGAGAACGAGACGTTTGCGCTCCTGTCGCCACACATGACCTGGCCTGTGAACGGTTCAGAGCCGATTTCGTGGTTTGACGTGTTGGTTGACCCAGAGACGTCGGCTGCGCTCCAACTCCTCTTCGCGTACGGTTTCACCGCCATCACGCTGTACTTTCTCCACAGGAACTACCACCGCTTTGTGACTGCGCGCCAGGCATTCGGACTGCAGCTTCTACACTCCGTCTCGGCGCGCACCGTGCTCGTCACCAGCGTCCCCGCCCACCTACGTGGGGACCGCGCCCTCGCAGAGTACTTTGAGGGATGCGGGTGGGAAGTCGAGTCTGTGTCGATCGTGCGCCACGTCGAGGCCGTCAAGCGCGCCCTTGACCGGCGCACTGAGGCGCTTCTCCAGCTTGAGAGCGCCTGGGTCGCTTGGGTTGGGAATCCCGCCAAGGCTGAGGGTTACGAGCCGGACATATACCAGAACTCTCGGAAGGCGGCACCGGCTGAGGGAACCGGAGAGGACAGCGGAACGGCGGGTGAATCACCGCCTTCAGCCTCAGGTACCGACCCGGAGAGCCTGCGCGAACGATATGGGAACATTCACAGCGATCGGCCGCGACCGACCAAGCGCATCAGCCTCACACGTACTGTCGATGCGATCCAGTACTGGGAGGATGCCTTCTTCGATGCAGACCAGGAGGTGCGCACACTCCGCAAGACAGGCCGCTTTGAACCCACGCACGTCGCGTTCGTCACGTTTGAGGACGTCAAGTCTGCCCAGGCTGCGTGCCAGGTCGTGCACTACCGCGAGCACTCGCGCGTCATCACCAACATGGCGCCCGAGCCGCGCGACGTTATTTGGAGCAAGCTGGGCATCTCTGCGCGCGAGGGGGCTATACGTGACGTGGTGGTTATGGGACTTACGGTTGCGCTTCTGACCGGCTGGATCCGTGAGTTACGCTCAGCCTCCGAATCCATCTAACTCTCAGCACCTGTCGCCGCCCTGGCGTCGCTCCTTTCCTATGACAAGAACAGGATGCCGTGGCTCACCAAACTCATTGACAAGTATCCCGTGCTCGAACCGATTATCAAGAACTCTCTGCCATCCTTGGCACTCATCCTCTTTAACAGTCTTCTGCCTTTTGTGCTAGAATGTGCGTTATACGTGTGGTCCTCGTCTGACACCAGTGCTCTGCTATCAGCAGGGATTCAAGTCGCGGAGCGCGGCAGAGTACTCCTTGACAAGAAAGTGGGTTACTGTCCGGGACGCCCTTAACCCTCAGACACTATGTTTTCCTTGTTTTCTCCGTCCTTTTCATCGTGCAGGTGTCAACCACGTACTGGGCCCTCGCACGCGAGCTCGCCGACGCGCCCATGAAGGTGAGTTGGCGTAACGCCGCTGTCTGAACTCACATCAGATCCCGGAGAAGCTGGCTGTCAGTCTGCAAACGATGAATCTCCGCCACTTTATGGTCTCCTACGTGATGCTGCAGGGAATGGGTCTCATGCCGCTGCAGCTCCTCAACCTTGGCCCTCTGTTCACCCTCACATGGGCCCGCCTCCGGGCTCGCACCCCGCGCGACTTTGCCGAGGCCAACGCGCCCCCGCTGCTCAACTACGGCTGGGTATACCCCAATGCGCTCCTCATTTTCACCATCACCATCACATACAGCATCGTCTCCCCGCTCGTCCTCGTCTTCGGTGCGATCTACTTTGGGATGGCTTGTGAGTTGGAGGAGAAGAGACGATAATCTAAAGACAGATCTCGTGTACAAGTACAAGCTTCTCTTCAGTAAGATACGGAACCAATTAACTATCTGACATCAGTCTACTTCAAGCCGTTTGAATCGAACGGCGAGGCTTGGAAGATCACGTTTGACCGCCTCGTGTGGTCGCTTGTGTTGTTCCAGGTCTTTGTCACCGGCCTCTTCTCTCTCCGCAAGTCTTTCTGGCTCACCGGTTTGATGCTCCCGCTGGTGATCTACACGACGTGGTGGGGTTGGGTCATGTCGAGAGACTTTACCCCGCTGAGCAAGTATCTCGCGCTGAGCAACATATGCGACGTTCAGCGGGGCGAACAACCCGCGGAACTGCTCGACATGAGCGGCGACGACCAGCTCCCACAGTCACTCGTTGGGCTGAACCACAAGCGATATGCCATGAATGACGACACGCTGTATGTGTCCCCGGCGGACAAGCGCACCGACTACTCCCAGCCCCCAATGAACAGCTTTTATTACGGCGTGCTCAACACCGGAAGGAAGCGGTACGGTCACCCGGCGCTGACGGGCGTGCTTCCCAAGCCCTGGCTGCCGAGCAAGTACCGCCCGCCAGCGTTCGGAGACACAGTAGCGTCTCGCCGCGGTGTGGTCCTCAGCCTGCGCCGTAAGGTTGCCAAGAAGCTGCGGCGAAGCCACGCATCGACCCCAAGCATCCCGACTGTCGCCGGAGATGACCGCTCGCGGCGTGATATATCTGCAGGAACGTTTGGGCCGTCGGGCAGCGGTACCTGGGACGACACGCCAACGGAGAACAGTCGCCTGCTTCCAAACTTTGGCGGCGGCATGACCAGCAGCACGTACAGCAACTCGACAATCAACTCTAACCCATGGGCACGGGAGTCGATGGAGTCGACAGTTGCGCCCGACTACGGCTTGCCGCGCCGCCTGAGCCTGGATGAATCCGAGACGCGTGCTTTCTCGCTCGGCGACGAGCACGTGTGGGACAACGACGCGGACGACGACGACGATGATGATGATGATTCACCCGAGCAAGAGGATGAGGCGCCCGCCAGTCCGTCGACATACTTCCACCGCCCTCACCGCCGGCGCACGATCTCGAGCGTGAGCACGGTCCCCGGTGCTGCCTAAGCCTAGATCCAATGATCCGATGATGCACACGATGATTACGACCACCATGTAGAAGTACATAGTTCTAAAGAGTTTTATGCATGGAGTATTTGTCCTGGGGGTGCTGTAAAAGTGCCACACGCCGGGGTTTGCAAATACCCCCGCTGCCCGCCTATCTCCCCCACCGCCCAGCGCGCCAGTCACCCACCGCCAGGGGCCCGCCGGCCGATTCGCTCCGCGAAGCTCCGCCTCGGCTGCTGGCTGGTGCTCGCTGCTACCCACCGCGTCCTCGCCATCTGCCCTTCCACTCCCATCTCCGAACCCAGTCTTCCCAATCACCATCAAAACAGCAACCATGTCGGCCTGGCGCGAGTTTATGTCGTGCGTACCCCCCGAGGCGAGCAGCGCAGAGAGGCGTAGATGCGTGCTGCTCAATGTCGTCGTTCGTGCGCTGTGCTGACGTTTTCTTCTCGATACCGATACCGATTCCGACCCCGATATCATGCCTCCGCTCCCTCGTTCCGTCTTGCTGTCTGGCGTCCTCGATCGTCGCGCGCAACCGTCCTGTCTCCTGTCCGACCATACCCCATTACCTCAACTCTCTCATCTCCCTCCCCATCCGCTCCACCATCCGCAACACCCTCGGCCCCTCCCTTCTGCTTTCGCCCACCCCCGCCCCGCCCGCTCGCTTTGCCCGACAGTTGGAACAAGTACACCCAGATCGCGTCGCGCGCGATCCGCACTGCGCTCACCGAGAGCGAGCGCGTCGCCGCCGAGAAGCGCGCCGCCGTCGGAGTGTGCGTATCTGGCCAATCGGAGGTGGAGGTTGGGGTGGGGTGGGAGCTGGGGATGGGGATGGGGATGGGATTGGGATTGGGATTGGATGTGATCTCCCAGGGCGGAGTGGGCCGAGTCGATGTTGAGCGTCCTCCTCGCTGTCGTCTCTTCGCTCGCTCCGAGATCCGTTCGAGTTTCGGTTCTCTCTGGGTCTCAACTACAAACTCCCTAACTCCCTCCGTTTCTCTCTGTGCCTCCTCCCACTCATAACTCTTCTCCTATTTCCTCGCTTTGTGCTCCTTGCTAACCCTCACAGCAAGTACCAGACCTGGTCGAACGGCACCCCCTCCGAGTCGCAGTACGTCGTCCCTCCCCCCAAGGGGCAGCAGTAAGCGCCCGCCGCACGAGGCGGGGCGAGTCGGAAAATGCATGGATGAATAGGTAGAACTACGGGGTTGCAACGACTCGGACGGGAAGGTGGAGGAGGAGAGAGAGACTGGAGAGATGAGGAGCAAGGAAGGGAGGCGGCGGGGATGGGTCAAGGATGACGGCCGGGTTAGCTGGGTCAGCTGGGTGGAGCTGGAGCACGGAGAGGTGACTGCGTTAGTGGAAAGTGGCCGTCGTGGACGCAAGAACGGGGATGATCAGGAGCTTAGAAGAGAGTGGGCAGAACGTCCTCCGACTCATCTGGCAGGAGTTATCTTATCTTGCCGGGATCGGAGACGCAGACCTCAACACCTGTTGTTGACAAGCATGACAGGTCGAGTGGGTGGTCAGTGTCAACAGAGTTGCGCGCTGTATATGATCTACAACACAGCTGTGAGATCACGAGGCTGGACAACCCAGCCTCACTGGATCACTGGATCACTCGAGCTTCCGCAGAACCCGTGCCTGCCATTGCTGACCACCCATTGTGCACACCATAAACGCCGTGTCTCATCGCAATTCTGGACCTGGCCAGTGCCCGGTGGCCCCGGTGGCTTTGTTTCTCGGAGCGAGGACAATCAGCTGGGTAGACGCAAGCGGCTCCGTGACCAGTGGGCTGTCAGCTGCGTTGATTCATGATTCATGATTCATCGTACTCGGAACAGAGTGTAGGATCCGAGATGCTGGATGCGGCGAGTTGCGACTCGTGGAAGCGTGGTTGTGATCGTAGAATCGTGACTGTCACGCCACGCTTCGCTCCATCTCACGTCCCGCGCACAGACTGACACACACTCCAGCGTGATGGCCCCGTACACACAGCTGATGGCATCACGGGGAGTGGATAAGAATGCATGCATGCATGCATGCTGTTGCGTGTATGATTCTGGCTGTGGTGTGTCGAGCCTAGTGCGGGTGTGTGTGTACGTGTGTGTCCTCACTTCCGCCTTCGGCACAACCAAACTCTCCGTACTGAAGCAAGTCATAATTGCCGAGCATCACCTCGCCACCTGAATTAGGACAAAGCGTAGTCCTCATGCTGAGTCATTGTAATGTGTCAGCTCGACGTGTTTTGAAAAATTGACCTTTTTCCTAATAGCTCCTAGCTGTTGTGTGGGCCCTTGTGTGTTGCCGCCCCGCCCCAGCCGCCCCAGCCGCCCCCCCCGCGCGCCCGGCAGCCCTGCACTGTCGATCATTCGGCCTTGTCCTCCTCCCTCTCCTTCATCCCAATCATCGACATCCATAAACCCCATCTATTCTCGCTCTCTGCACCGACAACAGGACTCTCTTCTTCTCACCACCTCGGAGAGACGACAGTGAGAGAGGCAGCGAGAGAGAGAGAGATACCGGGAGCTGAGTGGACAGTCGCACCCACAACCCCCCCAGCGTACACAAATCGGTCGGTCGGTGGTTGTATTCAGCCCCACTCCTCCACCACACGCCGTACGCCGTCTCCCGCCCAGATCCACTCGAATCCGCTCGGCACACTCCCCCAGCTCCCACCAACCCGCATTGCTTGGCCTTCCCGCGCAAACCCCTCTCCTTCAATCCCCCCTCTTTCCATCTCCTCTCTCTCCGCTCCGCTTCATCCTCACACACCCGCTCGCAATGCAGGGCCAGTCGCTGTGGCCGCCGCGCTGCCCGCCCTCGCCACCGCCGACGCTCGCCAGCGGCGCAGCATCAGGGGTAGGCGTCGGCGTCGCAACGGCCCCACACGCTTCTCACGCACATCCCCGCGCCGCCCTCGCGCACCCGAGTCCACCGACATCGAGCACGGCCACCCCTTCCCCGTCGAACCCCCGGCGCCGCACCGACGAGATGGACACGGCTGCGCGCTCCCTCGCCGCCCTCGCCATGTCTGAAGACTCGCACGCCGCTTCCCAGCCGATTCCCGCTCAGCAGCACGCATCACACCTCGGAAACTCCATCTCCCAGGTTTCTCCCGTTAATATTCCCGCGCAGGCGCTCTCGCCGCCCACGCCTGCGCCGAGCCCTACACCCACCGAAAGCTGGTCATACGTCTCCCTCCAGGTCGACGAGGACATGGAGGAGCAGGTCTCGCCGCTGCAGAAGATGCCGGAGAAGAAGCGTAAGTATAGGCTTGCTTTGTGTGGTTGACACCAGTGACAGCTGCGTCGGATCTCATTGCGCGGTTCCGCACGCTGCCCAAGGACGAACGCTCCGCGTTCCTCTCCTCGCTTGTCGGCGAGCTGCAGCTCAACGAGGCCCTCACCATGTCCTCTCGTATCTCGCCAAAGCTGAAGCGCGACTTTCTCTCTGATCTCCCGATTGAGCTTGCGCTCCACTGCGTCAGCTATATCGATGACGCCCGCACGCTTGGCCGCGCTATGCGCGTCTCAAAGTACTGGCACGACCTGCTCCAGGACGAGCGTCTCTGGCGGGACATGCACGAGCGCCAGCTCTACCGCCCGTCGCTTCCGGTTTCACATACGCCGTACCCGCCACCATCGGCCGTCGCCAGCCCTGTCGGCAGCGGCAACAACCGCTCCCTGGGTTCCCTCCGCCGTCCGCTCCACACACCCACGTACCGCGAAAAGTTCCGCGACGCGTACCTCACAGAGTCCAACTGGCTCAACGGCGGCCGTCTGCTCACGATGCACTCGAGCATGGGCGACAGTGTGGTCACTTCTCTCGTCGTAAATGACGAGTACATTGTTATTGGCATGGCAAACTCGAAGATTCACGTATTCGACGCCGCCACTGGCCAGTACCGCCTTTCTCTCATCGGCCACGACCTCGGCGTCTGGGCACTCGTTCTCGTTTCTCCGCACAAGGCCGGCAAGGGTGCCAGCAGCAGGCTACCCAAGCGTTTCAGTGATGCCTCGCGCCGTGCATCATTTGGCGCCCAGGATGGTGCGAAGGACAGCAACCTGCGCGGCTCCTCCTCGTCCAGCGGCAACCAGCGCTCGCGTCGCGCACAGGCCACAAAGCGCATGCGCTCAAGTGACGTGTGTGGCTCAGCGCAGGGCTGGGGCCTCTCGGGCACATTCGTGGTCAGCGGCGGCTGCGACCGCGAGGTGCGCGTATGGGACATTGTCACCGGCCAGTGCATCCATTCGATGCGCGGCCACTCGTCTACCATTCGCTGTATGAAGGTGGTCGATGGACGCCCGATTGCCGTGTCCGGCTCGCGCGACTTTACCCTCCGCGTATGGGACATTGACACGGGACGCATGTTGCGCGTCCTCGAGGGCCACGAGCAAAGCGTCCGCTGCATCGATGTCGCGGGCAATCAGGTGGTTTCAGGCTCGTACGACTACACTTGTAGGGTGAGGAAGCGTGGTTTTTTCGTATGCTGACAGCAGCTCTGGGACATTGACACGGGAGAGTGTCTGCAAGTGTTTGACGGCCACTACCACCAGATCTATGCTGTTGCCTACGACGGCGAGCGCATCGTATCCGGATCGCTCGACTCGACCGTCCGTGTATGGGACGCCGGGACGGGCGAGTGCCTCGCCGTTCTCCAGGGCCACACATCCCTCGTCGGTCAGCTGCAGTTCTCGGGTGATCGCTTGATCACGGGCGGGTCCGACGGGCGTGTGATAGTGTTTGACCTCACCGACTATTCGTGTGTGCACCGTCTGTGCGCGCACGACAATAGCGTCACCTGTCTTCAGTTTGACGATCGATTCATTGTCTCAGGCGGCAACGACGGCCGCGTCAAGCTGTGGGATATCCAGACTGGCACAATCATTCGCGAGCTCACAAAGCCATGTGACGCCGTTTGGCGCGTGTGCTTCCGCGACGACAAGTGTGCAATCCTCTGCCAGCGCAATGGCAAGACGGTGCTCGAGGTTCTCGGCTTCCGGCCACACGACGAAAAGCGCAAGCCGAGCTTCACACGAACCCCGGACTGGTAAGCGCAGGTCGTGCCGTGCCGTGCCGTGAATCATCTCGAGACCCGACATCACTCCGTTGCATCCCGCCCTTGTCATGTCATACCAGCATAGGTCACGGACTCTTTCTACCATTTACCTTACTCTCTACTCCCATCCTCCGTGTCTCCCCCTCTCCCTCCCTCTCTCTCTCTCCCTGCATGATACTACACTGTCCGAGGGCCCGCTTGTAATATCGTACACTACTAGCCCTCTCCCCCTCTATCGCTCCTTCATGATTATGAACTGTTGTGCCATTTCAGACATTTCGGATGAGTGGAGCCGGTGGAGCCAGTGGAGTGAAGTAGATCACGTGATAGGTAGTGGTCGCCAGAGCTGGCTGCGTGGATGTCGCGTGTTTCCGGAATCAAAATAAACGTTAAACTACAGATCTACAGAGCTACAGAGCTACAGCTACGAAGCATTTACACAGAAAATTGGCAAAAGCGGAGAGCGGCGGACATTCCCACAGCTTACGTATTATTCTTTTGCATGGCCATGCTGCGCGACGTGTTCTCTGCAATGACACGGGTCGACATGAACGTCGATGTCGACAGTGTGTCTCAAGCCGAAAGTAAACGACAACAACTATCATACCTATCCACCCACCTTTGTCTCCACGCACTACTGCTCATATTCCCAGCATGGACCCGACAAAGGCGCAGACGACCGCAGCATTCGCGCACCTCAGGTCGCAAAAGGCCAACAAGGTGAGTGCGAAGAGGGCGCGCTGTGGCACCTCTCCGGCGTCTCAAGCCGGTCTTTGCGCTGCGCAACCGTGGATGAGACGGTGAACAGCTGCATGATAGTACTACTGGGGAGGAGCGGGCGCAGCTGGCAAAGATTCCATATTCCATGAGCTGCGTTTTCGCCTGTATCCTCTCCACTCGCCATCTCCCATCCTAATGCCAGACATGCTTCGACTGCCTCGCGAAGAACCCGACCTGGTCGTCGGTCACCTTTGGCATCTACCTCTGCCTCGACTGCTCGAGCGTGCACCGTAACCTTGGAGTGCACATATCGTTTGTGCGGTGAGTTCGGGCGGCGGGAGGGTAGGAAGTGTGCGGGGTGGGTGTGGTGGAGAGGGGCGTGGGCTCGGAGGTTGTTTGCTCAGCGTGAATCTGCTGTTCTCATCCTTCGTAGCAGAGACGCTCATTGCGGACGACGCCTCCGATTTCTACTTCCTCCTTTCTCACCCATTACCACCTTCCTGTGATACTCTTCACCCGTTTCTCTAGTTCTCACTAAACTCTCAGCTCCACCAACCTCGACTCGTGGTCGCTGCAGCAGCTGCGCCAGCTGAAGGTTGGCGGCAACGCGTCGCTCTCCGAGTTCTTCACCAAGCACGGTGGCTCAAACCTCCTCCCGCCCGGGAACGGCGACGCGCGCGCGCGCTACACTTCCCGCCAGGCGGGACTCTACAAGGAGGAGCTTGCACGGCGCGTGGCCGAGGATGCGCGCAGGTACCCGAACGGCATCCACATTGACGGGCTGGACCTGACCCCGATGGGCAGTTCGACGCCGGCGGCAGAGAAGGAGGCGGACTTTTTCGACACCTGGGACAAGGCCGCACCAACGCCGAGCCCGCGCCCCTCGAAGCCGTCGTCCCCCGCCCCGCCCTCGATCGGCATGCGCTCCACCCCCACTCCCCCGCCCGCTACCGCTGCCGCTACTGCTCCCCGCACGGTGACCTCGTCAGCGCTCCGCTCGAGCTCGGGCGGCGCGGCACGGCCCATGCGTCTTGGCGGTGCCAAGACCTCAAAGCTCGGCGGGTCCAAGCTCGGCGCGAAGAAGGCCGCCACCACCATCAACTTTGAGGAGGCGCAGCGCAAGGCGCTCGAGGAAGAGGAGCGCATCAAGCGTCTTGGGTACGACAAGAAGAAGGAGGAGGAGGAGGCTGCGGCGCTCAAGGCGCGTGAGGACGAGGAGCGGCGCAAGAACCAGGCCGCAGGGATCAGCAACAGCCGCTCGGCGACCCCGCTTTCGTCTTCCCGTGCTGCCGTGCGCGAGGAGAAACCTGCCCCCGTCAAGCTCGGCTTTGGCCAGATTGCTGCCGTCCCCGTGGAGAAGAAGCCTGTTACGTGAGTGCCAGTGGTAGGGCTCTGTTGCTGACATTTTAGTCGGGCACCGGCAGAAGAGGACACGATGACGACGGCAAAGGACCGCTTTGGCACGCAAAAGTCCATTTCGTCCGACATGTACTTTAACCGCGGGTCGTACGACCCGACTGCGGCGGCCGAGGCCAAGTCGCGCCTCCAGTCGTTCCAGGGCGCGACGGCCATTTCGTCAAACGCGTACTTCGGTCGGCCCGAGGACGAGGAGGAGGAGGACCAGCTACAGGGCTCCGACGGCCTGCTCGGCATGGAGGGCAACGAGACGCTTGCCAACCTCGAGCGCAACGCGCGCGACATGGCGTCGCGCGTCATGGCCGACCCCAACGTGCAGAACCTCACCGAGCAGTTCCGCGCGGGCGCCCTCCGGCTGTCGGACTACCTTGCGAGCTTTGAGGGGCGCTAGGCGGCGAGCCGTGAGGCGAACCGCGGGCAGTCCAGGCCAGCGCTGCAGCTGTGTACCTGTACGAGCCTTCAGAGTGGTCCCTCCAGGCCCTGTATATCCTGCAGCCCACTCGCATGTATACCCACCACCCCTCCCGTCGTTGTTGGGCGCGTAGCCCGTATGCCGTGTCGTAGAAATGGATGCATTCTTTCTTATTACGAGATGGCAGCAGGTGGCAGAATGGATGACGGAAGCAGGGAACAACGCGGCCTCCACTTTACGCCAAAAAAGTTGACCACCACAAAAGTTGCCACTTATCAATCACACCATCCACAATGTCCGACTCAATGTCCACGCCCGCAACGCACGCGCTCGAAGCCGCGCCCGACGCCGTACCAGCGACAGCGGGGCCGGGCGCGATGGGCGCAGCCGCCGCGGACCTGAGCCTCGAGGTTGCGTTCGACGTGGAGCGTACCGCGGAGATCATCCTCGAGGGAAACTACAAGACCGTACGTAGAAATCAGCAGATCTACACTCGAGAGAGTAAACCGTGGGCTAACGCTCTAGATTGGTCTCCAGTTCCCCGATGAGCTTCTTCCCTCCTCGGTCGCCGTCTTTCGCGCCCTCCAGTCCCGTATCTCGTCCTCGGGCGCGCAATGCTATGTCCTCGCGGACAGCACATACGGCGCATGCTGCCCCGACATCCTGAGCTGTCTGCACCTCCCCGCCGATCTGCTGGTCCACTACGGCCATGCGTGCTTGACTCCGTGAGTGAATGCCGGAATCACCTCTAACAGCCGCAGGACGGACGCGCTTCCGGTACACTACGTCTTTCCGCGCTTTCCCCTCGATGTGCGCGCGGCATTCGAGGCGTTGAAAGCCAAGACAGAGGAGGACGTCGAGGGCGTGGTGGTCGTCTGGGACGTGGGGTACGACTGGCTTGCTGGTGCGTGGCTCGGTGGTTCGGTGGGTGGGGCTGATGACAGACGAGATCGAGGCGGTTTTCATCCCGGATATGCCGGTGTCGTTTGCGCGGATCCGGAGGCCGGAGATGCGGAAGAAGGAGGGAGAGGGCTGTGGGGATAAGTCGAGATGTTGCAAGGACGCGGGAGGGACGGAGGCTCCCGCTGCTGCATGCTGCGCCCAGAAGCAGGAGCAGGCGTCCTCATGTTGCTCTCAGCAGGAGACAGCAGCCACTGCGTGCTGCAAAGAGGCAACCGGCCCTTCCTGCTCAAGCACACGCCCCGCTTCCAGCTCCATCTCCACTCCTTCTCCAGCTCTACGCACAATCTCCCCTCCCCCCGGCGTCGACCTCGCGTCCTGCGCGATATGGTACCTTGGTCCTGACGGCCGTTCGCTCCTCAACCTCCAAATGACGCACAGCTCGAACGCGCTGTACGCGTACGACCCCGAGTCCGGTGCGCGAGAATGCACGGGCGCGTCGCGCCTCCTCTCCCGCCGGCTGTTTGCCGTGCACCAGGCGCTCGCGGCCGACGTGTTCGGTCTGGTGGTGGGCAACATTGGCCTCGCGTCGTCCCGCCCGCTCCTTGCCGAGCTGAGGGCGCAGCTCGCGGCAAAGGGCAAGAAGAGCTATACGCTGAGTGTGGGGCGGCTCAATCCCGCCAAACTGGCAAACTTTGCGGATATCGAGTGCTTTGTGCTCGTCGGGTGTGCCGAGGGCGGCGTGGTTGATTCAAAGGTGAGCTTCCCATGTACTGAGCCCAATGCTGATGGCCAGGACTTTCTCCGCCCCATCATCACGCCGTACGAGCTCACGCTCGCGCTCAGCGGAGCAGAGTGGGATCCGGCAAAGTGGACGCTCGACCTCGGGACCGTGCTTGATGCCGCTAGGGAAGGCGGGGAGAAGGGGCCGCAGGACGACTCGGACGAGGAGCTCGAGTTCAGCCTCGTGACGGGAACATACCGCTCGCGCAAGGTGTTCAACTCAGCAACTCCCGCAGCAGAGGTGGCTGCCGACGGGGTGCGCGACCTCACGCTCCGCGGAGACTTTACGGTCGCGACACTCGAGTCGGCCGGGAGCATGTTCCTTGCGAGCCGCGAGTTCCAGGGCCTCGAGCCGCGGTACGGCCTCGACGAGCCGGCACTGCTTGAGCAGGGGCGCAGCGGCATTGCGAGGGGGTATACTGAGGAAAAGTAGCAGGTTCTGGTCTAGTAGTTGCATATCATGGCATACGATGCGGGGCAGGGTACAAATCTATGCTGTGGTGCAATGCAGTGTTATGCGGGGGGAGAGCTAGTGTCATTGTCCGGTGGCCGGAGCGCCCCGAATGGGCGGGTGTCCAAGAGAGTGGAATAGTGGTTGGGGATATTAGATGGTGCCAATGTGGAATGTCGGTGCTGCTAGAATGTCATGTTCGTGAAAAGATAATCGCGGCGATGCAGTCGCGGGTATGATGAATGAGATGGTATACGATGAGCGGTATGATGGGTGTGGGTATGCGATATCGGATATCAGGAGAATTGCTTGAAGCTCGATTCTTGCGTTCTCTACATCATGGCAAGGCTGATGATGACAGCAGCTAATGCGATGCCAGCGGTAAGCGTCCTGCGCCGCGGCGCTCCGCTGTACACGAGCCGCCAGTCGGGGTTTACGCCATTACCGTGCTCAACGAGGTCCTTGTTGATCGCCGCGCCGCGGCCGACGCCAAGCATGGTGGTAGTGTACGCAGGCGCCTCGGGTGGGGCGGTACTTCCCTCGAGCGCGGCGTCGGAGAGAAACACGACGGCAAGCGACGGCCCGGGAACGCGGACTAGACACTTGTTGTCTGTACACGGTACGCGGACGGTGTTGAGGTCTCCGCGCAGGCGGCCGTCGCCCTCGAAACTCTTGCCCATCGTCTGCCCGGCCCACGAAATGTTCCATTTATCCGCGACGTTGGGCGCAGCGAGATACCGCACCGAGACGTGGTCGAGGGCCAGGCCGTCCACTGCGATCGTGGCCGTGTAGTCTGCGTTGCCGGCTGCGTCGGAGAGAAAGTTGAAGAGGGCGATACGTGCCGGCACACCGTTCTCGTAGATGAGGTAGGTCGGATGCGCGACGCTCTCGGGACCGCGCAGATAGTCGACGACCTGGGACGTGTTGCTCGATCCGAGAATCTCGGTCATCACCAGCGCCGAGTAGTACACCGAGCCGGTCGTCCAGCCCGCGGCCGAGTAGTTCCATGGCGGGGGCGTGAAGGGCTGTGTGGGTGAGTGAGATGATTTGGGAAAGTGTGAGCGTCGCTTCGCTCCACTTACGTTGTAGTACACGTTCTGGCCACCGACGTGCATGAGCGCATGCGAGAAGTTGCCCCACGCCATCTGGAGGGACCAGTCGGTGAGCCAGAGTGCGGCGCCAAAGTTGTCGCTCAAGCCCGGGAAACCACCGCACGACGCAGTGTTAAACTCCATCATGACAAACTCCTTGCCGGACGCGACGACGCGGTTTGCACTCTCGATGTAAGGACCGGTGAGATCCATTGCGCTCTGGTGTGTGAGGTAGCTGGGAAAAATGTCCTGGGGGTTGATAATCTTGCCGTCGATCTTGCAGTTGTTCGCCGGGTAGCGCTGTACCGTCACGGACGCGAGATAGTCGAGGTTCTGCTCGAGCCAGCCCGTGTTGAACACGTCCCACAGCTCGAATCCCGGCTCGTTACAGCACACGGCCGGGCCGGTGAGCTGCATCGGGCTATCGAGATGTGAGTTCTGCTGCACAAAGTCGCGGAACTCGGTAAACTCCCCCAGGTAGTCGGTCACCGTGTATGTCTCCGGCCGCTTGTGATGGCGCTGGTAGCTGCGAGTGTCAGTCAGAACTCATATAGCGATCGAGCAGGGAGCGAACGCCCGGTCCCGCAATGTGGCTGCGATCATACCACCCGTACAGAGCCTGTGTCGCTCGTCTCCCTCGTCTCCCCCACTCACAGATCAGGCTCGTTGCCCATCGACAGACCGAGCAGGTTGCTTCCGAGGATCTCGGTAGCGTGCTTGACCACAAGAGGCACGTTCAAGCTTTTGGTCTCCACCGCGGTCTGGTTGTACGACAAGCCAAAGAACCACTCGGCATTTACGAGGCTGGAAATGTTGGCCATGACGCGGAACAGCTCGTCGGAAAAGTTGATGATGGGCGTGGAAGTCGGTGTGTCGAGGTCCGACTTGAACTTCTCCGTCGGGTCGCGCATGCCCACCTGCAGCGTGCTTCCCTCTTGCGAGTTGCCGCCGACGCGAATTGTCGGTCCCGCCTTGGCGCGCTGCCGCAGGGTATCCATGTAGTTGAGGAACGTGGGCGAGAGCAAGTCGCCCGATGAGCCCATCAATGACGACGCGACCGAGAGCTCGATGGAGAAGCCGAGAAAGTTGCCCTTGTGCCCGATCGAAGGGTTGAGTCCTGCCAGTGCGGCGGCGTCGGGACTCGCGGGAACTGTAACCGCCAGCTCGCGGACGACGTTCTCGGGCAGCGGGGGGAAAGTGAGCTCCAACGGGTCATACGCAGGCAGGCCAACCCAGTTCCCAGTCTCGTCAGTGTACGCCCCTGTCGCCATTGCCACTGGCGGGTCATTGTAGAGCTCGTACGGGGCCGCGGCGGCGGCAAGGAACTGGAGGCCCAGGACAAAGACAGCCGCGGGCGATACCGGCGACCGCGGTCGCATGGTGGCGAAGGGCGGGGAAGGGCGGGATGAAGGAGGGTGGCGCTGCCTGTTGAGCTAATGGGGAGGGAAGGGATACGACCGCTTGAAACGAGGCTCAGTGCTCCGATAAGGTATTCCTCGACGCGCTCGGTACAGTTCTAGTTCTAGCCCTCGAGGTCAATGAGGACAGGTCAGCGAGAGCAGTCGAAACGTCGAAGTTGGGCGAGAAAGGAACAGTGACGAACGGGCGAAGATGGCGAAAGTGGTAATGAGTGTGGGGGTCCAGCGTCTTAAGCTGCTGGACAGAAGATAGTAAGGCAAGGCAAGGTAAGGTATGTGAAGGTGAGTGACCGCAACAACAGAAGAACCTCGATGAGTCTCGCGCTCTCCAACGCAGGTCGAGGTTGAGATCGAGTGGTCACGAGAGACGAGCTCACGCGCGCAAGATCCTTCCTGCCTCGGAATGTGTAACTCCATGTCCCCCATGTCTCTATCATGGTCCTGATCTGGGCTGATCAGACGCTGCGGTCAGCTCAAAGAGGCAGAGGGAGAACAAGCCAGTGCGCCAAGAAACTGTCCGATGGGCGATGGGTAATCGCGGTGGGGCCCGGGATCCAGGCCGCCTCAGGCGCTGGGCGGCCGGCAGGGAGAAGGGTTCCGAGCTCGTCGGCGCACGGTCGGCTGCGGACATGCTGCGCTGCGGGCAACAGGCTGCAAAGGAGACAGGGAGGAGAGAATACAAAGCATGGCGGCGACATTGACAGAGATGGAGAGATGTCGGGTTCCACGACCAATTCCCAAGGCACTCGACCTCGGATGTGGCGCAGAGGCGGCGCCATCCTTTGGAGGGTTTTGGCTCTCTTCTCGTACACGCCATGATGACAGCGCTTACAGCAGTCGCAGTACGAATATCAGAAATCCGAGATGACTCAGTTGCGAGGCTCCGAACGAGACCTTTCCTGCCTTGCATCCTTGTACCCTTTGGGCTGCCTTGCTCTGTATTGCCTTGCTTGGCATTCAACATGCTTATGACATGCAGGACATGCAGACCATATACCGGGCAGCTTACGCACATACTGATGTTACCTGTGAGTCTCCCTGACCTGTGTCGTCTGGGCTCCGCGCAGCCCCGCGCAGCCCTGCGTCGGATTCCGGCGGCCGGACATGCGCTCCATGGCAAAAGCAGTGGCGACCAGGCAATGGGGCGGACGCCGAGGGGACAGCGCCATAGTGCTCCAAACCCCAAGCCCAAACCTAAGCCCAAGACCAAGACCGATGCCAGACGCCATTCCGTGCACGGTGTTGGTCTTAGATTGTCGGATTGCTTGGGCTTGCTCGGGATTTGTTTGGAACACGGCACGAGGCGTGGCGACATGCGAGTCAGGCATGCTCAGCCAGGCAGACGGTTAGTAGGCGGTGGGCGACAGCCCGACGGCTCCAGTGATCCCAGTGATCCCAGTGGTTGCCGCCCGTGGCGCGTTCAGAGATGGAAAGGGACTCAAACACTGCGCAGTCGTGTCGTGGCGCCGGCAGAGGCAGTCGCATGTATCAGCGCATGTCCCGAAGTATCGAGTCTGTCGTCTGGGCCATGGGCGGACACATCGCTCTCCAGCGAAGCGCGCGGCCCGCGTATGACGGGACAACGAAAGTACGAAGGGAGCGGAGACGTGGAGACGGCGACGGAGGTCGTGAAATGTTGCGAGAAGGCACGCCGTACACCGTTCCAGCGCCGTTCGGGATTCCGGTGCAGTGCAGATGGAGATCGGGGATCCCACCGCTGCCGAGAACAGGCACACCCCACTTCCAAACTCCGACCTGCCCTTGTGTCTGTTTCCCTTGCCTTCCAGGCCCCGGATGGCCATGCCGAAGCAAAGCACGCTGCCGGCCGCACGGCCTTCAAGGGCTCGCAGCCCAATGCACGGGACAGCTCAGTGTCCGTCCCCAGGGAGCGCGATACTCATGGTGTTCATGGCGCGATTGACGGCCAGGACAGCGTTGCAGGTCGACCAGGTGGCGTTCGTGGCGCAGGGTCGCGACGACGCGACCGCCATTGGGGCAAGGACACCTGGGGTATCGGGGCAGTGAGGGTATCTGGGCAGGCCCACCCCATCTCCCATCTCCCATCTCGGAGATGGATATGGTGGATGCAGCGGTCGACGACAAGTGACGAGGGCACAGCAGTCCTTTGCTAGATTGGGACCGTCTTCGTGGAACACTTTGCTAGATTGGGACCGTCTTCGTGGAACACACAGTGTCTTTTCGAGGGAGACAAGGGCATTTAGGGATTTGGAAGCCCACTCGTTCCCCGCAGCTACATTAATGACATCGTAAACCGACGTCAAACCTTGATGCGCAGTACCAGTCTCGTGGTTTGCTATCAGGTCAGGGAGTCAAGATCTGCAAGGAACAACTGGACATGTACTGCAAGCTTGGCATCTTGAGCCTTGATCCTTGACCCAGATTGACGTCTGCCAAGTGCCAAGTGCCGATGCGCAGCCCCGAAGCGTCGCTCATTGTTCTCGTCATACGGGCCCCGCAGGCCAAGCATACTTACATATCTTGCTGCTTCCCGTTGGTATCACGAGCGACATGACGGCATCGAGAGTCCAAAGGTTCCCAGAGTCCGTGCAGCTGAGCACGCTGAGCTTCGAACATCTTTTTGCCCGTTCTTTCATTGCAATTGCCCGTGTTACAGGAGCACCGGCGCAACGTGCACCACGAAATTGCTGGCAACTGCGCAGCTGCACCCACCCCACATGATCAGACACCATTGTGTGGCAGCGCCACTCGCTCCGTAAGCGGGCCCGAGCGCATGTGTCCTTTGCAGAATGCGGTGACTATCACCAATGGACCGGACCATGGAGCATGTCGGTAAACGTGCTAAGAGCTCGCCTGCTCACCGGGCATGCTGGGCCATGCTGGGCACTTGCTGGAACCAGCGCAATCGAGTGGAAGGCACGCTCTGCGGCCCGTATGGCGCGTCAGACGCGATCAGACGCCAAGGGGGTGAAACAGGTCGGAGGAAGAACTGCCAGTGCAAGGCGAAACCGCCCGCTGGCCACTGGGCTGTCAGCCATTCAGCGGCCAACGGGCGACAAGATATTTCAGCCATGTAAGCCATAAGCTGTAACGCAGGCAGCTATTTCTGACCTCCATCTATTTCCGAATCGCGTTCTGGGTTCCCAGCCTCATTCACAAATACCGTCTCCCAGTTGATTCAGAAGCCCAATTCTCGACAGTTCCTCATGGCAAGCGGGGTGTTTCTCTCGGGTTAACTCACCGACCATCGACCGCAAGGCACCGATCGTGCCGAGTCGTGGCGGAGCGGACTGTGCGCAGCCTTGCTTCAGACATGCCCGTGCAGAAGAGCCCCGAGCGGGTAGCAGGGGCTTGGACGATGCCACCGTTGCCAAACAAGTTCAGGACAACAGGAAGTCAACAGACCCAGGACGTGAGCACGATTTCCAGCAGAACTGCGCCCTCAGCACTTCTCGATGCAATTTTAGGACAACGACTGCGAGCACGGACTCCGCGAAGAGTGGGTAAAGACAATCAAGCTGTCACCCCGTTTGCCCCGTGATCATCAAGAGCTCAATGACTGGGCGCCAAGAGGGGGTCCAAGCGCACCAGGTGTCCTGCGCGGACACTCTTGAGCACAGGAAAGCGCAGCGGATGCTGTACCCGATGACATGGCTCTTTTCTACTCAATGGTTCGGGATTCGCATCTTGCAACCGCAATCCGGTACCAGATCCCAGGGCCGATTGACAGCCGCATAAACTGACCTCTCACATTTATCTCCGCCCCTTTCCTGTTGTTCACACCGTCCTCGGCGCTCTGCTCGTCGGTTCCATCGTATAACGGTTAGTACATAAGATTCTGACGTCCTCCGCCGCGACGGAGGTCGGCGTTCTTGTAATCTGGGTTCGACTCCCAGTGGGACCTGCCTACGCTCAAGAGAGCCGAGGACTTTTTGAAGGGGGGAAGAGGAAATGAGGAGGACATCTGTTCATGAACAGATCCCATCCGGCAATAGAGGTGGAGATCGTTGTCGACGCTGCAGAACGTTCGTTAGGCGATGCGTCGTTGAGTCAATGGCGCCCCTGGGACTTGAACAATTGCATCCAAGCTGCAGTTTTCATAGAAGTGAGCAGACTTCTGTTTCTCTGGGCTGTTAATAATCTTGTATCGTAAGTGTTGCATGCAGGAATGGGAGACCGGAATCGTGGTTTTGAACTTGGGTTAGGTCGCGTTGCGTGTGGAGGTGCCACTCTGCCACACTCTTAGGACAGCAGCCGAATTTGCCACTCAGAAAGGTTGACTGGACCTGGACCCGGCTACGTCACACGAAAACAGCGAACGTCCAGGCAACAAACTTCTCTCTTCGGTTTCACTTCGCTCTCTTCAGTACACTCTCCATCCACTCCCAATCATGCCCGATGCCGCTCGACGACGATGACTACGGCACCGAGATCGAGTACGATGTGGACCTTGAGGAGACGTTGCAACGCGCCGAGAGTACCGTGCTGGCGGGACCCAGCGGGGCGGGCGGAACAGAAGCCAAGACCTTACCAGACATTGAGGACATGGAAGTCGACGCGGAGCCGCGCTCACCGTTCGCGCAGTTCCGCAAGCGCGGATACCTCAGCGTTTCGGATCTTGTCGCGACCGTGTGGTGCGAGATGCAGTATGACTAGTGCGTGCGTGTAGAGTAGAGCTGATCGCAGCCGGCTGCGCACGCTGCCGTTCCTCCCGCCCGAGAAGCGGCCCGAGGTGATAAAGAGCGCAAAGGGTGTCGAGATCAAGGTGGACAAAGTAAAGGTGGAAGAAAAGGAGCGCGTGCTTAAGCGCGGCGAGGTGCGTGCCCTTGAGTGTCTGGTGTCTGACGGTAGAAAATCCACCTCAAGCTTGAGAAGGAGATCTTCCCTGAGAAGATTGTCGTCGACACCACGACGCCCGAGGACGCGTGGGGCTTGCGGTGGGTGTATTTACAGGTCAACCCGGGATTATAACTGACATCAGGATGCTCACAATGATATCGTCGCTTGAGGCACTGCTTCAGGGCGGAAAGTGCCGTGAGCTGCCGGTCGTCGGGTTTATGGGCGATGTGCTGGTGTTTGGGATCATCGTGGGTGAATTGTTCATGTACAAACCCATGACGCAGAAAGCTAACGCCAGGATGAGATTGTGCGCCAACCGCTACCGCCTACCTCGTCGAAGGGAAAGGAAGCGGCAGAAGGGCTGCGGCAGAGTTCGCTGGACACGTTCTTCCACTCTAGCCCTAAGCCTCAACCCCGCACGCACATCCTTCGCGTGAGCGACTCGAAGACGCGTGCCAGCGGCGTTCTTCCCAGAGAGGAGGATACGACCAGCGGGCGGCTGCAGGTCATGTTGTACAAGGAGCTCGTGGACACGCTGCTCCAGCAACAAGGCAATTGTCCCACTGCGGAGGAATCTCCCGAGTTTGCCTTACTTCCCAGCAGCCAGCGCGACCTTCTCCCAAAAGTTTTCTCCACGCTCGACCTTGACCCCAAAGCGGAGTTCTCCCCCACATTTCTATCCCAGGCTCGCGTCCTTGTCACTTCAAATCGCTTGCGATTTGGCTCCGCCACAGCGCGCACGCTCTCTGACCTGGTAGCGACGTGGCACGCTTACGTTCAGGAGCTCGGTCTCGGTCCCGCAGGAAAGACGGATGGCATGCTCGCACTGGTGTATCGTCGTGCGACGGGATCGCGTTCCCAGTCCCGATCGGCACCTTCGAAGGGAAACCGAAGCTCGAAGCGTCTTCGTAGGCGGCACACAAACGATACAGAAGAGAGCGTAACTCTTGTGGAGGATGTGCCGGCGCCCCGTCGCCAACGAGACAGCATCGAGGCATTGGATGAGGAAGCGCAGCTCCAGCTCGCAATCCAGAGGAGTCTTGGCCCGCTGGAGTCTGATCCGGAACTGCAGCGGGCGCTGGAGCGCAGTCTCCGGGACACTGCTGGTTCCGAGCCAGCAACTGGAGACGTTCAAGCTGTCATTCCTACGGCGAACGGGGAGGGCTCGTCTCCAGAGATTGTGTGTCTTGGATCTAAAGAGGAGACAATTCCCCACTCGAGCCGGGATACACATGGCTCTCAAGCAGATCGCAAGGCTCCGCCTGCGTCTGACGTCCAGATTGATGAGATCGAGCTCTTGTCTCTGCAAAACGAGCCTAAGGATCCCGCACCAGCTTCCCAACTTGAGGCGTCTCATGAGATTCAGCTGGAGGAACAGGCAAGCCACACAGATTCAGCGCGACAGGACCTTGGCATCGCGAGCCCTATGCCCTTCCTTGCTAAAGAGTTGTCGATTGCTTCAACCTCATCGTCGAGAACTTCGATTGCCGTGGGCTCCCACCCTGAGGATTCATCACCGAGCTCTCCATCCTCTGCCCAACCACAAGCTTCACACCAGTCGCAGCCAACATCATCGGAGCTCTTCGCTTCCATAGCATGTTCGGAATCCCAATCCCTTCCCATCGCCGGCCAGCGGCGCCCAGCGTCACCATCCTACGACACGGACAGCGAACGCGAGCGTGAAGAGGACCAGATCGCGTTGGCCGTTGAGCTGCAGCAGGCCTCCGCGCCAGAACCTGTACCAGTGGAGGTACCCGTATCGTCACAGGAGACGAAGCCGTCTCAGAGGAAATCCACCAAGGCGTCCAGAAACTCCAACCAAGCGGGATCCATCATCGGCACGCACAAGTTTACCCACGACCGTACCCTCCTCGCCGCGCACCTCGCCCACGTTTTGGGATACTGGCGCGGCGAGCGGGATCCGCAAGGCGTTGGCCTAGCGCACGCCCGCCGGTGCGGATGGTGCGAGTTCGAGGACGGGTGTGAGTGGCGGTAAGTACGGCTGGACAGGACGAATGTGCTGACGCCGCAGAAAGGCCAAGGCCGAGGAGGCGTGGCAGCGTTTTCGCGCCCGGAGGGAGGGCGGGGTGTAGATACTGTAGCAGCGGGCTCGTATCCCGTATGTCTGCGTCTAGGCATATCTTATCGTCGCGTCATGTCTTCAGGGCCTCATGTCCTCATGTCTATGCACTGTATCCCTATCAGTCAGTGTCGCAACCTCACGAAAGCGTAAGGTTGCGACACTGACATTCCAGTCTGACGTTGCTGACTGGTAACCGTTGTTGCTTATCGAGTCTGGGCGGCGATGTACGGGATGGATAATAATTACAAGCCCGTCAGAATAGGAATGTACGACCCAAAACTCACTGTTCTCGATGTCGCCGCGGTCCAAGATGGTTACCCAGATGGTTATAACCCGGACATTCTGACAACGCACGCTGACTGTGGAAGCGACTTAGGGGTTTGGCTGAGCCGTTGGTCAACATCACATCGCTGATAACACAATGAGGGGGGGGCGTAGCCGACCGGCTTCTCATAGGACGGTCCGAGCTAGCACTAGGGGCCCCCACTTGGGGCCCGCACTCGACGAGCGCCGCACTTCATGGCCCGCACTCGATGACTCAAGGCCGGCACTTGGGGACCGCACTCGACGAGCCCACACTCGACGAGCCCACACTCGACGAGCCCCCACTCGACGAGCCCCCACTCGAGGCCAGCACTCAAAGCCAGCACTCGGGGCCAGCACTCGAGGNWCCCACTCAGGGTCCCCACTCGACGAGCGCCKCACTTCATGGCCCGCACTCGAAGACTCAAAGCCGGCACTCGGGGACCGCACTCGACGAGCCCACACTCGACGAGCCCCCACTCGACGAGCCCCCACTCGAGGCCGCCCCTCGAGGCCGCCCCTCGAGGCCAGCACTCAAAGCCAGCACTCGGGGCCAGCACTCGAGGCACCCACTCAGGGTCCCCACTCGACGAGCGCCGCACTTCATGACCCGCACTCGGGCCCGTACTCAACGAGGCACTTAGAGCCCGCACTCGCATTAGAGACCACTTTCATCTCTGATCTTTATCCAATGCAATCTGGGGGGTCCTGTCCAAGGATTCAAAGAGTGGCCTTTTGTCATGTCTGACCATCCGCTTCAATCTCAAGACACCTTAGGTTAGTCGACAAGGCCTAAAAAAATCACAACTTCATGGCTTGCTGTCATGGCCACCACGGCTCGCTGCCTTAATTTTCTACTTCTTGCATCATTCTATCTCATTTTCATCTCACCCTCCGGACCACGACCATGGTTTTCGACTTCCACTTTCTTGAAAAGGTTACAGTACTGCAGTCTCCAGACAAAGCGATTCTCCCGCTTACGCGGCGTTCTGCTTGCGGCGGAGGTCGTACACGCGGATCGCCTCCTCGGCGGCCTTGACGCCCGAGAGAGCCATGGCGCCGAAAGTAGGGCCTGGGGTCAGTATATTCTGTACTCCATCTCGTGGCACTGAGTTTCTGATTATTGACACCACTCACCCATGCGGTTCGAGCCGTCAACCTCGGCGAGCTCCATGCCGCCGACGATGAGGCCGGGGACGATCTCGCGCGTGCCCTTTACGATTGCGTCCTCGGCGCGGTTCATGTCGAGGCCGCGCATGCCGCCGAGCTGCTCGATGGTCTGCATGCTCTGGAGACGCTTGACGGAGAAGGCGCCTGGCGTCAGCTGTGAAAGGGGCTACTTCCTGGAGATTGAGGGCTTCTCACCGAAAGGTCCGTCGTGGCCAGTAGTGCTGACGATGACGGGGGCGTTGATGGTGTTGGGGTCCATGCAGCTCTGGTCGCCGTGGTGCATGGTGACGAGGGTCCAGTTTGTGACGACACCGGCGATGCGCACACCGTCGCCATCAGGGCGGGTGATGAGGTCCTCGACGGTCGTGGCGTTGAAGAGCTTGACATTGGGCATCTGGAGGACCTTGGAGAGCAGCGTGCTAGTGAAGAGCGCGGCGTGCTTGACGACGACATAGTCGCCCTCGTCCTCGAACGGAACGCCGAGGGACGCAAGGAACTTGTCGGCAGGCTTGCGCATGACCATGGCGCTGAAGAGCTGGCCGCCGAGCCAAGCGCCACCGCCGGGCGCGACGCCCGCCTCGATAATGGCAATCTTGAGGTCGGGGCGCGCCGAGCCGAGCACCCACGCCGCCGACAGGCCGCACGAGCCCGCACCGACGATGACCACGTCCGACTCGGCGTACGTGTCCAGATCGGCAAAGTAGCGGCGCGTCATGGCCCGCGAGACGGTCGACTCGCGGATGGGCGCAAACGCAAACTCGTCCCAGTTGATACCGGCCAGCGAAGCGGGCGCGGCGGCCTGCGCGTTGGGAGCGGCGGTGTTTGCCATGTGGCGCATGGCGAACTTGTCCTCGGGGACGTACGCGGAAGGAATAGCGACAGCGGGGGGCGACATGATGAGTGAGTGAGTGCGGATAGGCGGTGTGCTTCGGACGTAGTGATCCTGGTAATGACTGAGTTTATATATGCCACACAAGCTCGGTGGTGCAGGCACTACGTCTGGGAACGATCACAGCCCACTGGGCTCCGCATCGACGCAGCCGGAATGCCACTATCACTGCAGGCTCCGTCCGGCGCAGTAGTGCATGCGCAGGGGCAGCATCAAGTGAGATGCGCAATGTGAGCGTCAGTCTCAGCATCCGATACAGTGTCCGATACAGTGTCCATGCCGGGTGGTGGTGGGAACAGACGCTAAGGTCGTGCCTTTTGCGACGGAGCGGATCCCCGCAGTTTGATGTCTCGTTCACACACACTGTGCTAGCTACTTGCTATGTGATATCCCGGAATAGACTTGTCTACCTGATGGGGCCGTGCGGCCTCTCGGTGGTCCGGTGAGCTCTTAGGCCAGGACGGGAGACAACGTGAGACTGAGGTCCTCACTGTTACTGTACTGCCGGCCTGACCGGACGCCTGGTGCCCGGTTCTTGTGTTCTGTCTGTTCTGATGCGACCAGTGACCGTCATCCTGATGTCGTTGCCTTTGACAATTGGCTGCTGCCGACTCGACGTCTCGTAGTGGCCCGTACTGTCCACGCTTCTTCCTTCTCAGGCTGTGGCTATACCACTGCCGGAGGGGGTTGGAGCGGTCCGCGACCGCAGCACCTGCTAGCAATCCGCAGTCGAGATCCCATCTCGTGGGGAGAACAACGTCACCCTGGCCAGAGCAGCGTGTCTGTATGGCTGATGAGGTGTGATGCCGCATGAGGTGTCTTGCCTGATCTCCTGATCCCCACTGGAATACTGGCTTGCTGGCGTGCTGGAACGCTGGGCATCCCGACACGGTGTATGTTATCATCGCGGGGCTCCGTGATTATTACACCAACAACGATTGTCCGATTTGCGCGGAATGCAAAACTGGTCGTGATGTGATTGTCAGGTTGGCGCCAGGTATCCGGATATCTGCAGTGCCGATTCGAATACCCGGCCCTCCGCACCTCCGTCTCCGTCCCCTCCTCGGCGTCGCATGCACTCTTCGTCGACTCCACGACGAGTCGGTCGTCAGACGCGCGCCGATGGTTGGCTGGTGTGGGCGGACGCATGAATCCGCTACCTCCGCTCCCGGTGTCCCGCGACACGGAGTGCGCCCAGGCACAATCTCTTAATCTCTCGGGTCGCCATCCAACGCCATCCACCGGCCGTCCATCCCGCATCGCAGTCGTCCTAGTAGACTAGTATACGCAGTCAGCACGAGGTGCATGGCGCAGCACTGGACCATACACGTGCGAAAGCCGGATCAATCCTAGTCCACTAGTCCAGGATATCCGTGTCGTATTCCGATGGTCGCAGTCGGCGCATGGCATCATGCTCCGTGCACAATCTATGTACAGTGAGATGGCGCAGGGTCCGGGCGGAAGATAGCGCGGCTGCACCGCACGCGACTGATTTTAGCTCCGATATGGCATGGGTGTTGGGACATGTTTCTGCCCGTCGTGCAGCCTAAAGCCCGCCCTGTGGCGGTCGATACGCATTCGTTGAGACTGCGCCACGCGCGGCGAGACATGTCTGCGCATTCCTGTAATCCCATCGCGCGGCCATCGCGTTCCGTTCCCATGGACGTATGGACCCATGCGAACTGGCCGGCCGGAATATCGGGAGACAGACGGGGAATGTACAGTCGTAACCAGGTAGAACCCCCGGTGGGCCCCGCATCGGGGCGCAGAAGTCGCAAACGCCAATCCCGACCATTTTCACGGGAATCACAAGAATGCACATTCCATGGCAAAGGCGGGTCCGATTATTGTCCGGCACGGCACGTATATTGACCTTCTCCAATCCAGATACACGCCCGTTCGCACCTCGAGCCTGAGATGCGCCGGGACTCAAGCCCGGTGCACGTCCGTGCCGCGCCAAGGTTGTGATGAGTCTATCGATCGAGCTGGCCGCCAACAGACTCCAATTGTTGCAAGGGAATGGAACAGATCGTGGGGGGAATGTGGGGTGGCTCAGAGATCTCCGACACCACATATTGGTGGCAATGTGAGGAGAAGAGGTCAGACGTTGCCATCATCAGACGCGTGGTGACAACGTGGGCTAAGTGAGCGAGTGTTGTCGTAGCAAGACGTGTATCTTCAGGACTCTGGCAGTACGAGGGGTGCTTTGGAGTGGCCTGAAAGATGAGTCACAAGGCTCAAATCATGAGGGCACAACCCAGTCAGTCGCGCGATCAGTCGGCGTCTTCTTGAATGACCGAGCGGCGGATCGCTTTTCAGGGGGTTAGTGGGTAAGGGCGAGCGTCGCGCATGGACACGGTACGCAATAAATGGCGAGGCAAATGAGAATCAGCTGTGTAGGCATGAAGAAATCGCAATGGCCCGTCAAATTTGCCCATTGGCTCCCGCGTGTCGAGAGTGAGGTGATTCTCCCTCCATCCCCTGCCCGTAAGCCAACATTTTTGCCTCAACCATCCCTTCATTACTGTTTCATTCGATGCATTACTCATTATGTGTGGTTGCTCGCAACCGGATGGATGTCGAGGGTTGCTGTGGATTGTGTAGGGGCACCAAGTGTCCTGATCATGCTGGCCAATGGCGCGTGTGCTTGTGAAGCAGATGTGAAAGTCGGAGGGGATGGCAGTTCGTTGACTATAGTCCGTGGTGTGGGGAGTAATATGAGTTAATGAGTGAATGCGTGGGGTTGATATAGCTAAAGAGTAGAACTAGGTGGCGACCGACGACGGTCGGGCCACAAATAGGACAATTCACGCTTTGACGGTACGGCTGCGCCTGAACAGGCTGCCGAATTTTGAAGGCTTGCTCACAACGGGGGCCTTGCCATTCGGTACTGACGGAATGGCCCGGCGGGAGCCCGAGTTGACGCTGCGCTCGTCGGGAGGGGGGTCCATGACTGAACTAGACGAGCATGAGCTGGAGCTTGGGTCGAGTTCGGGCGTCGGGGGAGATGTTTGAACAGAGGGCTGAAGCGAGTTACGCAGGCCCGAAGGCGACTTTGGCGAAGTCGCACTCATATGAGGTTGACCAATGGTGGCAGGAGACTGGAGTTCGGACAGTCCCTCGCGCATACGAGGATCGAACCGCGAGGTGTAACCGCGGTTCACAAAGCTGGAAGGCGGATCCGCTGCCGTCGGAGAGGTTTTCGGAGACGAGGAAGGCCGCTGGACGGCCACCTTCGTATTTATCATTGGCATGCTCCTTGTGTGGGGAAGAGGCCTGTCCATTCGTGAAGGAGACGCCTTTGTCGATGCAGTGGGAGACGGAGGTGAAGACACCAAGCTCAAAGGCTGGCCGGATGCCTGCGCGCTTCGAATGTCGGAGAGGGCTTGGGACGAAGCACGTCGCGAAAATGACGGGGGTGAGTCACCTCCACGGTGGATTGTCTCGACCAGAGTGCCATGAGAAGTGACACATTGATCCCAGCTGGACAGAAGCGCCTGAGTCCTGAGTCCATCCTTTTGAGGGCTGCGAAGACCGCCAAACAGTATGGTCTCGGCACCGCTCAAACCGTCGCCGGTCGAGTCTGTAGAGCTGGCTAGCCACGGCTGAGGCCCGGTGATGCAGCCGAAGAGCTGGCGTCTGGTGCGCTGGCCCAGCTGTGGAAGCAGGGGGATCAGGAAGCGTTCGATCACCGGCGCCAGCATGAGAGGAGCGTCAGACGGAACAATGTGGAGGACAGTCAAGGGAGCGAGGTCGCCAAGCGAGGTCGACGCGGCAACGCTGTTGGCTGAACTCTGCGTCATCATCATCGGGAGGACAGCTGTAGTCACAACGGTAGTGTGGTGAAGCATGTCCTGTAGGACGCGCTGGGGATCGCCACAAGCTGAAGCCGGTGGGATAAAGTTGATGACTGCGTCAAACGGCGCACCCTCGCACGGGCGAAGAGGATCAAGTGAGAGCAAGGACGAGATCCGGCTGAGCCGACCCGGACGCTCGGGCGCAGGCGCACTCATAATCGACGGCGTCCTCCGTTTCTGGGAAGGCGCAGCCAGACCGGAGAGATCAACGACAGATCCCGTGGGAGACTCTGCTGGCGAAGAGGTCGCAGACCGGCGGCCGAACGAGCTGAAGCGGCTTCGGAAGGTCTGCTGCGGAGGTGTACCAGGGGGTGTCATGGTGCCAGAAGCCGACGTGCCTGATCCGCGGCGCGATCGCGATCCCCATGACGTCGGGCGGGATGCAGGGGCAGTGTCGGGGTTGTTTCGCTGGCGATGGGCATCTGCAATCGCACTGGCCTGCTTGAGGAGGACATGGAGGGGATGAGCCGAGCCTTTCAAGACCTCCGGTGCGGGTTGAAACGGTTGCACGGTCGGGTAGATTGTGCGGTCCTGACCCAAGCTCATGAGGTGCGATGGCGAGGTGAGAGCCTCCATTTCGGGAATTGGCTGAATGCTGCCAACCAGAAGCAGAGTATCAATAAAGACTGAGGAGTACAATAGCGGTGCGAGAGATTCCACTGTGGGCGCTGGATGGGTGTCAGCATCCGATAATACCGCCGTACGTACTTCCAAGCACCAGTATCACACGGTCTCCCTGGGACCAGATATCCGCACCGCGACGCGACTCGAGCGGGTCCACAACCCATTGTGACCAGCCGTTGTGAGATGCAGCGGAGTGGTCGGGCTCTTGCAGCCGTTCTTTGCCCTTGCTCCCAAAGTTATCGGGAGCGAAGTTGCGGAATGCCGATGGTGGCGGGCGGACAAGCGTTGCAGACCGGTTTGTGGGAGCTTCGGGAACGGAGATGAGAGGGGTTTGGGCGTTACGGGCGGGGTTGCGTGGTGGAGGCATAGGGGCGGCCTGGTCAACCGTCACGGGAGATTGCGAGTCTGCTGCGGGGCGGTTCTTCGCCGCAACCTTCTGTTGCTGCCGCCGTTTCGGAGTAAAATGCATTGTCGAAGGAAGTGCGAAGCCGAACGGCTGGATGTGAGGTAGGCTCCAAAGTCGGGTATCCGTGGGGATGTGAGATGTTAAAAGAGAGGGGCAGCGAGTAGGCAGAAAAGTATGAGGGCGAGATAGCGACTCGTTGTGGGTCGCTTTTTGTCCGTGTGAATGGAGATGACAGGGAAGAGACTTTTGTGGTTCACGAAGGAGGGATGAACAATGTCTGGCCGATGGACAACTTCCGACAAGATATAGTCCTCAGTGCGAGTGTCGGCAAAGGCAAAGCGGTAATGCTCGAGGACGCAAGCAAAGGCTTGGCTTTGCTCACGGAACTGGTCGAATGTGCGCCGAGGATCGGGCGCAGTGAAGCAGTGAAGCCGACAAGAAAAGAGAACTGGTGAAAAGAGCGATGCGCCGAGTGTGCGATGAAGGACGAAAGACGGGCAAGTGTCCCAGCGACGAGCGGGCGTGATGTGGGATGCGAGATTGCGAGATGCGAGATCGAAACGATAAGAGCGATGGTAGAACGAGTGGAGTATCACGGTCGCGACGATCCCTAGCGACCTCAGTTCCTGGAGACGATACTGACTGATACAAAGAGGACGGACAATGTCTTTGTCCTTTCTCCTTTGCTGGACGAGTCTAGAGCGTTGTGCAAAGCAGAGGCACAGGCGCAGTCGTGAGGTTGGTTGGTTGTGTGTGTGCAAAACGAGTACGACTCTGTCTACTGAAGCTACAATGCGCACACTACCAAAAGTACCCACAAAGCACCAGAGCACCCAAGGACCCAAGGGGGTGTGTCACAAGAGTCACAAAACGCACGCAGGTCAAGCGCCGCAGCGGGACATGCAACTGCGGTGAAAAAGCCACAGTGCGCGTGGTGGCGGCTGGGAGCGATTAGGGGAGAGGTGGGGTTGGAACAGGGGCAAAAGGGACAAGGACCAGCAGGAGAGCCAAGGACAACGGGCAAAGACCAGAGGAGGTTTTGGGAAATGACAGCTGAGAATGCTTAGGGCTGAGAATGCTTAGGTGCGGTGACGTTTAGGAGTAAAAGTAGGCGTCGGGGGTAAGGAATAGGGCAGGGCAGTATCGGGTGTGCTGTTGGTCAACCTTGACGGGCAGGCATGCACATTATGGTACTATGACATGCAAGCAAGGGACTCTGAACGAAGCTATTTGGCAGCAAGTCGCACTCTGATGCGGCTTGCAGGGAAATTAAAAGAGAAGAAAACCATGCATCGCAGCGCAGTCCGATGCTCCCCCCTTCCCAGGCCCCAAACCCAAGACGGGCAAGGGCCAAACTATGACACCACCACTACCACAACTGTAGCAACGGATGAAGTGTGCGGACGGTCAGAGCCAGAGGACTCGAGGGGGAGTCACGTACGCACGTACTCTCATGGATCCCATGGCCAACTTTATCAGAAGCTCGAGCACTTTGGGCCGGCACATTTGGGGCAACCAGGTACACCCGGAAACAGAGGGGCAAAACACCCAAGGTTGTGGAATCGTCGTGTCTGGATCGTTGAAATCCCGGACCGGCTGGACCTGTGTGTGCTGCCCACTCCCCACACCCCCCACACCACCACCCAACCGGTTACCTCTGTTGTTCTGCGTTCCTGCGACCCAAAATAATCATGCAGGAGATCCCACTCCCAAAAACAGCGTACTAACTTTGCTTCTCCAACCTTGGTCTCCTCCGCTCCGCAGTTGTTGTGCTGAGCTTTTAGACGCTATTGACTGGTGCAGAAGAGGAGGTAAAAATCGACCAGGGATATCCCCCCGGATCATCCTCAGACCTGGCTCCTGGGATCCTGGTCTGCTAGGAGCCCCTGGGCTTGTGCGATAGTTTTCCCTGGGCTCTGGTGCCCGTGACCCGCCGTAACGGCTTTTTAGCCGTAGAGAGTGGATGAGCTCATCGCCAGATTGCAGTGGAGGTCGGACCTGTGATCCTGTGGCGTATGTGGCTTTGGGTGGAAGGCATGCCTTGGAACCCGACGCGGGCGCACCACGCCCCCCGCATGCCCGCATGATCATCGTGAGTATCACTCATGCACTCACCGCCCCCCCGTTTGTCGTGCCCGCCATAGGCCATAGGCAGGCAAGGCGGAGGAAGAGCCGCAGCGCAGACGGCCAAGCGGCAGCACGTTCGGCACGACCGGCAAGCACGGCAGCACCGGGCGTTGTATTATTTTTATTTCATTTTTTAATCCTCCCCCCCTATCGGTGTCTTTTAGCGTCAATGGGTCATTGATCATTGATTTTTAGCGTGATTTCGCATTAAAAAAAGCCGAAGTTGCCGCAGTGTGGTATAACTCGTGCGACCCCCGCGCACCGCAGGTCAAAGGTCCCTAAAGTGAGTAAGTGGCCAAGTGGTTTTGCCTTGAATTGCTTGAACCGTGTGATAGAACTGATCATCGTGGACGAGAATGCTGACTGCTGCGCTTACTTGCATATTATGGTGGCTGGGTTGCTCAGCGATCAACGAACAGAGAGCAGTGAATGAAGGCAATGCAGAAGGGACCACATTAACGCTGGACACCGGAGGATAGATTGTGCCAAATCTGGAGTGATAAGGCAGCTCTTGACCGTGCTCAACGTCGAGTGGCTTGCTTGGCGGCCTGCCTGCTTGTGAAAGCGCTTAGTGCCGCCCGATGACGTTTGTGAAATTCAATGGTATGCACATGTTCTCGTTGATGGCCGAAGTCACTCGAGGAGACACCATCCATAACCGTTTGGCACTTTCTAATTACGCACTGGCTGCACCACATTGGCAGTGGGTAAACTGACAGTCCTACTGGTCGGGAACACTTTTTGGGTCCCATGTGGAAATCAACAGACGTCGACTATGACGACAGTGGTCAATTGAAGTGCCAGAGTAGGATTCACGAGATCCTCTTTGGGTCAAAGACCTGCATGGTCCATCAATCATTGAGATGGGATCCCAATGCACGTACACATCTACGGGCCATCGGTCACGTTATGGGCCATTCTTTGTTACCTGTACTGGTGCAATCTCCCAACTCTTGGGCCGTGCACCTGCGCACATCCCTGTTGGATTGGTACCTTTGTCCTCCCCTTGATCCCCCCTTGCCCCTTGCATGCGATCGCCGGGAATGGAAGCAAGAAACGCGCTGATCGACTACCCCGCACTATAGATCGGTTCCGATCTGCCCGCGGACATGTGCCTCTCCCCAGCTCCAAAGCTCCAACACACTCTCTGGCCAGAATGGGTCAACTACGCTTCACAAAGATCACGACGAGCATCAGCCAGGTCACTAGGCAGACCGTGCGCACAGTGCATACCGTGTAGCCCTGTGGATGCCACTTTGCAATCTCACGAGCAGCGCGGCTTCGGCGATGAGCGACGGGCACATGGCCGACCCACATGGCCGGCCCACATGAAAATAGCGCCTGCTCCCTGTGCCGCTCCAAAGCTCCAGCGCTCGAAACGTGAGGTGGTTGTGCAGCACAGTGTGTGTTTCCGTGGGTGTGAGGCGTTGTCGAGATCTCGTCGTCGTCAAACATGGTCAGAAATCAGAGAGGAAAGGCACACAACGGAAAGGCACACAACGTCAGAGGCTCCATCACCTACCAAACCCGGCGATAAATGTTGTAGAGCTTGTCGCAATGTCCAAACCTTCATCATCCCTTCGGTGTTTGCGCCGGTACATCTCCTCACCGTGTTGGGGCTGTTATGGCACGCCATATCGATTACCCCTCATCTGACCTTGCCTCTCCTTGCTTCTAGCAGTCTTATCAGCAGATGGCCATTCACTATCGACGGCCTACAGTGGCACCTCGCGCAACATCTGAGACCCACGAAGCTTAGCAGCTCAGTATATCAGATTGATGTCTGTCCACTCTCCGAGCGTCCAACCTGACATATCTAGATCATGAACTCGCGTTGCAACACGTTGGGATCCAACAAACCAGTTCACTGTTCGGCGTCTTGAATAAACATATTTTGCTTTCTTCTCACACAATATCACAATGATTTCTTGGCATGTAAGTGACGTCGTGCGCACACCGAACTCTCCATGCTATGCCATGCCTCTGCACGCACCGCTGCCAACGGGCGCCCAGTTGTGCTCGCCCACCAGGAACCGTTGGATTCTAAAACGCAAACCTAATGCGTTTCCGCTCATCTTGTCCCACAATTTGGTCTAGCCCGCTTCAAACTCTCTACGGGGGGAGAAGTTGTTGCTCGACTAATCGCTTCTCCTCAAATGTTGCTATGACTTGGGTCGACCGTCTGGTTCGCTGACAGACCGACGAATAACACGCCCGTTGGCTTGGCGTCCACATCTCCACACCTTCGGGGAAACATGAAGCTTGGTGACGCTTGGTGACCATGTTGTCTTGGCAGGGCGTTGCGGCATCCGCACCGAGCCTCATGTTGCGAATCCGTCTGCGAGCCTTGGCTTGAGGTCCGTACGAGTCCAGGCCCAACGGTCATATGAGGTGACGGTAGCCTGTGTCGCTGAGAGTCTGCCACGGCGCTGGCATGAACGTCTCGGTTAATGGTGCCACACAACTGCTGGCATACCGCACCGCACCTTCAATTTCGGCGGCCATCGGTTCGCCTCGCCGAGACGTCCATTAGCCTCGGGGCATGTGAAGACGCTGATGCGGTATGGAAAAGCGTCGCCCCAATTGGCATCCGAGACCAATCTTCACATCAATTGATTGTGTAATACTAGGTCTGTACTACCAGCTTGACGCTCCCAGTGCGGACGGGTGACTTCCAAAAGCCAGTATGATCGGTGGTGATGAACGCCCGGTGTCGGCAGGAAACATAGGCTTCACGCCACAGCCATCGGACCATCAGCGATTAAGGAATGATGAGCGTGGGGGAGGAATGCCATTCCTCCGCACTGATACTCTGCTGCCTTCTGACACTATTACTGTAGCCGTATGTTGGCCGCGAGGATACTGAATCTCGACCGCTTAAGGAGTGCAACCTGCCGACCGGACTTGGGTTTCTCAATTGTGTTTTCCCGATCATCGTCTATTTGCCAGTATCTCCCGCGCCGGCCACTTCGCTCGCGGCCATGGTGATACGCACCTTCAATGGGATGTATGCATGTTGGCTCCGTCCTGTTTACCATTTCTAGTATCAGTTTTCATGCGTGGAGAGGTACGGCCGACATTAACAAAGGCTCAGCAGACCGCTCCCAGGTGTATCCCCCCGGATGAGAGTGCCTCGCGATGGGAGTGCCAGGCTCTGTTGTCCGATGGGCGACAGGAGCCAACGCCATAAAAGAAATCAGCCACGCCGCACGCACCACCACCACAACGCAGACCACCACCTCAGAGTCGCCGTGCGTGGCTCGCGAGCAATGAGGTCAGCCGGGACTCGTGGTGCGATTGATCCAGGACGATATCTGACGCACCGCCTACGAGGAGCATGTGAAGAGACTCGGCCGTGTCGGTCGGTTGATGTCCTTGTCCCGATCACACGTTTTGCGGATACGTCAGAGTGCCCGTTCATAGCCCTCATCGTGTTAACCTGTCACCGTTCCCGTTTGTCTTCTGCAGTTTCTTCGCCAAGCCCCTTCTTCACTGCTTTCGTTCTCGTAATAGGCGCGTCCCCTTGCCGTGCGTTTATCGATTGGGAGAGAGACTTCCGTGCAGCGGACGGTTGTGTTCGGATTGCAGTGGGTGTCCTGTCTCTTGCCGTTCCCCTTGTCCTCGCTGCCTCAGATGGCGTTTTTGACGAGTTCGATTCTGCTCCGAGGAGGATGCTTAAACGGGGCCTGGTTTCAAAGGCGAAAGCGGGATTCCCGAGGTAGTCCTGGTTTCGATCGAGTATGAAGACATTCTGTTGTCGGCTGGGCGACCTACTAGGAGCACGGTCGGAAGCTTGTACAGAGGCCGTGGTGCGTAGCACAGCGCAGGCGCGGGCGAACGCAAGAACAAGAACATGAACATGAGCGTGAGCCATCGTGCTCAAGGCCCGACTGTTCGACGCAGTATCGTGGACCAAAACGTCCTGCCCACAGCAACCGAGGCCGAATTGGGGCTGAGGCCCATTTGGACCTCTTGAATGGTTAATTCCATAAGCTAGGTGCCCCTGCAAGTATGTGGTGTTCTGGACGGAAATCTCCCGCGTGATGGTACTTCATCTGGCGATGAACTTCAACGTAACTGGCAACGACCGTATCCTGTATTGAGGGTTAGGGAGGGGACGCTGGTCCACCTGGGAACCATGTTCATCTCGACGTGAGGGCTGTCCGGCTAGCGCGCCCTCTTCTCGTGCTCGGATGGTGCTGCCGCTCGCGCGCAAGGTTCGCTTTCGCCTGCATGTAAGCAGTTAGTGGACGCTGGGGCCACGAGCAATGTGCGTTTCATGAGACATTTCCATCACACAGACCACCATACCACTACGTTTCGTTACCATTGCGCGATGGCGCATTATACCATTTACTGAGACCGGAGAACATCGGGAAAGCTCGAGAAAGAATTTCAGAAGGGAATGAAGCGGGAAAGAAAGCAGACGAAGGTGAGGACGGAGATCGATACGTCGGAAAGCGAGGGACGAGAAGGTGGAAGTGGTGTAGTGGCAAATGAGCCAGATGGTGTTCAAATGTGGGTATAGAGCCTGAAAATCGACCAGCTCATTGCCGAACCCCCGTTTCGCACAGACCACCTGTTCCCAGCGTCTCATGCTTTCGTCTGGTTCTCACCAGGGGGAATCAGGGCCTCCAACCGCTGCTCAAGCCCGCGGCCGAGACCTTCGCGGGACCACTCGCCCTCCAGCGGTGCGAGGGCCGAGAGTGTCGAAGGAATCGTTGCCGACGCAGCGAGGGCAGGGGAACGCGTAACCGGCACGGTGGGAGACACTGTACCGGGGAGGTGATCCGGGGACAGGTTACCCGAGGTGATCTCGTTGAGGCTCGTAACTGTAGTGGGAACACTGAGGAGAAGATCATTGTACGAGATAAAGCTGACGCGACGCTTGCTGTCCTTCGTGGGGGTCATGTGCGAAGGGATCGCCAGCGCTGGAGCGTCGTCGAGCTTGACAGCCGTCGCACCCTGGGAATCCTCGTCAAATGCCCAGCCGCCCGGCAGCTGAGGCCCAGAGGAAAGCTGGCGAAGTGGCGCGGGGCGGTGCTTTGACCCAGCGTTGGGAGAGGTAGGCGATAGGGGTGCAAGAGTTTCCACAGGGGAGATGGCCGAGCCCATGGACAGGGGCGAAACCGGCGAACGGGTATCACGTTCCGGGCTGGATGCAAGAGCAGTTGCGAGTGAGAGCGGCGCCGAGATGGGCGAGCCAGAGCCGCCGGGACCGCCAAGTGCGTCAGGCGATGGGCTGCGCGATGCACCACTTGCTGACGGGAATGAGGTGACGCGAGCACGCAGGGCGGGGGAAAGGTTGGACGATGGAGACCGGGCTGCACCCACGCTGGACGCAACAGGGGCCTCGATTTCAAGGCCTGTAAGTGGTGCGTCGGCAGTCAGCGCCTCGATGGCGTCGTCAAGCACAGCAGGGACAGTGTGCTCGAGATTTGATCCGTGCGGCTGGTGGAAGATGCGCGACGACTTGTGGCTCAGCGTGGGACCTGAGGGGTTGAGCGAAAGTGAGGCCACAGCAGGCATCTCGATATCACGCTCAAAGATGGCCGAGCCCGATGAGTGAATACTCGAGGGCGACGATGGGCGAGACAGATGGCCGTGCGGGAAGTGGTGTCCGTGGTGCGTCGGCTTGCCAGAGGAGCTCATCGCCGCGGCGGCGGTCAGCGATGAGCTCGTCGTCGGGGTGACAGGTGCGCCGGATGTCAACGTGCTCGCAGTATGCGGTTTGGGAGCCAGTAGGGGTGGGGGTGATGTCGAGCTGGTGCGCACCGGGCTCGACGCGCGGGAGGAGTATGGGCTTTTCGCGCGTACGGGAGTCCGACAGCGACGGGTTGCTTCTGGCTCACGGGGGTCCGCGCTCGGAGGAGGGGGAGGGAGGTCCACGGGGGCTGCGGTAAGCTTGACGTACATGGAATATGCCAGAGGAGAACGTGTGCTGGACAATGACACAGGAAGATCAAAGGCAATTGGCGCAACGTGCAACAAGCACGCAGCCGCGTGCTGCGTGCGCCTCACTCTTCATACAGAGCGCAAGACTACTCACCCAGTCGAGCTCCAGGAGGTATGATCGTCATGTTTGCGCGCGTCGAGAGACAAAGGAATGGAGGTTGACAGTTCGCTAGATGAGGTGGACGTTGTGAACGGAAGAAGCAGTTACACGCCGTTAGCTGTCTTCTGGATGTGTTGCCCTCGACTGATCAGTGCGTGGGGTCTAAACGGAAGGTTGTCTCAGATGGCTAGACCCGAAAGGTGCGCTCGTGTGGGTGGTAAAGTCGGGGGATGTGAAACGGGTGGCGTGTCGAGTGAACAGAGGTAGGTATTCTTCTGTGTCGACAACTGTCCTCGTTGACGAGTGGGAGTCGCGCTTGTCGATGTGGACCAAGCACTGGCGGGCCTCTGGGATGGATGGATGTCGGACCGGAGGACACGCTGCGTGGTGGGGGCGGCGCTGACAAGGATGTTGTAGAGGAGGACGATGGAGAGGATGAGAATGAGAGAGATGGTGACAAGGCCAATGGCGACTGGGGTTGGGTGTGGCGGTGGAGATCCGGTGGATGGCGCGGTAATTGTCAGAGCGGCGAAGCAGCACGCGGAGTCGGAAATGAGCTAACCAGACCTTTCGGCACCATAAACAGGAGCAACTCCATCGGCACGCCGGCGCCCGTCGGTCAACACGAATCCCAGAAGCTGTGGGGCTGCACCCCATTCCCGATGCACGTATGCATTGCATCGAATGTGTATCGAGTAGTGGGTGCACGTACGAAGCACAGTATGCATTGTGCATGGCGCATTGCAGCCTTGTGGTCGCGTATTGAGGTGTGTTCCACAATTGAGGCACCGAACAGCCTCGACCGAGTCGTCACGCCACGACGGGGCGCGCTGTCCCCGCGCTCCCAGCGTCCCAGCCATCCTGGTTGTGCATCTCCACATGACCCATGACCCCACTGCCATATAACTCCATCTGCAATCAACGGCAACGTCGACGCGCAATCTAGCGCTCCAAGCCCCCCCAACCCCAAGCTCCATGCCCAGGAATGGGATGTGCGCTGGTGTGGTGGATACGCGACGGTGTGATCGTGGTGCGATCGTGATGGGCATGCATCATCGATCATTCATCATCAGCTCGTCCATGCGTACAGCCATGGGCCAGACCGCCACTCACTTTCGTGGTGTCGTGTGGGGCAAGGAAATGGGCAAGAATGATACGGGTATAAGGCATATACACGTCATTATTGTCTTTTGTCTGAATAGCACGTGACAAAATGGGGGGCCTGTACAAGTAACTCCCTGGCGTTGATCATCGGATTCCATGTTCCCTCACCCGACTTTTTCGACTCTGGCCAAGATATACAAGATCCAAGATCGTCAAGTTGAGCGATAACGAACAACAACACTTCAGCTCAACACACCCGTCGACTCCGCGACTCCGACATCGGTACATTGCGCGCACGCCCGTCTTGACCTCGCGAAGCGTGATTAGACGACTGCCTCCCCCCTCTCCCTCCTTCTCCCTCCTTCCCTTGTCCGCCATGCCCAACCTCTTCCACGGCGTCGTCTCCAAGACGGGCGCCATGTCCAAGACTGTCACCGTCCTCGTGAGTTGCGCAAGAGACATAAAGCTAGTCGCGGGACGCTCCGCTGAACTTCCCGATTCTGTATCAAGCTGACAACAGGTCCACCGTAAAGTCGAGCACCCCAAGCTCCTCAAGGAGATCATCCGGACAACCAAGTTCCTCGTGCACGACGAGAACGAGAGTGGGTGCCACTTTTTCCAGTGACTCAAAAGACTAACATGCAGCTTCCCGGATAGGCGACAAGGTGACCATCATCCACGGCAAGCCCTTCAGCAAGCGCAAGCACTACCGCATTCTGTCCATCGACAAGGCCGCACCAGTCTTTGACACGGCGCCGGCCGCCCAGGCCGCTACGAAGACGGAGCAGCTCCTCCAGGAGACCCAGGCCGCCAAGAGCCAGTGATTGTATGGGCGTAGGTAGTGTATAGACATAGCATGGCATTGATCTCCCCTGCCTCACCCCGAGCTGATCTTGGATATCTTGGGGACCCGGACTCGCATACATGATACATGCTACGCCACAGAGGCCGCTAACTACACATACTGATCATATCAATCTACGCGATCTCTACCACTCTATTGAGCGTCGCTGAATCCTGACTTGGAAACCTTCTCAAATACATACATGATGCGGCCGGCCTGGCCTGCATCCGCCATCGTGCGCAGGTTGTGCCGTTTGTCGCTCTCAGTCGACAGCAGGTCCATTCTGCTCTTCTGGCGTGACTCAAGGCGCGACGATTTGCGCTTGCTGTTGGTCGGACCCTCGTTCTCATACTCGCTGCCATCATCATCCTGGGAGTCGCCGTCGATTGCGTCTTCAACTGTCGAAAAGTCGTTACCCTTGCGCTTCTTCGACGGAGGTCCTTCAATTGGCGTGTCACTACGCGAAGATTGAGCGGTCGTGGCAGCGCTCAAACTCTTTTTCAGATCGTATATCTTGAAATCCTCTCGAACAAGATTGTACAGCAGATTGTCCTGGACTGCACGAATAGAGTCGGGCTTGAACGGATCCATGTGACGCCACGCTTTCAGCGAGGCAAGCTTGGCCTGCTGGGCTGCTTCTGCCTGCAAAATTAGCTCTGTTATCCCGCGGCATTACCTTGCGACGCATCTTAGGTGTCTGAAAGTCAGCTTCAGCAACTGCCCCTCGGAACTCACCGGCTCGGGGTCATATTGACTAGCAGGGAGAAACCCAAGATTCATTTCTTCGTCGCCGCTGGATTCGGCCGAGCCGTCTTCTGAAGGGTCACGAGTGTTGGAGGGTTCACTTCCGTCGCCGGCCATGTTGTGCCCCTCACAGTCACAGCATAATAGGTCATCTGCTGTGAGCATAGCATAATTGGCAGGACTTACGAGTTTGGCACCCGTTCGTGTGGACAGTGACTGAGAAGATGTCACGCAACTCCTCAAAAGAGAAGGCTGAAGGTATTAGTGGACTTCAGATGAATCCACTCACAATCTTTAGAATCCTTGCCCTTCCCTCCATTACCTCCGCCCATCATCTGGTCGGAGAGACCTGTCTTCGTGATCTGCCGCTACATACGTCAGTGACAGAAACGGACAGGTTCACTTACTTGATAAATCTTTTCATCAATCGTGTTGGTTGTCAGTAGGCGATAGATGAAGACTGGCTTTTTCTGGCCATCACTGAGTGTTAGCTTGTGATCAGACAGAGGCAGGAAGCTCTCACCGATGGATTCGTGCCATCGCCTGGAGATCGGTTGAGGGATTCCTGTTCATAAGTTTAGGATAGCGTCTTAACTCACCAGTCACTATCAAAGAGAACAAGGCGCGACGCGCTGATTGTCAGTACAAAAGACCGGAACACACAGTCAAACATACCCGATGAGATTCAAACCCACTCCACCTGCCTTTGCACTCAGCAGGAATACCATACTGTCACTCCAGGGACGATTGTTGAAGCGATCGACAAACTCCTGTCTCTGCCTCTGAGGCGTGCTGCCATCAAGGCGGAGGAAGTTCAGACGCCGCTTGATACACAAGTCTTGTATCAAGTCCAGCGTGGACGTCCAGTTTGATACAATAACGATCTTCTCATCCCGAGGATGAGCGAGCGACTCCAAAATGCGGTCGAGGACCATCATCTTGCCTGACTGTAAGCCACGCTTTGAGGGATAACTCACCGCTGAGATTGATGTCTGACATTTGACCACTTGAGCGTATGAGACTTGAGGCCTCTTTTATCACAGATTCAATCTCCTCGTCTGGATACCCCTCTCCTTTCTTGCGCAGAAGCTACAATGTCAGCAAGATCTTGACGATAACCCACTATTGGCGAGTTTGAAACTTTGCGAAGCAGATCGACTTTAAGAATGAGCGCTGGCTAACGTCACAAACTTACTGGTGGCGAGCTGCGCAGAGCTCATGCCACGGAGTAGCGCCGTGCCCTTTCCGCCTCCCAGAATCTGTGTGAAGACATCGAGTTGTGTAGGCGTGGGAGCGACAAAGACAACGTACTCGGCTGAATGGTTAGATGAGGACTCAGTCGAAGAACAGACTCGCGAGGACTCACTCTTCGGAGGAAGATACTTGTCTAGCACTTCAGCAGTGCGGCGGAGAACAAACTCTTTGGCCAAAGAGTAAAGCTGTCAATCAATAAATTACACATCGACCGATCTCAAGCGCGGTTCACCCATCGTCAAACGTACTGTTTCCATGCACTCCTTTCCGCGTTCGAAATCCGCAGGGGAGCACTTCGGCTCGCGGGACTTTGTAATCGGCTTTTCATACTGGCGGCTGAATTGGGAGTAGGTTCCAAATACGCCTGGGTTGCAGAAATCGGCCTGTCTGTCAGATGACGGTTATCTGCAACGTCACACACCATTGCCCAGTATTCGCCTAGGTCATTCTGGACAGGCGTTCCAGTAAGCACTGAGGGTTAGTTGAGGGCAGCTCCGTGAAACTAACTGATCCGTCGAGCCGTGCTGAGGGCATCAAACATCTTGGTAGTCTTGTTGTCTTTAGACTTGAGACGATGGCCCTCATCGCAGACGATGAGGCCAATTGGTGGCTGGCAAGCGGCGAGTCTCTTACTGAATAGGTTAGTTGGCTTTAAAAGACGACAACTAACATAACTTTGCGCAGCTGGATGTCAGCACAGGGCATGTATTTCGCGACTTACTCGTTCATATCCAATAATGAGAACGTGTAGCCCAGTGTGGTGAGTAAAGGCAGTGAGTTGAGTCTCGTTGCCATCCTCAACGGCCACAATACCCAAGCCTCTGGGAACCCTGGAACGTCAGCTTGAACAACATTTAGGATTTAAACGCTCACCATTTGCGAAACTCCTTCTTCCAATTGTTGACAAGCGAGACTGGACAAACCACAAGGGCTCGCCCAATGCTGCGGGAGTTAGAACACTGTGGCCCCAAATATGTCCTTACACCGAGCTCTCGTTCTGCCAAGGGGATTGTTCTAAGTGTCAGCGGAGCTGCAAAACAAGAACTCACTGCACAAAGTGTGAATCAACGCGATTGTCTGCAGAGTCTTTCCAAGACCCATTTCGTCTGCGAGAATACACCCTTGACCGTTGGCGCCGGTCATACCCATCACACAGCGATACATGAACTGGAGTCAGCGATGCAATCGGAGTCAAACTCACCTCAACGCCCTGCCTCTGGTGATCACGCATTTTGCTGGAAAGAATGGGATCGACGACCACGTCGTTGATCACCGTTCCTCTGCGTTTAGCTTCGCTCTCTGGCGGGCGCGGCATAACAATCGCTCCCTCCATGTTAGGGTCATGAAGAGCCCCTCCCCATGCTTCACGTTCTTTGCTTGTCTTCTCGCCGATGACGATCTTTTTGGGGATCGGCTTGGGTTTAGCGTAGAAGGAGGCCGAGCTAACTGGAGTCGTTGAAGACAACCCGCCGCTCTCAGTGGGAATCTTAACTGCGGGCGATGCTGGGCGCGATACGACCTGTGGTTTGGGTTGAGATATGACTGAGGGGGGCTTGAAGGGCTTGGAGAATGACAAAGGGGTACGTGTCGACACCGAACTGCGTGATGCAACTGAAGTCGGGGTGCTTGGGGGGCGAGAGGTCAAGTACTGTTGAGGAGCATTGATAGGATTATTGAGACAATCCGTATTACGCTTGAACCTGAAAAGTGAGCTGAGAAGATAGCGGAACTCACTCATCGTAGGTCACAGGCCGGTCTACTTCACAATCCCAGTTACCAATTCGCAGCTCCGAACCTTCTCCGGGAAGGCCGCCGACCAGAGATGTGGTCGCCATGCTACTAGTCAGCCTCAGCCAAGAGACAGCACTCACTGCTTGCCATCCTCTGACACCATGGTGATGCGGCTGCCCTCCACTTTGATGTACGCGTCTCCATCCCAAGTTTCTGTAGGTGAGCCTCATGTCATTCTTCGTGTTAGACTTACTGTGCTATAAATTAATAAGGCATTCAAGTTATCCTCCTTCCCTCCCTTCTGACACTCTTACGTACCTTCTTCTGTTGCGGTTTGCGACTACGAGTCAGCTCTGTCGGGGAACCTACTCACTATTGGACCATGAAGTAATGGGTGGCAGAGTTGTTCTCGGACCTTTGAACCGAGTATACCATCCGTCCCCCGCGTCCGGCTGTGGAGGAAACACCCGATGATCCTCTTCCGTTCGTCGCCATTTTGGCTGGTAAGAGGGGCGCGCGACCGGCTGCAAATGCAGTTTGGCGACTGGAGGCATATGCTGGGGGTGTGGGACGTGGCTTGGGCCGAATCAATCCTGAAGGGCCGGCAAATGGCTCATCTCTCGTTCCCGCAGAGCGGGGAGGAAGTGCTGGCTCGTCCAGGTCGAAATCCTCCTCATCGCATGAGTTTGCTGCACCGTCTGGGTTTAGCGGAGAGCCGGCATCGTCGCCTGTTCCACCCTCGAGAGCGTCGACTGTGTGGAAGATGTCGTCGAGTAGGTCGACTTGAGACTCCGACATGACTATACGAGGGAGATGGTGGAGAAGAAAGAGAATGGATGAAGAAGGAAGATGAAGCCGGGAGAGTGGCCATTACCAGCTTGCTTGTTATTGATCTTTTGACTGTTGCCCAGCGGAATGCAATGTTCCAGGGAAGGCGACGCGTGAGGACAGTCGCGTCAACTGCTGGATTCCCACGGCTGCCTCCAGTTGCACTCTTGCAACGCATATTGTATTTCCGCTGAATCATTCTTACGCGGCCCTAATCGGCTCAATCCGACTGCTAATAAGGGATTTGTAATCAGGTCAAAATCTTTATTCCGTGTCAGGGTAGGCTAATAACGGGTTAAACCACAAATTCAGCATTATGTTACCTCGAATTGAACTTTGCTCAGGCCTGTAATTATTGGTGTTGATGACAATCTGCCTAGGTGCCTCCTCGTTGGCTGCCACCATACAGGGTTGGATCTCTCCACCAGCGCGCTCACGCGGCCAACAAACCCAAGCAGGCTAAACCATCAGACATTCGATGACTGCAATCCAGTTTTTGCAACTCTTTTGTCCAAGTTCCCCTCCTTCGACATTCAACCTTTCGTTCCTTCTCTATCTCGCGCCTGCGCCTGCAGAGTACAGCCCGTCGAAGGCCAGGAACTGCGCGTACACCATTTCGGAGTCACGGTGGTCGCATTGTTTGCCACCGAACTTATCGCCCTAGCATCACATCAACCCCGACTCTTGTCTGAGCAAGACCTAGCACGCGATGGCACCTCCTCGCTCGCTTCCCGGTCTGCCGGATGACTATGAGTCCAAGGTGAGTACCTAGGCCTTAGGGTTCAGCTTGACAGCCTTTTGGCCAACAGTGTGCTGACGCTCATATTTTCATTGCGCTCTGATCGATTATATTCTGCCGTATTGCCTCACCAATACTTCTGGCGCTGACCACCTGATCTGGACTGTCTTCACACGTGCAGCTCTTTCACGGAGATATGGTCACCAAGATCGCTGATTCCCACTATCGTGGAAAGGTTATTGTGAGTTGTTATCTGTCTCGGTGAACCGATACAGATCGCTGACCATTCTCAGCGTTCCTGGACCGACGAGGACGCCCCGCCTGATCCGTATTTTCCACAGTTTCTTGATGACAAGCCGTTGGTGCGCGGCGAGGTAATCATCTCGTAAGTAGTATGGTCGGGAGACTGTTCACTTTTTATTCTGGACGTGATCTCACACCAGTAACGCGTCAACCGGAGAATACGAGACTGCGTCGGAGCTGGATCTCCAGCTCTTTGAACGACACTTTATGAAGGGCGACTTGGTGAAACATACGCTCACAGATCTGGAAAGCGCGGTCGTCATCGACATTGACACTCAGTGTCAGATTGAGCATGTCATTTCCCGCGAGCGAATCTCGAGCTGGATACCGTGGAGTAAGCTCAAGAATGCTGTTCAGATTGAGGCCAAGGACCATGTCGTTTACGATGAATGGATTGGGACCGTGGAGGAAGTGAGTGTGGTTTCCACTATTGCACAACTGACCTATCAGGTGTTCGAGGATGGTCTCATGGAGGCCCAGAACGGTACCTGCTACAGAATCGGAGAGATGGGCGGTCTTTTGGAAACTGGTCGCTTCGCCAACGTATGTCTATCGTCTTCTTATCCAGCCTCTAACAGTTTCAGGAGGTAGTGCCCGAAAATGCCCAGCTCATGTCGGGTTTCAACCAGTTCCCCCCGACTGCCAACCCCACGGTGGACCGTGTCATCAATGTCCGTCCTTTAATTATATTCATTGTGTGGAACGCGATCAATCAGACTGTACGTGATCGGCCACAGGACGTGATTCTAACGCATCTAGCTGCCCGTCTCAGAGCACGATAAGCACCCTGAACCGAAACATTTCTGGTGTGGGGCTGAAATCGAACAGCTCACGCACTTTGAAGGAATGAAGCACCAGGTGCCGCCTCTTGGCACTACGGTCGTGTTCCGTGACCGGGATGAGGAATCAGGTGAGTCGATTGCGCTGGCTCAGCTGACAGTCCAGCTGCTGGCGGAAAGGCGACCCACCATCTGAACGGTACATTCCCTCTCCGCGTTTATCGTATCGTCGAGAACCGAACAAAGCTCAAGCTCCGGTGGCAAGATGGCACAGAGACTGAAGAATACTCTGTAGGATTTGTGCCATACCGTAATGTCGATGAGTGGGTCACAACACCGACCAGAGCTGACCGTTTAGCTACGAGTCATGGCCCGGAGAACATCTGGTATGGCGGAGCGATAATGGCACTCGTCGTCCGGCTGTTGTTCAGTCCTACAACGCGCGCCAACGCATGGCGGAGCTTCTTCTCCTGGACACCAAGGAGAAGGAAGCTGTATCAGTTCTGGAGCTTGACACGGGCGGTTTTGGCAAGGCCAACTATGGCGTCAGCCTGAGCCAGACTGTGCTATTTTGCGAAAACAACGGTGCCGAAATTCCTGAGGTTCCATCGCTCGGCCAAGTTGACCCTCCTGAGGACGGGCGCGAAGGATTCCGTCAAGAGCTGGAGAAACTCAGCAACATGAGCGGTCGCGCTGCGGAGGCTCTGGGTTCGAGCCTCCCCAAGGGTGATCCCAACCTCATCACCTGGTTTGGTGAAGTGGTCGACCTGCATCTCGACGGCACCGTTTGCGTGGAGGTCTCTAATGGCGAACGCAAGACTGTGGATATTAAGAAACTGATTGTTCTTAACGAGGCCGACAACGCTTTCCCAGGTGACGATTTCATGGATGACGACGCATCAAGCTTCCAATCGGAAAGGAGTTGGGAAACCATGAGCTCCGAGGGCGATCAGGCAATGGACGAGACATGGGAGGCGGACGAGAACGGTGTAATGGCTGTGGACGGGGACAACTCGGATGGGGAAGACGGCGATGTGGAGATGGAAAACGACGGCGACGGCAAAGCGGATGTGTCGGACGACGACGACGCCATGTCTGCAGCGGACGCGGAGGCAGTCGACATGGCAACAGCCTTGGAGTCGCCCGTGTCACCGGCAAAACCGTTGGCGCCGTCCCTTGCGTCCACAAAGCCCGATTCTGTGCCAGTTGCGGCTGAGGCCGGACCCTCCAGTATTCCGGCTCGCCCAGCGCTTGCTGATAGTGAAAAGTGGGCTCGTTTCGAAGTACTGGAAGAAGCGCCTGCGGAGCATCATTACTACTCGGAATCACGCCTCCAGGCCGCGAGCAAAACGTACACTTCGCGCATCATGAAGGAGCACCGCGCACTTGCAAGCTCGCTTCCGGAGAACATCCTCGTCCGCACATACGAGGACCGGACGGACTTGATGCGTGTCCTGATCATTGGTCCCGAGGGCACACCGTATGCGGACGCGCCGTTTGTGTTTGATGTTTATCTGAACCCAACAAAGTTCCCGTTTGAGCCGCCACTGGTGTATTTCCATTCGCACACCAACGGCCTTGGCCGCTGTAACCGTGAGTCTTCACCCAATGTTTGGCAGTCTGATGCTGATCATAAGCCAACCTCTATGAGGAGGGTAAGGTATGTTTGTCCATTCTGGGCACGTGGGCCGGTGACAAGTCCGAGTCGTGGAATCCGCAGAAATCGTCTCTTCTACAAGTGTTTGTGTCCATCTCTGGTCTTGTCCTGGTTCGCTCGCCGTACCATTGCGAGCCGGCCTTCGCCAAGCTCGAAGGCACAAAGGAGGGCCGCGTCAACTCTCGCCTGTACAGCGAAAAGGCATATGTCCTCTCGCGTAGCTTTGTTCGCACGGCTTTGGAACGTCCCCCAGTCGGCCTCGAGAACGAGCTCAAGTACTTCTATCTCGAAAAAGGGCGCCTCGCGGCTGTCATTGCGCATGCGCGCCGTCTGATCGAGAAGGGCGAGGCTGCGGCTGCCGAAGGCAAGGATGATCTCGACGACGAGAATGAAGAGATGTGGAATGCGGACGCCATGGGCAGCCTAACCATGGGCGCCATTGTCACTCTCAAGGTGAGTACCGAGATTGAACTTGAGCTGACAGCAGCGTACCATTGCCGCTCTCGAGAAACTCCAGGCCTCGCCGGCAGCGTAATCCTTGTGTCGCCCAGCATCAATACCCGGATACCCTTGCATCAGCCGTTAGGATTTGGATGTCTAGATGGAGTATGTACTTTCACTCATTAGTGTCGTGGCACGGCGTTGCGGTTTAGCATTGCATGCATATGCTGCAGGCAGAAGGGCCTGCAGCCATTCTCGCCGACGAGGACAAGAGAAGCATCCGTCCGAAGCATCTAAGCCTCGCTCAGGCCCCAGCGCCAGAACCACTCTGCTGCCTTGCGAATCATCTCGGGCGTGCAGACATGTCCCCTCTGCTCCTGCACGAACACCTCGACATGACCTTCGGGTGCATCCGCCTTGATCGTAGCAATCTTGTCCGCACCAAAGCGGTACGGCACGAGCTCGTCAAGGTCTCCGTGGATGCTGAGGATCTGCTTGCCAGCATACGCGCCATGCGGCTCGTCGTCCATGACATAGGGCACAAGGGACGGCGGGTGCGTTGGCGGCTCAAACGGAATCCCCATATTCTCAGCCCGGGCACCGAGATACGGCGCAAACGCATCAAACGGCAGCCCGATAATGGGCACGCCGACGCGGATCCGCTTGTCTTCCCGGAGCATGCGCCACACTGCGTTGCCGCCGAGCGAGATGCCCGTAGCGAAAAACTCTGCAATCTCCCGCTCGCCGTGCGGGAAGAGATATGCCGCGAGAAAGTTGATAATCATCGCTACGTCCTGGCACGAGCCGACTGCCGTCAGAGGATTTATTGTAGTTCGACTCACAGATGGTACACGCCATATCGACAAAGTGCTGCGGATTCTTGTCGTACGCGAGGTTTGTCGTGCGGTTGCGCGTCCGCGACCCGTGGTTCCGGTGGTCCTGGGGATTAGACGACTCGAGAACTCGAGACGCTCAACTCGTAAACTAGACTCACAAGCGTGACGACGAGCACGTCGCGCGTCTTGCGCCGCCCGCTCGACGCCTGCAGCCGCCCAATCTCGGAGATGAGGCCGCGCGCAAACGGCTCCATGTTCTTTGCCGAGTTGCAGCGTCCGTGAGTGGCGACCTAGGAGCGATTGGAGGTTTCGGAGCAAAAAGGCGGGGAAAGACACGCCGCGATATCCAACAAGCCAGTGTCAGTATCAAAACAGTATCAAATTTCTAAAGCGCCCCCGAGTCGCGCACTGCGCACTCACCACGGCGCCAATGGGCAGCGTGCTCCCCGCAATCTCCTCGAGGCCAAAGACGTGCACGTCGAGATCGACGAGGGACACGGTGCGCTTGGACATGTGCGCCGTCCCGAGGTCGAGCGCCGGGTAGTCCATGACGTGCGCCTCGGGAGGGCCGGTCGGCGTCGCGGGCGCGACTGGCGGAGGGACGTTTTTCTGGTCGTGGAGCGGCGCGGACATGGTGGGATGGGAGATGTGGAGAGAATACAACAAAGTAGTGGAGACCACAAGTGTCATGCACAGGGAACGGAGTTCGGGGTTGGCCGAGCCACCGATCCCCCGATCCGCCACTCGCGCTTGGTCCTCTCTTTGGGCAGTCACCTCTGTCCATGTGTCTTCAGATTAATCATTTGCTCATATGCTCAGGTCTGCAATCCTCGTTCTCCTGGTGCTCCTGGTGCTCCTCCACAGCTCCGTTCTGGCACATATACATACACCTGACGAATAGTTGCACCAGACGGTGCGGCCCGGATGCAGCAGTCTCATCCACATCGCCCAACAGACAACAGATCCTCTCTATGAACACGGTCTCGGTTGGTCTCCTCGCCACGAGCACCTATCCGAAACCCTCACCCTCGCCCTGGACGTATTCAGAGTACAACGCCTCGCTGTCGCGGCCCTCGTCGTAGCCGTCATACACGTCCTTCTCGTAGTCGCCGCCGTCAGCCGGCTGCCAGTGCCCGTCGTCCTCGAAGCCATGTGTCTGGGGGTGGTGTTGCTGGTGCTGGTGCTGCTGGGCGTGCGGGTGCTGGGCATGGGGGTGGTGCTGAGTGTGGTTGAGGTGGTTGGGCGCGGCCGTGTTCTGGGCCGCAGCCGTGTTCGAGTTGGAGGCTTGTGGCGGTACGCTCGCGGGTGCTGATGCCGGCTCGTCACCGTCACGAGGAACAATGTCGATCAGGAAGTCAAAGACGTCTGAGAAGGCAATCGCAGCGGCGACATCGCTCTTCTGCAATGTGCGGCGCTTGTGGCCCTCTGCAACGAGCCATGCACGGCAAGTGAGTTCGGAAATGAAGACTGTTCGTTAGTAAAGATGGACCAAGCGCGATAAGCAGGGAGATATACTCACTCTCACAAGCTTTCGAGAACATGATCGGGGCTGCACAGTCAGCACACATCCAATCTGACGTAGTGCCTCGAGGCGGGTTCCACCTCCTCGGCTGATGCCCACTCACCCTCTGCGCTAATCATCTTGACCTCCTCGTCGCTCTTCATGACCTTCTTGATACGCGCAAGCGGGAGGTTGTACGTCTTGAAATCTGGCGTCTCGCGCTCAACGCCATCCATCTGCCGCGTCCAAAAGCTCTCGAGGAACTCGTTCAAGTCCTGATGTGGGTGGACCAGCGGTCCGCTCGTGGCCGACGGTCCGGCGGGGGCGACACTGTTGGCCGTCGAGCTGTTGCCTGATGGCGCGGCGCTGGGTCCGCCAGTTCCCGGGCCGTTGCCGGGTGCGCTGTGCGAGCCATGCCCGGCCCCGTGTCCGTGACCCATACCGGTCTGGAGGTTGGAGACGCTGCCAGGACCAGAATGCGGCGCCGAGTTTGCTCCTGAACCAACTCCGGGGATCGGGAGACCGCCGGCAGGCGACGACGTGCCGCTGCCCGAGCTGTACCCGTTCCCAAAGTATCCCAGTCCTTCAGTGAGGTAGTAGGGATTCATGGCGGAAAATGTCGAGTGATGATGGAATGGCGATCAGAGATAAAAGATAAAGGATAGGGGGAGGTAGGTGGATGAGCGGGATATCGTCGGGCCGCGAGGAGGGGAGATTCCAGCTTTGCGGAGGGCGCGAATCTGCTGATGACGACGGGTATGTGGAATAGTTCGAATAGGACGCGCCAGCCGTCGAGGAGAGCACAAAACGGGTGGATGGCCTGGATGGGTCGCTGGGTCCGCCGAATCTCGAGGTAGCACCTGGGTGTGGCTGCGGACGAAGATCCTCGGAAAAACGCGTGGGTTCCGCTCAAAGGGTTCTGGTATTCTGATTTCTGTTCTCTGGTTTCGACAACGTCGCCCGTCCGTTGATCGATGCGGCGGTGGATGTGGATGCAGTAGCGTCGAGAACGGCGATAGAGTGAAAGCAAGATGTTTTTTCAGAGATGGTTTGTTCGTTTCTGACTGCCGATCTCTGTCTCTTGTTGCCAAGGATTGACAACAATCCCACCCAGACCCAGAAAAAAAAAGTGTAGTGTACGGTGGGGGGCCCTCAGGCCACCAGGCGGGTTATGCAGGGGAATGGGCGGCGTAAAAGGGCCGAAGGGCACCGAACGGGGTATGAAATGGGGCCTCCGAGTGACTGCTGAACGGAGCGGAGGGTTTCGGCCGCGGGACCCGAGTCATGCCGTAAATGGAGAAAAGTCTAAGTCGAGTTGGTCGAGCCCCCCAGACACAAGACACTTTTTCTCTTGCAGCTTGCACCACAGCACTACTAATGTCGACAATGTCCGCACTAGCTCCCGATGCTCATTCTTGGTGATCTGAACGGTGTTGCCAGCCTCAGGCAGTCATTACCATAAGCACAATGCATGTAGACCAAAATATACAGACATACAGCGCACACCACCACCGCGCATCTCACACTAGTGGGGGCGACCAAGTTGCTCCCAGTAGCGCTTGTTCTGCACCTCCCACCAGTTGCACTTTATCTCGGCGAGCCACTCGTCGCGCACCTCGCGCATCTTGTACTTCTTCACGTCCTGGCCCGTGTGGCCGAATGTCGCGACGCGCGCCTGGGCGCGGCTGGTGCGCTCCGCCAGCTTTGAGAGGTTGGAGCGGTCGGACGCGTGCTTCAGCACGCGTGCCCACTGTGCGTCGGAGAGCGCGTCGGCGTCTCCCGACGCGTGGCGGGCAATGAGGAACTGGACCTCCACGGGGAGCTCGAGCAGAGGGAAAAAGGCGGGCTGTTGAGAGTTGTCTGCCATGTCTGTATCGCCCGACGGAGGCTGTTCCGGCATTGCCGCGCTTCCATTACCGTTCGACTGTTCTGCGGTCGGCTTCCCCTCATCCTCGAGCGTCACTTCCTCAAGTGCCTTGGTCGCCGAGTCGACAGTCGCGGGCGGAAGGGCATGTACGATAATGCGGGTCGGTGCCAGAGCACGTGCTGCAGCATTCCGCACTCTCCGGGTGAGCTTGCCATTGCGCTTCTGCAGGGCCGGTACGCGACGCTCAATCTGGCTCTTCATGCTGCGCGGGTCGTCCTTGGACACACTCTCGTCCGACTCGCCGTCGCCGCCGTCGTCCTCATCACCAAAGTACCCCGGTCCCTCGTCCTCATTCGCGAGTCGTGCGCGTGCCTTGTTGTTACCGAACAGGCCTATACGCTCAATAGTGAAGTTTCCTGCCTCTATCGCGTCAAGGATCTTGGCCACGCCGGCGCGCGTCAACTGGTTGCCATTCAGCTCAAGCTGTCCCAGCCGTTGTGACCTTGGAGAACATAAAAAGTCACATATTGCCGGGACACACTCAACGGTGAGGTTGCATGTCGACATGTGCAGTTCTCGCAGCTTGGGGGCATCGAGGGTCTGGAAGAAGCGGGAAACTGCCGCGGGGTCTAGAGGGTTGGCTGAGATGGAAAGCTTTACGAGCGGCGAGTCATTCAGTAGCTCAACGACCTCGTCGCCGACGTCCGCCAGCTGGTTTGTCAGCGGAAGTGCTCAGCGGGGTAGGAGTATATATTTCTGGAAGGTTGAGGGAGGGAGCGATAAGATGGTTCGTTACCCGCGGTGATCGAGACCCCAACACTCGTTCTTCTACCCTTTACGCGGATCCCAAAATCGCCTACTCACCGTAATCCGATTATCCTGGAGAAGCAGCTCGCGCATCCACAGATCGCGCTTGGCATACCTTACGGCGTAGAGGATGCTGTCGTCTTCCATGTTGTTGCGCGCGAGGTTGATGTGCCGCAAGCCCCAGAGCTCGCCCTTGCGGCGGCCGTTCGCCTCGCGGCCATGCGCGCCGGCCATGGCGGGCGGCGCATCGCTCATCATGCGATAACGGTTTGGGCTCGGCGTGCGCGCACGGGGCGCCGGGGGCATGACGGCGAAGCGGCGCCGGACCTTATCCAGTCCTTCGAGGAGGACTTGCGCCCCCCGCGTGCCGAGGTCGTTGGTTCCTGCGTCGAAGCCATGGTGGTCGGCCGTGATCTGCATGAGGATGCGGTGTGCTGCGGTCAGATATCTGGGACATGGCGCAGCGGGGGTGGGGCACGGCACGGCAGGCAGGGGGATTGGAGTCGAGTTGGGGACTCGGAACACGACTGGATGGCGGCCAAGACTTCGCCAGCTCGCCAGCAGGCCAGCGAAATATCCGAGACGCCACCGCTCGGTACGCGCTACGCGCCAGCCGCTCGCCACTGGACCGACCGCGCTCGGCATACTCGCCAGCCACCGCCGGACGGAGCATGTACTGCGTGCTCCACGACGAAAGACTCACCACCAGCTACGCCCTGCATGTGCTGTTCGGCGACGGAGAGGAGGTCGGGGGTGATGGGAAAGGTGCGAAAGTCGGTCATTTCGGAGCTGATCTGCGGTCGGGAGTGGCAGGGGAAAGAGATTATCTAGTGCCTGCAGTACCAGGACGGGACGGGGCGAGATGGCGATGAGATGGAGACAAGATGCGATGCGATGCGTCTATGATACTGCAGTGATGCGATGATGAAGGAATGAACAACGACGAACACGCGAACAAGGACGAACAAACAGAAGAGCAGACGGGTCGGGTCACAGGCACTGGGGCTCCTGCCGGTGGCGCTGTCTCACTCGGTGTGATGCGACCGGTTATCAGTCGGGAGCGGTGACAGATGCGGGGGTGGCGAGACGGCTCGGGGAGATGGGGAGATGGCGAGCAGAGTGGGACGTGTGACGAGAGCAGATGGGGGGAGAATACAGATGCAGAAAGAGGAAAACGAGATTGTTATCTACGTGGAGTGGGGCTGCAGGATAAGCAACTGCCAGCTGCAAGCTGCCACCACACGAGTGTATCGCCCGACCGGTTTTTTTTCTCTCGACACTTTGGTCTCGGCCAGCTCCAGCAGCTCCATCTTCCAGCTCCAGCGGCCAGCTGCGCTCAGAATAACCGACTCGGATGCTCTCCCGTTCCGCTACTCCCTGGTCGCAATCGCGCGGCTACAGCGGGTAAGCCCTGGCCGCAGGACGCCTCATTCGCTGAGCTTGCCCTTATCATCGCGAGGTGCCCGGTCGCTGCTCACGTGCGTCATTAACAGCGGAGCCCCGGTAGGATGCAAAGCATGATTGCGAGGCACAACCGATGGCGTCTTGCCGTGTGCTGCGCGGTTATTCCGATGTTCCGAGCTCGGAGGACAGCAGGGCTAGTGGGTGTCGCGAAGCGAATCCAGAGAGTGGTCGAGTTGCGCGAGTTGGGGTCTGCGTCATCGACACGTGCCGCGTTGCACACAACGCAGGGCGCGCAAGGCGTCAACGCCGACGCCAGGCCACAGGGCCCAGACAACCCTGCAAAACCCACCGCCAACAACCGCAGGCAGCCACCATTACGCGCAACGCACATCACATCCACCATCGATCACCCACATTGGCGGGAGCGGGCGCCATGCTCCATCTCGTGCTCGCGCTGCTCCTCGCGGCGCTCCTTGCGGCGCTCCTCCTCGGTCTCCGCCTGCTTCTGATTCTCCCACACGGCAATGCGCCGCCTCCTCGCGTGCGGAGGTCCCCCGCATCAGCCGCTTCCCGCTCCTCGGCGTCGCTCGCCGTGTTCCTAGGTAGTGGCGGACACACCGCCGAGATGCGCACGCTCCTCTCCGCGGTGGACTTTGCGCGCTATTCCCCCAGGATATACGTCTACGGGGCGGGAGACGATATGTCGCTCCGTGCGGTCGGGGAGCTCGAGCGCCGGAGCGTAATAAGCGGCCAGGCGGGGCTCGAGGTGCTTGCCCTCCCCCGTGCTCGAAGGGTCGGTGAGGGGAAGCTCTCGACAATCGTTTCTGCCAGTCGGACGTTTGCGGTTGCGTTCTGGCACGCGTTCCTCGTCCCGCTTTGGAGGAGGCCGCGCGAGCCGTGGGTCGATGTCCTGGTTCTCAATGGGCCAGGGACGGGGTTCGTGCTCGCTGTCGTGTGCTATATCCGCCGGGTGAGTACGAGTCGAATGTAGCGTTGGGGCTTAGCGGATGCTCGCCGCTTTTTAGTGTCGTGTCTGACGGCAGATCCTCGGCTTGTCATATACGCGCATCGTCTATGTTGAGAGCTTTGCTCGCGTCAAGAGTCTGTCGCTGTCCGGCAAACTGCTGCGGCCGTTTGTCGACAGGTTTGTCGTTCAGTGGCCTGACGCGGCGGGACCGTCCGGCGTCGAGATGCGCAGCGATCGCAGCAAGCAGCCCCCAGCATCAAAGGGCGCAACGTATCGCGGGTGGTTGGTGTGACATGCATGCACATACTGTACTACTACTAATATACTTCACTCATTTCTCTCACGATGGTTGGCCTCAGCTAATGATAACACGACACTTCAATCAAACGCCACACTCATTCACAGATCACAGGTATTCGCAGACGACACATTCCTGTCTACTTTTTACCGCCCTGGACGCGTGGACTCGGAAGAGGAGCGGTCCTGGCTTTCTGCATCATGGTCCTGGATGTGAGCACAGAAGATTACACATGAGCGTACTGGAATTGAGGGATCATCTGAGATGTCAGTCGCAGTCTTGTGCACCTTTATTTCAAGCTCACCCAGTCACGCTCCCTTTTGCTTCCCTCCACCACATCAGTGAGGGCAATGGCAAGGCGACACCAGCGATCACCCACAGCGAAATCGCCGTGGCTCCCAGTCAGCGCCCCATAAGCTCTTCACTCACTTGAAGCTGTCCATACCTCGACGCCACGAGACGGAGACCAGCCACTTTTGTTCCTCGGCCGGATACGACGTGCGTGCCTCGGTGCGCAGAAGAGAACCGGCGCGCTCGATCAAGCCTTGGGCCTTGACATTGTCGTCCTTGCCGCTGCGATTGAGGAGACTGATCACCAAGGAACGCGTCCAACGCGCCATGCGGACGACATCTGCCGTTGTGGAAATCGTGAGGTTTTCAATGACCCGCTGTTGTTAGTGTGTCCCAGGGCATCTCCTACCTCAAGGGCTCCCACAGTGACTGGTTGAATAAGCACGCATGTCATATACGGGCAACTCACGGGATGTCGGGCAGTTGTGGTACTTGGCCTGCGAATCAGGTGTGTTCCTCCATGCTTTCCACATACCAGAGTACTGATTAGAGCCTCCAGCTCGCGCGCGTCCGAGCTGCCGTGGAGCGCGTCCTATGCTTGTCAGGCCTAAGATAATCCAACACTCACCTCTACATTACGCTTTACAGCCTCCCAGTCGCTCTGCTCGCATAGCAGCTCAGTTTCCATTACTGTCACGGTTCGCAGGATTTGGATGCGCTTCTCGGCTGCCCCTGGGCCGATCCCATCCAGCGCTTCCTTGAGTTGGCCGACATAGTCCAAAAGCTGGTTCAGAAACTCGGTCTAGCACGTTGAGCGAACGGAAAGTAGTACATTACAACGCACCTTGTCTTCTCCGTCGTCCAGCTCGCGGTACTCGAGGCCTCGACACTTAGCGTGTTCGTCTTCGCAGTGATACTCACGCTTGCCGGTGAAGCACGCAAACATTGCCGTTGCAAGCTGTAACGGCAGATCAGGGTCAACATCCAGTGTCGCAATCTGTTGGTACTGCCTCATCAACTCGGCGGAAGCATCGAACAGGTTGGCCACTAGCGCTGGCTTCCACGACATGGCTCCCTTGATGCTCGTGTTGTATGCTATCAGTTAACCTCGTTAACCTTCGTCACTCACCGGTCTTGTAGATCCACGCAATTCCCTTGATATTCTCTTGCACCTCGCCTCGCTCCTCAAGGGTCGCGATGATGTCGGGCGCGGTGGTGAAGTATTTGTAGAGAGTCTCGATGTTCTGGTCAAGCCTTTCAAGTGTCAGCCGGGCCAAGGACATGGTACTAACATCTCATCCTTGGAGACGGCAATTTGGTCCAGAGTCATCTTGATAAGACACCTCGCGTTTCAGCAGCATTCTACCATCCTGCTCACCTGAGTAGCAAGACGGCGTGAACCTGAATGGCCGAGGCACCGTCAGGGCGGGAAATGGCTTCAAGGAGTGAGTGGATGCAGCACGATAGGACCTCATCAAGGCCTTTCTCGCTCGCTACTTGACTGAGGATTAGCTGGATTCCATGCGTACGACATACGCCATTAACAGCAGCTGCTTGGCATCGAGATCGGGGCAAGTAAGAATGGCGTTGGCAGCCGACATGGCTTCGGTCAATTGCAGGCTGGCAAGTAGCTCACCTCCTAAAGGACGATTCTGCGTTGCCGCAACGAGAAAGTTGAGATACTGAGTTGAAGCCTCGGTAGCCGGGCAGAGATCAAGCAGTGTCTGGGCTTTTTCCATATTGCCCAGGTTGATATTCACCAATGCCGCTTTCCTACCAGTCAGCAAGGTACGTTATCTAACCTTACCTCCAACACTTCGAAAAGTTATCCTTGCCACAGGGATACCACGCTTTATGAGCGCACAGGGTGTCTTGTTTCAGCAAGAGTTCACAGCTAGCGCTTACACCACTCAGCAGCTTGGCTAAATTGGTTGGCCTCAGAAGCTGTTTCAGCAAAGCTCCAGATAACCTTGAGTTAGGACCGCTCGCAGTGTAGTTCAACACACCGTTTGACAGGCCAGTACGCCTGGTTGATCGTTGAGAGTAATTCCAGCGTCCGCGATTTCTGCGTGAGAGAAGTGCTTTGGATACGCAAGACTGTGGGACGAACTCACTGGTGATGGCTTCAGTCGTGAGGCGGATGGCTGTCTGGAAGTGGAGAGCTTGCCTACGGATGGTCAACAAGATCTCCAGGACTACGCGTGTGACAAATTGGTGGCGATCGGGATGCTCTAGTGCCTTGCAGAGAAGCGTTAAGCGCGCGTACGCTTGAAGATCCATGCTGTTCGATTAGGCAAACATTGCAGGTGACAAACATACTAGTCATTGAGGTTTCCAACTTCACCGAGGAATCTGCTGTTTAGCATGTGCGCAGGAAGGCACTTACTCAGAAACTGCCTCCTGCTCCCAGGACAAGGACTCGAGAAGCGCAACAATCACTGGAATAAGCAACGCTTGACTCAAACTTACCTGCTCGGATGTCGCCTTCCTTGGCCAGCTGTTTGGGAAGCACTTGGAGCTGGAGGATTCTCATCTCTTGAACTGCACTTGGATCCTGATTTCAGTGCTGACAGCACATGAGCTAACCCACCAGAGTGTATGAGATGGCGGTCAGCTCTTTCAGAGCCGAAGCGGCGCGATCAAGGTTGCCCTGGTCGGGGGAGTCGTGGGAGAGTTCAGCGCGCACTGCCGTCAATACCAGTGGGAGACTTATAAACGTACCGCTTGCTTGGAGCAGAGCAATCTCAGGTCAGTAGCTTCCTCCCAGATGTTCTCCCTACCTTGACATCTTGCATTGCGATGGGTGATCCTAGTTTCTCAGCCTCCGCGGTCACTTCCAGTCCCTTCTGGAGCCACGAGCACGCATCCTGTACCGTGTCGGGACGTTTGCGAAGGAGTGTGCCAATGCTGCAAAACTTGGCCGCGATTGTTTTGAGCTATGGTTAGTCTGAACTGAAGAGTATCTCACATTCTCAACACCCAGAGTACGGCTCGTATCCGCGTCTGAAGACAGTGAGCTCCTGATACTTGCTGCATACGTACCAATGGCATTTGTGATCATGGAGAAGCCGAGGTCGATGTTGTTCTCCGCAATACCCTAGGACTCAGTAAGCTAATGACCTTGTCCACCTACAAGGTCACAGCGAGCAAGGTAATAGGCCACAAGGGCCTCAAGTCGATGCTGTTGCTCAGTTACATCGATAGGCTCGGGCGCTTCTAAAAGGTTCCTCTCCAACTGTGAGTTTAGTGAATGTGCCCCGAAGGAAACCCACCTCGGCGGCAGAAATAATCAGAGAGCTTGCTTTGGTCAAATCTCCCGCGTCTAATTGTGAGTCGATATTTGTTGACCATTCACAGCAGCAACCTACCTAGAAGCCCGGAAGTCGCTTTCGCCGACAGTAATATCAGGCGGACCAGATCTGTGATTAGCGGAAGAGGCATCTATTGATCTCCGCTTACAAGGGCCGACAGCACCAGCGTGAGTAGCAGCCTGAATCAATCTGAACGCGGCGTGCTTGACTGCAAGGTCAGTATCAGTCCGAGAGACATCACTCTTGAGGAAGGCACTTACGATGAGCCAATATCAGCATATCTTGCGTGTGGTGAGTTTCTCCAAAGCTCTGATCCAGAGTTCGGGCAGCAGCCGTCGCTGTGTTCCAAAGTCTAACACCTGCGTGTTAGTCCCAATCCCCATTCCTTCCTCACCTTGCTCATCCAGCCAATCTGCTTGACGCCCCTCGTCCTGTCCTTGCTTGCGCTTCTTGACGCGCTTGGGATACTTTCCCGCCGCGATAGAGAGCTTGTCAATCGCAGTCGCCAGCGCTACGCGATCTTCTTGAGCGGTTTCAACCCCAGTAGGTATAAGAGGAAGTAGGGGCTCAATGGATTGTAAGAGAGCTGGTCGTCAACATTGGGACGAGGTAGGGAAGGCATGTCGGGGGTTCAAGAATGTGCAGCCGCCCGAAGCAGCGCACATGTAACTCACCTTGAATCTCTTGAAAGTTTGTGTATTGCGCCATGATGGGCGAGGTTTGATGTCGATGAGGAAAGATTAGATGTGGTGAAGATGAAGATGAAGAGGGTTGAACAACAAAGGGGAGAGAAGAAGAAAGCAACGAGAGATGAAGAGGGAAGAAGGAAGATCTAGATAGAAAGTCAAGGGCTGCAAACTGGAGACCGTATGCACCATGGGTGCACACATCTACACCCCAAAGTTCCAACTGTTCAGCTAGAAGCGCCTGAGCGATACTGTAGTAGTACAGAAAGTGTCTTCCTTCCTTCCGGTCCGCTCTCTGGATCTCTGTCATCTGGCTCTTGTTGTCCATCCATATCCTCGATCCTCGACTTTCTGTGGACTGGCACAAGTCGATGTCTGCGGGGTCCCCGCTTCACTGATACGTAATGATTATCTATTATCCGAAAGGAGCAATTGATTGTGTCAGGTGAGTGGACGCCCTGTCACACTCTTGGTCTGCTAAGTCTGCTTCCCTGTCCAGATAAGGCGTGTGAATAGGAGTCGCGGAGTTCGGCCGTGGGCTGGGTGGCAATGGGTGGCAAAATGGCCCTTCCCCCATATCCCCCACATCCCATCCCCACTGCTCCTCACCATTGCCCCGCCTCTTCTGATCGATTGCCTGTCCTCTGCCCCCCGTCTCGTCCTCTCTGCCTCCAATCCCGCCACCTCTTGCTCTCGCCATTCTCTCCTCTCTTCTCTTCTCCATTCACCTCGTATCATAACAATCATTACACTCTCTCCCGTTCCTCCTTCCATCGCTTTCACTTCTCACACCGTCCACTTACTGTCATTCCTCTCTGAGTACGTATGCCGTCGTGGGATCGTGTACCCCCTCATTGGCCCACCGTTGTCTGCGTCCCATGGTCAGTCACTTACCCATAACAGCTAACCTGCCGCGCAACAATGGCTTGGACGGCGCCAACGACGGTGTGGGCGACGGCCGCATCGCCCTTCAACACCAACAGTAAGTCTCCCCTCATCAAAGGATGCACTCTTATCGTCAGCCGGCATTGTCCGTCTCGACCTGCTTGACGACGACAACTCCGTAACCAACACTCGCGAGGTTACCGTTGGTGACCTCATCAAATCGAAGGATGTTAATGCCGCCGACCAGACTCTCTTCGTCCCTGGTGGAGTTCTTCTTGGCCGCAGGACGGTTGCGCAACAGCCCCAGGTGAGTGTTTGTTACCACCGGCACACATGCGGAATGACACTGCGTCTGCATGATCGTCTGTCGCCCCGTGTCCCTGAATCCCACGCCCCAATCCTCCACACAGCATCTGACGCCCTTAGCAATTCTCGTCTCGAGTCCTCTCCCGTAACCATCTGCAACTTGTTGTCGACAAGGTTGGTCGTATCTGGGCCATTGACCTCGGAAGTCTGCATGGATCGAAAGTGCAGACTCCTAGCGGCGAGCTTGAACAGCTCGCTCGTCGTGTCCCGCGCCAGCTTCTTGATGGAGAGGTCCTCACTCTTGGCAAGTCAGTCGAATCCAAGACAGACCACCGTCCCCTCCGGATCCGTATCGGCCTTCGCTTCAAAACATCTATCGTTATGGCCCTCGGCCGAGATGCCTTTGCTGGCAAGACTGATGTTCCTGGCATCGCCGAAGTCCTCGGCCTCAACCCCCTTAAACCTTGCCCCGCGAATCATATCCGTGGCTATGGACTCAGCCGGTCGGCTCTGTACGATTCGGACTACGAGGAGCCTCTTCCGCGCGGTCGTGAGGCTGAGCACTCGGACGAGGGCAACGACAGCGAACCCGAGGTCATCTGCCTATCATCCCGCAGCGATACCGAAGTGGTCTTCCTCTCACGCAGCTCTCCTCCCCCAGTCAACAATACCCGTGAGACGCCGTCCAGCACCCGATTCAAGGCCCCAATGGACGTTCTGAAGGAACTGCTCAAAGAAACTGGCCACTTGGATGACCCCATCGTCGCTGCCAGTGCTCCTGCAAGTGTTCCTGCGAGTGTGGAACACACACCCCCTCCCGTCGATGCAGAGCCGGAGCCCGCGCTCGTCCCCTCAAGCATGCCGAACGAGGAACAGTCCGACGCGGATAACTCGGACCAGGAGAGCGACCACTCTGATAAACCGTGCTTCATGAATAAGCCAGTCTGGGGCAGGTCTCTGTCCAACAAGGGTTCTGAAGGGTTTATGACCCCCGTGTATCCCTCGTCGCCCAACTATCTCGACTCTGACGAGGAGTACGATTGTGGCCAGGTCGGCCACAGCGACAGGTCGGACGACGACCAATATGGCGACTACTCAGACGACGACCACTCTGACCACTCGGGGCGTGGCACCCCATTCGACGAGTACGCCGAGTATTACAACGATGATCAATTCGACGGGAGCCACATTGGTAGGGGCGAGAGCGACGACGAGAGCGATGACCACGTCGACGACGGTAGCGACCACGAGGTCATCGACGAGAGTGACAATCACTCCGAAGTCGGTCCCTCGGACGAGTCTGACAACGAGTCGACTCGCGCTGTCGTGTCCGAGACCCCCAATGAGATTGACTGGCGGTCTCAGAACATCTTTTCCTTCACGGACTCTTCACTTTCGCAGCCTCTTGCGACAGAGCCAATCAACCACAGTGGGGCCTTCCCTTCCACCACGTCGTTCAACCCAATGCCGCCATCACCTCCGCTCTCCCAGAGTGCCGAGGAAGACAGCCGCCCACCTGCCGTCATCGCCCACCCAGCAATCGGCCTTGTGACACCCCCTCGCGCTATGAAGGACGTTACCAATGCTACCAGCCCCTGCGAGGTGCGCTCCTCGCGTAAGCGTCGTCTGGAGGAGGTGGACGAGCCGCTTAACATCATGGCGGACGCGGGCACAAACCCAGCTCCTATCGCGACCGCCGTCGATGGGCCGCGCCCCAGCAAGCTTCGTCGCTGTGCTGAGCACGCCGCTGTCGCTCTGGGCTACATGACCGTTGGTGGTCTGCTCACCATTGCCGGTCTCTGTCAGATGGCCGACTAGGCTCTGACCTTTGTAACATAACTGTAGGATAGGTAGTGTGTGTATGAAGAAGAAGTTATCTATGATGTGTTTGTCGCTGTCGCTGCGACTGAACGCCATGTACAAAAGATCTGTTTGCTGCTCGCCACTGGGAACACGTGGGCGCCAGCGCTCCAGCGCGCAAGCTCGCTAAGGCCCAGGAGGAGCAAAAATGAAAAAGAGATTCTCCGCCAGGGAGTCGAACCCTGCTCTATCGCGATCTTCTGATTAGAAGGCTCTCTCTTGAGAGGCGATTATACTAACCGATATACTAGCGAAGATTAGATATTCTCTCAAAATCCTTATCGGCCACGAAGGGACACAAAATTTTCTAATCAAAATTCCTAATGACTTTCCTAATGAGCCCTCTGCGTCCTGGGTCCCCAACCCGCGTCTGGACGCCGTCCGGACCTGAGACCTGGGTCTGTGATATAAATCTGGAAACTCACGAGTGGGACTGCGATATAAATCTGGAACTTACAAGCGCATGTCAACACTCTCATCAACTCTCACCATGGGTCTCTTACATCCCCTCCGGCTGTCCTATCAGAGATATCAGAGGGGAGACCCAGACTGACCAGCTGGCGACACTCTCCTGACTGCCAACCTGTAGCTTAATGGAAGCCCATGAGGAACCGCGTCTCGGGGTCTATTGAATCTTTGCGATACATGTTTCTCGGCCCGACTCCGCCCCTCCCCCAGGCCACTATGAGAACTATCGCTATGGTGCAGACCCCAAGAGCATGGCAACCTGCAATTGGTCCACACGGCTCCAAAGACGGGTCTCGACTGTGGCCTTCCAATCAAGCGGCTGTAAGGAGGGGAAAGAATCCTCGGACGCCAGAGCCATGCCCGCATCGACAGCCGCGAGTCGGAGTCGAAGCATACCCTGCTCATCGTATTTATCGTTGTATGCGAGTTTGCCCTCCAAAGTGATATATTTGGCCAGAATTAGTTCTGGAAACGGATGGGTCTGAGTGACATTTTGCAAACGTGCAGTCGTCTGCAGGATCTTCTCGGCCGTCTCAATCCGCCTAGAGTCAGTGTTTCCATCGGCAGGAGAAGTGCCTACTGTGTCTGTGACTCCTTACTGCCCACAGGGCTGAAAACCTGCCGCATCCATCGACGAATGCTGTCCATCGCCCGTGTGGTATCTGTGTCGGTATCGAAGGGCTGAAGATGCTCCAACTGGTGTTTCGACTCCTGCAGCGACCATAGTCTCATGCGGGAAATGACACGGGCTAGTGCGTCTGGCACACGAATGCCAAGATGGTCTTGAACAAGGGATGGGTCCAAGAATGGTGCCTCGTGAAAGTTGACGCAACCAGGCATGTCGTCGTCGACGCGCAAGTCGATATCAGCAGGGACGCCGTAGCGGCGTCCCCTGACCTTTTTGATGATCTTGCCACCAAAACCTCCCGCATGATTCCTTAGATCCTCAGTGCTTTTGTCGGGATTCACGATGTGGTCGCTGCCGCCGGTTTCCTCGCCGTCACCGGTTTTCTCGCCGTCGCCGGTTTCCTCGCTGTCGCCGGTTTCCTCGCTTTCAGCGATTTCCTCGCCGTCATCAACGTTGGCGTCGTCGTTGGAAAGGGTGATCTCAGTGTACTCCCTGCAGAGCTGGCTTAGCAGGGAGTCTTCGATATACGGCAATAAAAGAGAGCCAGGGAACACCGTCAGACCGTATGGAATGAATGACCCGTTGTCGTCGAGCAGAGCCGCGAGAAGCCAAAGAAGGCCGTCGGAATCGCGGATTCCAGGGACAGTACACAGCAGTACGACGTGCAAAAGTTTGGCATCAAGAGCCGTGTCGCTAGGTTTTTTGGACTTCAGGTTCTCCAAAAGGCGCGAACCGCGAATGACTCCCAGGAACTGATCTGTCGGGAAGCCGTCACTGTCGGTTCTAGGGTTGGGCTCCTCTGCAACGAGCAGCGCAAGTTTCTCCTGGTCCTTCCTGCAATTGAAGCGACTCGTAGGGATCGTTTCGAGGCCCATAGTAACAATGTGTTTGATCGACTCAATAATCGGAGGACGGTGGCGCATTCGGCTGCCTCGATACACGACATCGCCGTCCTGGAAGAGATGACCCTCAGGACGCTGAAAGTCCGCCTCACGTGCCTTGTTGAAGAGCTTCATGAGCTCATACTTGGTGCGCAGAATCTCGAACATTGGTACGTCGTACGTTTCCGCGGCCAAGTATAGTGTGACATGGGTCTCGCGAAGTTGTCCCATTCTTGTAATCCGTCCCGTCTACTGCATCAGTATCTATCCAGTTCAGTGACCTGCCTGTTGCTTCAGCTTCTGGTACGTCCAGGGACAGTCCAAAATGAGCAGCCGGTTAGCGCGCTGGAGGTTCAGACCTTGCCGGCCCACATCGGAGATAATGAGGACGCGACATGGGCGCGACTCGTACACAAATAACGCGTGTTTGTGGAAAAACCACACTGGCGCAGACGGGTGATCGGTGTCGTCGTTGAACTGCTGAAGTTTCCGGCGTCGTGCCTCGATACCGTCTTTACCGGTGATAGTCATGGCGAACACCCCTCGCACTGCCGCCTGCGCGAGGAGCATTTTCATCATCTCAACGGATTGAGTTGTGATGATCAGCTTCTCCTTCAGCGCAGGCTCCTTGACCAGCGCAACCTTTTGCTTCCAGTGATGCACGTCATTAAACATAACGGCGAGAGGGGCCCATGCCCTTTGCACTGGCGGGGCAAGACCGATATGACTGGCATTACGATCTCCGTAACGGGAGCATCGACGAGCGAGGTGCGCAAACGACTTGCCGGGCGCGTCACCAACAACATTGTCATACTCGTCTTGATGTCGTTCGGAGAGCTCACACCATTCCACCTTAAAGTGCGACTTCGGTAGTTTAAGAATCCCCTGTCCTCGACGGATGATCAAATCGTTGAGGAGGTGGAGAGTTGGGTCAATCACCTTGGGGTCAGTTACTCTAGCAATTTGATGGGCATGTTCACGGTGTGGCCTCCCATGAGATTCTCACCTGTTCCAACAACTCCGTCGCGTATCTTTCGAGACCGTGTTTCAGATCTGGCGGTAGCTCAGGATGATAATGAAAATCATCAGCCACTTCCTGCGTGTCTGTCGCCTCCATAACGTCGTTGGCCTCAGAGCTGATGTCGTTTTGGGCGGCGTCGTTTTGCGGCTCAGTAACGATACGGTCTTCGATTGCGTTTTCATCGTCCTTGATTTCGTCTTCAGCGTCATCGACTACGCTTTCCCCTTCTTCATCGTCAAAGTGGTACTCGTCCTCCTCATTACCTCCTGCGTCTTCAATCTGGGTGTGACGGAGTGTCCAACCGGCCAGACGTTCCTGTAGATTGCGCCGCTGCACCGAAAGTCCTTCATGGCGCGCCACGATCGTCCGTACGGCAGGGAGACAATCGCCAAACTGGAAAGCCCGATCTGACATTTCCAGCTCTCCCGTTGCTTTAGTCGGATAAATGATGAACCCAATGTCAGCCGCTTGGGTGTCGGGGATCGTAGCGGAGGGCCGCCCTCTGCTGGCGGACGCTGTCGATCTCTGTGGAGAAAGATAACGCCTTCGATCTAAAATCTGCGGCATGCCCAGCTGGCGACAGATATTAAACAGATCTTTGACCGAGCTGTCGATGGGCGTCGCAGTACCTCCAATAACGACGCATCCTTGCTCGCAGAGACGGCGTAGCGCGGCGCCTTTGAATGTGTCCGCCATTTTGTAGTCGTGCACCTCGTCCACGAATACCGTCTCATAATGGACTTTCTGGTTGAGGATGGACCACTCGAAAGTTGTTGCGGTGCTATCGTCATTCAGTCTTCCCGGTGTACTTTGAGCGTGAGCTCTTAAAGTTTCGTCGGTACAAAGGAATAAAATGTCACGATCATCGTGAGGTGAATGTACAGTACCGAGCTTCTGAGCGTGTTCCAGCGAGAATCGTCGGTTTCCTAATTGACACACAATAAAGTGCTCGGGGTCGAGGTGAGTGGTGGCGGCCTTGTAGTGCTCGGACACAATGGAGATTGTGGACACAAACAAGTGGCGACGCACGGTCGAATTGGAGACAGCCGACAGCCGGCGACGTCGCCATCCGATCCATTCGGACTGACCACCAAAAACAACAGGAGAATAGGTTGGGTCTAGTTTGAGTCGCCGAGAATAGTAGCGAACCACAGCCATCACAAGAAGTGGGATTAATGTCTTGCCAAGGCCAACCGCGTGGGCCAGAAGCGTCACCCATCGATCTCGATGCTGAAACCCATTCGATACGATTCTTGCGACGGCCGACAATTGGTGAGCTCGGGGGAATACGTTCTTGATATACGGAAATGGAACGTTATTCCGAGCGGTAATGTAGGCACTGTCGGCGGCACCCTGTTCACTAGCCATTGCGGCTTGCGCCCGTTCGCGTTGTTCGGCTGGGACGTGGTCCTCTATCCCAAGATAACAAATAAGCGCGTACGGATCCATGTTCGCAAACTCGGTGTCGCCCAGATCTCCGACGCAGTCGAGAACCTCCGAGTCGTCAGATGCCAATTCCGGAACGTCTAGGAGGGATGCGAGCTGATGGTCTACCACTTGTCGGTCATGGGCGTTTACCTCTATTGCGTCCTCTTGAATCTTGTCCTGTGCAGACCCTTTGGATGGTCCATCTTTGGATGATACCGTCACGTCCATGGCGTCATCTGTCGTCGTGGGCGCGGCATTCTCTTTTGCGGCCCAATCGTAGTCTACCGTTCGTGCCAAGTTGATGAGCCATTGGGGTGGCTGAGCCTCGTAGTCGGAATACTTGTTGAAGGTCAAAAGTAGCTTATCGAAGTCAGGAAGGTCGTAGTTGTCGTTCAAAACGGTCGCCCGCCACATGTCGAACCAGACTGCTTCCGAATCCCGATCCAATTTGACAATTTTTTTCCGGGCATCCTCTTCTTGATCCTGGTAAACGGATGCGAATGCGAGCATTGCCTTGCGGATCATTCTCGAGTAATGCGCCCGGTACGACGACGAACCCTCACGGCTGCAGTCGAGGAGGTTTTCATGGTCGCTGAAAGGTTCGTGCTCAGCCCAGGAAAGCGTATTAACGTCGTGACTATAACCGTCGTGACTATAACGCCCGTGAACCACCGCGTATTCGCCAAACACAGCGGCCGCCACTTCCAAAAGGAATGACTCGTTTTTGAAGTGGAAGACGTAGTTCTCGCGATGTTTGGGCGGGACGCACCGAGCTGACATGCTACGCCGTCGAGCAACCTCAACCATCTTCAACCGAACCAACTTGACAATTGGTTGCAGTGCCTCTTCCAGTTGAAGTCCGACCCACGGCGGTACGCGCTCGAGGCTGACACCGCGTCGATCGTCCAGACACATATTGATGTCAGGACAAACGATGTGTGTGTCGCGATCACCCCCCTTGTCGACCCACTTCTTCCATAGAGCAGAAGCTCGCGTCTCCATCCGCTTCGCATCACGTCGGTTTGAGGTGCTGGGCTCATCGACAAGCGGAAGAGGATATTGGTAAAATTCCCGCAAAGGAGGCCCGTCCCAGAAAGTCTGCAATTAGAATGTTTTCAAGAAGGAAGTGGAAACCTCTACTCACTCTGGTAAACTCTTCATCCTTATCCACCTTCTCCTCCTTTTCCTTCTCCTTCCTCTTTCCCTTCCCATCCCCCTTTTCCCGCTTGCCGACGAGTTGACTTTTACGGAGACGGCATTCTGCCATCAAAAAAGCGTGATTCACCTCGAGATATTTCAGAGTCTGGTCAAGTGCTTCTCGTTCCGGTAGTCGCCCTGTCGCTGCTTGGTAACGTTCGAGCTGTACCTTGAGGTGGGGGTTCTGGAACGGATCGAAGGGTAACAATAACAAACCATGGCGCAAAGTCAATCGGTTGCCGGTCCCTTGGACAAATAAGCTGATGTCTACATCAGACAGGCGAGTAGCTGTGAGTCGAGTGCTCCTGGAGGGCCGTTCGATGGCGTGGCTCATTCTTTCGGACGGCAAATGGGAGGAGAATCTGATGCTGGGGAGTTTGTCCTTCACCAACTTCTTCAGCGCGTCGTTGACGTGCGCTCTCTCATCAGTTTCGCTGTCGTAAAGGTCGTCGCCATCTTCGCGGTAATCACCTGGGCGAACGAAAGGCACGGGAGACATGCCCTCGTGATATGAGTCGTCATCGTCATCGATACCGTCCTTGAGGGCAATAGATAGGGACGGAGGAAGTTGAGCTATAGAGTGATACTTGTGCTGTTCAAGCACATTGCTTCTTCCTTTTTTGGCCATTTGGTAAACGAGAACAAACGTGTCGTTGGTGGTATCGTTGTCCGAGTTCGAGTCATGACTTTTGCCATCACCTTGGACGGTTTGCTGGCTTACGACTCCGACTGCGTTTTGGCTTGCAACGGGGGTTCCCTGGCCGTCGCTGTCGCTGAGAACTGCTGTTGACTCGCTACGCCGATCACTTGCTGTTGATTCGCTACGCCGGTCACTTGCAAAATCCACCGAGTCGTCTCTTTGGACGAATCCACGTGGAATCTCAGAATCTTCTGGTTCCTCGTAGTCATTGTACTCGCCATGGTAGAAGAGCTCATCGTCGTCGTCGCCATCGTCATGGTCATCATCTTGATACTGGTCCTCCTGACCATCGCCGACGAGGGGCTCATGCTCATACAGGTGTTCGTCGCCGTCGTCCTGTTCACGAATGTTTAGGGATTCCAAGGAAGGAATATCTCCTTCAGAACTCTCAATGGCCTCGTCCTGAGACACATCAGCGAAAATCACAGGTCCAAACTCAATCTGACTTACAAGCACATAGGCTCGATAGCCCTCGGCCTCCTCATCATCCCCCTCGTCATCCTCATCCCCACCCTCGTCCTCATCTTCGTCCTCATCAACAATTACGACACGGCGTTTAGCGGGGCGCGAGGAGGGCCTTGCCTGATCCGGGAGCGATTGGGAGCTTGGAATCCTTCGACGTTTTGGTCGCTTCAAGCGTCAGATGCGTTCATTCACTTGGACAAAACAACTCACAGATGCCGATGACTCGTTATGCTCCCCCATCTCGTCCGGGTCAATAGGTCGACCCTTCTGATGATGGGGCATACAGTATTCAGTGATAGCAGAAATGGCGAATGAAAGTGGGTGCAAAGTGTTAGTCAGGTTACAGGGAGGCTGAGCGAATTGAAGGAAGGAAGGAAGTAGAATGGGAGAATGGAGAAGATCAGAAGCGCAAAGGAGAGGGGAATGCAAAACACACACAGCCGAAATGTATGCACAGGCCCATATCCCCATTGAAGTGCGAGGCTCGGGGAAGCTGAAAGCTGAAAGCAGGTTGTGCCGGTGTGTCTTCCTTGTGTGTCTCCCATGAGCCTGTACCGGCCTTGTGGCCAGTGTGCTGCCCGAGCATGTGCTTATGGATGTTTGTCTGTTGTGGTGAGGGTGTTTCGGTCTTTTACATCTTGAAGAACAATGTGCAACTGTGCATTTCGCAAAACGGGCAGTGCTCTGTTCACAATCTCCGTGAAGCTGCCCTATGCTGAGTGTGGTGACGTTCATCAGTAATCAGTCAGAACCACAATACATCACTGCGAAGGCGTTCGGGGCCAGAGCGGAGCAAGGAAGAGGGCAGGAGGGTTGCCGAATTGATGACTTGGGGAGTTTGGGAGAAAGTGTGGATGGGAGGTGCGATTGTGCGCCATTGTTGGGTGAGGGACTTCAAGTCACGAGCCCAGAGGGGGCTTCTCACAAGGTGTCCTAGAGACCCTTTAACTACACCTGCGGGGTTCCCACGGACACTCGAGCAGTGGTCCTCGTCGTCCTACGTAAGTGAGGCCGTACTTGGCAGACCTCCATAGGGATGTAAAGGTGGAGCAGTGAGATTGGATCCCGTCATCTGGCCAGACACTGTTGGGTTTCCCGGGCAATACCCGGGGGGTCAGTGGGGTGAATGGAAGCGGTGTTATTCTGCAAGTCCCAGCCATGCCATATGGGTCCCATGGAGGCGACACTCCTCTGTTCGTAGCTCTGCAATTGGAATCAGGCGCTATGCATACACAATCGCCTGCACTAAAAAAGTATCTCAAACGAACGGGCGATGAACACTCGATGAAGAGGTTTACTTCTTCTTGGCGGCCTTCTCAGCCGACTTGGTGGTCTTGCCACCCTTGCCGTCGGTCTTCTCGACCGACTTGATGACACCGACGGCGACGGTCTGACGCATGTCACGAACCGCGAACCTTCCGAGGGGCGGGTACTCCTGGTAAGTCTCGACACAGAGGGGCTTCTGCGAGACGAGCTTGACGATGGCGGCGTCGCCCGACTTGACGAACTTGGGGTTGGCCTCCATGGTCTTACCGGTACGACGGTCGATCTTCTCGATGAGCTCCTCGAACTTGCAGGCAATGTGGGCGGTGTGGCAGTCAAGGACGGGGGTGTAGCCGGCCGAGATCTGACCGGGGTGGTTGAGGACGATGACCTGGGCGTTGAACGAAGCGGCCTCCTTGGGGGGGTCGTTCTTGGAGTCACCGCAGACGTTTCCACGACGGATGTCCTTGATGGAGACGTTCTTGACGTTGAAGCCGACGTTGTCTCCGGGGAGACCCTCGGGGATCTGCTCGTGGTGCATCTCGACCGACTTGACCTCAGTGGTCACGTTGGTAGGAGCGAAGGTGACGACCATACCGGCCTTGATGACACCAGTCTCGACACGGCCGACGGGGACAGTGCCGATACCGCCGATCTTGTAGACGTCCTGGAGGGGGAGACGGAGGGGCTTGTCGGTGGGGCGCTGGGGGGGGTCGATGGCGTCGATGGCCTCGAGGAGGGTCTTGCCCTTGGCGGAGCCGGCCTTGGTCTCCTTGGTCCATCCCTTGTACCAGGGCATGTTGGCGGTCTCGTCAATCATGTTGTCGCCGTGGAAGCCCGAGATGGGGACGAAGGGAACCGACTTGGGGTTGTAGCCGACCTTCTTGATGAAGCCCGAAGCCTCCTTGACGATCTCGTTGAAGCGGTCCTCCGACCACTTGGCGGTGTCCATCTTGTTGCAAGCAACAATGAGCTGACGGACACCGAGGGTGAAGGCGAGAAGAGCGTGCTCGCGGGTCTGGCCCTCCTTGGCGATACCGGCCTCGAACTCACCGACACCCGAGGCGATGATGAGAATGGCGCAGTCAGCCTGCGAGGTACCGGTGATCATGTTCTTGATGAAGTCACGGTGGCCGGGGGCGTCAATGACGGTGACCTGGTAGCGGGGGGTCTCGAACTTCCAGAGGGCAATGTCGATGGTGATACCACGCTCACGCTCGGCCTTGAGCTTGTCAAGGACCCAGGCGTACTTGAACGAACCCTTGCCGAGCTCGGCGGCCTCCTTCTCGAACTTCTCGACGGTACGCTTGTCGATACCACCGCACTTGTAGATAAGGTGGCCGGTGGTGGTCGACTTACCGGCGTCGACGTGACCGATAACGACGACGTTAACCTGCATGGTCAGTCATGATCGGGTGAATGAAAATTTTTCGGATCTTCATCGCGATCTTGATTCAACGTACGTGAAGCTTGTCCTTGCCCATTTTTACTGGTTTTGCTGGGAATGTTAGCGAAAAGTGGCAGAAAGATGTGGCAACACAGATGAGAACAAAACTCGCCACCCAGTCGGCACCACGTCTGCCACCCTCGAGAGGGTTGCGTGCCGGTGGGGTCGCAGTCCGAGCGAGGCGCGCCTCGCAAGAGCTCTGTCTCCGAAAGCCTCTCGACCAAGTTCGAGTCAGACAATGGGTGCCACAGCCTCGACTGGGCTCCAAACTCTCCTCGCAGCGGCGAGCAGCTCGGCGCGGGCGACGAAAGTGAGGCTCACGGGAGAGAGAGGGGTGCGTGTCTTGTTCCTACTAGTGCCAGAGCCGACTTACAGAGTAGATTGGGTTTTTTAGAGAAAGAGATGGGATGAAGAAGAAAGAGAGAAACGTCTTGGTGGATGAGAAGAAAAAGGTGCCAGCGGGGCGTCGACCTGTCCTCCAGGGGGAGGGGCGCTGCACGATGGAAACGCTGGAAGGGGGGGTACTCCTGGGGACAGCACTCAAAATTGGTGCTCTCTTTGGCTCTTTGGTGCGGAAATACGGCGTTTGGTCGTGTGGCATACGCGTCACACCCGTCCAGAGTAGGCTGTCTGGAAGGGATTGTATGGCTGGCAATTGCCAAAAAAGGGGGGGAACTGGGACAAAGAGAGCCAAAGTGGGTCAAGAGTGGGTAAAAACTCCGCCTGTGGCACTGTGCGCCACTTTGACAGCCAGATGCCAGTCGTGCCTTCCACAATCTTCTCGGGGAACGAGAGAGGGGGGTCAGAGGGGAGGGTGTGCTGGCACAGTGGAGCTAGTGTGCCCTGTGCCCTGCCCCTCCGGCCCCCACAAGGCCGGCATTCCACCGCCGCTGAGGTTCACGTACCCCTTCCAGTACGTATTTCGCAGCCCTGCGCGGTCCTTGCTGTCCATTCAGCCAATCGTGCCTCGTTGTGCACCTGCCTACCCCTTGGGAGTGAATGCATGATGCCTGACCCATCGTGGCCATCGTCCGCTCCAGCCACAAGCCGCGCTCAGGCAGCCGCTCATGCCGTACCCCAGGCGCGGTCAGGCCGCTTCGCCAAACTCGAAATCACTTCGCGATCCGGCCCCGGGCGTGCCTCAGGTTCCTGTACAGAACTGTGCATCGTAGAGCTGAAATTTTTCTGAACAATTTCTGCCTTGTTTCGAGCGTGTCCTGTGTGCATGTCGTTTTGTGCGTGTTTTTTCTTTTTTTTTTAGTTTTAGTTTTTTTTTTTTCTATAATCGAGATCATTTTTTTTTTGAGAAAGTACTATTGTGCCTCCGCAACGGAACTTGCCACAATTGTACGACCACTGTCCATGTGTAGGGGTGCCAGCACCTGCACCCTCCTGCGCGGTTGCACACCGTGCAGCTTGACAGTCACGGCGCTTGGGGGGCCCAGATCTCTGCGCACCACAAGTGCTGTTCCATCTGGTCGTGACGCTGCCACTGCACACAGGCCATAGATCCACGATCCGCAGTCTTCACCACCGCGCCACAGCTCGCATCGACGCGGCGGCTGGCCTGTTAGACAGCACGGACAGACCCGCCATTTGCGGCTGGATCACAGAAGTGCAAATGAGCTGTCCACACGCTCCTGGGGCCCTTGCCAAGGGGCTGCAGCGGTAAATTTGCACACTCGCGCCAGCGGCCCTGGGCCGGTCCCTGTCTGCATTGGAGGAATTCTGGCGCTCCTCGTGTGCGCGTGTGCTCACTTGCGCACACACCCGGCCCCGACTCGCCCCAGCGAGATGTGAGACCGCTGCCGTTCGCGCCACTCGCCGCTGGCGTGTCTCGCACTCCCCGCATTGGCCGCGGCATCCACCCGATAATTGCGATACACGCGATAGGATTACGGCGAGCTGCGAGCGGCATGGGCCCGCCCACGGCCCGCATTCACCCTATCACTGACGCTTACGCTGCAATCGAGATGACCGGGCGGGTGCCCGCACTGTCCGATGTGGCCGGCACAGGTGCGGTGGAGGCTTGCCAGCAAAAAAAATTAAGATAAAAAATAATGGAAAAATTTCAGTAAAAGCAAAATCACGCTCGTCGGCGAAAATCTTCTCGGTGAGGTCGGACCTGCCCTTCTGGCAGCAGTTGAGGGTGTCTGCCCTCCTCAGCCTATTGTCCCCACCCCCCACGAACGACCACATTCAGGATGACGCCTCGCGGTTATCAGCAGCATTACAGAGCCATAGGCAACGTCATGACGCGAAAGTCCGCCACCCGCTGCGCTACTAGTATCGCGATCCGCGCTGATCGCCGTCATATCCGTCATGTTCGCTAGCGCGTTTGCGGATCGACAGACCTTGGACGGTGCGAGAGAACGCGGCGATCAGCGGATCGTCGCCACCAGATCGCGCCAGAAGAGGGAAGACCTGGATCGCCAGAGACTAGAAGGCTGGGGATCGCTGGATCGTCGGTCCTCAGGAGGCTGGGATCGGCCAGGAGCAGGTGGCGAGGATCGCCCGGACGATCCTGTATCGCGTTTGTCCAATGTGTGCGTTCCCCCTTCCCAATCCGATGTTCCCTTCAACGGCGTTACTGTCCTCGGAGCCGCACCACTGTCGGAGCCGTGAGTCGCGTGAGTCGCAAGTTGGAGACACGAGTCAGATGTCAGAACGCGCCCCCAGGTGGTGAGCTCTCGCGGATTGCCAAGAAGTTCTCAAGAGGTCATCCCCACAGGTCTCTCCGCGGTCCATTCGAAGGAATCGCATCTCATGGAGGGCACGATAAGCAGTGAGTACACCGTCTCTGTGGTTTCTGTAAAATACGGGTATGCATTCACTGTGTTCCACGATTGGCACACCTTCATGTACACTGTTGCTGAGCACTGAACGTCCGGACCTCAGAACGAGCGTTGGGTGAACCGAGAAGCCCGTTAGCAACGCACGCGACCTGTCTTAGCCATCTTGTTGGCTGTATTCACTCCCAACGTCTCCATAACAGGTCTACTTGACTCGCCGCTGCTTGAAAGGCGCAGACCTCGGTGTGGCTTCTTTCTGCGTGATGAGCAGCCCGAAATACTAAATGCGGTCAGCGCTCCATGTCCATCGTCCTCAGGCCCCTGTCTCGTTACACCTCACTAGCCACAGTATCACAGTTACTCATGTCTGCAGGACCGTCGCTTGAGTCGCGTGAGCACTTCACCCATTCCAACTACAAGCAGAGGCGTGGATGATACCTTTGGGACCGTGACCTGTCGACGATATCAGAGTGTGCCTCCCTCCAGGACTTGCGCAGAGTCTGTCATTTCAGCATTAACTGCCAAGTTGTTCGATCCAGCTGATTTGCCAGTGGTGTAACGTGGGGAAGCAGCATCAACAATTGCGCGTGGTAGTGTGAGTTGTGGAGCCACATACCTCCTCGCTAGTCGCTATTGCTTCTCGTCCACGAACGTCAGTTCCCGTCAGTATCCCTATTATTCCACACTCCAAAGCTGGGAATGATCGAATGCATGGGTATCGGTACTGGTACAGAGTGAACACAATGCGCACACGCGCCACGCCGGAAAGTCTAGACAAGGAGGACCGAGTTGATGCAGCCATCGAGCTCGGGGTTGTTGGTGATCTGGGCGTACTCTGTGGGGTTAGTGATCGACGTCATTGAAACAAGCCGTTGACTCACTCGACCAAACAACCTTGCCACCAGTGGTGACGAGACCCAGCTCGGACACGTTGACCTCGACAATGGTACCCTTCGTGAGCACTCCGAGGGACGTGTACAGCGGCGACTGCGGGTTCTTCTTGACACCAAGGATAGGAAGCTGGAACGTGGTCTTGAGCTCGGCTGCAGGTCAGTGTCCGTCCACCTCCACTTTCACTCACGGTGCGTCACATTCGCCTTGGTCATACGCAGCGCCATCGGACGGATAAAGCGCTCCAGCTTGACAGGCTTGCGGGTGAAGCCCTCGCCGACAAAGGTCGCCTTGTTGACCATGCGCTTCCAGCTCTTGTTCTTGTGCTTTCCAGTCTTGATGACCTTGAACATCTCCTCCTCTGCAATACCGCGGACCTTGGGCAGCGGGACCGAGTACTTGGCCGCGCGGTCCTTCCTCCGGTCCTTGATCGCCGACGAGAGCGCCTTTGCGTCCTGACATTAGTATACCGACATACTCTGTGCCCACCTTCTGGCCCTCGCGGTCGAGCAGATAGGTCGGGAGCGCGCCCTCCTTGACCGCACCATCGTCCTTCTGCTTGACATTGCGCTCGTCGTGCGCCTTGAGCTTCTTCTTCATCTGCACCTTCTCGGCGTGACGCTTGGCGTGGTGCATCTTGGCCTTGTGGCCGACCATCTTCTGCGTCACCTGCGAGTTCTTGTGCACCTCACGCGCCTCGCGCTTGCGCCTGCCGTCAGTCATTGTATCGTGCTGTCCACGCACTTCTTCTCCTCATAGTCCATGCGGCGACCATGGCGCTTGCGGTGCTCCTCCATATACTCGTTCTGGGGTTAGGTGCGACCGGACTCGTGTGACAAACCTGGGGCTGCGATGTTAGCGGACTCGTTCTCTTGCTTGCTCTCAAGGACTCACCATTTTGGATCTCTACTCGGGGGTCGGGGTTCTAAGGTTAAGGGATGGGAGATACCCAGAGTGTATGGATGCCGCGTTGAAGAGTGCGGAGTGGTGTAAAGAGCATCCAAGGTCGATGATGAATTTTCGTGTTGGGTGGCGGGCCGAGTGCCTGTGGGGAGCCGTTGGGCCAGACAAAATTTCTGATCCCGGTGGTGGAGAGATGGCGATGGGCGCTGCAAAAGTTGGTTGATTTTTCTTGTTTTGACTATTTCCATCCATCTCATCCAGCTGCATCCACCATGGGCCTCTCGGAACGCAAGGTGAAGCGTGAGTTACATGGGGGAATGCATGTGTGCTCACCGTAGAACGCATCGGGTACGACCCGCGTAACCTGTCATGGTCAAACGACACGAACCGCTTCTCGGTCAAGCACATGGCGTCGCTTGGGTGGGATGAGTCCAAGGGTCTCGGCAAGGCGCAGGACGGCATGTCGTCGCACATTGCGGTCGCGCGCAAGATGGACAACACGGGTATCGGAATGGGACGTGTCATGCGTGAGACGGGAGAGTTGAGTGCGGGCGCGGGTCAGGCTGGTGCTGGTCTCGAGGATGTGCTCCGCCGTCTCGCGAGCCGCGCCGCGTCTGCCAGCGCAAGCGCATCCCCCGCGCCATCTGCTCCTTCCTCCCCCGCACCAGGATCTCCTGCTGTGTCTGCTGGTCCCTCGAGCTTGCGCAACAAGATAGCGTGAGTTTCATGACCCACTTCAATGTTGACCCCAGATCGCGCCAGAAGCACCTCAACTCGAAGCGTCTCGCCTCGCAGTCGCCAGCCGCGCTCGCCGAGATTTTGGGCGTGTCGGTTTCTTCTCTCCCCCCGACCGCGACGGCGTCAGCCGTATCCACTCCTGCCACATCTTCCGTCCCCTCCCCTTCCGCGTCCGGCACCGCTACTCCAGTGGACACTTGGACCGACACGGACGAGACGGTCGTCAAGGCGGCCATGTCAGTGGGCGACTACTTCCGGCAAAAGCTGCGCGAAAAGGCGGCTGCTCGCGCCGCCGCACGGGAAGCGGCTGGTCTTGGTGCCGGGCCAACACTCACGGCTGGCAGCCTGGCGGTCATGACCGAGGAGAAACGCGTGGTTATCGGCGGCGTTCAGTGGGAGGGAAGTCGGATGGAATTCAAGGCGACCGAGGTGGAGATTGCCGACCTCGGCGGAGAGGAGAGCCATGCGGGCCTTGGTGTGCATCCGCACGCTGAAGTTCGCGAGGCGGAGGAAAAGTCCAAGGCGGACAAGAATGCACGGAAAGCTGAGAAGGAGGCGCGGAGAGCGGAGAAGGCGGCAAAGAAGGCCGAGAAGGAGGCCAAGCGCGCGGCCAAGGAGGCGAAGAAGGCTGCCAAGGAGGCAACAACAACCAAGTCGGAGGGCGAGTCGGACAAGAAGGACAAGAAGGACAAGAAGCGCAAGCGCGAAGACGACGATGAGGGCAAGAAGCGCAAGTCCAAGTCCAAGTCAAGGTCGGAATCGGAGTAACGCCTTGCGGGTTGTGGACAACAATCGGCCAACACTGGATTCGATCAACAACGCGCCACACTTAATTCTCGCAGCGACAAAACTCGCCCTTCCCTGGGCGATAGGCCACAGCACAACGGCCTCCAGTACATTTTCGTTTGGTTTCTCTTGCATGGTGTCATAGATTGCATGTTATATGCTGTATTTCAAGCCGACCGAGGCGAAGACTCGCCGTCCTTTAACTCCTGAACAAGACTGCTGACTGACCTTTTCATTCCACGAACCGGATCTGGCGATCTTACCATCGACGATACAGTGATACATATCAGATCAAGCAGCTCCTACCAATGCAATTTCGCTCCACAATTACCGGTGTCGAAGTGATCACCGACGGGCTCGAGCGTCCGAGGAGGTAAACACGAAGAACGAGCCAAACAAAGATGGCGACCACAAACATCGTCCTCGAAAATGGCTATAAGGACTTGCCCTCATCCCCACCTCCTCATCCCTTGACCTAACTGCAACAAACATGAAGTCTTCCCTTCCCCAACCAAAGCTCTCCCTTCCACCCCCTCCGCGTACCTCGCGTCCCCCACTCGCTCCCATCGGTCTCGGCCACCCCTCCAACATTCCCATTTCGGGACCCAACTCCAACGCCAACCCAACCCTAAAGAAAGCCAAACCCCGGATGAGCACGCGTCCCTCGGACACGGCGCTGCCCATGCTGCACATTTCCAACTCGGACCCGTTCATTTCCGCCCCTCACACGGGCAAAGCGCACAATGAGCTCAAGACCATTCTCGCCGACCCTCCTCGCCGGCGCGCGAGCACTTCCGCGACGGAGGTGCTGAACGTTCCTCACATCGTGCGCTCCGTCAGCGCCCCCGTTCCTGTTGATCTCAGTCACCACCAGGAAACCAAGACCGAAGACGCTCAAGATATCAGCAACACCAATGACAAGAATTCCCAAGACATTGCGGCGCTCACCGCTGTCATCACCGACATGAGCGCCACTCTCAGCAGCACCAACACGCGCCGTAAGATGCCTCGTTTCCGACATTTGTTGACCACAGTCACTGAGCTCAACGCCGCTGTCGCCGACATCCGCGGCGGCCAGGTCTCCGCCGCTGACGTGGTGGACAGCATCAAGATGGTGATCGAGTACTTCCAGGCCGCGCGCAGCGAGGACCGCAAATGGATTGCCGACGCGTTGGACAACTCGCTCGCCGCCGTCGACACTGGTGTCACCCGTCTACGTGCGTCGTGTTTTGTTTGTTTGTGTACATCTGCTGACAAGTAGTCGAGGCCCAGAATGCGGCGATCGCGCAGCTCCGGCAGGAGGTGCTGCAGATCGGCGGCCGTGTCGAGCAACAAGGTGAGTTTCGGGTTTGGACGATTTTTTTTTTTGATTTTTTTTTTTTTTTTTTTTTTTTTCTTGTTTCCTACTTTTTGATACTTAATCTGCTCTCTTGATGTGCTGTAAGTCCTTACTAAAATCGCAGATACCGCTCTTATAGAGGTGACCAACGCGCGTCTCGGGCGTCTGGAAGAGTTCCTCGTCGGCGAGAACCGTCGTCTGAGCGAGACGAACCCGTGTTTGGAGACGCGTGTCAACGCCGCCGGGGCTGAGATCACCGCTCTCAGGCAGGAACTCGCGGCGTTCAAGGTGAGATATTTGGTCATTAGTGGCTAACATCAGGAATCCCAGACTCCAGTCGCTGTGATTCTTGAACCTACCATCGCCACAGCGGCCTCAGCTGAGACGCAACCTCGCTCTCCACCCGGAGTTACTATCGTACCCCCCTCGCCACGCAAGATCAGACACAAGCGCACGCCCTCGAGTCCCATCGTGCCCGGAATGTACCCCCGCGTCTCTGCTCTTCGTCGTGAAGCGATGGAGGAGGCTGCCGAAGTTGACAAGCTCCATAAGGTCACCTTCCAGATACCTGCGCCCTCGCCGCCTGTGTCGCCCAAGAAGGAAGAGGCTGACCCCTCGGGTAAGTATCTGGATATGAACCTTCTGAAAGTATGTCACTTACCTCGTACCTCGCCCCAGACTCCCACGTGCCCAGCATCCCTGCCCTGGTGCCACAGAGCCCTTTTGCGTTCCGCTTCAAGTAGAACCAAACGGATTGATGAGGGAGTCGTGATTGTGCTGGCGGAGGTCGCCGGCAGGTTATGTTTATCTGCGATTGACGCTATCTTTATGAATTGCGAGTGTGTCTCACTTTGCATGCGCTTCTTACCGGTGGATGATTAGATAGCTGATGAATTGATTAACTGAACCGCCTACTAGACCACCAACTGAACCACCTGCCCCAGTGTCTCTTTCTCGACGGATTCCCTCGACGTTCTCGATCGAGAACCTGCAGCTCCTGGCGATTCAAAAAACAGGCCCTTGCCCGGATTTGAACCGAGGACCACTCCCAAGCTTAAGATGCTTTCAGCAACCCTAAGAGAGTATGATAGCCACTACACCACAAGAGCCGATGAAAATTGGCACGCCGCACAATCTCAGCTGTCGTCGATCTGTGTGGTCGATGAGCAGATCTCTCCTTCTGCCAGTCTGTCCATCGATTCTGGTTGTCTGAGTTGGTCTAGAAGCTCAATGTGTCCCTGATGAGGAGTCTTACCTGATTTCGCCGTTCACTTCCCGCCCCATACGTACTTCAACCGTCCGGAAACGACGAGGCTCTGGGCTCTGCTCTCGCGGTCATCGGGAGGCGCAGGCAGCGAAGCACGCCGCAAAACGCCCGACACCCAGGGCGTGTAGCTCAGTTGGTAGAGCGTGTCATTAGCAGGAGCTGCTCGGTCGTCGAGCGCGTCTATCTTGACAAGGTCTTTGGTTCGATTCCTAACTCGTCCAGAAAGCGGTTGCCGCTTGCCTTTTTCGAGATGGCGATGAAGAGCGGGCTCCAGGTTTGACCGGGTCTGAAATTTTGAGCTCTTGGCCTCGGGATTGCTCGATATATCGATATCCCAGATGTGCAACACTTTCAAGGGCAAGAGGGACTTTCGGGCTAGCACGGCGGCTGGTGCTGCAATCTCGGGGAGCGCAATATCTGGACTATGACCCGGTTCCTGTAAGTGCATGAGAGAGTTCAACCGGTCAACACTTGGCTCTGTACAGTAACAGTTGGGGGCTCATTGGGGGCACCACGCAGATCCCGATATCTCGCAATCTTGGAATTGCAGGAGAGACGGTAAGGTGCCGGTTAAGAAGATACTGGTCTCAGGTTAGATGGATAAGGAGCGCCTGTCAGCAAATGTCAAAGTCTGTCAATTGTGGGCTTCATTGCATTATCTGAAGTGTCCAACTATGTGAATACAACGGGTTCATAAAACATACACGTTGCCGTCGTTGTCGGCGTCATGGTCTGACGGGAGATCTGTTAGTGGGTTGATACTTTGTAGATTCTAATGGGAATGGCTGTCGTCTCATACAGTCGCGTCGCTAAAACTTGCCGCTGGCTCAGTCCTCGTTTGCGGGACGTATGGCTCTTCGTTTCGTGTCATTGTTCGTACCGTCCACCTCATCACACTTCCTGCCTGGTGTACTCTAGCACCGGGCCATCTCCATAAGCGTCGAGAGAACGATCTGTGCCTCGGGGCGCCCCATGTCGCACTGTCGTCAGCACTGTCGCCAACCGTCCACTCACAGGTCCGCCGCGCTTCTGGCTCCAATAGTAGGCAAAGTTCTGGATCAGGTCCTTTTCGTACCGCGTCCTGGATAAAGTCAGCTGAGTCATTCGAGAGTGAAGGTCTGTGTGCACCGGCGTGCTTGGAAATCGTGCTTGGAAGCTTGAAAATCGGCAGTCCGTTCTTCCAACCCGGTTTCGAAGATCGGCTCAGACCACCGACATTTGCCATTGCTTCCCATTCGGCACTCACAATGGGAACGCAAACGCGTACAACTTCATTGCGGTAATTGCCTTCTGGAGGTGCTGAAGCCATACCCACATGGCCTTGTGGGGATAACCGAGGGCACACGGGATGATTAACCTGGGATCAGCAGCTGCAACATAGCCGGGCAGAGATAAACAACGTCCACAACACAGGAACTGGCGACCGCGCGACGAATGGAAAAGTAAGTTAAACCGATTGCTCAATGTGCAACGCCGGCATCACTCCCAAGATGGAAAGCAGCGGGCCGCAAGACGCGATCGTGCAATCGATCGTTCCCTACTCTTCAGGCCCTTGGAATTGTTGAGACGTCCACTCTCATCGAGGCCGCCAACGAGGTCCGTGACCTGTCGGTGGCTGAGGAAGGGCACCTGAGGTGGGACCGCGAGGCCACGCGGCCGCCAGGTCAGGTCTACGAGTCCGCAGGGACCGGATCCAGAGGAGCGAGAAGGTCGGACCTCCTGGTAGATCAAGCTCAGCCGGCGGCGACCCTCAGGCGGGACTCGCAGAGGTGTTCCAGCATTTTCAGCTTTCAAAACATTCGGCCGCTTCCTGCTTCCCGGTTCCCACAGTTAGATGCCACAGTCAGTGCAGCTGGGTGTCTCGGGCAGGGCGTGGGTCGGATATCGCGTGTGGCGGACGAGCAGAAACAAATGCGCAACAAAAACTGCACAGCACAGCCGGTGGCAGCCGCCATCACTGCCAACGGACACGGAGACGAGAGGAACACGAGGCAGCACTTACTCGTCGAGGACTTGCAGCACAGTGAGAACGTCTATGCGTTCTTCTCCCTCTCGGAGGTAAGGCACCTCTCCTTCTCGGACGTGGGGCGCGAGCTCGGCGAGCAGCTCGTCATAGCGCGCACGGCTCTCGATCTGGTCCTGGGCCGGTCCGTGGCCCATCGGGTAGGGGTAGTACCAGTACACGCACGGCGCGGAGCGAAAGGGGTGGTGAGGGCTAAAGCCAGGAGAGAGCGAAGGCGTGGGGGTCGGTGACGGGAGGAAGTAAGTCTTCATCGTCGAGGAACGGGTGAGGGAAAGAAGACAGAACAGAGGGTGTGAGAAGACGGTGATGGCTATCAAAGCCTGGTATCGAAGGCGATGACCCGGGAATAACTCTCTGTATGAGTCGCGTCGGGGAGGGTAGGTCAGAAAGGAAGAGACAAGATGGAGGATGTGGATCTGCTGGCGATGGGGTGTGCGCAGCAAATGCGCGAGCAGGTCGTACGTCTTTAAGTAACTGTAAGCAATCAATCATCCTTGGGGAGGCGCCCAGGCCGCAAAGGCAGGCTACGGGAGGCGGCCGCCATCATCAGCGCCGAGAACAATGGTCACCCAGCCGTGTGGGTGTGTGGGCGGTTGTGTCTGGATAGTGTGTGTTTGTTCCTGCATTCCTTCTATTGTCGGTCCTGAGCCAGTTAGTTGGCAACATTGGCCCAGCGGTCAACAGCCCCAGCAACGATCGCTGTAGGCAATGCGATAGCGCGACAACCCAGGCCAGCGCCTACCCCATCCATGGCGCCCGCGCGAGTATCTAGCAGCCGAGGCCGGGCCGACGGACCGGCGCGCGGACCACCTCTTCGCCGAGCGCTTGGCGCGTCCGCATCCTTATCGTGACGCCGCGATACACACGCTAGTGCAACAGCTGGCTTGGCTTCTGCAGGCCTCTCCGCGTTAGCGTGTTTCTTGTTTCTTGTTACAGACTGTGCCTGGGACAGAATGTGCCTGGGCGCTGCGCTTGGGCGTGTGAAGTTGGGGGAGAGGAAAAGGAGACTGTGTGTGTACAGGAATGACGAATAGAGGGAATGTGGTGAGAGTGGGCGTTTGATGGGGGGCGGCGTAGAGACAGAGGGGGAGAGAGAGGGAGACAGTCATGGAGAGGCGCGAGGTCGCTGTACTGCTAGGAAGAAAGAAGCCAAACGCGCAGCACAACAGCGGCCGACTGCTCGCTGTGGCATGAAACACCGATGTCGGTGTCGCGAGGTACTGCTTTCAAATGGTCAGCACTGATTGGAAGCCGAGCATCAGCACTACTGTGTGGCGCCAACTGTGAAGTCCCGGCGCTGGACAATGATGGATGGAGACGCAGTGGGTGATGGGGGTTAGTGAGACGGAAGCGGGAGTGAGAGGGTAGTTCCAGGAGTTGAAAGACTAGCTGTGCCCCGAAGCTAGTATCTGAATCCACTTCACAGTCATGGTTCACCTAGTTTCAGCAACCTCGGTCAACGAGAAGCACACAGATAAAAACGGCTGTGCAGTTCTGAGTCTCGATCACACCAAAACAATGATGGTCGCTGGAGTGTGTGATGGTGCCAATGTGGATCAGTCACCTGGTGTGGCGGTTGTCTGCAGCAGGTGACCGCCGTGGAGGTTCCTGGTCATGTATCGTCCTCCTTGGTGAGACAGGCACGCAGTGGCGCAGAGGACAGCAGTGCATGACTGGTTTGACTGGGGAATGGCCATGGCCTCTGGGCCCTGGACTCAGGTTAGAAGCCTAGCCTCGAGGTTGGAGTATGGATGGGGAACGAGAATATGGAATACCATCGCAGAGGTGGCGCTGATGAGATCACGAACATACCATCTGAGGACACAGGTTTAGGAGAGCGAGGAATGCGAGTGCGGACACAAGCGACACCATTTAATTAGAGACGGTCAGACAGTTGGAAACATCAGGTGGGAGATGACAAAAGTCTTGCCGAACATCAGACCAGCTGCAGCGCTTTATCAAACGACTGAACGATCTCGGGATTACAAGAAATGTCTCAACGACCCGAAAAGCTTTATTGAGTACTGGTCTGTCCAGTGGCGTCGGCGACCCTGCAGTGTGTGCGCGACGATCTGGAGATCTGACCATCAATGAGGTGCCGCCGTGATGGGGATGGGTTGTCTCAGTCGGCAAACACGATTTCGTCGAACGCACTGGATCGGGGTTCGGAGACAAAAAGGGCTGGCGGGAATGGGCGAGAAGAGCACATGAGTCAGTTGGGATCGCAGAATGCCTGATTGCGCCTTCAGGACTGCAAATTTCGCCAGCAATCAGTAATGAGTATCGACGAACAAGAGCGGGGCTGAGGAGAGGAGAGGAGAGAACGAAGACACGAATCCCAAGCACTCTGCCTGCCATCGGCACATCAGCGGGCGTACGTGCCATACTCCCTGCGCTTGCGGCGGAGCCAGTGCGGAAGTGGAAATGATGTGTGTACGTCGTGCCGTGGCGGTCGTCTGGGTGTGTGAGACAAGACAATGCAGCAACACACCAATGGCAATGCGCTGCAGACGACTGTGGGCAGTGTGGTCATTGGACCAGGGCGGACAACGCCCTGTGTGCATGTGTTGACATGGCGCTCTCCCCACCCAAAGCCACTATCGTATAGCGGAATGTACGCAAGATGTGGGGTTTCGCGCGGGTGCCCGATTATGCGTTCTGGGCCCCGAGGCATTCCGAAGATTCCGATACCTGTAATGTGGCTTGATCCATGCTCGTACAGTCCGTTCAAAGTTGTTCCGCTCTCAGCTCACCGTTGATCCCTCATCCCCCTCGTCGCTGCGTCCAGCAGTCAGTAGGCATCCCCGGGGCATGCAACAGCAACAAAGGTCATAGCAAGTAGTGCACAATGGTTCAATACATGTTGGGTTGTCTGCGATCCGTTTTAAGTGATGGCTGCGGTCAGCGATGCCACCACACTTGCACTCACTGTACTTGGGGCCACCACCACCCTCAGGGACGGTCCAGGTGATGTCCTGCGTCGGGGTCTTGATGGAGCAGGTCTTGCAGTGGATGCAGTTCTGCGAGTTGATGACGAACTTCTTGCCAACAGCGTCAACGTCGGCGCCCTCAGCGTCCTGGTACTCGTAGACGGCAGCCGGGCAGACACGGCCAAGGAGACCAGCGTACTCTATAGGTGTCAGCCTGTATCACCATGGAATCAATGGGCACTCACTGGTGACGTTCTCGGCAGTGTGGCGGGCCTTGGCCCCCTCTTCCTCGGGAAGTCGGAGGTGGCTTGCCTGGCCCTCGGCGTGGTTGGTACCGGTGCGAGCAACGGAGGTGAGGATGTCGAAGGAGAGCTTGCCGTCCGGCTTGGGGTACTCAATCTCCTTGAACTCCGAGGCGGGGCGGGTGGCGGCGTAGTCCTCCTTGGGGTGGTGGAAAGTGAAAGGAACACGGCCCTTGAGGATCATCGAGTCGAGACCCGACCAGGCCATGCCACCCCAGATACCAAGAGGGTTGTGGAACGAGGGACGGATGTTGCGGACCTCCTTGAGTTCCTTGTACACCCACGAGTCCTCCATCGCGGCCTCGTAGCCCGACATGTCAACGGGAGCCTCAGACTCGGGGTTCTCGGTGAGCTGCTTGTATGCCTCCTCAGCGGCAAGCATACCCGACTTCATAGCGTTGTGGGTTCCCTTGATCTGCCCCGGTTAGTCACAAAAACAGTCACCCCTGCACCGTTGGTACTCACCTTGGGAACGTTGAGGAAACCGGCCGAGCAGCCGATAAGGGCACCGCCAGGGAAGTAGAGCTTGGGGATCGACTGGTAACCACCCTCGTTGAGGGCACGGGCACCGTAGGCAATGCACTCGCCGCCCTCGAGAACCTCGGCGAAGACGGGGTGGTGCTTCAGGCGCTGGAACTCGCGGAAGGGCGAGAGGTACGGGTTGGCGTAGTCGAGACCAATGACAAGACCGAGGGTGACCATGTTGTCCTCCATGTGGTAGAGGAACGAACCACCGTAGGTGTTCATGTCAAGCGGCCAGCCCATGGTGTGGATAATCTCTCCGGGCTTGTGCACCTCGTCACGGACCTTCCACACCTCCTTGATACCAATACCGTAGGTCTGCGGGTCCTTGCCCTCACGGAGGTTGAACTTGTTCTGGAGAACCTTGGAGACCGAACCGTGGGCACCCTCGGCAATAAGCGTAACCTTGGCGTGGAACTCCATACCAGGCATGTACGAGTCCTTGGGCTGGCCGTTCTTGTCCAGACCAACATCACCAGTACGGACACCAATGACCGACTTGCCGTCCTCGCTGTACAGCGGCTTGGCACCGGCGAAACCAGGGTACACCTCAACACCGAGCTCCTCGGCCTGCTCGGCGAGCCATGAAACCACGCGCGACAGGGAGACAATGTAGTTGCCGTCATTGTTCATCTGGGGAGGGTGGGGGAGGGGGAATGACATCTTGCCGGTAAGGAACTTCATGTGGTCCTTCTTCGCGGGCTGGTTGAGCGGTGCGCCGAGCTCCTCCCAGTTGGGAATAAGCTCGTTGAGCGCGCGGGGCTCGAGAACGGCACCCGAGAGAATGTGGTTTCCTGCACCGTCAGTCCTATGGCACAAGTGGCGCCCAGGCGATTGGAGGAGAGCGGTGCGCGTTTGCAAGCGAGGTGTGGAGCAGCTTCAAGACTGTCCAGAGCGCGCGGATCCGGAGCGGTCGTGTGCAGCACTATGGCGGCAGATTCCAGTAGACCTGGATCCCAGTAGACCTCTGCAGGTTGCGAAGCGGGACCTCACAAAACGCGCCAATTGAGACGCGTTCGCCACTCTAGATTTTCCCAACTTGTTCCCCCGCTTCTCCGGCTCCACAACTCCTCCAAGCTGCTACTCACCAGGCTCGGCACTCTTCTCAAGGACGACAACACGGAGGTCACCGGTGGTGTCGAGCTGCTTGAGACGGATGGCAGCGGAGAGACCGGCGGGACCACCACCAACGATCAGAACATCGGGGTCGTCAACGTCGCGCTCGACGGTTTCGGGGTCGAAGGCCTCGGCGTCGGCCTCGGAGGCGAATGAGCGGCGGGCGATGGGAACAACGACGGTGCGGGCTGGCCGACGGGCGACAGCGCTGAGTGCGCTGCGCGAGGAGCCGATCCAGCGCTGGGCGATGAGGGACATGATTTTTTCGGCTCTCTGACTAGATGGAGAAAGAGAGGAGAAAGGAGTTTGTGACGAGAAAAGAGATCACAAAATCACACGGATGGCCAAAGGGAAAAAAAAGGAGGCGAGGGCGTGTGCTTATGCAACAACGGCCGGATGGCTTGGCTACATGGAGCTTCTCTCCACTCTACGTCGGCTAGAACCTCGTCCTGGCGAGCAAGGAGGACTCTTTCGGACCACTCTGGCCTCTCTGGCCGGGTGCTCGACCCTGGGCGGAGCTGGAACGGAACATGGTGCAGAGACGGCCCATACACAAGTCGTGACGCGGTCCATCGGTGCTCTTTGAGCCAAACCTCACCATTCGGCACTTGCTCATTGGATGCTGGCGCAATCTGGCACAACTGCCCTCGAGCCGAGTAGCCGGCATTGGAGAGGCCAGATCCCGCGGCGGCTGGCGGACAACGACGAACGGACGTTGAGCGGCGTTTAACGCCGAACCAACCCGTATGCCCCGCTCAGCCCCACAGCATCCACAACCTGAGGGCCCCGCGGACCACGTCATGGCTGCGTCCAGTAGAGTGTTGCACGCCGTGCGCCTGGCTCTGATGCCAGAGCTCGGCTGTCTCGAGAGATAGGCGGCTGTCACAGGCCCCAATAACCGAGATGCGAGGCAACCGGTGGAGGTGCATGGAGATGCCAGAGGCCAGAGGTGCCCCATGCCAGCCATGCCCCTGGGTTCGACCACGCGAGTCAAACATGAGTCGCGCGATGATATCCTGGCCATCCTGTTGGTCTGTGGGGCGTGGATGTGATCGAGAGACCAGACTCATGACCCACAGAAGTTCGCCACTCGCACCACCATTCCCGGGGCCTCTATTGTTGTCGAATGCATACCCTGCGCGTGGAGTTGTCTCATTCCGAGCTCTCGATTCCGAGCTCTCGATTCCGAGCTCTCCTGGCCATCGATGAAGTCACACCGCGGGCGATGACATCCTCAGCCCTGCGCTCGGTGGTCATGGGAAACGACGAGCCTTTGGGGAGAACGCCTGAGAAGAGCTTCATTAGAGTTTGGTCGTGAGTCACTCGGCCGCGCGTCCTCTTCCACGAGTCAGGTGGTCTCACTATTCAAGACCTTTCTCGCGATGCTGACAGCCCCTGTGCTGGGATGCCGAGCGCTCATAAAATACCAATGCGCACGATGGCCAAAGATACACCACTCCAAGGCCCGCGAATAAAAGGTACCACCAGCTGGTAGGAGCCAGCAGGACAAGGACGGGCTGACGTGAAGGCTACCTCTTTCGTTCCCCTGGAATCGAACAGAGGATCTGCGGATCTGCCATGGTAAATCATGATAACCATAACGTGCCACTAGCGTGTTTATAGCGTGCTGGGCTCTGCGCCTTATGTAATTGCACGTGATCCAGAGGGGACTTGGCTCTCGAATCTGGAAACAACGTCATGCTGCCGCCGGCGTGTCACTTGCCCAAGAAGTGTTCCAGCACCCTGCCGCAGTCTCGTTTGAGCCTTCATTCTTTGCTTGTCTGTCATCTTGTCTTTGCTATCCTTGACCTCGAAATGAAGGCAGCGGCCCTCCTCTCCGTGCTTGCCGCGCTCGGCACCGCGTCCGCCAAGACCCCCCGTGGCGTGCACCCAGCGCGTGCGTGCAACATCCAGCTATCCCGTAACTAACTTTAGTGTCCGCAAAGTACTCTGGCGAGCAGTTTACGTGCCTCGACGGCTCGGGGACGATCCCCATCTCGGCGGTCAACGACGACTACTGCGACTGCGCAGACGGCAGCGACGAGCCGGGCACGAGCGCGTGTGAGGGGCGCCCGGCCGCGTTCTTCTACTGCGAGAACAAGGGGCATATCCCGGGGCGCGTCATTGCAGGCCGCGTGAACGATGGTATTTGCGGTACGTCCTGTTTGCCCGTTCTACTGGCCCCAGTCTCGAGCTATTTCAGCTGACGCGCCAGACCCGGAGTGCTGCGACGGTTCGGACGAGTGGGCGACGGGCGCGTGCCCAGATCGTTGTGCCGAGGTCGCGAAGGAGCACGCGGAGAAGACCGAGGCTGCGGCCAAGATCCGCCGTACGGTGGGTTCGAGGTGCGCGGAGCGTGCTGACAGACAGGGTGCGAAGATCCGCTCGACTTACGTCAAGTTCGCCGTCAAGGAGCGCAAGCGGCTCGAAGAAGAGATAGTGGCTAAGCGCGCCGAGGCTGTCGAGCTGGAGGCCAAGGTCGCGGCTGCCAGGGGTGCGTCTCGTCTTTTGCGTGAGCTAACATTTAGCGACTCTTGACAGTGCTGAGGCTCAGAGTCGTGAGGATGTCGAGAAGAAGAAGCAGACACGTAAGTTACGAGTTTGGGGTGCAGTTCTCATCCCAGCTCTGTTCCAGTCGCTCGACAAGCACCGAGATGCGCTTAGCCGCGTGCGCACCGAGCTCGACAAGACAAAAGAGGACCTACGGACGGTGATGGACATTCTTGACGATCTCAGCAAGGGATACAACCCGAACGGGCAGGACATGGCGGTCAAGGCGGCCGTTTACGGATACAAGGAGCTGATCGGCCAGCCGCCTCCGGGCGAGGAACCGAAGGAAGGCGAGGAGGAGGTTAAGCGGGAAGCGAAGCTGTACACGAAGCAGAAGCCTGAGGGCGAGATCCCGCGGTGGGAGGTCGACAGCATCATCCGTCAGGACCTCGAAGCGCTGCTCGTGTCGGACGGCAGTGGCGACGACGACAGCGACGACGGCCTGTTGTACCGTCTCGAAGAGTACATCCCTGACTTTGCGCTCGACTACTACGACGTGGGACGCGAGTGGCTCGTGTCGATGCTCTCCTCCATTGGCCTCGTCAAGCACAAGGAGGTACTCAACGACGGCCCTCGTGAGTCGCTTGAGCTATACTGTTCTGACAACAGACGTTGCCGCGGCGCGCGATCGCTTCAACACCGCAGAGCGCGAGCAGCGCGACGTCAACTCGGCAATCACTACCGCCGAGGACACGCTCCGCCGCCTTGCGGACGGCGATTTCGGGCCTCAGGGCGAATGGAAAAAGCTCGACGGCACCTGCATCGACACTGTCGCTGGCGAGTAAGTGCAGATGGCGAGCCTACGCGCGGAATCTGACATCAGCTACACGTACGAGCTGTGTTTCTTTGGAAGCGCGCGGCAAAAGTCAAACAAGGACAGCTCGTCCAACCAGCTTGGCCAGTGGGGCCACTGGAGCGCGGGCGGCGACAAGAGCTCGCCGGAGTACTTTACAAAGCAGCGATACGACAACGGGTGAGTAGAGTGGAGTTGTGATGGATTCATCTAACTCCAGCGCGCGTTGCTGGAACGGGCCGATGCGCTCCGTCAACGTCGAACTTTCGTGCGGCACCACCAACGCCATCACGAGCGTCACCGAGCCTGAGAAGTGCGAGTACAAGTTCAAGGTCACGACCCCGGCGCTGTGCTTGCCGCTCGAGGGAAGTGCCGAGAGCAAGGCGGAGGGCGCAAAGGACGAGCTCTAATCGTCGCTCGTGTCGGGAACCCCTGTCCGACAGGAGATGTAGCACAAACAGGAGTGTAGAGCTAGAGGATGCATCTGATACGATTGCTATAGAAACTAGGGGCTAGAAACTACAGCGAGAGGGGCCTGGCGCTCACTTGCCCTTGGCATGCGGGTTGTTGCTGCCGTCCTTGCGGTGGTGTGCTGGTGCTTCCTCTCCAGCAGCAACATTGCACGGCGGCGGGATCGGCGATTGCGGGTCGATGCGGGGGAGGATAACCTTTCCGACCTTGTGATACTTTTTCGAGTTGCGGAAAAAGTCGTTCCAGTTCTGCAGCGACAGGAGCTCCTGCGGGCTGAGGCCACGGAGGTCGTGCGTGAGGTGGGTCTCGAAGCAGCCGGTAATGAACGCGCGCGACGCGTCGCGGCCCGCCCTGCGGGTTAGCTACGTTCAGCGGTTCACTTACATCATAGAGTACGCGCCGCCGGGGCCATACATCCTGGGGTTGGCTGACACGTCGAACACCTCGCCCATGACGGAGAGGTAGATGGGCTTGGAGGGGTCCGAGCCGTCAAACTGCGCGAGCTGGGCCGTCGTAAACTCCTTCATCTCGGGAGCGAACGGGTTGAGGTCGCTGCGCCATGCGCGGCGCGCGTGCTTCTCCACTGTCGGCGCGAGGCCAAAGTGGTAGGTACCCGTGAGGAAGTGCGAGAGGAGGGGGATGAAGAGGGCAAAGACGAACAGGCGAGGGAGGATCGAGCCGCTTGACGCAGGCTGGCCGTTCTGCTGCTCCTTGAGCTTCTCGCGCTCCAGGCGCGCCTTCTGTCCTGCTAGCATCGCGCGGTTTGCGGGCTTTCCAGAGACGGGACGTCCGGTTCTGCTTGTCAGCTGCCGCGCAATGTAGACGGACCACCGCTGGGGAAGATTGGGGTAGCCCGCCTAATACTGGTTGTCATGCGTCTGATACCAGCCGCGGGCTCTGCCGCAATCTACTCACGCGTCGAGTACCGGTTCGTGGCGCATCTCACCGGGCGCGGTGCCGGGGCGCGTACGCTCGCGCGCTGGGATTCAGTTGCTGAGCGGGGAGACGCGTCGCGAGAGGTGTGGACTGGGTGAGGGATCCGTACTAAACACCCCTTTCTGCCTTTTTCTCCGGCCCGTACTCACCGCCGGGAAAGTTGTCGTTCTCGGTGTTGGTGTACTCGTCAGCCATAGTGGAGGCTGTTGTGGAAGTGAGGAGAGAAGATGGTCAGGATAAGTAGGAGAGAAACTTGAGGCAAAAGACTTTGTGTTGTGTCGTGTACCTTGGTGTTTGGTGTGGGAAGTTTCACCCAAAGGAGTCGCCGCCACCCCTCTTCCTGTGATCACCACCGACAAGTCATCTCGTCGTCAATGCATCCAACGCGACACGCGCACAATGCAACTCTCAGCTCCCGGCATTCCGTCTCTTGCTCGCTAGCACAGACATGCTCCCCGCTGGCCCGCATGACGTTGCCACCCCTGGCCCGGCCCAGGGTTTCCAGTGCCGAAGTAGCACGCGTGCAGCGCGCTTCCCCCACGCGTTGCTCATGCGTAATGTCGACATTCACACGACAGCGTCAGACAACGGCAGAACCAAGCTCACAGCCGGCTTATCGACAGCCGTCACTGGGAACCTCACTGAGCGTTCCAAATCCATCTCCTGCAATCCAAGACATCCATCGAAGGGGGGGGGACGTCACCGCCGATCTCGATCTCGTTGGAACTACCCATATACCCTTCTGGAATCCTCTCCGCACACCGACGACGAGGACCTCGATAGAGAGGCAATTGCGCTCCACCACCCACTCCACGATTGCGATCGTGCTTCGGCCTCGTAGCTGCAATCGCTCATACCGCAGGGATCAACAATCCCGAGATCCAAGACCGAGTGTGACAGGCGACCAGAGACTCGTAGCAAGTTACATCCCTATAACACCCTGGAGAGGGTTCTCACTTTTCTCATTCCGCCATCCACACCCACGATGGCGCTCCAGATTGACAACCTCACGCTCCTGCTCCTCGCGGTGCTAGTCGTGCTCGCCCTGTACCACCGCTTCTACGCGCCGGTGCCGCTCGTCCACCCGCTTCTCCTCGGACGCCAGGCGGACGTTGGTCAAGTCCGTCAGCCGGGCGAGTCGGCCATCTACCGCTCCTGGGCCACTGGGCAGGGCGCGCCGGTGAGTGCGAGGAAGCGAGAGTGGAAGACGATACGGGGAGAACGGGAAGGGAGGAAACGGAATGCTGACAGTTAGCTTCAGGTTCGTCCTGCAGGGCAGCTCAAGACGGCGGGCGACGCCGTCAAGGTGCCGCCGTCGACCCCGCTTCCTGGCAAGCCTCACATCGGTATCACGCAGCGCTGGATCCTCGACACTCCGGTGAGCGCTAGAGAGTAATTCGATATCTTCAGCTAACTCAGCTGTAGCTCACTAACGAGGCTCTTGCCGAGATTGTGCGTCTTGTCCCTCTGGGCATTGGCAAGCTCTTCCCGGAAGCGAATGGTCCCATCGCCGTCACCCTTCCGCCCTGCCCCGCAACGTCGCTCCCACTGCTTCTCCTCTCGCTTGCAGCTCGCGCCGGCGCTCCACTCATCGTTCTCCCACACCCCCGTTTCCTCGCCTCCGCGCTCAACCCCACCTCTCACCCTGCACCCGGTCTGCTCGTGCTGCACGCGAGCCTTCTCGAGGAGCTCGCACCTGAGGCTCTTGGCGGCACTGCCGTCCTCATCGTTGGCGACCCCGAGCGCACCCACAAGGCCTTTATCGAACGCGCAGCCAAGGTCGGCGTCACGGCCCGCTGGTGGGAGGAGATCTGGGATGCGGGTGAGGCGGCCCCTGATGCCGAGGACCCGACCCGTGAGTTAAGTATAATCTTTCCTCGCCTAACTCTCAGAATTCTCCGACGTCCACTCGTACTTCTACTCCCAGGATGGCACCGTGGTCAAGGTCACCCACATGAACGTCACCGCCGGCGTTGCTGGTGTCCTCGCCGCATTCCCTCCTGACAAGCGCCCGACTGGCGGCGACACTATCGGGTCGTCGATCCGTCTGGACACTCCGTTCGGTATGACTCTTGCTCTCACGGCCGTCTACAGCGGTAAGTCCAGTGTGATCTGTGGTTCCCTCTGACGCCAGGTGCCGGATTCCGCCTCATCGGCCCTCCTGTCATTACTTGGGACATCCCTCCCGTCCCCGCCTCGGAGCTCAGCCTTCTCTCCACGGCTCTCGACCAGCCCATGCCCAGCATTCTCTTCCTAGCGCCAGCCTATCATTCGGCAATCATCAAGCGGCTGCACGACAACTTCCTCGCGTCTCCGCTCGCGTCCGTCGCGGCGCGCCACCGCCTCCAATCCCTGCAGGCCGGGCACGTTGCGCGCGGCGGCCTGATGGACTCGCTCGTCTGGGGCGGAATTCGGGGCACGGCGCTGGGCGGGATTGTGGGCGACACGCTGCGCGCGCTGATTGTGGTCGGGTGCGTGTCCCCCGCGGACGTTGCGCTCTCGCACGCCCTCCTCGGCCTCCCGCTCACCCGCCTCACCGCGTCGCGTGTTTGTGCCGGCCCGGTTCTCGTGTCTCACTTTTACGACCTCCAGGGCCCGCCGCCCAGCATGTTCAAGCGGGAGTTCGACACCGGCACGGCGCACTCTGGCCCGCCGGCGAGTAACGTCGAGGTCCTCCTCCGCGGACCTGGCACTGAGCCCAAGGATGACCCAGTGGCGCCTTTCGAGGGCCGCCTGTGGGTCCGGGGCCCGCCGGTTCTCGACGTCGTTGGCACCACGGCAGTACAGGGTTGGACCGAGACCGAGGACGACGCGGCAGTGTACCCCAATGGTTGCTTTGTTGTGCGTCCACGGGTGTAGACGAGCTGCGTCCAGTGGGTAGCAGTAGCAGTAGTAATTGACATTACATCGAATAGTATGAAAATGGTGACTACATGCGTACATACAGTAATTGCCTTACAGTCGCTTCCTTACAACTTGAAGCTAAAATCCTCCCTACACCTCGTGCGTGAGGATGCGGTCGTCTTCTTCCAGACAGCGCACCCAGATATCATCCTCCCACTCGATGGGCAGCGCCTTGCGCGCCTGCCGTTAGTACGTCCCGCCTCAGTCTCACCCACCATATCCATCGAGAGACGGTTCCACACGCCAGCCGCGAGGCGCGCGTGTGCCGCGCCCGACGGATGGAAGCAGTCGAGCGGAGACACCGCCTCAAGAGGGTAGTTTGGGAGATCGAGTGCAGACGCGGGCTGCCAGATGGCCGCGAACGTCTCGTCTTCCTCGGCTGCCCACGCGCGGATGACGCGCAGCACGGCCGTGTCGTACGCCTCGGCCAGGTCGTCCATCTTCCTGCGCGTGTAGTCGCCCACGAGACCGGGGAGTAGGGCACAGCCGCATTCTAGCGGTAGATGTGGGAGAGGCAGCCCCCGCGAACTGAGGTTAGGTCACAATAACTATCGAATACCTAACTTACCAGTATGGGTCATCGCGTGTTAGGTCGTATACGGCCGAGACGCGGAGGACGCCCACTGATTGTCAGTTCGAAGATGGTGACTGAACGGACTTATGTTGACGATGAGTTTGGCTGGGGTCAGCTGAAATTTGTGAAATAACTCACGGACACGATTCCGGAGCAGCTGTACGGCGTCCCGGATCCCGCGCGCAAACTCCTCCGGCGAGCCAGGTCCTGCTGGCGTCGTGGCTGCTGTCAGTCCTGGCGGGTATGTGGCAGAGTTGGTACCCGCGACTCACCAGCGAGGCAGAAGGCGCACTGTTGTCAGCTCTACCGGCTCGGCCCAAGTGCACACTCACGATATCGTTTGCGCCAATTCCGACATTGACAAACGCCCATCCGCGGCGCTTCTCCTCGGAAAGAGCAAGATACGTCGGGAGGAGGTACTCTGTCCCTGGTCAACGCCTCCTTTAGACCAGGACTCACCGCGGACCTGGCCGACTAGCGCGGCCGCCGTACTGCCCGACACGGCGGCGCTGAGGCCGTCCTCCTCGTCATGTGGGATACACAGCTCCGAGAGCCCCGGAATCGCGCAGGTGACCGGCGGGCGGTGGCCCGTCGCTGCGCCTGTAACGTTGGCATAATGGGAAAGAATATTAGGGAGGGTGACGGCGCCGGGATCCCCGCCGATGGGGTACGCGCGCCCGCGATACTCCTCCACGACTGTTGTGAGCTAGACTACGTAAGCACAAAAGCTCACGAGAAGGAGATAACACGAGCTGGGAGGTGTCTTCCTCGCGATTCGTGGCGAGGAGGCCGGCGGAGATCGAGTCGCCCAGCGCCATGAGCACGCGGATATCGTCTGGCCGCCTGTAGTCAGCATACAGTATGCGATTTTTGGCTAGACAACAGAGCGGAATGGCCAGAAAATACGCACACATCGTCTGCCCGGGAGGGGTCTGCGCGCGGTGGGAGGCGGGGACAGGAGGCGAGGTCTGCGAAACGCACAAATGTGCCTGGTAGTCGTGGGGGCAGCTCTGGGGGCGGGAGGGCCAACGCCAGAGCGAGGAAAAGGGTTAGTACTAAGGTCATGATGGCCACATGGAGAGAGTGAGAATGGGAGATGGAGAGAAGAGAGGTGAGAAAGAGAGAGAGTTGGAGATGTTTGAGATGGTTTGAGAAGAGTGGCAACGAGCAACAACCCGGGGGAAGGCCAAGATTTCTGTGGGGAACCGCAATGACGTCTGCTGTATGAGGATATTCGGATGTACAGTAGTCACCAAAAGTCTTTACGCGACTGAGATCGTTACTGCGGTGAGAATGCTTTCCCACACCCATGTACCACTTGGTTACAGTTGCTCAGAGGCTCCTCTTGTGAGGGGGACGGGCTGTAAATGACACCCTGCTGTGCAGTTTGCATGCACAAGAGATTCAAGAGGCGCCCGGAGGACAACCGCGTAAAGACTTTTGGTGTCTACTGTAGCACCTTCGCCTGGCTTCCATCTTCCTTCTCTTCCCAAGTCCACACATTTAATGTTCATAAAATCGTATCGTGTACGGAAGAGTAAAGAAGGGTGAGGATAGGGGTAAATTTTCTTCAATGGTGATTGAATGCCGCATGGCCAGGTCGGCCAGCAGCTCTTTTCTTGGCGCTCCTACTCCGACTTTGCGATACGGCGGATCTCGGCGTCGCCCTGGCTGGCGCCCGTCCAGAAGGTCGAGTTGCCGGTGGGCTGGTCGCGGTCGGCGAAGAGGCTCTTCTCGTGCGCGACGGCCGACTTGATCTCGCTTTCGACGCTCGGGGGGAGGACGCCGCGGTCGAGCTCGCGCTGCTCGGGCGAGCCGCGCCAGAAGATGCGCTCGGCGACCGCGGTGACCACCGCGCGGAGGACGAAGAAGCCGTGCGACGCCGCGAGAGCGGCAAGCGCAACGGGGAGGACGTGCGAAATGACGGTGTGAGCTGTCGGCGTCGTCTTGTAGCTGGCAAGCACGGCGGCGAGCGTCGCATTCGTTTTGGTGCGCAGCGGGTTCGGGCGGAAGAGGTACACCAGAGTCGTGGACGTCCAGGCGCCGACCCATGCGATGATGCCCATCGTGTCGAGCCAGGTCCCGATGCTCTCGACACGTCCACCAATAGGGCGGCGGACGTGCTTGCAGATCTTGAGGGCGTCGGAGCGGAGCTCAAAGTAGTTGTTTACAAGCGCAAACACCGGGGCGAGAGGCCACACAAGGCCCCACACGACGACGTAGCCGAACTGGGTGACCATCTCGGCGTAGTCGGTGAATATGGTGTAGGGGGGCAGCTCGAGCTCGTGCGCGACCTTGTCGAGGAAACGCTTCTCGGGGTCGGACGCCTGAATGCCCTCCTTCTCGTCCGCACCGCCCTTGAGCGCATCCTTGAACGACGCCTTGCCGGCGCGGTAGTCGTTGACAAAGCGGAGAATGTAAGGCAAGCCGACCTCGAGGAAGGTGTTGATCACCTGGTTGGTGACCATGTCTGGAGTGTTAGCGTGAAACACCCTAGAACGCTTAGCCACAGCTACTCACAAGCAAAGATCTGTCCCTTGAGACGGGCGACATTGATGAGCTCGTGGTGCTCAGTCGGCCGGGACACCTTCTCATGGTCCTTGTGGAGGTGGGTATGGATGTAGGCCATGATGTAGGGGCCGAAGGGGAGGTAGACGTAGGCAGTGAGGAAGAGGCCGAGGTACGCGACGATGGCATTCATCGCGAAGGTCTTGGCGGTGAGGCTCTTTGTCGCCGCAGTGAACGTCGGGTGGTCCTCCCAGTGGACAAGGCGGCGGGAAAGAGTTCCAAAGAGACCAACGACCTGGGGAACGACGAGAGAAAAGAGGGCCATCGGGAGGTACGGCAGAACCACCTGTCCGGGGCCAGAGTAGACGTGACCGACAAATGCCTCGAGAAGGAAGATGCTGGTCAGAACGCCGGCGAGGACCGCACCGCAGCCGAGAATAATAGGAATGGAAAGTATGACCTTGGCATCGCGGACGAAGTCATTGCGCTTGTGGCCGGCATCGGCGTCGTGCACGCCGTGGCTAATGACATATTGGGGGCGGAGCTGAACAGAAACGCTCTCGCATCCGCGGGTGCCCCAGCGTATGGCGAGCTTGCGCTGGTGGATTCTCCAGACGGCAATGAACGTGCAGGCATAGAACGAGAGCACGAAACCAAACGCAGGGATATAGCTGTCGACTGGAGTCTTGAACCAGACACCAAGTCCGATGACCGCGAGCGGCAGGAGCGACAGGGTGTAGGTCGTGAGGAAGTTGAAGTACAGGCGCACTTCGGGCGTCTGGTTGGCAGCGAGCATCTCGCCGTTCTTGGCACCAAGGCCGCGCAGGAGGCCAATCTTCCAGTCGCCGCCGATGGTCCAGCGCTCGACCCACGCCGCATCCTTCTTGTCGTCATGCAGCGCGACAATGGCCTTTACACGGCTCCAGTCGCCCTCACCGGGCGTGATCCCAAGACCACCCTGGAGAGTTGGCGAGGTGAGGAGCTCATACAGAAGGCGGAGGCGGGTAGCAGGTGTGACTTCAGGCATGTTCTCTACGCGCATGCCGTGAGCCTGGTCGACGATTCTGACGTCAGCGATGACACGCACAGCGATCCCACTCTGACTCACCTCTCATGCGCAACGAGCTCAGCGACCTTGCCGTCCGTGGCCCCAATGAAGACCCACAGGTCCTCGGCGCCCCTCCCCCCGCGACCCGGTCGCACAGTGACGCGGAGCCCGCCCTCCTTCTCGAGAGCGTTGATCAGACGGTCATACGCGGCAGTGACCTCCGCAACAGCTGCGCCCTTGGCGTTGGAGATGTCAAAGGGGATTACAAGATCGACATCGAACGGGTTCGTCTCCTGGACCTTGCTCGCGGCAGTGCCCGTCCTGAGTGTCTGCTTCTGGGGAGTCTGGAGGGGTTCGGGGGGAAACTGTATGCCGGTGTGGATCTCGTCCGGCGCCGGCGGGAGGGGCCGGTCAGGGCGGAGAGGGGAGATGCTCGGCGGACCGGCGGACGTGGCGCGCGACGGCGTCGAACCCGGCGTGATGGGGTTGCCGGGCGTGTCGGGGGTGACTGCCGACCTGTGCGTGTCAGGTATGGCGTGCAAATCAGACATGGTGGATGGTGGTAAGAGAGGATGGGAAAGTGGGAATGACGGTGTGGTCGTGATAAAGAGTCTGGTTGCAGCTGCGTGCTTGGGAGAGCGGTTGCTGGCAAGGCACAGCGAATGACGTACATGAGCGAAATGTGATCGACCCGCAAGCGGTGACGCCGAAGCGAAGTAAGGACAAGCAAGAAAGTGGGAGCGGATAGAAACGAGTGAAACGAGCGGAACGAGGTTGACGCGTTGTGTCAGTGGATGGATGCGATGAGGAAGCAGAGGATAAAGACAAGGGATGCGAGAAAGAAGAAAGATGTCGACAAGAAGAATGTGACAGCCGAAAGAACTTGGCGGACGATTGTGTTCAAACCTCTCAAGCCATCCATCCACCCCACAGGCTTGCTAGGCAACCCATTCAACCACGACCGCGACAGCTCTTGTCCTCCATCCATCCCCTCTGCTCCGGATTAATAAAGCACCTCGAAGCACACCGGTTTCACGCGCCGCAGTGCTTGACGCAGCCTTGCAGACCACAAGTCGCGACTCGCAGCTCGCAGCTCACAGCTCGCAGCTCGCTTTCCAAAGTTGCTCCTGCCCTACTACTGAAACCTAGCTTTCATCCCGCGTTGCGCTCGCTTGCAACTTGAGGCCGTGCGGGATCGCCGCAGCCACAAGATGAGAGTTCTCCACCAGCCTCTGACGTCGGAGACTGATGCAGGACTAGCCAGCAAGGGGGCGCCAGTGTTTTAATGCTCCGGTCCAATCACTGCCAAACGCCCGCTCTGACGTCTTGTGTTCCAGGACGCGCGATTTCTGACGTCGTACGTAGTACAGCACAACAGCCGCAGCACATACAGCACCCGTCACACCTAACACTTAAGACCTCCAGGTGTTGCCTATCGCGAGAGTCGCGTGGTTGCCATCCCACCTTCGACGTTTCGACACACCCCACACCCGAGCGACCTCGATGCGAGACGGAGACGAGACTCAGACATTCAGAGGCAAGCGGGATCGCGAGTCGTGGCATATCGGCAACTTGCATCCATGCCAAGCTCGTGATCCAAGTCCATGCCGCGTCGAACGTGTGCCCAGCACAGTGGTCATGTGAGCGCGTCCCGGAGGACCGGACGGAGGTAGCCGAGCGTGTCCGAGCCGAGGAGGCCGATTTCCGAGCAGTCAAGCTCTCTAGGGCTCTACGGAATGGAATGGGGATGGTAACTCGAGAACGACGTTATCTATATCTGCATCTGATATCTCGAGTGTCAACAGTAAACCCAGTTCCCAGTGTCCCCGACAGATACGCAGAACTCCTCCCCTTCCGCCTCCCCCTGTCCCATTGGCCTCTCCAACTCACCATGGCCCGCCCGCTGCCCCGCTGCCGGCCAGGCTTCACAGACCACATCTTCAAGACCTCGCACGGCGTGCGCCTCCCGCTGCGGTTCTGGCCCGCAACCGCGGGCGACGGCCCGCGCCCGTGGCTCCTGTGGGTCCATGGCGGTGCGTATGAGTGCCGGCTGACACTCCACTCCACTCCGCAGCCGACTCGCAGCTTGCAGCTCGCAGCTTGCAGCTCGCAGCTCGCTGATCGCTGATCGCTGATCGCTGACATCAGGCGGGTACACGTGTGGCAAGTGGTCGGCGCCGACTGCGTGGGTGTCCCGCGCCTTCGCGGAGCGGGGGTACGCCGTCGTATCGGTAGGCTACCGTCTCCAGCCGCAGGCGAGCATGCGCGACATGGTCTCGGACTGCGTCGACGCCGCGGCATGGTGCCACGCGCACCGGCAAAACCTGAGGGTGAGCGAGCGGTGGGTGGTCGGGGGAGCCAGTTCGGGGGCAACGCTCGCGGCCATGACGGCGCATTTGGCGGAAAAAAAGCCCAGCGCAGTGGTATCAGTATACGGTCTGCTGGATACGGCGCACTATCTCTCGGACGAAAAGGCGCGCGCGGTGCCCGAAGACGAATATATCGAGGCGAGCGAGGATGAGCTCGCGAAGCTTATCACCGATCGGGATCTGGGGAATGCCGAGGTGCAGAATCCGTGGGCGTCAGAGTTCCCGCCGGCGGTTTCGCTCGAGGAATGCCGCGCGTCTCTCGGGCTTGCCGAGTGGTCCCCATCCCGCAAACATCGCGTACGCCACGACCTGTACACCTATGTCGCGCGGCACCAGAACCTCATGGACGTGGTGTATCGCCGTGAAGAGTTTGCCGAGGGGGCGGCGGGCGATGCGGAGTTTAGAGAGGCCGTCGCGGCCTTCTCCCCTACCCAGATGCTCGAGGAGAAGAAGACGTTTCCGCCGACGTACTTTCTCCATGGAGAGGAGGATCATATTGTCCCTACGGCGCAGACGACGGTCATGGCTGCGAAACTCAAGGACATGGGCGTCCCCCACGAGGTGTACTATGAGCCTGGGGCGGGGCATGTCTACGACTTTGCGTTCGAGGTGAGTGATCGTAATTGCGGTTCTAACTTGCAGACACCAGAGGACAAGGGATGGGCAGAGAACGTCGAGCCGTGTCTCGACTTTGTCGATCGGCATGTCATCCCATAGACGTAGCGCGTAGCGGATACCAGAATGGGTGAATTAGTTGTCACTGAAGAGTGGATTAGTTGTAGAATCTGAGATGATTCGATAGAGTCTTTGTCAGTGCTCTGCTCAACCTGCCCGCAGCTCTCCAATCATGGAATACGGATCGATCGTAGTGTACACGTCTACATGCAAAACTACACGAGCACAGTCTGCGCCTTCAGCCGCCCTCACGCCTCACGCCCGGCCATGCCTCATCTACACGTGCCGCGTCGTTGCTCGTACGGTCATTTTGTCCACCCCCCTTTCTCTACTTGGCATAGAAACGGATCACCATGATGCTCAGATTGTCGGTCGAATAGTTGCTCATCGCGTGCTCGAGGAGACGCTTCGACGCTTCCTGCGGGTCCTGCAGATCACGCACTAGATCGACCGCGTCCTGATCGTCGCACACGTCCCAGAGCTGCCGTCAGATGGAAATTCCTAAGCGCCATCTGCACACTTACACCATCACAGGCCACGATCAGAAACTCGTCCTCGTCGTCGAGATCTGTCTGAGTCGTGTACGGCGCACCGACCACGAACTCCTTCATCGACGCGTCACCTAGTGAGCGGGTAACCGCGAGAACACCTGAGATCAGTTGATGCACCGCAGAAGTCTAACGAGCTGGAATACAGGCATATCTCAACACAGGCCTGCTTCAACTCGGCTACCTGAGCGACAAGATCCTGCATGGAAGGGAGTCCTCACACCCTCTCCAAGCTCTCCAAGCTTCACACTCACCATTCACGCGGTGGTTCATGACGAATCCTCCCGCATCAGTAATACGCTTCGCCTCTTGACTGTCGCTTCCCTTGTGGTCGTACGTGAGGCGCACAGCCTTGCCCGCGCGGCAGAGCACAGCACGCGCGTCGCCCACGTTGGCGGTATAGAGCACACGACGCGTCCCGCTGGGGCACTTGGGGTCGATCGCATCGATGCGCGGTGCCTCAACGGACACGTCGTCCTCGATCGCAGAGTCGCTGTCCCGAGGGCTGCTTCCTGTCAGTCCGCGGACAAAGTCGCGGATACGGCGTCCAGAGAGTTTGCGGCGCAGACTGTGTTCCGGTGTTGCGGCTCCACCAATCCCTCCTGCAGATCCAGCGCCCATCGACGTTCGCCTGGACAGAGCCTGACCGCTCGTCTGCGCTTCTAGCTCCTCTTCCCCCTTGCCCTCCATCAGGCCGCGCGATTGAATGGCAGGGTTGTGGAAGCCGCAGTTCACATTGTCCGTGTCTTCCTCAATGCGAAGGAACGCTGTGACAGCCGTGCAGCCAGAGTGTTGCTTCGTGCGATACGCGAGCGCCCCCAGACGGCGGTCGACGGCGAGATACACCTTGTTGAGAACATCTGGAACTGGCTCGTTGGGGAAGTCGACCAACCCATCAAGCAGGTACTCGTGAAAGTTCTGTCCGCACCACTCGGCGGCGTGTTTACCGGCATGGCCACTTGATGTTAGCAGGGCACTGATGACGGCCACTCACTCAAACACGGCAAAGTAACCCTGCCCGCGCACGCCTGCATAGTCGTAGATGAAGCTGTGTGCGTCCTCCATGGTACGTCGACAGCGCTTGTTGCGGTCTTCGCTGACACCGACGCGGAATGGCTGGCGCGGGTCTTCAGATGTCGGCGGTGTGACGTCCCCGGTAGCGCCAGGGGGAGGAGCCGCGCCAGTCGCTTGGCTTCCCTGGAGGGGTCCATTTGTAGCAGTGGTGTTGACAGCCGGATGGCGGTTGAGAACCTGATGTGGTTAGCAAAGGGGCAAGGGACGCTGAAGGGAAGGCAGTCAAAAACACCACGTAGCCACCTCTACGTACCCCAAAGGTGTCCTGACCATCCGCATGGGAGACACTCTTGCTCCGCGCATTCGGGCTGTCCGTCAAGCCGCCGGGGCGCTTCATGGGTGTGTGTTCAATGACGGGGGATCCACTTGGCGAAAGAGAGGCGGGGGTGTTGACAACCTGCGGCGGCGAGTTGACGGATCTGGATGTTGAAGTAAAGCGGAGACGAAGGGATCCCATCATCGTTGGGAGGTGAGAGTGGGGTTTACCGTAGGGGAGGGTGAGAGGAAGGAAACAAGAGATAAGGAGAAGGCAGTGACAACCACGATAGATAAGAGGCAAAAAAGGTGGATGCGAGTCAGTAAACTGGACGAAGAAAGGACACGAAGAGAGAATGAGACAACATGACTGTGGTTGACAGCGGGCGCCGACCGCTGATGAAACAAGTCGGCACACTGTCTGTGCAGAAGCACAGCGAGGGTCGGCCGAATCGTCTTTGGTGGCGGCTACGGGCAGCCGTGGGGTGTAGCGAACGAGGACAAAAGGATGGGCATGACGGGCGGCGCTTCCTGTTGGGACAAGTTGCGGGAGCACTCGCTGTCCTCCGACGTCGAAGGACTAACTTCCCATCTGATACTAAAAACGGCCAATGACTTGGAATAGAGGCGGTCTTCTGATCATTACCACATGTTGGTTGCGCCCCGCGTCTCAGCCACATCAGAAAAGGTCGAAGAGGCTGCACGGGGCCACATGGGTGATGGGCCCGACGACATGACGCTCTTGACATGTTGAAAAGAGAGATGAGAGAAAAATAAACGACACTCACGTTGACGACTCCGGTGACCTTGTTACTGCGCACGGTTAGTGATCAGAAAGAATAAGGGAGAGCTGGATGTGGTGGTGGTGGTGCGGAGAACTGGAGGGAGACGCCGAGAAAAATGGTGATGAGCAAGAGAGTAGGTAGGTAGGTAGGTAGGAAGGGGTCGTGATGTGTGACGATGTACGACGAAATGACGCTGAGGGCCGCGAGATCCATAAAGGGTGGACTGCCACCTGCAGGGGTGCTGTCGGACGTTCCACCCCGGCCGCTCCGTACGCAACGGCACGGAGCAGAGCTCCAACGTCGCGATATTTTTGTCATCACGGCAGCGGCGCGTGGGGGTCCACACAGCTCCCGCATGTGCACATACTGCACAGCAACGGGAAGCATTGAAGCATTCGCTGCCCTCCGTGGTGTGAGCGGAACGGGCCCACCAAACAGCACCAAGATCCAGCGATAGGGTGTCGGCCAGATGGATGGGTGCTCATGTCCCACGGGGGTGGCTGAGTACTGTCGTCTCTGTCTCAGTGCCCGAGGCGACGAGTGCCCAGGATATCGAGACTGCAGGCAGCCCTACGCTGGTGGCCTGTACGGCCAGCGAGTCCGCCGGCCACTGTGCAGCGCGCAGCCCGACTCGCTATCTCCTGCATGACTTGGTCGCCGTCCTGGCCCGTGGCCGGTGCGTGGCCGATGCGTGCAGGCTCGCGGTGCCCTGATCGACCTGTGATATCTGGCATATCGCATATCTAGACCGATTGCCTCGTGCTTGGAGACATATTGGCGGCGCGGCTGCGCGGCGCGAGCGGGTCAGGCGCGAGATGGGCAGGATCCATTGCCCCGTTGTAGACGCATGGCATTCACCTGCTCGCGCGATGCCATCTAATCTGAAATCCAAAACACGAAAAGAAAACAAGACAGAAAAGAAGCAACAGGTACTCACTGTCCGGTGCGGTATTGAGCTGGGAGAGGGTCGGGTGGTCGGGGTGCGCGCGCGCGAGGGACGACTGTTGTTGTTGGTCGGCCATGATAGGTGGGTGTTGGAGCGAGGCGATGGGATAAAAGGAAGGAAGGCGGGATGTTGATACGATGGGATGGGATGGAACGAGATGCGATGCAAGAAGATGAGATAGATGCCGGCGTGCTGTGTACAGCAAGGTGCGGATGGATGGAATGGATGTAAAGGGGATGGATGGAGGGGGAGTGAGTTGGGAGCTTGGGATGCGAGGAGGAGGAAGGGGAGGAGTAGGAGCGGCGATGACGGAGCAAAAGATGGGAGATGTGCCGAGAAAGGACGTGAAGGAAAGAGGAACGCTGCTGGTACGCTGGTACACTGGGCAAGTCACGGGCTGGGTGGTCTAGTGGTCCTGTGGCCTGTGTGGCCTGTGGGCGGCCAAGTGCGATAGGGGTGGTTTACACTTGCAACCCTTCTCGTCACACCTTCTTCCGTTTGCGCTATTCTTACGCGCAGAGTCGCAACAGTGAGCGGAGAGCATGCCGAGCACGGGATCTCATTATCTCGGTGGAGTCTGGAGAGTACGAATTCGGCGCTAGCATCCCACCGACAGAGCACGGGGGCACACATGCCCACACAATACTTGCAGAAGTAGCACGCTACCGGGCCACCACCGTTTTGGCCGCATCGCCCTCGCACTGCAGACTTTTGAGTGAGCAGTGCAGAGACTGGAGAATCTGCACTGCGCATAGGTAGGCACGATCACGACCAGCGTGTGCATGTACCATGTGCATCCTCGTCGGCCTCGTCTTCCGTTTTGAGATCTCAAACCCTCGTGCTTCCCCGTCGAACGCGCCGCGGAGATCACGGAGTGATGCGTGGATCCGGCTATCCGAGGGGGACGGGGGGGCGGAGCGGGGCCGCGCGCAAAAGGGTGGCGGTGAGGAGGAGCATGGCGATGAAGCCGACCTGCGTCATTCAGCAGGATCACAGCACCAGGGGGAAGAGCGTGCCGCAGATCGAGGTTGATTGGCAGGGGAAAAGGGGCAGGAGATTCGCAAAAGGCACTTCGCTCCTGATCTCGCTGATCTCCCTTCCCCTCTCCCCTCCTCTGATCCCTCTGATCCCTCCTGTCGATCCCACATTCTTCCTGGTGCTGCTTGTTCCAAAGCTCTGAATTTTGCTATTGAGTTTGAGTGCGGTGGTGACGACCTGTATCACTCGCCATCTGCCAGTCTCTTCATCAATGTCTCAATGCTGCATTCACTACATTTATATGATTCTTAGAGGGACCTCCTCGCCTCTCTCAGCCTTCACCGCACTGGATGACCACCAGCTGCCAGCTGTAGTCCAGCAATCTGCACCATGTACAGATCGCCAGCCAGTCAGTCACCCGATCACGATCACCGAGCTTGCTTCCAACACTTTACGTCACCTCACGTGACTGGTAGTTTCGATACACGTCATTCTAACTGTCTCTGGCAAGATTGATTGATAAGACGGTTCCCATTGCCGCTCGGCGTCGGACTTCCGTGGACCACTCCGGACTGGTAACCTCCACTTGCTCTAACTCTCGACTTCTGGCTCCTCTCCATCATCACCAATCATCGCCACCAGCCATGGCAGCAAGACTATCGTTCATGCACGCCTCGCGCGTTCTCTCGTGGCGCGCGCCGACCCTCATCCCCAGGCGCACTCTTCCGTGCACCATTCCCTCTACATTCTTGCGCGCGGCCTCCTCCGCGCCGTCCATGTCCTCGTCGTCCCCGAACCTTCCCCCCATCCCGTCCGCGCCGCGCATTGCCGTGGACCCGCCGTCGCTCGACAAGATCCGCGAAGAGGGCTTCCTCGAGGACCCGAAGCTTGTTCCCGAGGCCGAAGCATCTATTGTCATAACCCCCGAGGCGGTGCGGCAGCTCGCGATCCTCGCCGAGAAGGAGCCGGCGGGCAGCCCGCTCGCGCTCCGCGTTGGCGTCGACTCGGGAGGATGCCATGGATACCAGTACATTATGGAGCTGACGGAGGAGCGTGGCGCGGATGATTAGTGAGTAGCAGGAGGAAGAGGAGGAGCAAGAAGAAGAGAATGTGTGCTAATCTTCAGTGTGTTCACCCCCGAGGGTGTTGCCGCTATACCGGTCCTCGTGGACCTCATGTCGCTCGGTCTCCTGAAGGGTATGTTGGCTTTGAAATAAGTAGGAGTTGCTGCTGACATTGTGTTCTCCATCTTGAACTCCCCCGCGTTTTGACCTTCTCCCCTTGAAATTCGCCACTTTGACTCTGGCCACTTCGTACCAAACTTGCACGCCAACTTCGCGCGGTTCCTCAACGTCGACACTCGTTACCTAACAATGATATCCTGCCCCTCTCCGCGTCCATCCCGCCGCTCCGCGCACCTCTCCTCCTCCTTCTTCCTTATCTCCCACAGGCGCAACACTTCACTACGCGACCGAGCTGATCGGCTCGTCGTTCCGTCTGCAGGACAACCCGCAGGCCAAGGATGGCGGCGCGTGCGGCTGCGGCGTCAGCTGGGAGGCCAAGGATGGCCTTAGCATGTAGAGAGTAGCACTGAGAAGTACCATATGCACAGATCACCACAAGATTGAGAGAAGGCGGTCACCCGACTGCTGGCTGTGTCCAAGCCGGGAGGCAAGCGTACGCTCTGCGTCTCCGCATCTACCAGGCACTTCCAGTCCCAATACCCAAATACACCCATGCTCCACAAGTCACCCGCGATTCGGTGTTCACAGCACGTCAGTCCGGATAGAATGAATGCATAGTATACAGCCTAGTCGTCGTACCGTCCCCCTTCGTCTGCAAGTCAGCACAGCCCAAATACCGAAACCTACCCTCTCCGCCCTCGCCAGCACTATCGTCGTCGCCCTCGCCATTATCAAAGTAATTGTGGTCATAGTCCTGGTGGTCGTCCGACGCGTCCGAAAAGTCAAAGTCGTCGTCGACATCTTCGTCTCCTTCCTCCTCCTCCTCGCCCTCCTCATCATCTCCCTCGAGGACGCGGCGCCGCTTCCGTGCTCGCGCCGCCTCGCCTGCCCGCCCGTCATTGCTCACGCCCTCAAAGTACTCGCTCCACAGCGCCGGCGGGAACAGGTCTTGGTACATGTGCAGCTTCTCCACCGAAAGGATCGTCGTTCCTGATCCCCCCGTGGTTGCCGGCGCCTGGCGGCGGTAGCGGTCCGAGTATGACTCAATTTCTGGCGTTAGTCAATTACAATTGACAGGCCACCCCATAGGTGCGAGATCAACAGGCGAGGGAGTGTTGTTCGCCCGGATGCCAGCTCCGATCCTAAAGGAACGGAGTGGAGGCTCCCACAGACCCATCTGACTCACCCACACCAATAACTTTGCGTTCGCTCGCCAGCCGCCACGGTGCACCATCGCGCTTCCCATGCTCGCCTGCCTGCCCGTCCGCAAGATCGCGCCCAAAGGCAATACTGTGGGATACGATCGACGACTCGAGCTCCGTCGGCCCCGGGAGTTCAGCGGCCTTATCCAGCGGCTGTTGTCAGTAATCCGACAGTTTTGAGGCGTAGTGGATCTGGTCTACGATTATGATCCACCCCGACTCACAGGATACATCATTCCGCTTCCCTTTGTCGGCCGGCTAAAGCTCTCAAACACGGCGCGCGAGTCTTCCTTTGACATACCAGCGAACGCGGCGTTGAACGCGTCGCGCGCCGTGTTGTTCCCGCCGCCACGGCCGCGGCCGCGCCATCCTCCGCGTGACATCAGTGGTGGATTGAAGGTGGTGGGAAGGGGAGGGGTGAGAGGGGTCGGGGTTGGACGAGGGAGCGAGATGGACTGGACAGAAAATATCTGCAGAGATTGCAGATTGTTTTCTGTGGGTTTGATCGAGAGGATTGAATCTTTGGGTGGCGACTGCCGCCAAAACGTTTGGCTCAAGGTGGCCGAGTGGGGAAATTTTGGTTCCGTTGATACGGGTGTGGTGGAAGCTGTGGAACTCGGGGTGGCCACGTCCGACAGTGAGATTACGAGAATCCCAAGAAGACAGCGACACGTCCACACACATTTGTCAAGTCTTGTGTGGCCATTCATCTATCTCGCCTCTCCACTCCTCTTTCTCTGTCCACCACCTCACCACACTCCTTCACCATGCTGCACGGACTGGGACTCCGTGTCGCCGTCGCGCTCCTCCTCCTCACGGACGTGCTCGCCGGCTCTTACTATGCTGCTCTTGGCCGTGAGTCTTCCTCCAGAGCTCTCGCCGCGCCACGTCACGTCATGTACGGGCTGCTCGGTCAGGCCATGCAGCCTAGCTTGGTTCCCTCATTATGAAGCTAACCACAGTCGGACGAGACGCAAGCGAGGCAGATATCAAGAAGGCGTACAGGGTGAGCTCCCATTAGATCGTCGCATAGAGCTCACATTCAGCGGCTGTCGAAAAAGTACCACCCAGACATCAACCCGGACGAGAGCGCGCACGAGAAGTTTATCGAGCTCTCCAAAGCGTACGAGATCCTGTCAGATACTGAGGTGAGTATTTCCTCTGGGCGAGAAGTGCGATGGAGCTGTAAGCACGAGCTGCGGGCGATGTGGCGGCGATTGCCTCGGTGGCAATCTTTCCGCCACGTCGGCGCGCAGCGCGTCGTGTGTGTGGCTGAGGTGGCGCGTCGATCTGGTGATCACGAGTCAACAGGGCCGAATGCTGGATAGTCTCTGTGCTTGGGCCCGTCTTATCTTGCTTCCCACTCGCTCATCACTAACTTTAGACGCGGAACATCTATGACCGCGGCGGTGAGGCCGCGCTGCGGCGACACGAAGAGCAGAAGGCGGGTGGCGGCGACCCGTTCGCGCAGTTCTTCGGTGGCGGACGACAGGGCCCGCCGCGAGGACAGAGCGTTCTTACCAACCTTGAGGTATCGTTGGCCGACATGTACACGGGTCGCACTGTCGAGTTCTCAATGCCGCGCCGCATCATCTGCCCGAACTGCAAGGGGTCTGGCGCGCACTCTGCACACGACGTGAAGAAGTGCGGCGGATGCGGCGGACAGGGCGTGCTTATTCAGAAGCACCAGGTCTTCCCCGGAATGTTCACCAATGTGCAGATGACGTGAGTCAGATGGTTCACTGAAAACGGTATCTGACCATGCTCACACTCAGATGTCCTCACTGTGGCGGCAAGGGCGAGGAGATTACGCGACACTGCGGCGAGTGCGAGGGTGCACGCGTCGTGCAGCGGGACCACACCATTGCAGTGCACATCCCGGCAGGGGCACCAGAGGGCTTTGAGGAGGTGTTCTCGGGCGAGGCGGACGAAAGCCCCGATTTCGAGCCCGGAGACGTGATTGTGCGCGTGCGCTCAAAGCTCAACTCGGGCAAGGGGTGGACGCGCAAGGAGGGCGGGCTCGTGGGCCGTGTTACACTCAGCGTTGCCGAGGTGGGTGCAATTGACAGCTGCGAGCCAATTCATGCAGCTGACACGCAGGCACTACTTGGCTTCGAGCGCAACCTTACGAGTCTGGATGGACGTAACATTGCACTAAAGCGCGATGGGACGACACAGCCGGGAGAAGTCGAGGTTATCGAGGGGGAGGGGGTGAGTGCCATGGGTTATGGATTAAGAGACACCACTAACACCGCAGATGCCATCATACCACGATATACCCCAGGGCGACATGTTTATCGAGTACAGCGTCGTCTTCCCGACCGCGATAAACGCGTCGACACGGCAAAGTGAGTGCGAGCTGGGCGAGATGCTCGAAGCGTGGCGCCGGTCAGAGCCGAGGGGTACTAACCACTTCTCTTTTAAATACCGCTGACATCACAGAACTGGTCGACGTGTTTGGCGCGTCATTGCGGCACGACGAACTGTAGGGCTAGATCGTAGACATTATAGCATGGATTAGCATATCTACTCTCTCAGTGTTCCGCGATAGGTGACTGACAACGAGGACAAGCACTGACGACAAACTGATACCTAACTGCTGCCTGCAACTAACATATCGATTATTCTCTTTTTCATGCATATCGCTGCGCCTCTACACTACACTACGCCTCGTCGCCACTCTTGTCCCACTCGTCATCATCGTCGCGCACGCGCGGCGCATACGCCTTGGCGTGGGTGGGGAGAGGTGCAGGCGCCGGCGGCGCAGGAGACGCAGTGGCTGAACTGGATGGCGCAGCAGCGGCGGCGACGGACGTCGGGCCGGGGCTCGCGACGCGGCTCGCGGGGCCCGAGATGGGCGGGGAGGCGACTGCCGCGGCGGCGGTCGCGGCTGTCGCGCGGCCCGAGCCCCATGCGCCGGTGCCGGTGCCAGTACGGAGGTTACCGAGTCCGCCGAGGCGGTTCGCGGTCGGCGGGGGCGCAGCGGCCGAGAGGAGGGGGTTGGGTGTGCGTGTATCCACCCTTCGGCGGATCTGGACGGAGCGATTCGGTTCAGCGTCAATGAGCTCGCGGCCGAGGTGGTAGCTGTCCGCCATGGCCATGACAAATGTGCGCTTGGCGGGAGGCATGTGCGGGAGAATGAGGGTCTGGCGCGTCGACTGGATAAAGTCCTTGAACGTGTTTTCGACGGTGAGCACGAAATGGTGGTTCTGCCGTGCCCACGCGCGCATCTCCTGTGGCCAAACGGTGAGCGTGCGGTCCACCGGCTGCTTGATCCCCAGGGCGTCGGCGAGGCGAGCGTTGCGCTGTCGCACCATGCACTCCGAGTTGCATTTCAGCTGCACGGCCTCGCGCGAGGTCGGGTTCGCGGTGCTTGCGCCGCAGCTTGTGCGGGATTGGAGGTGGCCGCACGAGCATGTCTGGGTGACAAGCGTGGGGCACGGCTCTGTCTCGGGACATTTGGCCGGTGCGTGACATGTTGCCGTGCACGCATGCTTGCAGATTCGCTTGAGCTTGTTGCAAGTCTGGTTGCACGGGTCGCACTCGCCAGGGTGACACGTCTTCTCGCACTTGTGGTACCCACACCCGAGGAGCTTGCCGCAGACTTGCCCGCAGGACACGCGCTCCTGCGACTGGCTGCAGCGTACATTCTTCACCGCCGGGTCCTTGCCACATGCACACGGCTTGGTCGTGAGGTACGGGCACGGGGGGCATTCGGGGGTTTCGTGGCAATTGTGCGGGGTCTTGGGGTGGCCGCATGGCGGGTCGGGGCGCGCGCAGGGGAAGACGCAGTTGACGGTCGTGCCGCACGCGACGGGCGGGTAGACCACCGTGTTGCCACAGTTGCAGATAAGCTCTTCGTAGGATGCCTGGAGGCAGCGGCCGCACGCGCCCTTGTGGTCGGGGCGGGGGCAGGTGTGGATGCCACAGCCTAACAGCTTGCCACAGGTGAGCGGACAGGCGTGGAGGTCGTCGTTGTCGTCGATATCAATCGCCCCACGGCGTCCCTTGCGCTTGGCCTTGTACGAGAGCGGGCAGCAAACGCGCGCGCACTCGTGCCTTCCACAGTTCCGGAGGGCCTTGCACACGCGCTCACACAGGAACTCGGTCTCGCCGAGCGCCTTGCGCTCGCGGACGTTATCGCACTCGAGGAGCAGCGTGCTCTCGCCGCAGCGGCACGGGCGCTCGACCTGCTTGTGGCAGGGGGGGCAGTCGCCATCGTGGCACTTGAGCGGGCAGGGGTGACCGCAGGGGCGGGACTTGGGGCACGGCGAGCCGCACGTTGGGATTGGGGCGAGGCAGTCCTTGCGCGGGTAGCCGGGGAGGGTGGAGAGCGGGGTCGCGCCGCAGGGGCAGGTGGTGATGATGCTCGGCGACGTCGGGCATGGGAGGGGGGAGAGGCTGTGTGGGTGGCACTTTTCTTTGCAGGTGTGGATCCCGCATTCAAAGGGCTTCTCGCATGCGCGGCCACACGCAAACCGGCCGACCCACTGCTCCGTCTCGTTTGCACACCGCTTGTGGGCGTGCGGCTCCCATCCACACGGCACGGCCTTTTCATCCTCGCCGCAGTAGCAGCGCACTGTCTCAACCTCGTCGCACGGCGCGCATGGGCCAAAGTGGCACAGCTGCTGGCACTGGTGTTTCCCGCAGCTGAGCTCCTTGAAGCACGGCTCGTCGCACACGGGAGTGAGCGCCGCGTCGTTTGTGCTCGCCACGGAGCACTTGACGGTGAGCGAGGTGCCGTGCGATGGGCAGCGGACGACGAGGGCGACCTGGCACGGCGGACACGGTCCGGGGTGGCAGTCGAGCGGGCAGGGGTGGTCGCAGTTTGGGCGATGGCGCGCGCACGCGTCGTTACACGAGTGCGGCGCTCCGGTTATTGTCGGCGGATTCGCCAATCGTCCACAGAAGCACCGGTATCCGCCAACCTTGTTGGTCCGACGCTTCTGGCAGCCGGGGCAGCGCCATGTCGGCTCGTCGATCGCGTCCATCTGGCGCAGGCGCTCCGTGTCTTCGTGCAGGCTACGGCTCGCCCAGTCGCGGATACACTTAATGTGGAACGGTGTGTAGCATGCCGAGTAGTGCGCCTTGGCAAAAGTTGCACGCTCATTCTCGGGCAGGTCGGAGGGATATTCGGGCGGAGAGTGGGGCGGGAGACAAGACCACGACTGCTGGCTGGGAGTGATGGCCGAGAAGCAGATCGGGCACTCGAGGAACGGCCGGTCGCGCAGCCCACGGGTGAGGCGCGAGTTGAGGTCGTCAGGTTCCGGGCCCCGGCGGGAAACCTGATGGTGCTGCTGCTGTTCCTTCTGCGCCTTCTTGTCCTGTTCGGTAGTGAGTCGCGAGCCGCGTTCAAACGCCGCGCGGCGGCTTGACATTTTCGGCGGTTCGTCTGCAGCAGGTGTGCGATCGCCTCGTTTCCGGTTCCGCTGCCGCTTCTCGCCATCGTCGCGCTCGCCGGCACGCGACTGGGAGCGGCTGGCGGGTGCGCTGGACGACGGGGCAAATGCCGCAGCGGAGGGGTTCAGTGGCGGGGGAGGAAGAGCTGGTGTCGATGCTGACAGATCGCTATTCTGTCCGTTTGGGGCATTCCGCCGGCGATTGGCTGCGTTGCGCGATTTGCCATCGCGCTGCTGGCCATCACGCTGTCCGTCTCGCTGTCCGTCGCGCGGGGCGTTCCGCCGCCGACCGGAGTTGGACGTCGCGTGCGCGTCCTCGAGCGAGAGGCCGTTCATTGCGGCCGTAGCGCTGGTGCCGTTGGGAATGTTGCCACTGTTGCTGTTGCCGTTCGCGTTCGGGGTGTCGCGCGACTGTGCGTCACGGGCTCCGCCGCGCCGCGGACGGTTCCCGCGGCGGGGGCGGGACGGGCCTGCAGACTGGGACTGCATGAGGTATGCGCCGTCGCCGGGCTGCGGCTCGCGGCGGGCGAGGTAGGCGCCGTCGCCTGGGAGCGGGGTGGTCGCTGTGTCCGCCATGAGAGGGAAGAGAGGGAGTGGCGAGAGAAAGAGTGTGGTGAAGAGGGAGTGGGAGAGAGGGTATAAAAGACGTGTGAGGGTGTGCTCGCTGCTTTGTAACGGAGCGAGGTGAAGAGTAGTGTAGAGAACACAAAAGACAGAAAGCAAGATCTGATCAAGTAGTGTGAGCACTCGGATATCTCCACACGCGCCGTTAGCCTCGGAAAGCTGTGATGCAGAGAGACGAGTTGCTCGGCGGCGCACAAGAGGCCCAGTTTAGTTCGGATCCGAAGCAATTTGCTCATGCTCTGCTCGTCCTTTTTCTGCACTCGATTCTGCCAGAATAAAGTGGAGGGCAAGACAGGTGAATCACGTAATGCTCCGATTAGTGACCGTGTGCTTCTAGCGTGCTTCTGGCGTGGTGACTGATGAGGGATCAGCGTGTGATCAGCGTGCTCCTAGCGCGCTGTGCCTCAATCTCGCACAGACCAGTCCTTGCAGATCCCTTTAATCCGGCGATCTTGCCGATGAGGGGCCAGGGGAAGGGGCGTCATCATTCCGTTACAAAGGCTGCTGCTAATCTCGGCGGCGGCGACAAGCCCGATAACCTACCAGTAGGTGTCCATTGCCGCGCAATGAGTGGGAAGTCGAGCTCCAAGTGGTGGCGGCCTGCTGTGGGCAAACATTTCGACAGGTGACAAAGGATAGCGCGGAGATTGTAGAATGCGAACAGTGCTGTTGCGAACGTGTGTGTCGACGTCGTCCTTGAAGATGTAATGTTCATCTTGTTCTCTTTCTTGTATCAATAGAATCAGCAGATCGCCATCTCCAGCGTCAGGTGCTCTGTCGCGTGAGAAGCAAACGCCTCGTCTCACCACTCTTCCATTCTCCCACCAGTCCTCTCCCTCCACACTCCACCATGCCGGACGTAATCTACGACGGCGACGAGCGCTACCCCGGCCCAGACGTGTACCCCCTGCCCGACTTTGTGAGCGGGACGCCGACGCAGGGCGAGCTCGACGCCCAGCCGCGCCTGTTTACGTGGGGCGAGATCAAGGAGATAATCAGTAAGTGTGCCCCCGGGAGACTGACGCTGTTCACCCCGGCCGTGACCACGGGAGTCCTAGACAGGCTGGCACGCATACTCACTCTCAGAATCTGGCGAGCTCGAGCACCTCTCGCGGAACAAGGAGCTGCAGGCCCGCTATGAAAAGTGGATGGCGCACCAGAGGGAGATCTGGGGCTCGACTGGTGAGTATCTGGCGGCCGTGCGTATTGTTCAAGAATCGCACGGCCCACAGAACACAGGACCCATTTCTCTCGAGAACCTCGCTGACATGCAGAAAGCTATCTCGTGAACGCACGGCTGCCGTGGACGAACATGCGCACGGCTATCGAGCCGACATACGACCAGCGCACGGCGCTCGACCACCCCGAAGTCGATCTGACCCCAAGCACGAACCCGAAGAAGCCCAAGCGCGTTCCGGGGTCGGGCGCCGCAGCCGTCGCCGCGCATGCTCTTGGGCGTGACTCGCCCCTTCCTCCCTCAGTAGCCGGGGCTGTATCGGACGCCGCAACCGCCGCATCCACGCCAGGCGGGAGTGGCGCGTCCACCCCAAACTCGGCAGCATACGTCTCTCTCGACAGCGTGCTTCCCCGCGTGAACCGCGCGCTGGCGCGCAGGAAGGACCTCGCGTCCCGCCTCAGCTCGGGAGGATCAAGCCGCGACGAGGGCGGGTTCGACCCCGAGGATCCCGCGCACGACATCTTTCTCCGCTGGGAAGGCCACCTCGATCCTGAAAAGTACGCCATCCTGCCCAACGACTGGCCGTACTGCATTCCCTACGGAGTACGGCACTATTGTATTTGGTCAAGGGTGGGTTTGAATATTCACCGCAAGCTCACGCCAGGTGCCGATCGCACACCCCGTCCTTGTCGACTACGACCGGCGGGCATGGACGCACGTCGAAACGCACGGCTTGGGCGGGTTCACGGGTGTCGTCCCCGTCGTGCGCGATGGCGACTCATACGCGACCTCGGAGGAGGAGCGGTCCGACGACGAGGGCAACGTCCTTCCTGCCGAGATACCCTTCTCTCCCCCGCCGTCCGAGCCCGCATCCCCGACGGCGCCCCTCTCACCCGTCGCTGGGCCCGTCGCTGCACCGCCCGTCGGTCGCTCAGGTCCGCCGACTGCCGGCCCGGGCGGGTGGTACGGCGTCGACGTCGAGTTTGGGGGCCGCGAGATGCGCCGCTGGGCGGGCGTGACGTATGAATCGAAGGGTGGCGCAGAGGTCGGGCGCATGGTGCGCGGGCTATGGGACGAGCGCGGCTGGGAGACTGTGTGGTTTGTGAATCCGGCAGTGAGTCAACGATACTGGGAGTCGAGATTCGAAGACTGTACGCTGACGCCCAGCACCTCCAGTCCGTGCCCGGCTTCTCCCACTTCCACGTCTTTGCGCGCCGCAAGACGCCTATCGAGATTGATATCAGCGAAAAGGTGCACGCTGCGCGGGAGAAAAAGCGGATGGAGCGCGCGGAGAGGAGTAAGGGGATGAAGGAGGATGGTAGGAAGCCAGAGGAGGCCCACGGGGCCGAGAAGAATGTCGGGAAGCTTGCGAAGAAGCTTGAGGAGACGCTTTCCAACGGGGTCGTTAACGGCCAGGCGTAACCCTCCATTTTATTTCATCCCATTGAAATCCATTGATCATTGCGAAACTTGAGGCCGATTCTCTGCCTCACTCGCCAGCTTTCCATTCATCGACTGTTATTTTGTATCGTATCTGTGACGTTGCCTAAACCATAAACATGTAGACTTCGAAGTGTGCTCAGAAGCAAGTGCAGCCTGCAGCTGCAATTCAATCCCCGGGCATGGCATACAGTACATCGCGATCTACACTTAGAAACCTGCAGAGTCAGCTTAGATCTCCGCGCTGCACAAGCTAACTCACCATACTTGGACCCCGCGCCCTGCATATTCTTCTTGTTCTGCGCAATCCGCGCCTCGAGCTCCTCGCGCTGCGAGAACGCATTGCTGAGCAGGCTGGTGAGCTGGTGCCTCTCCGCCGCGAGTCCCTTCGTCTGCCCAATCTCCTTGTACTCAAAGTCGCCGCCGTACTTGGGCTTGAACTTGCTCGCAGCCTCCAGCCTCTCGCGCTCTGCCCGCCCTTCCTCCAAGCGAGAGGCAACATCGAAATCGACGACGTGCGCGCGCCCCTCGTCGAGCTCTGCCCACGCACGCCCCGTCCGCTCCTTCTTCGCCTTCTCTTCCTCCGCCGCTGCGTTCGATCCCGGAAAGAAACTCGCGTAGTACTCCGGGTCGTACGCCGCCCAGCTCCCAGACGGAAGCTGGTAGTACCCCGGATACGGGTCGCTTGCTGTCGGTTCCGGCGGAACAAAGTCCGCGACCGCCGGCGCTGCCGAGACGGTTGGCGGCTTCGGCGCCACCACCTCCTCCTTCTTCTTCGGCTTCGGCGCTGCTTCTGCTGCGTGTAAGCTTCGAGTTCAATCCGTGTAGCTCACCGAGCCCAAACAGATCCAGCTCGGCCGCTGGTTTCTTCGCTCCTGCGCGTTTCAGCGTCGCAGGCACCATCAGCTCGCCCTCGTCATCCGAGTCATCCGCCTTGGGCGTGGGCACCGCAGCCGGAAGTTTCGGCTTGGCCATGGAGCGGTTCACGGCCAGAGGGGACGGCTTCGCAGCCGTATTCGGAAGCTTGCGCTTCGGCGGGGGGAGCATGCCGAGCAGAGATGAGCTGGGGTCAGTATCCAGTAGTCCGTGAAGCTCCAATTCCCGCTAGGAACCTGTAGCGCAGAGCGGGCAGACTCCAAACTCCAGACATCAACAGTATGCGCACCTTCCAGCCCCGACGCGCGGCTTCTTGAAACTCCGGTCCTCCTCTGGCTTGTCCTCCTCGTCCGCCGCGGTCGGGGTCGGGAGGTCGAGCCCGATCTTGATCGGCCCCTTCCGCCGCTTCGTTGCTGGCTTGGTCTGCGGCTGGGGAGGCGGCTGGGGTTTCGGCGGCGCAACGGATGGGGCGGACTCGGTGTCCGAGCCCGAGTCTGAATCGGAGGCGTAGTTTGCGAGCAGCATGGTGAGCTTGGGTGATGTTGTGTTTTTGAGGTTGGGTGGCGGATGGATGGGTGTGAAATGTGGGAAGGGTGGAACCCCCAGGACGTGTGGAATGAATGCAGTTTGTCCCCCAGGAGTGTGGCACTCGTGGCGGAACAGTTGTTGAGTCAGCACATCGGCAGCCTCTGTTTCATTCTTTGTGCATCTCATGCCCAAGATCCACTGTCTACTCGCACAATAACCCCTACAAATTGATGTTAAGATTTTCGCTCCCTCAGAAAAAACGGAATTGGAAGTGGTGCAAACACGAAACGAGAAGGTAATGGGGTTACTGCCTGACGAGGCTGAAATCAGGCTGGGACGGACCAGGTGAGACCGCCACACCGATACGACTGTTGAGCAACGCGTCGCTGATGCCACTCCTCTTGCACTGTCCCCACGCGTCCGGAGGTTCAGAGGCTGTTATTTCATTGGGAGACTGAAAGGGCGAGCCGGTGATTATTGCACCGGTGCGAATGAAGACAGTCTCCATCCGCATCGCTCCCTAACATTTCATGTCGTGTTTATGGTATTTATGTTGTCCTCGATGTCGTCTTTCGACATCCCCACTCCCTCTCCTTTGCTCCTGACACTTACAGATAGTAAAAGCTGTCTTTCCTCATCTTGTTAGCTGTCTGCTCATTCCCCCTGCATTTCTCCTCGGCACCTTCCTTCTCCCATCATGTCCTCGAACCCCCCTCCCACCAATCCTGGCTCCGCCCCAGCTCCCGGTGCTCCAGGCCTGTTTCCATCCCTATTTCTATTTGACGGTATTTATGGGGTCTTCCTAACCCTCGCGGATTACTACAACTGGCCTGAGGATCAGCGAGAAGGACTGTACGGCACTCCTCTCTACCCATATTCCGTTATTCAAGCCATCGGCCGGGCATGGAGCGAGATCAGCTCCCGCCCGTATACACATTTCAATCCCACACTCCGTTTTGTTTGTAGGGCCCTCTTTGACGCGCTCGTTAAACAGCACGCCCAGGACCGGTTCGAACAGGCGCAGGCGCCTGTCGCCACACCGGCTTCTACCGCCCATCCTGCCAACTCACCCTGGGTCTCAGCGCCTCCCCCGACTCAGCCATCAGTCAACCAGAATCCTATATCGGTTCCGCCTGCCAGCAACGCTCCGCCCGAGATTAACGAGTCCACTACCAACGACAACCACGCCCCCGCGCCTGCCGTTACTTACACGACCCGCGCACCACTGGCTTATGGATGCAGCTGTCGGGCCTGCGTCCAACGGGGCCACCTTACCATCGCCTTCAGCTCTTCTACGACGCAGCCTAATTCCACCCACGAGCACTTCGCAAACACCACCTCGTTGCCCTCCGAAAACCAGAACGCCCACCCTGCCCACAATCCCGCCACGCCGAACCCACCACCACCCGCGATGAGCGGGGGTGATTCACCTCCCCCGCACGCGATGCTTTTCACCATCGACGGCGTCACTTTCCCGGTGCACCGCCAATATATCCATCAGCCCCGGGTTAACGCCGAGTTTATCGGGGTCAGGATTTATGTTGATATGCAAGAGACCGAACAGGGCGGGTCGCAGTAGGAAAGGAGTGCAATGGTAGAAGATGAGCGGCAGCTGGAGATAGAAAGTATCGTAAGTCTTGCATGCTTGGTAACGTGCCAAAACTGATTCTCTGCCACAGCGATTCCAGATTCCATCTGAAGGAAGGAGTCGGTTGAGAGACGTGTAGACATATTGTATAAGAGACCAGTGACGACGCCGACAGTGAATACACATTAGATAGCTGCAGTACCTTCACATGCAATATTTTTCGCCACGCACATGGAACATACCGCAGCTTCCACGGTATTGCAGCCCGCTGCTGAGCAGGAAGCAGTGAGTAGTCAAAAGTCTATTTTGAACAACAAAGAGTAAAGAGCAAGGCACTGGAGGCGGCTGCAAGATATCCACGAGGCTGGGAGTGCTTGAACAGGCACCAGCGTCCGAGCACAACCGATCGGAACCCTACGAATCGTGGGTCTGGGCTTCCCTCATCTTCTGCATCATATGTCGTTTTGCCTGTGACCACACAGCCTTCGTATCCGGAAGTTTCGGGGATACATGTGGACTCGCACTCGCCTCAAGATGTGCAACAACCTGGCCTTGCACTCGGCGTGCGAGGGTGGGGAGATGGCAGTCCACACATACGAAACCCCTGGCGCCACGAGTGTGGCGCAGGTCTGTGATGAGTAACAGATGTGGCGCGTCCTCGAGGCGGCAACGCGTTGCAATATTGCGCGTACCGGCAACACCCGTCTCTGTCGGGATGAGAGGGTCAGGACTGGCAGGACGCGTTTTAGTCTTGAATTCCAAGGACTTGCAGCTGCGCCCCCGCGATCCGGACCATTCTGAGTGAGACCTGAGAACAAAAGAGGTGAGATGAGAACAAAAGAGGTGAGATGGGTGGAGAGTTCTAAGGGTGAGGTTGAGGCCGAGGTTACAGTAGAACTTAGTGAGAGAGACTGAGAAAGACATCTGCTGGGCGAGGCGAAGTAATATTTAAGCCGTCCTTCTCAAGCCATTCTCGTCCTCATCCTCATCCCCATCCTCTCCTCCTAACAACTGAGAGCGGCCGCACACTTCTCACCTCGACTTTAGTCATCGCACCCATTCCTTTTCCAGTCCTTTCATCCCCTTGCAATGTCCAAGCCTCCAAGCCGCCCCCGCGCCCCCCTCCCACTCACACGTTTCAAGCAGGAGTTTGAGCACTCGGACTCGGACGACGACCCAACCTCACCTCTACTCCACGTACGCCGCTCACTGGAGGACCTCCGCCGGCGTATTCCGCCGGCTCCGCCGCGTCCTGCCCGGGCTTCCCTGCCCGACTATTCTCGCGGCGACGCTCCGCTTGTCCCTTTGCCCAACATTTTGCCTGCCGCGCCGCTCGTCGCTTTGCCCAACACCGTGCCTGCCGCTCTAGCCGCAACTGTGACCAACGCTGTCCCCGCCGACGTGACGGCGGTGGCTACCGCCTCCAACGGACCTCGTAACGCCATTATCCGTCCTCAAGCCGCTCCCAACAACGACACTGCTAAAGCTCCGCAGAACCAAGCTGCTCCTGTCGCTCCGGCCCAGACCAATCCGTCCACCGCGCCGCCTCGTCCACCTCGACGCGTGATCCCCGCTCCATCCCAAGGCGGAAACCAAGCCCCAGACCCAAACGTAATCGTCCACCCGACCTTCATGCAGGGCATCATCGCCGCCGTTGCCGAGGCGGCCAGTATTGACATTTTCACGAAACGCGCGGTGGTGCGCAACCTGGGATCGGGAGCGGAGGAGGAGGTTCACGGCCTCGCGGTCAGGATCAGGCCGTACAAGCGTAAGCGTGACGACGATGACCACGAAGAGGAGCGTCCCCGTCGCCTTTGGGCCGGTCCGGGCCGCGAGGCCAGCGGTTGATCACATAAAGGCAAACGCCATCAGTCCGTTGATACCTTGTCAATTTGTTTTTCGTTGATGGTAAGTAAGGAGGGGGCCGTGAGACCTTGCTGACCGTCTCAGCAATTATAAGACGCCCTTGAGCGTTCCGTTCTACAGTAGTCTCAAGAGAAGAGGAGAGAGCAATATTTATGGCCAGCGTTTTGTTTTTGTGACCTCCCTCGAGATGAATGATGATACCCCAAAAACACTCGAAATCCAGAATGCCGAGTACTGACTCTGTTGGCGTTTCTGCACACCGTCACTTGAAGTCCTTCGTGAGCAGCTCACACACAAACATCAGGCGGCCCCGCGAGTTCGCAAACATCTCACACACAAACATCATGGCGTCCGCCCATCAGGATCCATAATATCATTCCCCATCCCGCATCAACAGGTCAACAGACACAGCAGGCTCCACCCCCTTGTCCATGTTTTTCTCGACGAGCTTTGCGTCTCTCGGCCTATATCTCGCAACCTCTCCTCCCCCTTTCCTCCCACCACCGCCCCTTCTTCCACACTTCCTCTCACTATCACTGCCACTCTCTCCCTGCCTCCTCCTTCATCATCAAAACCGCCTTCTCTTCCACCAAAAGACAAACAAACAAACAATCAAACACCCATGAGCCAGCCAAACCCGCCCGAGGCCGCGGCAGTGAGTTATCTGTGTCGAATTATTTTAAACACCAGCGCGAAACTCCGCCCAGCAGCGAGGTCTCCATCAGTACCAGCTCAAATAGCGTCCTTCAATTTAAGTGTAAAATTCGTTTCGAGCACAACAACGAGGAATGCGGCGGGGKGGGGATTGTGCTCGACGCCGACCTCACGGTCAACCTCGATTGGCCCCACGGGCCCCACTGCAGCGTTATCAGGACCGTGAGGCCGGGCGGCGTGTCGGAGAACGAGGCCGCGAGTCCCTCAGAGCCGGTCCTTGCGACGGCCGCCGAGACTGTGGCCGACCAGCAGCCCGCGGACGTCGTCGAGGGCAGCATTATCCACCAGCCCGATGCCCTCTGGCAGGAAAACGCCAACACGCAGCTCCAGTATGAGGCCGAGAGCAACGAGAACGAGGCCACAAACCCCTCAGAGCCGGTACTTGTGACAGCAACCGAGACTGTGGCCGACCAACAGCCCGCAGACCCCCTCGAGGGCAACATTATCCAGCAGCCCGACGCCCTCTGGCAGGACAACACCGACACGCAGGTCCACTATGAGGCCGAGAACAACAATAGGGCAAAGTGGGAGGAAGCATGGCTTCAATGGCTGCACACCCTCTACATTGGACCTGACGGCAACCTGCGGACTGTCGTTGACCCCCCGTGGAACGAAGAGTTCCTGCGCTACACCCACGAGCTCCTCGACGAGCTCATTCAGCGCGAATATGTCACAAATTGGAACGAGGATTGGCACAGCCCCACCATCGCCCAGCCTGCCGAAACCTTTCAATCCAACGATCCCGAGCAGACCGTCCCCGAAGCTTCGGCGCCCACCGAGTCTCACAAGCGCAAGATAGACAGCGACAACGACACGCCGTACTTCTGTGATAACTGCCAGACGGAGCACAAGCGCAAGAAGACCAGGGCTTGAGCTGTTGCGAAGAAAGATTCTTGACTTGCGTCGCGAAGCGTCCACTCGACTGTCGTTCACAATACGATTCGCAAGTGTTTCTCGCTCAGCAGACTGTCCGAACATTAGTAGTAAATATAAGTAGTAGTCACCGTCGGCAGTTACCGTACCACATTTTGTTCTGTGTGTCTTGTAGTGCCATGCAACTTACTTGGTGAACACATGAGTGGGGGCAATGTGCGATCGCACCCAAGAATCGTACCGGGATGGAATGACGTTCTTTCACCGCGGTATTGTACGGGTGTTGCTAAGTAGTAATCGGTATCCAAGTCGGACGAATGTCAGCTTAGTCCTCTGCGTCAGCCCTTGAGCATGAGTATTGTACAACACGGATGTGGGGACGGAGAACAAGAACAATAAAAACTGGTGTCGATTTGGACTGCGTTCAGTTACATCTCGGGTAATTTCGGGTATTCCAACCCCGTCGCTCCGTATCAGATATCCCGCTCATCCCCGGCGCCCAGGCCGAATGGGGGACAATGACAACAACAACAATAGATGGATCGCATCCCCGTTGCTTCATTGCTCCTTGCTCTCGCCATTTGACCACTCTCGGCCCATGCAGTCTCCAGCCGCCGGTGACTAACCATCTTTTGTCCTGGAGCGGGTGGTGGAGGCCGGCGCCTCTCGGACTGCGGCGCATGCCCAAGCCGTGGCTGAAGGCGTCGGGGCCGGTGAGAACGGTCAGTGCAACCTGTGCGCGAGCGTCTTAGGTCTTCAGTTGAGTTTGCACGTTTCTCTGCAAGTGTCCGCTTGCGCATCATCGTCGCATATCGTCGCCTCCACCCCCACTTGCTCATGGCCTGCCGATTGCGTGGCATGAGCAGACGACATCTGGCATTTCTCACACTCATCGGAACCATGGTCGGCATGACTGCCATTCTCTTCCACTCGCGCCTCCCTCCACTCCCACGCTCCCTCTCTTTCGTCTACAAGTCGTTTTCCACAATGTCTCCTAAACCCGTCATCGTTGTCGGGTCAGGTCTTGCAGGTCTCTCAGCAGCATACGAGGCGCTCGCGCACGGCGCACCCGCCGTCCACGTCCTCGACCGCGCGCCAAAGCCCGGTGGGAACAGTATCAAAGCCAGTTCCGGCATTAACGGCGCGAACACGCGCTTCCAGCGCGCCCACGGCATTCACCACGACGAGCATTTTTACCCCGACACAGTCAAGTCGGCGGGCAAACGCTTCCACGCCAACCCCGAGATCAACCGTGCCGGCCTCGTGAAAAAGCTCACTGATCAGTCGGCCGACGCGGTCCACTGGCTCGTGGACGAGATCGGTGTCGACCTCAGTGTCGTCGCCCCCCTTGGTGGCCATAGCGTCGCGCGCACGCACCGCGGAGGGGGGAAGCTTCCCCCGGGCGCCGCTATCATCTCTGGACTGCTCGACAAACTCAAGGCAAATGACAAGTTTACGCTCATGAACCATGCGACGGTCAAGTGCTTGCTGCAGGAGAACGGCGCGGTCAAGGGCGTCGAGTACGACCGGGAAGGGAAGAGCGCGACTCTCGAGGGCACGGTTGTCTTTGCGTCTGGTGGATTTGCGGGTGACGCCAGGGGCCTGTTGGCCAAGCACCGTCCTGACCTGGAGGGGATGCCGTCCACGAACGAGGAGCGGCCGGGGAGTCACGATATCCTAACTGCGGTCGGCGCAGAGCTCGTGGCCATGGACAGCGTGCAGATCCACCCAACCGGATTTGTCGATCCCGCGGCACCGCATTCCATGCTCAAGTTCCTCGCGGGCGAGCTCCTGCGCGGCGAGGGCGGTATCATGCTCGCAGACGGCAAACGCTTCGTCAACGAACTCGGCACGCGTGCCGTCGTCTCGGGCGAGATCATGAAGCTCCCACCAAAGGACACCGGCGCCATCCGGCAATGGGACATTACCCTCCTGCTTGACCCTGGGACCGCCAAGGCGACTGCCGGTCATCTTGGCTTCTACGAGTGGAAGGGGCTCATGCGCAAGGTGAAACTCACGGATCTCCCAGCAGAGGTAATCGCTGCTGTTGACAAGTATTCGGAAGAAGTCGCTTCTGGTGCGAAGGACGATTTCGGACGTTCGAGCCGCGGCGCATGGTCCCTCGCGCCAGGCGACCACGAGGCAGAGGTGCACGTCGGCCGCATCACCCCAATCGTGCACTTTACCATGGGCGGCGTGGCGATTGACCAGCAGTCGCACGTCCTCACGAGGAAGGACGGCAAGCTCGTCCCCATTCCGGGCCTTGTTGCCGCTGGCGAAATCACGGGTGGCATCCACGGAGATAACCGTCTTGGAGGATCTTCGCTCCTCGAATGTGTGGTGTACGGGCGGACGGCGGGCGTGAGCGCGGCCAAGGGCGAGTAATGTGGGATGCGAAACTTCGCGAAGAGTCGGGCGTGTAGTGAGTTGAGAGCTTGAGGTGTTGCTGATGTCCAGATCATAGTGCAGGTTGAGGTCGATCGTGAAGCACCGCTTAGCATCAGAAGCAATGTATTGTGCCTACAAGATGAGGCAGCCTCATGTCCCAAGACGAAAACGGCGGACCTCACGATGGGGTTCAATACCAGGAGCCTTGCTTGATCAGGGAACGGAACCGGCGTCGCGGGGTCGCCGGGAAGACGGGGGATACTGACGAGGGTAATGAGACGGCTACATCTTTGGGGTGCAGCTTCCCGTCAATAGTCTACAGCGAGCTTTAGCCCCGACTTGGGCGGACTCGAGTCGCTTCCATGAGAGCCCGGGCACGCGACACGACGATCAGTGCCACAAGTTTTTTTTTTTTTTTTTTTCTCGCTTTCAAGACTTCACTGACATGGTGTGGCGCTTCGTCCCCATCATCAACCCTCAACGGTGCCCCCACCAACAATATTGACCAGACCCCTGGGGCTAAGAATCTTTCACCGATACATGAGGGGATCGGCTTCCTAATGACCTGCTGACCTCCATGGACAACAGCACAGCGTTGCCGTGCAGAAAAATTCTCTTGATGAGAAACGTGATATGACAAGTTGGAGATGTCTTATGCTGTCCTCAGGGGACAACGAGATGTTGTCGAGAATGGGAAACTGGAGATAGACAGACAGCGCGTTAGCATCGAGGATGAGGCACCGACACTGGACAGCTCTGGAGACTGTAGGCCCAGCTGACCTTGCCCTTGAGCTTGCCTTTGAGCTCGCGTGTAGAGGCTGGCAGCTGGCGTCGGTATCCAGTCAACGAGGTGAGTGGACACACAGGCAGTTCATCCATCATCCAGCAGCTCGACGAACGCACACACCTGCCTCGACCATAGCCTTGAGCCTGTCATGGCCAATTCGAGGATTGGAAGAGGATAAAAACAGCCGGGTCCATTTCTTTCCTTCTCCCTACCACCCACTTTCTCCTTCCTCACAACCTCTCGCTACTTGCCGCTCGCCACAGCTCCACATCACGCTCTCATCAGCCCTCTTACACCAACTGCAAATACCAAGATCAGCGTCTGCATTCACGCAATGAACCCCTCCAACGCCAACGTTCCGGTAGCGCGTTGGAATCAATGGCTCGAGCTGCTCTTCAGCGACCGCGACCTGAAAGACGTGTTAGAGAGGATTGAGGAAGGAAACCAAACAGAAAATCCGATCATAGTTTTCGATCGCGAGATCGCGCAACTAGAACGGGTGATGCAGCAGCACCGCGAGGCGGAGGAGTTCAACCCCCTCGTCGACCGCGGCGTTCCCCGCGCAGTGAACGGTCTTTTCCCGCCCTTTTACTCTGAGCGGTGGCTACGCAAGCAGCACGCAATCCTGTGCGAAGCACGCCTCGAGTTTCTTCGGCCCCAGCGCCCCTTCTGGGTCCTCGCCGCCGTTTGTTGGGCTACGTCCATCCCCGGAAGCCCCGACCGTGCTGCACGCTTAAACAGTGTTCACCAGGCGGTCGCTGCGTGGGACCTCGCAGGTGAGGACATCGAGGAAACTATCCAATACGCCGGCACCAACTACGCCGAGATCGACCCCGCCCTGGCCGCCATCATTCCCAGCCAGCATGGCTGGTAAACGCGATTTTTGCAGGTGCCATCAGTCGTGCCGTGCCTGGAGGAGAACTGTGCGTCTGTTTTGTCTCCCTCGTCTCGTCACGGCGCTCGCACTTCCAACGGCCTACGATTTTTTCTGCGCTCGTCCGCTACTTGTCCTCAAGCATTCGATTCTTCCGATTTTCTCTTCATTCCTCTTCTTCATATTCCCTTCCTTCCTTTCCCCCTTCCCGCTTTCTTGCCGCCCTGGTGGCACCGCGAGTTCCTCACGCTCTTTTCTTTCCTTTCGTTTATTTCATAGCTTTTTCCGGGCGGCTCTGTGAGCTGCGTCCTCGCTAGATAGAGGCTTTTAAGTAGTTTGTTATGCACCTTTTTATACCTTTTTTCATCATTGTGCATGTCGTGGATGTTCTGGTTCCCACTGTTTGGTGTGTGGTCGCCGAGAGTGTGTTTGCAAGAGTGTGTTTGTTTGTTTTGTTTGGTGCAATTTTGTGGCGCTCGCGTTGTTTGTTCACTTGTGATTACATTCCACAAACACTTTTCCAGCAGTACTTTACATTGACATAAAAACGAAACACCCTACCCAAAACCCTTTATCCCCCACCTTGTTTTTAACCCGCAAGCGGACGCACAAGGAGCGGCATCTGCGGTCCCCGCTCCTCCTCCCCCTTGACCTTTGCGCGCTGAATGATGAGCCAGGTCTGCACGATTTCCGGTGGCGGATCCGGCTGCTCAAACGAAAATGAGCGGAGAAGCACAAAGAGGATTGCTTTCATCTTCGCCACCGCGAGCCGGTGACCACTTCCATCAGTATTAAGAGATATTTCCCGACTCACATGCAGTTTCGCGGGCCGCTGCCAAACGTCAGGAGGTTGCCCCACACGCCTGAGGTCGGAGTCGTGCCGCGCGCGCGGTCCGGATTGAACTCGTCCGCGTCCGCCCCCCAGATCTCCGTCGAGCGGTTCACGAGTGCCATGGCTGGGATGAGAACGAGTCCGAGCTCTTGTTGTTGTGGTTGCACTCACGGACAATCAGTTCTTGGCCCTTTTGGAGGCGAATGTCGGTGATCTCGCTGCCGTTCCGCCCCGTGACTGGTTTGCCGAGGGGAATCACCAGGTCGCGTGTCGCCTCGCGCGCAGTGATCGGGATGGCGGGCTCGAGGCGGAGCGTCTCGTGCACCACTGCATCGAGGTAGGGGAGCGCATTGAGCTCGTTCCTGACGTCAGAAATTGCACTGGAGCTCTGACGAACAAAGATGGCCGGTCACTGTCCACCGCTTGGACCTCGGCACGCAGGCGGTCCTGCGCGTCTTGGCGCAGCGAGAGGTGGTACAGCGTCCACATGAGGGCGGTGCTTGTCGTCTCGTGTCCAGCAAAGAGCTTTTATCAGCGGGAATACGCAGTCAACGCACAAGAGTGGCAATCTGTTCCACGACCTCGATGTCGTCGAGGCGCTGGTCGTCGCGCAGGTCGGGCGCCATGTTGGCGCGGATGAGAAGCGAGAGGATATCCTTTTCTTGAATTGCATCTTTGCTCTTCACATCAAGGAGAGTCCGCTTCTTCTCCGCGACAATCTCCTTGCCCATCTGGCGCGAGGCGGCGAGCATACGCGCGAGCGCCCGGCCACGGCGGGAGGGGAGGGCGAAGAGGGTCGGAAACGCAATCTGGAGAAACGTAAACAATGACATGTCGAAGGCTGCCGCGATTCCATCAACGTAGTTTTTGTGCATTGGCGAGTGGTCCCCGCTCACGGCGCCAAACTCGTATCCAAACCCGACGCGGCCGATCATGTCAAGCGTCGCCTCGGACATGAGCCCCAGAACGTCGAGCACCCGCCCGTCCCCCGCCTTCTCCTCAAGCATCCCATGTATCTTGCGCTGCAGCTCGTACGCGGTATCAAAGATCACGTCAAGGTTATCCGCAACCTGCGCCCACCCAAACGCGGGATTGAGCACACGGCGCTGGCGGCGGTGCTCGGCCCCTTCGACAGTGACGAGGCCGCGGCCTAGCGCCTCCATGACGATCACCCGGGGCCCCGGATCCTTGATGAGGTCGTCGGGGTGGCGATACATCCAGCTCAGGGCCGTGAGGTCAGTCGTGAGTACACCGGAGCGCCCTGCGACCTTGTAGAAGCGCAGTGTGGGACCATGGGCGTCGACCCAGCGTTTGTGCAGCACACCGGGTGTCGAGCCGAGCACGTCGCCAAGGTTTCCGAGGAACCAGTGGCCCCGGGATGGGCCGGGGAGGTTGCGCGCCGGATTGCCCCAGTCCGGAAAGAGGAGAATGCGGAGGAGGTGATACCCTGTGATGGCCGTTAGGAGGGCGAGCGCGGTGAGAAGGAGGGGGACTGCGTGAGTGAGAAGGTGGTCCCAGGAGGGCAACTGGGCCCTCAGGAGGTGGATCCCCGTTGTGCCGTTGAGGGCGAACGTTGTTACAGCCATGGTGGACGGTGGACGGAGTGGAAGGCGACGAGGGACAAGAGATGCCGGTCCCACAGTCGAGTGCTATATACCTACGTGTACACTGTACGGCTCGGCAAGGCAGATGTTACCGGACGTGTGCTGCGCAAGACATGCAACAAACTTGGTTCCCATGCCCCACGATGAGTATGCTATTCGGTCGCTGCTCGCACCGGCGGCAATGCTCGATCACAGAGGTGCACCAGAAGCATGTGCTGTCTCCGAATCAAAGGCGGCTTGATTCATTCGTCCATGTGGTGTGATGCTTGGCAGATGTTTGAGAGGCAAAACTATTTCTGTTCTTCTTCGTCGTCCGACCTCGTGCCGTTCCCGGCTCTCAATCGCATACCGCAAGAGTGTACAGAACGTACGGCGTGTATACAGGTGAGAGTCCCGTGATCATTACCATGACGCCAACAACTCCCGATCCCATACTTCCGGTTGTCTTTACCACCCGAAACAAACCGTGGTACCGTGGTACTGTCGTGGGTCGCAATCCGCAGCGGTCGGCAACGGCGGTGTGCCAATTATTCGATGACCCCTCGCTGTCGCATTCAGTCTCCGTCCCCCGTCTCGTCTCTTTGCTGATATCCACTAGTGACCCTGAAAAGCTCACTTTGCATATCCTGTTGGCCAGCTGGGTAGAGTTACTCCTGGCGCCGAGATTCCCCACCGTGACTGTGCAGGTACACGCTTCGTGACGCACGGGCGGGTTGAGCGGCCTGACGCTTCCTGACTGCTAATCCAGCCTGGCCTGACGCAAAACGTAGTGCTACATGGCAAAGTGTTCTTCTCAGTCGCGGTCTGAAACGACCACAGGCTGTCAGGAGCCCTTGAGGCACAAGGATAGAAGCGACACAGTCGTTGACCACCCCCATAACTACAACAGCCAAGACTCACGAACATGCTGCCCTCCAGTCCGCCATGCACCTTCCAGCCGACCACAGCGACCAGTGTAGTCCCAGTCCGTCTGCCCGCAACAACGGCCAACACCTGTCTTTACAAGCCTGCATTGATACGGCACGAGCTGTCGAGTACCATGTTCAGGTACCACATTCTTATTCGCAAAGGACAGACAGCTTCTTTACTCTTCGTCGGCCGGCGCGACCATGACGCCAGTCACACGGGTCCCGAGCGGCGCACTGGAAGTGGTGGTGCCGAGCCACTCGTCACGGCGGCGCACCATGGCACCGTACGTGCCGTCCGGGCGGATCTGGAGCATGGACACGACGTAGCCCTCATCAACCTCGACGCGGAGACGGCGCCGGGCGCCCGCTGCGGTCAACCCTGCCATCTTGTTACACGTACTCTTTGGCTGCGGCTTGTCATTGCACTTGAGGCTCACGTCGCGCTCCGTCTGCGGGATGTCGATGACGTTCAGACCCTCGGCGAGCTCGGGGAGGCCATCAGAGACCGAGCGGATGCGGCCGTCGCACAGCGATTGACCGAGGCTCAGCGAACCGCCGCCGCCGGGGATGAAAAAGCTCAAGCTGTTGCGCATTGCTAAAGCTGCCGAGGAATGGGGATTTGCTTGATTGGAGAACGGTGGTCGACTATTTATCAGTTAGAGCCACCCGGACGAGGAACGAGGCACGGCATCGCTGGACCATGTCTGGGAGTGAGCGGTGCTGGCCGCGCGTTGTGCAAGGCGATGGCGCAACAATAACAATGGCGGGGCTGGGTATGGATAGCGTGTTTGTCCTTAGCTTGTCGGAAGATCGGAAGTCGACGGAGAGCTATTTTGAAAATATCTGGCAGTCAGATGATTCCCATGAGGGCGCTGTCACGCTGGCGATCAGTGTGGCGATCTGGAGAGCTTGTGTCACTTGATCCCTGTGAGCGATAACGCTACTGCAACAATGTAATACAAATTGCGCAACGCACAGATGCAGACTAGTGGACACCGTATTAGACCGAGCTATGGGGCCATGCGGGTCGCGAGGCACCATGCGGTCGCAGCGGCCTGAGTAAGGTTAGATTGACGGTGGTGCTACTACTGTGGGGTCGAGCGGCCGAGCGGAACGCCTTTTTGGTGCCTTGGATGCATTGGATGAGTGACATTTTTGGGAGTGTGGAGGATCGACGGAAGTCCGGGGGAATAAACTGCAAAACCTGAGACATGACGTCACAGCCCTTCCTGGTAACTCCAACAGAAAGTTCGTGCCCGTGGTGGTTGATACTGTACTTACCTTCAGCCTTATCAGGCAGTCAAGCTAAAATGTCCAACGTCAAGGCTCAGAGCGCGATTACCAGCTGGCAACAAGTAACTCTTGCCCCATCTCCGAGGTCCCCCAGCATCCCCCATGTGATGCCATGCCACCGAGGCTTCCTAAAAAGCTAGGAAGCTTTCAGATCAGCCTGAACGGAGCACATCAATCCGCTGTTTTGAAAAAAAAAAAAAAAAAAAAAGTCTGGCTGCAGGCCTGTTTGCCGCATTGTAGGTGTACCAAGCACGTTGCTGTTCATGCAGCACGCAAACCCAGCGCCCTGGCCCCTGGCCGGGTCGAATGCACATTGAGACCACGAGGGTCGTAGAGGCCGTGGCGTACGTGGCTGAGGGGAGGGAGAAGGGGAGCGCATTCAACATTTTATTGTTATCAAAGTTATCGCGTTCGCGCGTTATCGGTGGGGCTCCCATGTGGTGCCTTTCGAAACATTTGAAACTTCGAGCGGTAAACGATTGAAAGATCGGCCGATCGATGGATCGACGGATCGACGGATCAGCAGCAGGAGGCAGGAATGCAGCAGTGTCCTCGAGCCGCAAGCCATCTTCTAGCTGGCCCAGCTCAGCGTCGTCGGCACTCCCATCATTCGCGCCTATCGCCATGCTTCGGTCCTGCTGTGAGACCATTGGAAATATCTGGATACTTGACCCTGTCAGCTCCCCCATCGAGCTCACTCAGAAGTGCAGCAAGGCAATTGGAGAGTAACACTGACCTGCTGCCTGATGCGGCGGCAGTCCCCGCTCGCGATTGCTGTCATGGGCTTAGCAGCAACAACGCTCCAACGATCAAGAGAGTTGCGAGCACAGCTCGTTTTGAGACTCGGAAGGTACTCTCGAGTCATCGTCCAGGGAAGCGGAGGGGGGAGCTCCGGTCGTCAGCTGGGAAGAGCATGTTACGGTGCTTCCACCTGTAGCCCTGCTCCTTGTGAGTGATCCTCTGAAAGATATATAAGCGCCCTCGAGGTCGACCGTCAAAACCATTCAGCTTCAACATCGAGTCCCCCCAACAAACCCAGTCACAGCAGTCCTTCAACCTACCACTTGGATCCTCAAGGTTAGCGAACCGTAAAGAAATCTCAGCTGACAAGCAGTCACACACCATGTTCACTGTTTCCAAGATCACCGCCGCGGTCACTGCGATTGTCTTCGCCCTCTCGTCCGGTGTCGCTGCCAACCCAGTCGCCTCCTACACCCCGGCCCTCCCGGCCGGCATGACCGTCGTGGAAGGCCCCAACCTCAACTACGGTCTGAGCATCCACTATGCCGACTCGAAGTACTACGTCGACGTGCCCACCGATATTCTGCAGAAGAGGGCACGCACCTGCTACGGCCTTCAGATTGGTGATGGATGCTGCATCGGCGTCTGGTGCGCCCGCGACGCCGCCGCGAACCTGGACTACCCGGCCATTGACGCGCGTGCGCCGGAGGCCGAGTCGGACTATCCCGCCATCAACGAGCGTGCCGACAGCGGCCCCGCGGCCCTTCCCCCTATGCGGTACAACGTCCAAGTCAAGGAGGGTTACACGGTCACGTCTCTTACGATCCACCCCGACGGCACGTACGACGCCACTGTTGTGGGCCCCAATGGCCTTGTGGAGCGCGGCCCTGTCTGCATTGGCGTCAGAATTGGTGATTGCTGCCTGGGCCTCTGCATCATGTACTAAATGACGCCGGCGTCGCCCTGCATGCTGGGATTAAAGGTCGCTTAGTCGATTATCGACCAAAGTTCGACCATTCAAGGCCTCCTTCATATTCGACGTCCATGTAAATGGGCATGCTGAGTATAAGGTATCGGAGAAGGATATATTCAGTTCAATCAGACGGAAAACGATCAGAAAACCCATTCAATAGTTTAAACAGTTTCGTAGTGTGAGATGTTTTTTCTTATTTCTTTCTTTGTTTTAACATTGTCTCTTCCTCCAGGACTGCAGAACTGTGTGTTTGCACGCAGACAGATTGATTGCTATCGGGATTCCGTTCACTTGGTGCAATGAGTGGAAAACATCAAAACAGTGTGCAGTGCTACATGCCTCGGATGTGTAGCATGTGTAGCATGTGTAGCAGCACTTCACATTCAGCATTCAGCATTCAGAGTGTGGAGTGTTCTGGCCGTTGTGGCCTGTGGCGCATGGGATCGAATGACCACGTGACCGAAAAGAAAACAAGGTCAGTACGTCTGTACGTTAACATCCACGAAATCCCAAAGGCCCGAGTGAAGTCAAGCCAGAAAGAAGTCGTGACCACTGAGTACAGGGTGTGACCCTCGCAAGAAGGATTCGGGCTTCATGACTCATAATAGAGTCACAGACTAATGGCAGATAGGTCTGTTCGTTGATTCCGGCCATGCTACTGAGCATGGGCACAAACGTTCAGTGCGACACTGCCAGCTCGCTGGGATCAATGTGCCGCTTGTCGCTGCCCACTGATCTCTTGAGGTGTTCTGAGGCTAGAAGCGATCCCGAGGTCCCCAAGGAATCTGGATATCTGCCCTGTACGCAATCCGTTGGCTGCCAGCGCGAAACACTTTGCCCTGTGTCCAGCGTTCAAACTTGACAATCGTTCCGCACTACGTCCATCGAGGAGTTTCTCGTCTTCGGCCAGGCCTTCTTCTATCCACCCGCGATCCTCTGCCGGAAGGCCAGAGAGGGGCTGAGCACATGAGGGGGTTTAGCGGATTGGGATATGGTTTGAACGCCGCGGGGGGGGGGGGGGGGGGTTCTAGCACCTCCGGCCTTTACCCGCGTTGGCGAGATGCGCACCCGCCTTGGGGAATCACCGGCCGGTCTCACCGTGTGTTGAGAGACAGCAGGAAACTAGTTGAATGGGTAGGAAGAAATATGCTGCAGCGGAGAAGGTGTTCACGGTATGAGAATATGGAGAAACGGTGACTTCCAAGTAGTGTTGAACTCGGAACAAACCCTGGTGGGACGGACCAGGTTTCCAGGTTTGGCACCCCCCACCACTCTCCCACCCGATAGGCCGACAGCGACCAAGTATACCAGGTCCCGAGGGTGGCACCAATGGTCCTCCAACATCCAGATCCACCTCGTTCACTCGCTATAAAGGCATCGCTGGCACAGTTTCATAAGTAGCACACAGCGCACAGCTGAGGACCCCCCTCTGGTGGCTTGTCGGTCATAACGCGCATAACGCACTGCGCACTGCAACCCAACTGTACCTTGTGGGCTTTATGGCGCGCGTTTCGTCCTGGTGGCGCTCGGCGTCGCCCCGTGGCGGCGTGGCGGTCTCCAGCACTCGGATGCTCGTTTCACTCCAACTCGCGGCATCACATGCATGTCCTGCCACCATGTGCGCCATAAGCTGCCATGATATGTACAACTAGTCAACAGCGCTCGTTGGGCTTTATACTCTTCAGGTGTAGACTATGTTTGACACCGCGGCGGCACTGGCGGTAATGGTGGAGGGCAGGGGGAGGAACACAGCAGCTACCTGGATCGACTCCCGCGCCCTCTCCGCCAGCTCTCGCTTCCAACTACTGACACATTGAGAGGCCCCCAAGATCAAAAGATGTCAAAGATCCAAGGATCGAAGGATCCGACTTGACGAGCTCATGGCAGTCACGAGGCCTTGCTCATGTTGCTCATGTTTCTCGCATGTTCCTCTTGGATTCTCTCATACCTTCTTGGCCATCTTGGCATGCATCACTTCACACACATTCTCACATCGAACAATGCACCCGCCAATAGTGCATCAACCTTGCCATCATCACAAGCTCGGAACTCCCCAGCGGCCAGCGGGCGCTGCAATGAATGGCAATGCACACCAAGCGCACAACGGCAGATGAGACTTTGATGTGCTCCCCCTCCGTCATGCATCATGGCCCCTCACCGATCCCTCTCTCGGCATTCCGTAACAAACACCCTCCCCTCCCCTCCCCTCTTTCCCCTCCCCCTTGCATAAACCCTGACAGCACGAGCTCGGCACCGGGCCGCCCACCGCTCGCCGCTCCCTTTGTACCCACCTGGCACTGGATCTCCCCGGTATCGTGGTATGCCATCGGATGACGGCACGAGGTGTTGTATATGGGTAAGGTTGGATCCAAGCGATGGCCGCGGCTTCACACTGGCGAGCAACGGGTCTCGTTGTTCCTCTCATCTTGTGCCTTCACGTTTGGACCGATTGTGACGGTGCCGAGGACCAGAGGACCCTCGTTACTCTTCCAAATTGTGCGTGGCTCGCCGAGAGCCGAGAGAGCGGTGCCTATCTTGGTACCTTGGTCAATCGTCTGCGGCACTTGTCCAGCTCCACAACTCCCAAGATCCCAAGGCTTGCCATGCATCATCGGCGAGCATTCAACGACATTCCCCAACCAATGCTTGCGCAGCTACTGAATTCTCTTGTGCGGGCCGCAATCCTCCAAGCTCATGCATGCTCGTGCAAGAGACCCCCACTAACCAGCGCTGCGGGCGGCGCCACTGACGTCCTCTCCTCGGTACTTGGCGGGTGGAGTTGCTGTTTTACCCTTTCAGGCTGCGGCAGTTGCTCCTGGTGTTTGCTAATCGCTAACAAGTACAAGGTTCACGTGCCTTGTGTTCCTCTGGGCCTCTGGGCCAAAGTGCCGCGCAAAGTCACCGTTTTCTTTCCATGCCGAGAACACACTTTCCGCACCTCTGCCCAGATCCTTCTACTCACAAAACGACAGCATGCACCTCGCTTCTGACCCTAGGAGCCTGACAGAGAGAGCCGCCCTCCGATCTGAAAAAGACACAAGAGAGCAAGTTTCCACACTTTCTTCATCTTCATCATTGTTCTTGTCCTTCTTTTGTGAACTATATCAACCGCCCATCTTCTCGCTGATCGATCCGCTCATCGTGCTCGCAGCGCCTGCATCTCCGGACACACCACTGTCCTCTTCATCAACTGCGACGACCAGCAGGTTCTGGCGCCTAATATCTCCGCCGGCTCTGGTGTGATTCCCCCCCAACCCTCTCTCCTGCGACCCATCATGCGCTTCGCGACCTTTGCGCTCCTCGCGCTCGGCAGCGTGGTCGCCCCAAGCACTGCTGCTCCGGCCAACGTCTCCGCACCTGTCGCCACAGGTGAAGCAACAGCCGGTATCGCCCCATCACCAGTTGGCTCAGCGCCTGCCGGCTCAGCGCCCGCCGGCTCAGCTCCCGCTGGCACTCAGAGTGGCAACGCGACTTCCACACCTGCCGCCTCGGTGGCCGTCCCCTCGGCGACTGTGGCCCCGCAGACGCCCGTGCCCGGCCAGGATCTCCTGCCGCCGCCACAGGCGTGGTGCATGAACGGCGGTGATAGCACTTTCTGCCCTGGTGCGCTGCTGCAGGACGTTCAGCTATCGGGAATCTTCCCCGACTCCAAGGTGTGTACCATGCTTTTTTGGCGGAATCGGCCACTGACTCTGCAGACGTTTGTCGACAAGCCCACCAAGCTGTCTCTGAACGAGACGATGGCCGCGTTCAACCAGCTCGGCCCTAACAGGACTGTCGGCGATATGGTGACCTTTGTGGAAAACTACTTTAAGCCTGAGCGCCAGGAGCTCGAGGAAATTGCCATCGAGGGCTTCAACGAGAACCCCGAGATCCTCAACAATGTCACCGACCCCATCTACAAGGCCTGGGTGACCAAGGTCAACAGCTACTGGACACTGCTCATTCGCCAGACCAACGAGAGCGCCGTCTGCCGCCCTGGCGAGTGTGAGAGCTCGCTTATCCCGCTCAACCACACTATCGTCGTGCCCGGCGGCCGCTATGGCGAGATCTACTACTGGGACAGCTTCTGGATTCTGCAGGGCCTCCTTGCCTCCGAGCTTAACCAGTATGCGTGGAACCTCCTCCAGAACTTTATGGACTTGGTTGAGGTGAGTCGGGTTTTGTTGTATGCCGGCATTACTGGAACTGGAATCCCTTGCTGACCGCGGAGACTTATGGGTTCCTCCCGAACGGCGGAAGGAAGTATTACCTGAACCGCTCGCAGCCTCCCGTCTTTGTGCAGATGGTCGACGCGTACGTACGCAAGACCGGTAACTTTTCGATCCTGGAGCGCGCCCTTCCTCTCATGCACGAGGAGCTCGAGTGGTTCCAGAACAACCGCACAATCCTCGTCACATCGCCGTACTCGAACAAGACGCACCGCGTCGCGCATTATGCAGTCGTCAACTCGGCGCCGCGCCCCGAGGGCTACATCGAGGACTACAATACCGTCATGGACGCGGACCCCCCGCTCAACGAATCGCAGCGCGCAGACCTCTACTCGGAACTCGCGACCGGCGCCGAGTCTGGCTGGGACTACTCTGGCCGCTGGTGCAAGCAGCCGTTCCTCAACAAGACGAACAACGAGGCCGTCCTGCGTACCCTCAACATCCGCGCCATCATCCCCGTCGACCTCACTGCTCTACTGGCCGGTGACCACTCACTGGTGAGTTTTATTGAGACCTACCATGGCTGACCTCCAGCTCGCGCGTCTGTACGAGTCGTACGAGACCTTCCTCCAGGGCAATGGAAACAACAACGGTCAGGGCAATGGTACCGAGAACGGCAACGGTAATGGCACCGAGAACGGCAACATGAATGGCACCGAGAACGGAAACGGCGGCGACGGAGGACAGCAGCGGCGCAAGCGTGCAGAGGAGACTGCCCAGGCCGCGCCGCCTAATGCTACTGCCCAGACCTCTGCCACGGCAGTTCCAACCACAGGCTGCTTCGGCGCCGTGGGCGGCTCGTCGTCAGGCGGCGGCCCCGGTTCGGGCCAAGGCAAGGCCGACGGCCAGTGTGTGCCGGCCACCCCGAACGTGACCATTCCCGAGTCGCCCAACGCCGAGAAGATCAAGTACCACCGCGGCCTGGCTGCCAACTACACTGCCGCGATCCACGACCTCCACTGGGACCCCGTCAAGGCGTACTGGTACGACTTTAACACGACCGCCAACGAGCGTTCTCCGGTCTACACCCCCGCCGGCCTGTGGCCACTCTGGCAGAACATTGTTCCGCCCGCCCTCAAGAGCAACGAGACGATGGCGCTTCAGGTGGCCAGTGGTGTGCGTTACATCCTTGGACGCTACGCTGGGGCGCCCAGCGTTGCCTCGCTGCTTGACACCGGCCTCCAGTGGGACTTCCCCAACGTCTGGCCGCCCCACGTCTGTGAGTACTACTATCAGAGTCCAGGAGCAAAAGTATTGACTTGCAGACACTTCCATCAAGGCGATGCAGACTCTTGACCGCGTCCTCCCGACCGTCCAGAACGTGAGCACCACGTACCTCACCTCGTACTCGAACGTCACCGCCGGGCAGCTGGGTCTCAACCTCACCGAGCTGCCACCTCAGCCACAGAGTCTTATCGGCAACACTTCCCTTGTTGTCCCTAACCTCTCTGGTGTCCGCTGGCCGCAGGCAATTGCCGTCGAAATCGCGCAGCGTTACATGACCAGCGCCTTCTGCTCGTGGTACTCTACCGGTGGAAGGCTGCCGGACGTCCTCCCGCCTCTGCCGCTCAGCGACCTCAACGCAACCGGCACGTACACCGGCGACGATGGACACATGTTTGAAAAGTTCAACGTGACGGACCCGGACGCGGCCGGCGGCGGCGGCGAGTACACCGTTGTCGTCGGGTTTGGGTGGACGAACGGCGTTGTCCTCTGGGCCGCTGGCGAGTTTGGCAAGTACCTCCCGCGGCCGTCGTGCCCGCTCCTCCCGAACGGCCTCAACAACACGGCGACCAACCCCGTCCTGAATGAGACCGATATCAGTGCGATGAACAACACAAACTCGTCCGGCCAGAACCCCAACAACCTCGCGAGTGCCGGATTCCGCCGCGCCTCCATCTTTGGCCTGAGATTCTAGGGCAGTGCGCCGATAAAACCCACGCGTGGAGTGTAGACCGACCGCACGGTCTTCACTGACACGATGCCTCCGTTTTACTGTGTCATTCCTTGTCTGTCCAACAACGTCAAACTACTGTATACTGCATTATTATTAACGTGCCCTAGTCGGCCGAATGAACCATGTGTCTTGAACGGCAGCTGCAGCCAAGGAGATGGGAGCTGGACAAAGGAAACTCACTGTTATTAAAGCACTGGCCTTGCGGCTGTGGTCCCGCCCTCGCCATCACTTGAAACTCCTTCGCACCAGGGACGGGGGCGCGGCGAGATCAGGAATCAGAAAATCAGGAAACACCCCAAATCGCAATCCCGGGGACGAAGAAGACTGCAATCCCAGGAGGCCAGATCCCAGGATCCACGTAGCGCAGACTATGCGACATGAGACGTGCTAACACGATAGGTACAAAGCTAGCAGAGCTAGAAGCCAGAGTCCAAAGAGCTAGAAGCACGAACTACAATAAAGCACACGAGACCGACACCCGAGTTCTCACATGGGTCCGGGGGGTGCTTCGGACTGTATGTAGATCGGATCGCGGGCTCCGCGCAATATTGCAACCAGTAACATTGCAACATTGCAACATTGCAACAGTGCGACATTGTCGTCGGCGCCTTGGGGTCGTGGGGCGGGGGCCTGGCGCGGTGGGCGCCTCGGGCGGGGCGCGGAATGCGGCATTCCGCGCAGTGGCGTGCCCCAGATTTCGCTCTGTCTACGGGCCTGTAACTGCCCGGATTGGAGACAGAGTACAGAGTACTGTACTGTATCGTGAGGAAGATGACAAGGAATCAGGAATCAGTCATTACTGAAATGACTGTAGTACCAGCTCGTGTGGCTTGATCGGAACGCGGACAACGCAGAGGAACAATGAAGCGGGCCGCGTCCCTGCGCTGGTGCGTCCGAGCTTTAGTACGTCTACAAGACAGTGAGGTCCAGAATGGACAGAACCTACCGAGCTTATTGTCCAGACTTTCGGTGTTCTTGAGCCTCGAGTCGCGCGCTACGGCAGCCTCACACTGCGGCCGGCAGGCCAGTGGCCTGTGGCCTGAAGTGTTGGATTGTTCGATTGTCGGTGTCGTGCTGTTGCCTCTCGCTGATCATTACAGTATTCGGGCTACGATCGGCAGCTTGGCCGTCGCGAACTACGCAGATCGTGGTACGTGTCCCGCGGGATCCTGACATTCTGGGGTCGCAGTGTACATCGATTCAGGCAAGTTGAACCCCCACTCTCCTGCTGGTAGGACAGGAAGTGCGATCGCGATCCGGAGGTCCCCGCCCCCTGCGGGCAGTGGCCTAACCCTGATATCCTACTTGAGCTTTCTCGGTGAGCATCGAACAAAGCTAGACAGAGGGACAGAGAGACAGAGGATTAGGGACACATGTGTTCCGGGGTGCGCACCCCCGTCCTGCTAGGACGTGCGTTGCAGGGATGGTATCTGGTACGTGTCACGCCGCGAACAGTCCTTGATATCCTTGATACGAGCGCGGATGGGGCCGACGCAACCGCACTCTCGGCTTGGTGAGAACGCGTACTGAGGTCGCAGACTCGCAGCCTTGCACCCTGGCAGCTTCCAAAGCTTCCAGGTTTGTTGACTCTTAACGCGGGCTTTACGCTCTGCAGACCATGCAGACCATAAACACTGGCGTTTGGTGCTTGCCGATCACACTTGTCACACTTGTCATCTGATCATCATGATCCTGTGATACGCTGTGATGCCCCCACCCCGATCCTCGAGGGCTGAACGGGGAGTTAGGACAAGTGTTTCCGATGTTCTGGCAGATCGAGGCCTAGAGTGCACTACAGGTGCAAGCACAGGTCTGTATCTTCCGCCCATTGTTCGTCGAAGCTAATGCTGATGCTGATGCGCCGATGTGCAGACTCCTGGCAGGGAAGATGAGGGGTGAGGAGGAGGCTAGAAGCTGAGAGCTAAGAGAATGCCGAAAGTACGGTACGGTGCGCCGGGCCTCTGTAGCCCCGTTGTCGCCCCGTTGTGCGTTGCGCGCTGCGCATGGGCCGTCTCCATTTGCCAACGAGGTACATAGGAGGTGCTGATGCTGGACGGCCGACAGAACCCCGGGTCGACCATGTACCACGCGCGCTGTGCAAAGCCTCGAGGCCACCTATTGACCTATTGATCGGTTGACCTTTTGCCAGTGTTCACTTCTCTCCTCGATCTTATCAATGTGGTTTCAGTGGACGCCGAGAGACGTGACGAGGGGTAACGCCGCATGAAATTGGATACTGCACTCTCCAAACTGATAAACAGAACAGCATTCATCTGGAAAACTTGAGGCGCGATGACGCTGTTACACTTATGCTTCCTGCGGTTTCCGACGCTGTGGACGAGTGGACGCGTGAATTGCAGACATGCAGACTCTCTCCCACACACCGCGAGGACAGTGCATTGATGCMCCCCCGCCGCTCAGTTCGCTGTCCTGTATCTGATACTCGCGACTGCAGGAAGATGGCTTTAGGGACGCCTTGTCGTGCACCTGGAAATTTGGAAACCAATCTTCGCAATCATCACAATCCTAGCAACCCTGGCAATCCCAGCAATGCCCAGCATTGTCCCCACACTGAACGCAACGCTTGGACCATGACACTCAGAATTCGACAAGAGTGGCACCGAGCGCACGAGCGCCAGTCGTCCACGCTGCACAGCGCTAGCGCTAGTGAGCTAGTGAGCGGCCTGCGCGGCCTGTTCTGATACAACACGCTTGGTTCCTGGTTCTTCTGTGATCTGGTTCTCGCTCTTGCTTCATGCTTCACTTTGCACCTGGCGACTTGGCGACTTGATTTGCACGATTGGCGCCTGTGTGCATTTTGGCAGCACCAGATGCTAATCGTCCAAGTCGAAGCTCGGACCCAGCTCGGACCCCAGCTCCACCAGTCCGCCAACGCCGACCCTGTCACTTCGCAGCGAGCAGCCACCCCACTCGTTTGCCTCCCGCTGGAGCATCTGAGCTGGTACGCTTGTGGTTCTTCTTTGCTGTCGTCCGGGGTTCTCGTATCCCTGGGCTCGATGTCCACCGCTTCAAGTTGTCGATTGTTTACGGCTTTTGACGACACAGCCCAAGTTGCGACGCTGATTCGGATATCACCTCCGTCAAGCTACGATCTGGATCGTCCCGCAAGCCCACAGAGCGCAATTTTCGACGCTCGACTCGCTCGCTCGCACGCGTCCCACAGTGCAAAGCGCAAAGCGCACTCGCCGCCCGCGCGCCCGCCACAGCGCCACCGAACGCGCCGAACCCGCGAACCCGAGCGCCACAACGCCCAGCGCCACTCATATCACGGACCGCAACGCTCATCCTTCCACGCCCTGTGGTGCCCTCCCATCGTCGCTCGGACCAGCTCTCAGACATCAATGACGACCGCGTACGATGGACGGAACGCGCGACACCAACAAGGTCTATGAGCCAGGAATGCACGAATGCAGCTTCTGTCCCACCAGGGATCCAAGGATTCAAGAATCGCTCGTCATCGCTGCCCGCCCGGCAGAACATGTTGGACATGCTGGGGGCGCAGTGGTTTGTGCGATCTGTGCAAAAAATCAGCCGCGCGCAACATGCCAGTGTTTTGAGACTTTTTTTATAACACTTCAATTGGTTTCTTCTTGTCATGGATTGTCAGGCAGCTGGAGAAGAGGGAGACTCTCAGCAGGGATGCAGACACTGGCATGCTGTCGTTCAGGTGTGTACCTATACCCACCACCTGCCGCCCATCGTTCACGCGACTGGCTTTGACTTTCTCATCTCCTCTTGCCATTTTTCTTCCTTTTCTCCTCTTCATCTCTTCCTCTTTCTCTTCTCTTCTCCAACGACTCACGAACGACACGACCATCCCTTCGTCGCAGCTTGCGCCAACCTGCGGAGCCCGACGACGTCGACGTCAACGACAACGACGAGCTAACGAACTGTGCAGACCGACTGACGACTGTCCATTACTCGCTTCAGTTACGCCTCACGCCGTTCACGCCACAGCACCTCACAGTTCTTCCCACCCTGCTCTCCGTCTCCCTCACCACCGTCATTCCCGTCCCCGTCATCCCCGTTCCTCTGGTCGTTGTCCTAAGTAGCTTTCCGTAGTCCGTAGTCTCCCCCCGACCTTACCATCCCATTCGAACACCCCGAACCTTCCCCCGCAACTCGCCCCGACACTCCCTCCCATTCCATAGTCTCACCTCTTGTCCCGCTGCTGGAGCACCTTCCAGTATCCCACTCCCAAAATCCGCCACTCGACATCTCAGGCAGGTCCCCAAGTTGATTGAAACGTAGGTCCATTCAGCTTGTCGGATACTGACCATCAGAACTGCGGTCAACACGCAGGGGGACTTACCTACTCATATCTCACGGACACTCTCACCCCTTTCCCCTCCGCCAGCGGCCTCCGCCCGTCTCACGAACCCCACACGACCCTCACGACCTACCCATCCAAAAGGCGCGACAGGCGGGCTCGCAACAACCAGCAGTCCAACAGCGTCGGCATTGTTTGGTGTTTACCAGACGCCCTGTGCTCAACCCCTTGTGTTGTTCAAGAGATCGTCCCGATCTGCGCCAACAACACGACCTCCTCCGATACCCACACCCACGAACATTTATAACTGCCAACCTCTTGCAAGTTCCCTCCTACTCCCTATTCTCTGTCAATACATCTTGTTGCTCAAATCAGCTCCAACTGTTCAGTAACGACATTGTAATGACTCTCCTCCGTTCTTCCCCTTCACCCCACGAGCCGCGCTCGGCGAGCATCAAGAACTCGCTCCGCCGCATACCCAGCTCATTATTCCGGACCGAGACCGCCGACTCGCCCCGCAAGGACAAGCACTCCAAGCCCAAGGGGCTCACCAACATACTTGCCTGGGCGAGGTCCGAGTCGCCGCCACCTCCGGTTCCTCCGATCAGCATTCCAACATCGCTGGGAAAGGCAGGTCCCGCAACCGCCACATTCACAGCCGCGAAAGGTGGGGCTGAACAGAAGCGCTCAGCTCCGCTCAAGCGTAGAAAGACCCCTGCGGCATCAGCCTGGGCCCACTCCCTTCGCTCCACGTCTACCACACCGGAGCCGCTTGCCCCAGAGCACAAGACTCGCCCCAGCTGCCCGCCCGACCCTTTTGAACGACTCGACAGCTCATACAACAGCTCCCATGTGATCAGCCGTCCTCCCACTGTGAACCAACTCGAGAATGCAAGCAATTCAAGTGTTTCAAGCTGCGCACCAAATATCACGACTGTGTCTATTGACGATGTTAACGACGCCGACGATCTTCACGAACACGATGCCGCGTTTGATGACGACTCGTGGGTTGCGAGGTATGTCACCATGGTCTCAAATGTGCCACATTCGTCTGCTGACACAATCTAGTCTTTCCAGTTTCGAAGTGGCACCTCTCCCTCTCGGCTTCCATCCGAATGACAGTGTGGACGTTCCACTCTGCACTGTCCCTTCCCGCTCTTCCTGGAAAGCCGCTCAAGGTTCAAAGGAACGGCGGCCTAGCTCTCTCGGTCGCTCTCTCGAACTTACTTTGGATTCCATTGTGGAGACACACGAAGAGAATCCGCGCGTAGCAAGGTCGTTTAGGCGGGAGAAGACAAGGTCGCGTGTTTGGGGGATACTAACAGGCAAGAGGAAGCGTGAGTCACTAATAAGGTTCTAGTTGCTGACTCGCAGCGACTGCCGACCTGCCCAACAGCCGCCCGACCACGCCGTCCAACGTTCTGCAGCGTCCCCCGATCCCTGTTCTGCAAGTTACGAAACCTTCCAACGACTCCATACAAGCAAGTCCCCCGAAGCCCCGAAAAACCCCTTCCTCACATCTCAACCCTGGTACTCCCACTACCACGCGTCAACAGCCAACAGCTCATCATGCCAAAGGTCTTCCCAAGCGTAAGAGCCTCTCCGGTCTCTTTGGGATCAGCCTCAAAAGGAGTTCCGGTCGGCTTCGTTCACCAATCGCTTCTCCCAAGAGCTCTCCTACGCGTGATATTGCGCGGACGCTCAAGCTCGCGGGAGGACGCTTCCCATCACCGACACCGTCAAAGGCAACGCCTTCGCGCAAGGCGAAGCCGCCCCAATTGATCTCTCAGACCCGCAGCAACGCCGGCTCCCCTCGCAAATTACACACGCCCAAGAAGGATTGTAGTCCTGATACTGCTACGTTCTTCAGCCGTTTTGGCAACCCCAAAGGCAGCATCAAGCAGGCGGATGGTGAGCGGCTTCCTTCTTTAGATCGCCTAACACCGCAGTCACCATTGGCGACACCACTTGCGCCACCACGCAGCTCGAGAGGTTCCTGGCCTCAATGGACCCGTCCGTCAGCCCGGTCCCGCTCCGCAAGATGCGTTCGGCAATACTGCCAGAGGCTTTCAAGCGGAGTTCCATCTCCAAGGGCCCAGGTAGTGCCGCGAGCACTCCTGGAAAGGCGCGTCGCGGGCGTCTGAGCTCCTCCCCAGGCCCACCTTCTCCCGTCACCAACCTCATGAAGGGGGTGAGATCGATGCTCTCCACTTCGCCAGCTCCCTCTCCTCCAGGGGACTTCTCGCTCGTCTTACCTCCGGACGTTGAAGACGAAGTAAAGCCTCGCTGGAATCTCGAACTGGAGAGTCCCATGCTCTCCAACAAGCTCATTGCCAACATCACTCCACCAACTCCCGTCCTCTCTTCGCCCACGGAAAGCCTTGGGGCCACACAACTCCTTGGTGCTTGTGACAACAAAATCCTGGCCACACCACCGTCTCGCTTGCACACTCCACTCCCAGGTCTTCCACCGTTACCACCGGCCGACCGGAAAGTTGATCGTTTGGCCCAACGCCGGCAGCACGGCAAGACAGTCATCCAGCCTTCTGACAGAGACTGCCCGGCAACTACCACCGACGAGAATCCCATACGCGCCTCGTTTGACTTTACCCGTGAAGTCCTCAATCTCGAGCGCGGTGATGGGCGCACAAGCTTCATCAAGGCCCTCCACCACGCGCTGTCGCAGGAGGTACTGGGAGATTCTCCCCTCAGGCAGTACTCCCCTTCTGCTAAGAGCAGGAGCTCTCCGCAAGCTGATCGCGCCAACAGGGCCGCGCCGTTTGAGGGTCAGCCTGCGTTCCAGAAGTTCGTGGAGCAAACAAATACCGTCCGGCAGGCCAGGATATCTCCACCCCCTTTCACGGCCCCTCCCCCGTTTGCTCTGCCACCTCTTCCAACTCAACTGCCGTCTCCTCATCCAACGGGGACATCGGAGATTCAGATCAAGCAGCACTGTCGCCATGAGTCCTCACTGTCTGGCCTCAGCTTTGGGTCGATCTCCAGTCTCGGTGCTCCCCTTGGCGGCAGCACTCTCAATCATGACTACACAAACTACTTTGAGGCCAACTACACCGGTATCAGCGACGTCCCGCCTTCCCTGCCCCCGCTTGCTTCCATGCCTCAATACAAGGGCAACAGTGCACTTGTCCTCTCCAGGTCAAACCACAAGCACAGCACGTCGGCGCCCTCCACTGGTTCCCTTGCGGGTGCAGAGATATCCTATGTCTCGGGCAGCATCCGCTGCACCTCGCGTGCCTCTTACTTGACCCGCCGCCCTCTGCAATTCTCCACCGCGAGCCACATCGACCACTCGATGACTCACGATCGTCACCAGTCCAATGCATCAAGCATCGTGTCTGCGGCGTTCATCGCTCGGCCTACCGTTGGCGAAAGGATGTTTGAGCGCGACGAAAGTGTTCGACTTGAATCTTTCCACGAACGACAGGAGACTTGCTGGTCGTTTGCCAGCTACGACGGCTCTGGAGAAGCCGAGTCTCTTGAGGAGTCTGTCTTTTGTGCAACCGACAACAGCGCACGGAAGGAGTTCCTTATCAAGAGCCGCCCTCTTTCAGGCATCAGTGCCAGCTCCAGCGAGGAGAATGACACCTTCAGCAGTCACTCGCCGACTCTTCACAGCGCACCTCCTCGTCGATCTGGCGAGCTTCGCTCCGTTCAACCTCGCATCTCTCGTAACCGCCCGAAGCCCCTCAAGTTCTCCGACATGACCGTCGACACTCCTGGTCTCGACACTGCGTACACTTCTGCGGATGACTCCTCGCTGTTCTCCTTCGACTCGCGGCGTGTATCCACTGCCCCACTTGCGGCACCTCTCATCGGTCCTACCTCATCCAGCTTCTCGGCCTTCTTCCCCTACAGCCACAACCGACACCACTCCTCCATCGCGACAGGGGTGAAAGTCGACGTCACGATCCCCGAGGAAAACTCGCAGTCCTCCCTCCGTTCCAGTCCCAGTTCTGTCGATTCCTCGCGCAACGGCTGCAACTACTGGAAGGAAGGACCGTCCGTTTCAACAACGTGGGTCAAGTTAAATCGCGAGGCCGAGGACGTCTATCACGAGAATCGCGACATATGGCACAGCACTATCTTCACCAAGGAAGAGATGATACGTGGGTTGAGCTGTAATGATAATGCTAACCCTCAGAGATCCGACAGCCCCAGACGACCACGGAGATCCAAAGGTTCCTTGCGGACTCGAAGGCCAAGTATAAGCCCCTTGAGCTTGTCACGGCCGTCCGAACGCGCAAGTCATCTGTGCCACGCGTCGCTGCTGGCCCTTACAACGGCCCAGTTCCTCCGCTGGAATCTCGCTTCCGGAACAAGCGTCATTCGGCCGATGAGTGTGATTGTGAGCGTCCTGTCAGCGCTCTGCTTCTCGAGTTTGCCCGTGAGCAAGCGCCCCAGACAACTCGCTCTAGGTCTTTCAAGAAGCGGACATGCCGTAGCAGCGGCTCAGATCCAGACACCAGTCGCCAGTCCGTGACCAACTCTGTCCGGCGCCGCAACCTTGGCTGGAGTCGTCGTCGCCGCGACTCGGATTCTGTGTCGGGTAGCATCTCGTCAGTCCAGATCGCGGACGATGAAGTGTTTGGGCCCTCCCAATTTTCGCTTTCAAGGGAGAAGCGGCCGTCATTCATCTACCTTGCGAATTTGGATCAGGAAGACGTCGACGACAACGACTCTGCATCTTTAGCCGGTCTCCCACCATCTCCTCTGGCTTCTCGGTCTCGCCCACAGTCTCGTCGTCGCGCTGATGTCCTGATCACGTCCGGAGGGTCACCGGTAAACCTCAACCTTGAGCTGGATCCAAGTCCGTTAATCGAACGCCGGGATGTCAACCGCCTCTCCTATGAGCCTGGTCAGTCGCCAATATCAATGCGTCCTTTCCAGCCCATTACTCGCCCAGCCCCACCACGGAACCGTAAGGTCTCAATGGCGAGTACCACCCGCACCTCTCGGCCCTCCGGTGCCAGAGTCGCACTCGGTGACTCCACCATACCGCAGGTCAACCACGTCATACTCAAATCTTCATCCTCACCACAGCTGAAGACCAAGTCGACGTACCCCTCCGCCCGTCGCGCGCAACCCATGCCATGGGCGGCGCAAAAGGAGAACAGCCGTCCCCATCCCCAGCTCCGTCCGATGGTTCTCCAGCCCGTGCCGCGTGCGACCCTCGTGTAGACTTGGAGAAGAGTCAAGGTCTCCATTCCGCACCACTCCCAGGACATTGCTTTACGCCGTCGTCGCCCCGATACACAAACCCTGGCCGATTGACAACCAACGCTATCCGAGTTTCGATACGATTTATCCTCCCTGCTCTACGCAGCAGTGCTCAAGACACACGCAACATATGATTGATTCCAGATGTGCAGTCCAGTCGTGCCGTCATATGATCTGTATTGGAGAGCGAAACACAGAATATCAGTAGCTTGGGTTGCGTGCTCAGATGCAGTTGTGCATGTTTCTGAGACGCGGTGCAGCAATGCGAGGGACGGGGGAAGTGGCCTTGGGCAAAACTGGCGAGGTGCATCGACCATGCCAGTGAGGCGCGAGTCACTGAGACGACCCACCTAAGCAGTGCACAGCTGTCCCGGCCATGCATGGATGCAATTATCTATGATGATTTAGTCAAGTTTAGTCCAAAAGTCTGTCCTGCGCTCTGGGAACGACGAGGACAGTCGGGGGTGGGGGGTATAAGGACACGCTGGCGGGAGCGAGGCAGATTTTGGTTTCTCCTGTTATCGTTCCGGCTTTCGTATACTTGCTCGTCATTCTGCGCCGCTCCGCGTGTCCATGCTTTGTCCAGTGGGTCCATTACTTCTTCTCCGCCGCGCCCGCGCCCTCGGCCTTCAACCGCAGGACCTTTGCGGCGTCGCTGGCGCGGTGGTCTGCCTGCTCGATCGCGCGCTCAATGTCGATCATCTCCTGGTGGCGGAGGTCAAACGCCGCTTCGAGGGCGGGCAGGTCGTCCTTGGAAATAAGGAGGGCCCCGTACGGCTCGGCCTCGGGCTTGGGCGACGGGCTGGCGGGTTCCTGGTCCGACGCGAGGACGGAGGGGTCCTCCGACGAGGAGGAGGAGGAGGAAGAGGAAGAGTCCGACTCGGATTTGGAGTTTGAGCTCGAGTCTGGATGCGGGTCTTCCGCCTTGTGGGCGATTTGCCGCCGCGTGTATATCTCTGTAAGTTTTTCAGAGGGCTTTTCGACAATCATGCCCGCCTTGAGCAGCTGTTCGAGGTAGAGCGCGCCGCGCCATGCCTTGTAGTGCGACCAGGCGCGCCAGAGAAAGTAGAACATGGGGAAATTGGGGATGATTGGGATAATCGCAAATGGCCAGGTGATCGGCGAGCTGGGGGGGTTAACGGGGAACGGGGGGGACACTTGGGAGGTGTAGGTGTATGAGATGGTGAATAGGCGCGCTTTGCAGCGTTTCCGCAACAATCTTCAGACTCACCCCAAGAACCAGCGATACATCATCTTCTTGTGATGCGGGATGCGGTGCAGCAGCTGGCGGTGCAGCTTGGGGATGAGCGCGACCTGCGGCGAGACGTTCTCCGGGCGGAGGAGGGGGATCTGGGCGTGAGTATGTGTATCATGGCCGAGAAGTGGGAAGATGAGGTGTAGAAGCGGATGGGGACATTCCCTAGAAAGATAGAATAAGATCGCCAACGTGAGACACGTTTCGCGATAGCGGGTGTGGTGTGGCGGACGCGTTCCGAGTGTCCCGTGTGGGTGACTCCCCACCCACAGCATGGCAACATGGTGATATCAACGCCTGGCACGCGTCCAGAGGTCCAAGCTGCTGGCCAAACCACAATCTCAAACGTGCCAATGCCGGACAGGCCCAAGGAGGAGCAAAGCAGCCACAACGTCTCTTGATTGTCCGCTTCTTCCTCGTCGTCGCTGCTTCATCCCCCATCGGCACGGACCGTGCAGCGTCCGCCATCATCCCAGGCGTGCAGAGCTCACCATCGCCTCGCCGTCATAACAAAACACTCACCTCAATCTTCTCCTGCACCTCGCCCTTCTTCGGATCGGCAATCTTGACTCCCTTGCCCTCATGCACGTTCTTGAGCGCCCACTCCTCAAAGTCCATGCGGTCCATGAGTTTCTCGCCCTTGTCGTAGAACCAGCGCATGACGGTACCGGGCTTCTTGTCGCCGAGCTTGAGCCACGCGTCCGACGCCTTTTCCAGCGCGCGGTTCACAATCGGCGGCGGGCCAGACTTGCTGTCCACGTCCGGCTGCTGCACGTGGTACAGCGTAAGTGGCACCTCGTTGTCACCGTTGCCGTTGCTGTTGCCGCTTCCGTTGCTGTTTCCGTCCGCGATGTCGGCGCTTCCATTTACAGACGCGGCACCGGCAGCTGGCGTGGTCCCGCCGTTCGCGCCGAGAGCTCGCAGCGGGCCATGCGGGATGCGCACGAGGGGCAGCGCAATGATGCGGAACGGCCGCGAGACCTTTGTAACCTTTCCGGCGACCATGGTGTCGGTTCGTCGACTTTTGAGCCGGCTGCGCCGGGATGAAGAGGAGGAGGGGGTGGGGGGAGAAGAGAAAGGGGGAGAGATGGAGATGGGGGGGGGACTGGAAAGAAACAAGTGGTGGTTGTGTGCAAGCGAGGTGCTGGAAAAGTTTGCGACAAAGAATCGGACTTTGCTGCGAATTCGGTCAACAGAAGCCCAGGCAGCAAGTGACAATCAGCAGGTGCGCTGATCAGATCTGCACCAGCGCGGCAGGACACACGCGCGGCGCGGCACATGCGGGGCGCGGCAGCGCGCGGCAAGCACACTGGCGCGGCCTATTAACCACAATGTCCTAATAGCAAATTCTAATTGGACAACTGCAGCGGCACTCAGAGAAAACTCTCAGGGTTAAAAGGGAAAAGAGGTCATTTCTAAATCAATTTTTCGTGCAATTAGAACGCATCCTTAACTGGGAGAAGCATTCATTAGGATGGCGACCTGATGACCCTAATCAACTTTTTTGTGTATGGGACGATCAACAATTTCCCACCCGCAGGGAAGGGATCAGATCGGCCAGAACACCCAGAACGGCCAGAACACTCCCCTCATGACGTCACAACTAGCAAGTAACCCAGCGAGCAAAACACGTTTTGGCGGTAAACCTCGGTACCTCGGAGGATGAAAGACAAAGTCCGTTGCCGTTGGGCATTTGTTGGAGCAATCGGTGGAATGACGGGCCACTGACAAGACCGCCGCGGCCACTGTTTTTGCATGCACTCTCCATCCCATCCATCACCGACAATGGCAGACACCGCGCACGCACCACCACCGCCATCGGCCCCGACGGGCTCCGCCCCGACCCCCGGGGCCGCGCAGGGCCACGCGCCACACCCTGACACGCGGCTTGCGACGGCCAAGAACAACATCAAGTACCTCGCGCTGGGGAACAAGGCCGGTGTCAAGCCCGGGAGCGTCGCGACCCGGAGTCTGCTCACGACTGCGAGGTGCGTGGTGATGGGCGAGAATGGAACGGAGCGCCGAGGCGGATGAGACCACGGTGCTGGGAGTCTCTACCCCGGCCCATATCCTCTTCTCGTCCCAGTACCCCGTCTCCTCAATACTCACAACCCAGGTATCTCCTCCGGTACGTGATTCACCGCATGCTGCGCGTGGCGAAATACGCCGCCATCGGCGCGGGAATCGCGTTCGTCGGCACCGGCGTGCTCGGTGCAGTGGGCACGGGCGTCGCGTGGTTCCTCGTCCCGAGCACCGGTATGGGAATCACGTTTGGCGTAATGTGGGGTCTCGCAAAGGTGCGTCCCGGGTACTGATAGTTGGGCTGTTTCTGGGGACGGGAACTCTCCACTCTACGAAAGAAAGACGATAAAAAACTCAAGATACTAACTCTCAGTTCGGCTGGCGGCACCGTCCCGAACGCTTCCGGGGCGGGTGGTGGTCCGAGATGGCGGACCGCGCCGCGGCGGGGCGTGACGCCGCGACGGACGAGGCGGACGACGCCGGGATCGCCGAGGCGGCCGAGGCCGAGCGCCACCGCCGCATGAACCGCATGGGTGGGGATATTTGGGTGCCTGCGTAGAGGAGGTGGGATGTAGCTTGTTCTTGGAGCAGGGAGGGTGTGCTGCGTCCATTGATAGATAACTGATCTTCTGGAGTTCTAGAGAGCTATGGTGCTGGGTGAATGGAGTCGAGGTGCTGCGTCCATTGATAGATAACTGATCTTCTGGAGTTCTAGAGAGCTATGGTGCTGGGTGAAATGGAGTCGAGGTGTCTGATTCAGTAATAATTTGTGTGGCTCCTGGGGGCCCTTATTTGGCCGGTCGCACAACCCTAAGGCAATATGATGCGGTTGACATAGCATGGCGGACTAAGAGGTGTCAATTAGGGCGTTTGGGTACTTTACGTGAATCAAAGTATACGGGGTTCGATTCCTCGACAGAAGAATATTTCCGCATAGTGAACACCGAGCAACCCATGCAACCCAGGTATCCAGAGAATCCCCGAGGCCGAGAAAGATACCCGTCGAACGGCACCGGCCATCCAAGGAGATCAAGCAGAAGAGTTCGGACCCCTTGGTTCAGTGCTCCGTATATCATGCCCTGCAAGTTCTAGGTTCTCAGTCCCGTTCTCTGCAGTCTGCAAAGCTGCAGTCTACAGTCCGCAGCACAGGTTGAACGGTCCTGCGCAGAGATCCGCCCGAGATGGCATGCATATATCGTTTGATCATATATATAGCCTTTCGGCCCGGCGCGTCAATGAGATGACACTTGTCACTGACCGGCCGGGGTTCGGTTACGACCTCTCCTCGCTTCCCGGCCGTAAGCCCCCCGCGCGCAGCACGCCGAGACAGTGTCAGCAGCCAGCACTACAGCACCATCAATCGCCAGCAAGCAGGCCCCCGCCCCACCGGCCTCGGCCTCGCCCGACGCACGGTATGCGCATGTGGCCTCCCCTATTCCCTATCGGCGGAAACAGAGCAAGCATGCAAGCAGCTGCCCACCTGCACGCGATCAAGAGGCACCAAAAGTGCCAAGAGCCCTGGGAGCTCAGTGCAGCCTGGGTGCATTGCTGTGACAGCACGAGTTGTGGGGTATTGGGCATTTTGGATGGCACTCCTCTCTCCCTCGTTCCCTCTCCTACAGGGCGCGGGGCGCCGGGGGCGCCGCGGGCCGATATAACCGCGGGCTGCAGTGCAGCACAGGATGCACTGCAGCATTAGGAATAGATGCAGAGAAAAGAGAGTGGAGAAGAGAGGTGGAGTACCGGGCCCGGCTCAGCCATGATTAATGTGGGGGAATCTGAAATCCAGCCAATAGACACTGTGGTATTAAGCCGCACCCTTCGACGCATCTCACACCTCTTCTCCTTCCTCTCTTTCGCTCCATCTCCCCCTTCAACCCATCAACCACAATGTCCAAGACCTCGTCGTGCTCGATCAACGACCTCGTCGCGCGCGTCGCGCGCGCGGCCTCGTCCCCCGCCGGCCTCGACGGCGGCCTCATGGCGTTCCAGTACTCGAGCCCGCTTGTCGCGACTCTCCTCCTCAAGCTCCTCCAGCTCCGCCAGGAGCACCCCCACCTCCTCGCCCGCCTCGGCAAGGACCGCCTCGCGTCCCTCGCTGCGGCGGTCGTCCGTGCCGGCGGCTCCATCGGCGAGGCGCGTACCATCATGCGTGCCTTTGGTGAGTTTTGGGTCGTGCAGTGGCGACGTTGGACAGCAGCAGTGGACAGCAGGCAGTAACGGTGCAACGTGCCAATGCGAGCGGCGGCTTGGTATCTCCAGCAGGTTGTCGATGGCCTCGACACTGGCCACCATTCGTCAGACGACAGCTCGATGCGGCGTTGCCCTGGCTTTACAGCCTTGCAGCCTCGCTTGTGGAGATGATCTCCATTCTCCCACGTTCCCATGGCATCGAGTGTCGTTCGACGCCCGCTCCCACGCTCGCGCTTCCTGGCACCCCATTCTGTCGCTTGTGACATCGGGTTCCATGGGCGTGTGGGCGCCTCGGAGCGCTGAGATCTCGGGAGCGCCTGTTGTGATCTCACGACTCGTTCCCGTGCCATTCTTCGATGACTGAGCTTTGCAGAATGCTGACACCCGGCAGGCATGCTCCCCATGATTGACTGGCTGCTCAAGCTCCACCCGCGCCCCGTCCACGCGCTGGTCAACTTTGTCGTGCGCCCCTCGCTCGCCAACCTCGACCCCCGCAACCCCAAGGTGCTCGACACGATCCGTGTCTTCCTCCTCATGGGCTTCTACGTCCTCGAGCACCGCGCCTGGCTCGGCTCCAAGGGCGTCCTCAACCTTACCCCCGAGCAGATCGGCTGGGCCTCGCTCTGGTCCATCCGTTCGTGGGCGTGAGTACACTGATGGAACATCTGACCCGTGATAACTAAACTGACACCCAGCGTCGACGTCTTCATCACCGTCTTCCGCCTCACCAGGCAGTACAACTCGCTCAAGACGCGCGAGCGCGCGCTCCGCGCCCAGTCGCCCGAGGGCTTTGACCTCGCGGAGAAGGAGGGCGAACCCTCGGCCAAGGCGCAGCTCGCCGCCGAGTGGAACACCTGGACGCAGGCCGCCATGATCAACTTGTGAGCAGCAAGGATACAAGCATCCCAGAACATTATGCTAACGGCCCAGCGCCTGGATCCCGCTCACCATCCACTGGTCCAAGCCCGGAGGTCTCTGGACCAACCCGTTGATCACCGCCGCGATCGGCACGTACGTCTCGTACGGCAAGTGCTACGGCGCGTTCCAGCGCGCTTGAGCGTTGTGCGAGAGCGAAGATCAGCAGGCGACTCTGGCCCGCTTGCGGGCACGGCATTTACGTGCCAGTTGGGATTCACATTTGCGGAACACAGATATCAGATGGGGCTGGGGCGCGGGAACGGGGGAGGATGATGCCCCGCAGGTTGTGTAGAAGTACCTATGGCGATGTAACGACGTCAGGCAGACGGGGCGACGGGGAGACCGACGTGCGCCACTGCATGAGTGATCAGACGATCAGAGGGGGGGTGCACGTCACTTGTGCGCCGAGACATACATGTCACCTCATCGCATTGTTGCATTGTATTGAGAGGTTGACCAGAGGATGAACCACAACTGGTAACCGGCTAAACTCGGCTCGCGGCTTTACGCGAGGCAGACACCTGGCGTTCGGCATCCCATGCCAAGCCGCGATACACATCTTGATCGTGATTGATCCAAGCCAAGTACAAATGCAGCAGCAACTGGAGATCTGGAGTGTGTAGCCGACATGTGCCCGCACCGGATATCCGCGCTGCATCCTCTACGTACTTCATGCATTCCGATTGATCGACGCGAGAGAGTCACTTCCGAGATGCCAGACGCGGAGCTAAGGCGGCTCGGCCAGAGTCAGGCAGTGCGGGGCTCCTGGTGTGCGGGGCTCCTGGTCAAGTCAAGGGGCACCGTGTCCTATCTCGGTCGTTGGACCATGAGCGTTCTTCACAAACTGGATCTCATCGTGTGTTGTTCCATCATCGCTCTTCACACCATGTCAGCGACACGATGAGTTCTTGAGAGGGGGAACAAGCACGCCAGCATGTATGCCGCTTACACGGTTCCCACCGCCCAACCTCGTCCGCATGCGCCCATCCTCTCATGATCACGATAGCGGGCGTGGCAGAAATGGAATCGCTCACCGCTCACTGACCGCTCACATCATCACATACGCACACGCCTCGCCCGCCTCCCACAGCTCACTCCCATCTCCCATTTACTCACCACCTCACCAACCTACAGAGCACAGTCTCAATGCCATACGAAACCCCACCCCGCTCCCCCTCCGAGCTCTTCTTCCTCGGCCGCCAAGCCGCCCCGCCCATCCTCCTCGGCCGCCGCGGTAGCCGCGGTAACTGGGTCGCGAAGCGCGCAAACGTCCGCTGGATCAACGACGGGGAGATTGATGAAAATGAGTATATGGAGGAAATTGGGCTGTCTCTCACGTTCCCGGAGCGCGGTACGCTTCGTGATGGGCTTTCGGACCGTCCGGCGGATGCACACCCGGATTCGGACTCAGACTCAGACTCGGATTCAGACTCCGACTCCGACTCGACAGCGGACGACCCTGACAAGATCAAGTATGTCGATATGAACCGCTTCCGCCGCCCGGTCACACCCCCCGTCCCCCGCTGTGGTCAGGCACGCAGCTCGTCCAGGCAGGCCAAGGGGCCGCCCCCCGTGCCTCCAAGCAAGCGTTGCTCTTTGCCCTCGAAGCGCAAGTCCTTCGAGGCGCCAGAGTACCCCCTTCCTCCGAGGGCCAGACGTGAGGCCGAGTACACTCCTCCTCTCGAGCGCAGGCGCAAGACGCCCGAATACCCCCCTGCACTCAAGCGCAGGCGCGAGACCCCTCCGCCCCGCAGACGCCCGCACTCCCCTCCGCGACTCGACACGCCGATCCGCCACCCCGTCTTCGGCGAGGGCGGGTGGAGCGCCGCACAGGACCGCGCGCTGTGGGCAACCATGGTGGGTGTAATAGATGGTGATGGTGCTGAATGTAGATCAAGTACGGCGAGCACCGCAACTGGGCCGAGGTTGTGAGGAACGTGAACGCTGTCGGGCCGCATAAGTCTGAGCACGTACGTCTTATTTGTGGGGCGAGCTGACGACAGGTGTGCAGGGATAAGTGGGCGCGGGAGAAGGCCAAAGTGTTCGGAAAGGGTGTTCAGTTGTGAGGCGGAGTAGGAGGCAAGTGACAAATCTCGTTCCATTGGTGTTCGATTTGGGTGCACACGGAAGATCAGCAAGCAAAGTAATCAGTCCCATAGCGTTAGTCATCCTCGGCGTAAAGTGTATACATGGTATCTATGCAGGGGTATCGGGTATCCTCGTCCTCGCCACCTCGGGCCGCAGCTACTCGATGCCGACCATGCTGTTCTTGAGGGTGACCTTTTCGCGCTCCTGCACGCGCCGCGCCGCCGCCTCCTTGCGGTCCTGCACGTCCTTGACGCTCTCGGAAGATGCGAGCGTGTTGGCCGCGTGCTCGCGGATCGTCGCCCACGGGTTCACCTTGAAGGCTGGGTGGGCCATCACGGCCGGGATGCGGCGGGCGTTGTTCGCACTGTGGTCAGCTCCGGGAGAGGATTACGATCACTGGGAGGGGTGCACTGTGCGGTGAACAAGGCAAGATCAGCGACGAAATCATCCACCTGGATGGACTACTGCCGTCTCTCCCGCCTTGGTTGGCTTCCTCCACTCGACACTCCGCCCACTCGATCCCATACTCACATCTGCTTCCTCCGCGCCTTTTCTCCCACAGTCTTCGCGCTCCCTTCTCCAATCTTCCCGTCCGGCTCGGCCTTGCGCTTCTGAGGGATCTCCACCGCCTTCTCCCGCTTCTTCCCCTTGGTGCTCACGACATTCGTAACCGGTACATCATCGGTAACCTCGGCCAAGGCGGCCGTGATACTGCCAAGGCCTCCCCCAACAAGCTGCTGTTTGGCCTTGCGCTTCTCGCGCCGCAGGTGAGAGCGCGAGTACGGGTGGGCCGCCGCGCCGGCAGCGACCGCGCCGTGGAACACCTTGTCCGCGAACAGCGGTTTCGGCGGCGGCGGCGCAGCGGCCTCGGAGATGGTCTGCTCCGGAGCACTGCCGGGAAGGACCTTTTCGACCGCTTCGGGCGCTGCAAACGCGCGCTTCGGAAGCGCGACTGCCGAGCCGTGTTTCCGCGTCGAGGTCTTGGCTGCGCGCGGCTGCCGTCAGCGGGATTGCATGTTGGCCGCTCACCATGATGGATATGTGTGGTGCGGTTGAGGATTTGTGGATTTGCTAGGTGGCAAATTTCAAGATTTTTGGGGTGTGGAGGGGTGTGGGAAAACCGGCGGCGTGTGACTGGCTGGGCTGGCCGGGGGCACTGCGCTGGGCTGCGAGCAAAGCGGTGGTTTCCGAGTTCTCAAAGTCTTTTGATTTCTGTCCTCCACTTTTCCACTCCTCTCACTCTTCTTGTCACTGTTTACCTTTTTATCGCGACCATATCGCGCACCAACGACGGCTGACGTGTTGGCGAGGACGTGTTTTGCTCTCTGCGAGAAAGTTGCCAGGCTCTGATCGACGCCGTATCCAGCACCCATCATGACTAGGTAAGGTCCTCCTTCCCGCCGACCTTGCCGCGTCAGACCCACCTGACACCCAGCTTCGGCCATCGCCATCTGCTCCGCCTGCGTCGCGTGCCGCGACAGCGGTCTGCGGTCCATGCGCAGGTGCGGACTTCCGCGACGCGGGCACTCGGGATGGATCCGCTGAACCAGCCTCTACCCGCATACATGCTCCGCCCGTCGTCGATGGCCTCCAGCTCGCGCCTCACCCTCGATGCGTTCCTCAACCGCGGGAGCCAGGAAGACATGATCATGTCTGCGCTGAGCTTTGCTGCCGAGGACGAGCTCGTGGCCGCCGCCATCGCCGTCCCATCCAAGGCGAAGCGCTCCGCACACTGGATCGAGCCGTCGGCAGCGTACCTCCGCCTCCGATCGTCCGGCCTGTTCAGCCATCACCTCCAGACGCTCATTCCCCGCATTCGTACACTGTACGCCAACCTCCGGCCGTCGGGGATGCACCAGATGCTCGTGTCGGATCTCCTCCTGAGGAACCCGGACCCGCGCGCGCTGCGGGAGATTCTCCAGGAGGAAGCCGACCCGTCCCATCCGCACAACCCCGGTGACCGGCTGCGCCCCGGCCTCGTCTTGCAAGCGTACCGCACCATCGCGCCAGGTATGCGGAGACAGGTTGTTCCCCGCCTGTCGCGCTCGGCTCTTCTCTGCGTTACGCGCGCGCTGCGTCTGCAGTGCGAGGACGAGGCGCCCGAGCTGCTCTCCGACCTCTTCTACGAGCTCGCACATACTACCAACTGGGAGCCCGAGGGTGTTTGGCCGCTACTCGAGATTGTCCTTCGGCTCACGCAGTTTGGCCACACGCCAGAGGCCCTTCGTCTTCTTCAGTACCCTATCCAGCTGGGCAAGCTTCCAAGCGATGCGTTGCGGGAAGCGCCGACAGGTCACTCACGTGCAGCTGAACTCTTGATCCAATCGACTGTGGTGCGGACGCTCCTATGGTGGGGATTCGATGAACGCGCAATGCGCGCTGTCGACGACCTTGTGGACACGATGGTGGAATCATCCCCGTGGGGTGCAGGTGTGGAGTTGGTGCTCACTGCCTGCCGCGTCGCCGTCCTCACCCCAAACATGCACTCCATCCACTGGGCACGACAAACGGTTTTGCGTCTGGCGAATGACGAACGCTTCCCAGTTCTCTCAAGCAGTACTATCAACCTGCAGCTCGACGCGCTTTCCACCGGTCAGGCGCTCCAGTTCTACTCGCAGCTCCCGGCACGACACGAGCCCCCTTCGCCAGAGCACATTCTCCGCCTGTCGCTCGCCAAACCAACGCGCACCCTCTCGCGCCGTCTAGCTGCTGACCTGAGCCGCACGCCAGGTGATGCTGTAGCCGCTATTCCCGGCATGCTTCGCGCACTGGCATCGGCCCGCATGCTCCGCTTGGCCCGCTGGGCATACGAGGCGTGGGACGCCAGGGACGCCTTCATCGACTCGCCCACCGTCGTTGCACTCGTGCACGCCTTCACCCGCGGATCGAGGACTGCGGAGAATACCGCTTTCGCAAACACCGTGCTCAACGACTATCTCGAGACGACGGGGAAGCGCGTCAGCGCCGTGGATGGCTCGCTTACCGCCTTGCATGCGTATGGTCTCATCTCCAAGCCCAAATCGAGAAAGGGGTCGGCGCAGACGCCTGCAAACGAGGTAGAAACAGAAGGGGACCCGGCCGCTGAGCACGTCAACGTCTTGGTGCGCACACTCGGCCACTCTGGCGCTCTTGAGCGCCTGATGTCTCTCTCCCTCGAGCACCCACTCCTGGCCCACAGGCTCGTGCAGATTGGAAAAGCCCACGGCCTCGTGCTCCCCCCAACAGCCGTGATCATTGCCTCAGCCTGCGCCGCCCGCCACTGGGGTGCCCTGTCCGTCACATCATCCCTCGACCTCACAGCCGACGAAGAGGCGTACATCCAGGTGCTGAATGCTGCCCGGAAATCACGCCGCACCGCTCTCGTCACCCGCCTGCGCGCCGCGGTCGACGCATACCCCGACTCGCCGATGCTCGTGCCCACCGCCGCGGCCGTGCTGCAGCGTCTGGCCGGCATGCGTGCGTGGCGCGAGGGCGCGGAGGTTCTCCCACTCGTGCTCGGCGACGAGACGGTCGAGGTCGCGAGCGTCTTCCTCTCCGCGCTCCAGCGCGAAGCGAGCGGTATTCCAGCGGAGAACGCGCTGCTCGTCGCCCGCGAAGCAATCGAGCGCGTCGAGGAGGATGCCCGCGAGGAGACGGCAAAGGTCGAGATCTTTATTGATGCCGTCGACGGACAGCCTGATGCGGCTGGTGTCCGCGCCCACGAGGCACTGATCGCCGCGCGGGGCAGCGAGATTGCCAAGGCTTCCCGCGACGCCGCGCGAGAGGCGTGGATCGCCCACGGCGCCGCTGTTAGAGAACGCGTTGGCCAGGTGCAGGTCATGGGGCGGACGCTGCTCGAGACCATGTGTGATGAGGTCGACGAGGTGGTGCAGGCGTCGACCTAGGGCACTATCCGTTATCATGTAGGAAGCTTAGCTTTGGCCCAGCTTGGTTGTACAATCATTGCATCACTATAAAGCCCAAAGAAACTAACTGCTCACATATCCTACAACAGAGACACGTACAGATACTTGTTACAACACTGCCTCTTCACTCACACCAGCCAACTTTGCTCCTGGCTTACCATCTGTGCGGTGCTGCGCCACTGCCGCGCGCATCGTGGTCACTAGGTCTGGGAGCTTGTACGGTTTAATCACCACTGCGATGTGAGCGCCGCTGGTCAAACGTACCCATGGCTGTACATACCATTATCAAACCCAGCTGCGCGTGCAGTGGAGATCTGCCCCGGACGCGCGTTGCCCGTGAGCGCAATGACGAGGTTGTGGCGTGAATGCGGAACTTGCTCACTCTGCCTCTGCTCGCGCTGGCGGAGCGTCTGCACGGCCGTGATGCCGTCCATAACCGGCATCTCGACGTCCATGAGGACAATGTCGTAGCCGCCAACAGGGGCGGCATCGATACACGCGAGTGCCTCCTCGCCGTTTGACGCAACGTCGCACTGGAACCCGGCGCGCGAGAGCTGTCGCTTGAGCACCGTCTGGTTGATGAGGTTGTCCTCGACGATGAGGACGTGCAGCGGAGAGCCTAGCTGGTACTGCGCGGCAAAGGCGTCGGACATGCACATGGGCGTAAGCGGCGGGCTGATTACGCCGCTCGCCTCGGCATTGGTAAACGTAGTGACGGGAGGGGAGACGGGGGACAATGCCTCTACAGGCCGGGCTGTACTCTGCAATTCTATCGTCGTCGCGGATTGCGATCCCTGCCGCGACGCCGGGGCCGAGGGCACAGCCGCCCAGTCTGGCGCGGTGGTGCGCGTGGCGATGAAAAAGTGGAAGGCCGTCCCCTCGCCCTCCTGGCTCTCTACCCGGATATCGCCGCCAAGGAGCTGGGTGATTTCTGGGAAAGTTAGAGACGCGGAGCGCTGAGAAAACTCACTCTTGCAGATGAACAGACCGAGCCCAGAGCCGCCGTAGCGGGTGTGAATGACCTTGTTGCCCTCTGCGCATCAGCGGAATGCCAAACTGTAGTACTCACGCTGGAATCTCTGGAAGAGCATGGCCTGCTCGCTGGGCGTCATTCCCGGGCCGGTATCCCGCACGCTGACAAAGAGGTACGCGGGCGTGTCCTCGGACACCTCACTGTCCGCCGGAGGCGCAGCTGTCGCGGAGAGGGAATCGGGGAGCTGGAAGGGGGGCGCGGGGGGCGAGTCGGGGAGAATGTCGCCGCCAGATAGCGGCGCACCTTGTCCTTCGCTCTTGACAACAGCATACCCCCTGGGCGGCTCCCACGCAGCATCAAACTTGACAGTGATGCGCTTGGTCTCTGCGGCGGCCACGAACCGCATCGCATTCGTAACGAGATTCATGACCACCTGGCCGAGACGCACGGGATCCGTCTTGATACCCCGCACGCGCATGCGGTCGAGCGCGTCGCCAAAGAGCAGCTCGAGCTTGACGCCGTTCATGGTCGACTCGCTCGCAAAGATGGAAATGATCTTTTGCGCCTCGAGGCGCACGTCGACCTCGACCTCGTGGACATTCAGCATGTTGAGCTGGATGCGCGCGAGGGAAAGGACGTCGCCCGCGATGCGCTCCTGGATGAGGCCACACTGGTAGATGCCTTGCGTCAGCACCGCTTGGTGAGAGTACTCACTTTCCAATGCCTCGATATCTTGGTCAATCTCCTGCAAGAGTGCCGCTGAAGGCGTAAAGCCTTGCGCACCGGCGCGCTGCAGCTCGTTCCGCAGACCGCAAAGGTTTTCTCTCACGAGCGAGCTGCATTGCAGGATTGCACTCACAGGCGTGCGGATCTCGTGGCTCGTCAGATCGACCAGGAGCTCCTGCTGGCGCTTGCTCTCCTCCGCCTCGATGCGGCGGCGTTCAGCCTCGTGCAGGCGCTCCTCGGCCTCTGTTATATCCGTGCTGCAGCACAGCACGCCCTTGAGCTCGGGAGCCACGAGGTCGAGGCGGGTGAAGATGCCCTGCATGACGCGCCCGTTCTTCCACCGCCACTTGCACGGAATGTGCGCACGCGTGCCCCTGCGTATCTGCCGCCACGCGAGCAGGCACGCGTCGCGGTCAGCAGGCTCGATGCGGTTTATCCAGCTGTCCTTGCTCATTACGACTTGCTCGCGCGTCAGTCCGCTGGGGACGAGGAACGCGTCGTTGGCATACGACACGTTGCCGTCCAGGTCGCTCCGCACAATCGCGACGGGGCAGTAGTCGGAGGTAACGGCCAGTTCGCGGGCTCTGGCGAGATACTTGCGTTCAAGCTTGGCGCGCCGCTTGCCCATCTGCATGTGGAGGTGGACGCGGGCAATGAGCTCGCGGGGCCGGAAGGGTTTCATGATAAAGTCGTCGGCGCCGGCGACGATCGCCGTCGCTGGGGACTCTTCGTTTGTGCATGTGGAGAGAAAGACAAAGGGAATGCTGGAGGTGAGGTCGTTGGCGCGCAGGGCGGCCAGCAGGTCGTGTCCGTCCATCTTGACGAGGAAGAGATCTGAGAGGACGAGGTGCGGCCGGAACTTTTTGTCCGGCACGGTTGCGAGGGACAGTGCTTCGTGGCCGTCGGACGCCTCGATGACCCTGCAGAACGGCGCGAACAGGGCACGCACGTAGCTGCGTATCTCCGAGTTGCTGTCAACAACGAGAAGAGTGTCTGAATGCTCAAACAGGAGCGTGTCGGCCCATCCTCCAGACGACTTTCCGGTGGTGCCACCGCTGCCGCTGCAAATCGTAGAGTTGGCCGTTTCGTCGTCCTCCAAGCTGATGCAGTCAAGAGCTCCCTTTGCCGCTCGCTCGCCATAGCCTCCGAGGACGATTGGATCCGAAGACTGCTTGGTAATGTACGTCTCGTGATGGGCCGGGAAGCTTGCTGTAAACGTCGACCCGCGCATCGCCGTGGTGTGTACAATCTCCGGCTCTCCCGGTAGAGAAAACCGCATCTCATCAGACGTGACGCCCTCCACCGACAATTCGCCGTCGTGGAGCCGAACAATCTCCTGCGCAAGCGCAAGCGACAGCTCCGCCTTGGTATCCGCGAGATCGAGACTGTAGATTCCCTGCGAGAGGACACGGGCAAACGAGTCGGGGACGCCAGGCCCTGTGTCCTCGATGCTTATTACCGCCCACCGCTCGTCGTCGCGCGTCTCGTACCGCAGACGAACGGTGACCGTCCCCACCGCGGTGACCTGCAGGGCCTGGGTGAGCAGGTTGCTCACGGCCGTTTCCAGCAGTGGGGGGTCAAAGCAGACGGGTTCGCTCGTCTGCTCAATGTCCCATACAAGCGACACGTTGCGGATGGTTGCTGCAGGACGGAACATCTGGACGAGCTCGGTTACGAACGGCCCCAGGTCACCAGCTACGAAACGGGGCTGCATGTGTCCGCATTCTATCCTCGAGACGTCGAGCAGGAGATCGACGAGCTGCTGCAGCCTCCAGACGTTGCGTTGGGCGACGCGCAGTTGTTTCTTCTGTATTGGCGTAAGTGCTGTTTGGAGGACTTCATCGAGAGGTCCCGCGATCAGTGTCAAGGGGGGACGGAAGCCGTGAGCGGCGCCTTGGACAAGGTTTGTCCTGGCTCGCACGAGCCGCTCGCGATCCAGCCGTCGTGTAGTCTCCTCCTCGAGCGCGCGGACAGCACCGAGTGAGGAGCCAATGAGACCGCGCAGGGTGCGGAACCACTCAGTGTACTCGGCATCAAGGGGCCTGCGAACATTAACGCCGACAACCAGTAGACCGGCGAGGGTGCTCCCGCTGTCATGTCTGATGTCGCCATCATCGCAATTGGTGAGCAGAGGTAGAAGAACAGCACGGTCAGGCAGCTCATCCCACTTCCTCAAGTCGAATTCCTTCACGATGGATGAGCAGTCGTCAACCGCAACGCACAGCCCGGTGGACAACGCGAGGTCAAAGGGCCACTGCTCGCGTTCATGGCTGGTCACGAAGGCGTGCGACGCGCCGCCCCTGTCCGATGGCGGTGCCGTTAACATGATGTCGACGTCAACCCGCGACGGGGCTCCGGGGTGGTTTGCCGGTACGCCTACCGCGGCTTCGAGCACCAGCTCCACGTTGGCACGAGGGCTGGTGGGATCTGGCGCGGAGACGCGGTAGCAGAGAACAAACGGCACATCGGCAGGGTTACTCTCGACGGAGCGCGCGACGCGCTGGAAAAAGTCGCTCGTGGTGCGTGCTGGCCCAATATTCTGGATGAGGTTTCGCGTCGTCTTGAAGCGCCGCTCAGTGAGCACATCGGCGGTGGTATCCTCTGCGGGACACATTAACCCGACATGGCGATCCTGGTCGCGATCGTAGATCGGATAATACGCCCAGTCAAAGTACATTTCAATGAGGCGGCCCCTCTCGTCCGGCTTGTACTCGAGCAGCGCGTGTTTCTCAGACACAGTCTTTCCCGTCAGGGCGATCTCGGAGCGCTTTGCGTGGCCGGTCCAGAGCTGCGGGCCGAGATCGCGCGAGGGCTTGCCGAATAGCCGGGGGTGGTGATATGATGATCTGGCGTATGCGTCGTTGCTAGCGTCAGCAGGGGATATGAGGGTCCTACGCACTAGATCCCAACGAGCTCGTCGCCCAGGTAGATACTGTAGATGCGGGGTGCGCTGAACATGCCGCGCAGGGCAGTAAGGGCCGCGGTAGGCCACGTCTCGACTGGTCCTAGGGATGTGGCCGCCCAGTCTGTGGCCATGAATAGCGCCTCACATTCTGGGGAAATCGTGTGTGGCAAGGGAAAGGAGAGTCCTCTCAGGATCTTGGGAGGGCGCACCACGTCCGTCAGACTACTAGGGACATGTTCAACGTCTTCCAGCGGAGGTGTCTCGAGGGCGGTACTCTCGCAATGACACTGATGGGGTGGACTCGGGCTGGGCGGCGTTGCGCTCGTGACAACATAGCGACCGGCCCGGAGCGCCGTCTTCGTCAAATGCACAGCTTTTCCGCCGAGGACGAATGGAAGCCCCCTCGTCGTGTCGTCCTCGAGCCAGGCGTGTAACGCCCGGTCTGTCGCCAAGTCAAGTTTGCCACCCCCAAGTGCCTGCGTCCATGGTGTGTTGACATACTCGGTGACGAGCGTGCTCCTGGATCGCGATCTCGGCGCCGTTGCCGCGCCAAGTGGTGGCCGGCTCTGGTCCCATAGTCGGATGATCGCCGCTGGGTAGGGATATACCTGCTGTAAGTCTCTCTGTCCGTGCGATAGCCGTGTGCAGATCCGCCTTCGAACACCGAGCATCGCACCCACCTTGACAAAGTCCGTCAGATGTGGATCGTCGCTGGACATGTCGGTGTGCCGGCAAAGCGGCTCTCTGGGTCACTTTGTTAGGGGCAATGGAGGTGTTCTCGGAAGTGTGAAGAATGGTCAGATGCGTCGAGTGTCTGCTCTTGCGTTGTTGCTGCTGGTGAGAAGATGCAAGTCTGCTGGCCTTACTTGTGCTTTGACGCAGGCGATGTGTGGCGACGCTGCCAGCGCAGAGACAGGGACAAGACACGTACAAGGACAGCACCAACATCTCTCAACAAGGGATCAAGGAGGGAGGTGGGGGCGGATCACGGATAGGCATCGGGGGAGATAGCAAGCAACATCCAGCACTCGTCCAGAACTGCGTCGGGCGCTCGGGCCGGCACCAACACCGAGTGTCAGGCGGGGTTGCACCTCGTTCCACGTCCATTTCAGCCGCGACAGCTGCCGTCCGTGTCTCGCTACCGATCTCGCCTCTTTTTCTCTCTCGCGGGGGGGTCGCGTGTCTGTCTCCGATGCGCAATGTGTCCACCACAAGCCATCGCGCCTCGCGCTTCTGCGACTGCTTGGCAGAAAAGAGATGGACGCTCGACGCCGCCAAGCGATCCGAGCGAACGCCCGGTGGCCGGTGGCGTGGCTTACGGGTCCGGGGGAGCGAGGCCTTGTGATCCTGTGATCTTGGGATGCTGGGCCTTGTGCCGCCTTGCAATACGGGCCACGGGGATATGTGTGCACAATGTGTTCGCGGTGGAGACATGCCTCAACAGGAAGAAGGTTGGATGGCGGACGGGGATCGGATCGATCAGAAGCGCCGCCCGTCCCTCGTTGACCGGGGTCACTGGTTCCTTTTACCCTGGGATTGCGCGGATGGTCGCCCGAGGGAGATTCCTATACCGGAATGCAGGAATATGTCTCAATCCCCCAGAGTGTCCGTGGGAATGGGCACAAGAGGTATGCACTTGGCCGAAGTCATTCCTCAAAACGGCAGAAAAAAAGAGGTAGGTTTGGTTCTGGTTCTGAGATGCAGATATCGAGAGGGTCGGAAGGCAGCGCACGGTGCCGTCGAGGACCGAGCGCAAATGTGGCTCAAGGGAGGAACAACATGGTGGACAAACCAACAGGATCTCGAGACCCGCGAGACCGATCTCGAAGGAGGCGACAGAAATGTGATTTAAGATTCGAGCGCCATGTCGCGGCTAGAGCTGTTTTGGCACTTATTTATACGCCCAGTTCCAAGGTCCAAGGTCCGAAGGTGCAGAGATTGCAAAGGCCAGAGATCGAAAGGGAGCAGGGTTGGTGGCAGTGGCGTTTGCAGGCGTTGTGTTCGACAGTTGCGAGGCGTAGCGACGTGTGGCGCTGCGGCGCCCGATTGAAACCTGGCATCGGGGCCCATATCCGTCCCATCTGCATACCTTCTTGGTCTCTTGGCGTTGCGGGGACCCGGTCGATACTGTCCAATCTGGGGAATTGGGCAATGTCGCGCACAAGTGCCATTAGACACCTTCGACACGTCCACCACCCTTTTCGAAACAAGGATCTCGGGAGCAACAGACTGCACGATGGTTTTTTACGCACTTCATAAACGCGCACGGTTGAGCGCTATGGGCGCTGGGAACGCATGCAGACACATTTAAATTCTACACAGATTCGGAAACGGTGGGTTTGGGGCGGGCGATACGTGGCGTGCGATACGGTATCCTATATCCTACGCATGTCAGCAGATCAGCAGGGAAACGTGGAACGTGAAGGCGTGTCGAACACGGCGACATGTGGCAACTTACAGAAAGCGACATGTCGCCGGGATGAGTAGACTAGCGACTCGATCGGTTGATCACTTCTTGGCATCCTTCTTCGCTCCGCCAGCAGCTGGCTTGCCGCCCTTCGCACCACCAGCGCCATTCCCGCCAGCGGCCTGTTCATTAGCAACAACAAACGGAACGCGGCGCGTCCACCTTTGCGTCTTTGCCACCCGTGGCCCTGTTTGTCAGCTGCTTGCTATACACGAGGCAGCTCACTTTCCACCACCCTTGGCACCCTCCTTGGGCTTGTTCTCAGGCTTCTTGGGAGGCATGTTGAGGAGATTCGGTTCGAGAAGTTTGAGTTACAGCGATACGGTGAACAACAGATGATAAGGTGGAGACAGTAGGAGATGGTGAAGGAAGGCGGATTAAGTATGGCCCGCACAAGACAGCGTCGACGGAACAGGCAGGGAAGACACGATGGTCGACGCTGTCCACAATGGGCATTGCTCGCGCTCTGACGGCGACAACAAATCCCTCGGTGGCTCGTGTATGGGAATCTGTCGCATTGCAGTGTGCAGAGCCCACTCGGTCTCGCACTCAGTCGGCAAAGCGCGCACGCTTCTTCGGCCGGGACTCGTTTTGCCCCTCGGTAACTGGTGTAGGTTGCAGATCTGCAGAAGTGGCTGTCTTCCCATGCTCGAATGACCGCTTTGTGTCTGTGGTCGAAACCGGATCGATTCTCACACCCACGTCCTGCGGTGAACCCGGAGTGACGATTGGAGTAGTGGCCATACTGGCGTTGGCCGATGGGGGGATGACCGCTGCACTTAATCGCTCATACTCTTCGTTCTCGTGTGCGTTCAAATTGGAGCCGAATGGCACGAGTCGAATGGGGAAGGGAGCAGGGTCCGTGTCCTCTGAATACACGAAGCGTGGATTCTGAAACGTGTGAGCTACCAGACTCTGACATGAGACACGAACCTCGATTAGAGAACGTTTGTAGCTCTCCTCCAATGCCACCGAGCGCATTGACGCTTCGCGCCGGATAATGTCCTCCTCAAATGTTCCTTCCGTAACGAGAATGTCGACATGCGTGGGACGCGTTTGGCCGATGCGATGGATGCGCTGAAGCCGTTAGCAATTCTCTCTCCGTCTGGGGCTCCGACGTCCCCACGGCTCACCTTAATGGCCTGGGCCTGTGTGTCCAAATTCCAGATAGGAGACAGGAATATCATGCGCTTGGCCAGCACAAGCGTCAGGCCACGGGCAGCAATCTTGTGGTCGAGGAAGATGACGCGGTTGAGGTGATGGGCAAAGTCCTGAATCGCACGGTTCCTTTCGATCCCGCTCATGGCGCGCACGACGTACACCCTGGTGTCAGTTGGTGGGATGAAGCTGATCAACTAACGACTGCACCCCAACTAGAGTCAGTGCCTCTTGCACATGGGCAATTTCGTCGTATACGCCAAAGACCACAAACTTGTCCGTGATTGGTGAACTGAGGATGGTGCGCACGACAAAGTTGATCTTGGTCGAGTGGCTTGATGAGCGAATAATGGCTGGGAGCGGTCGTGGTGCACTGGAATCAAAGTGGGTGAGGTGCTCAGTTTTCTCGATTAGGGCTGCAACGGCCTTGGCCTTTGGGGTCTTTTTCTTCACCTCCTTCTTGTTGGGAAGCTTAGGGATCTTGGGTATGTCCGCTGCCGCGCCCCTGTCAAGGCGATGGTGACTGAGGTCCGGCGCCGCGCTCTTAGTTTTCTTCCCCTCCTCCCAGGCCTTCGCCTCACGTTCCATTATCTGCAGGAGCTTCTTGCACTGCGGGTGAAATGCGCGTTCCTCCCATCCAATCCGTATGATCTCTGCCAACGACGTGCCGTGCTCGTTGAGATCGCGGAGGAGTTTGAGCGCCATGGCGTCTATGACGGGGACTTGGCTATCTGCCGCCTCAGACCACGCATCAAGAATAGCCGGCGGGAACATGTCCGCCTCGTAGGGCACGGAGACGGTTTCGTTGCGCATCCACTCTGCCCATCCTGGAGAGTCGAGTGCCCTTTGCATGTGCGCGTTGGCCTCCCGCACCGCATCACAATGCTCCTTTGATGGTCGCTTGCGTTCCAAAAAGGTGTTGTTACGGGTGATGGCGCCCTCGAGGTCCATCGTTGCGGATGAGAACCAGAGACACGCAAGATGGAGATTGGTCACCACCTGGTTGAAGGCCTCGGTGTTGCGCGGGTGGAGAAAGTAGTCTTGATCCTCAAAGTTACCTGGAGGTCAGACTCAGTGACGACTGCGACTCACTCGTGTAGACATTACTGACGACGAGCGCGGTAAGGGCGTTGTATGTCAGCTGCTGCCAGTGCGTGAAATGCACTAGCTGAACAGACAGACTCAAAGGCGGCACGTGGGTTTCTTCGTTAATAACGCCAGGCCGGTGCTTTACCATCGTCGCAGACATGATCTCACGGATACGGTTGACCGAGCCGACTTCCGGCCCGTTCGTGTGACCTCCTCCGTGTCGCAGCGGCTTGGTGACAAAGCGGAGAAAGTCGTCGTGCTGGAAGAGGTCTGCGGACAAGAAGCCCTGGAGCATCTTGCCAATCCGCACAACGTCCTCGAAGTCCTTGTTTCCCCATGGGTTTATTTTGCGGGAACTGGCCGAGGGATTGAACTGGAGAAACGACCGCTCCGCGTCTTCCGTACCTTGCTTTAAATGTCGCCCAGGAGCTGCAATATGAGTTCAGGACGGTAGATAGCAACTCACTTCCGCTTACGATCCATCGGCGTTCAACACTCATAGCCTTGGCTAAACTCGTGCTCAGACTGGCGAGGTTGTAGGCGTTGCTGCCCTCGTCTGAGAGTCAGCAGGCGTCTCCGACTGCAACAAACCCAAAATGAGCCGCTTCCACCGTGCCTTCATAAGCTCAGTGTCGTACTGGCCTATTTCGTCTCTCTTTGCTTCCTTTTTCCATTCTGTCAAGTCAGTGATCGTGCGGATCTTGCGACGCACGCTCTACGCTTAACAATATGACCTAAAGATTAGCAACGTACAATTTTCTCGCGCAGACGAGGATCGCCCGGGCCCTCTCGGCCCTCTTCAAGGAATACTCACATCGTAACGAACAAGTTGTTCGACAGGTAACAATTGCGGTACCTTTTTCCCAACTTTTACCAATGTGTAAATCTTTAACGCTCCCTCGGCAAGATGCGTCTCGGCTTCGGAGAGCCACTGGTCAACCAGGATCTGGGGAACAACAATGATGGTTGTCTGGGCTAGTATCCACCGCTCGGGGGGTATCTCGGCCCGAATCTTCGCGTAGCGGGGTAACCGCGGCGGAGGAGGGAAACGGTAGTACAGGCACACGCGGTTGTTGAGGAGCTCCTGACTTGACGGACTGACGGGTAGTTGTAGAGTGTCCGCCGCCCCGGGATTGTGGAGCGTGATCAGGTCGGCACACATGGACGCGAGTGACGGCGTGCCCGTTGCGTTCTCGTGGGAGATGCCTATACCATCGCGCATAGCGGCAGCAGATGCGGTCGAGTACTCTCGCAGCGCAACATCGGTGTACACGGCTGATATGTCGACTGCTCCCTTTGGCGGTCGCGTGGGCTGGTGCCGAGATGCAAGGACGAGAGCGAGGCACATCAACGTCTTTCCCACACCCATCTGTTCGCACAAAATTCCGCCCTGCGGAAGCGGGAATCGCTCTGGATATCGGACGAACCGCATGTCCTTGAGATCCACATAGTACGGCTCCCCAGTCTCGATATCGGTAAAGGGCGTGTATTGCGGACTGAGGAGTGTCCCTGGCTGACACTCCATTTGCAGCATGCGAGCAACTGAGCGCTGAGAGTTAGCACTTACTTCTGCATCTCCAGCTCACAATCTGGTACTTGTACATCAGCGTGTTGACGCCCGGAACGTTGTCGTAGTTGGCCAAGGCAGTGAACATCTCGTGGTCGCCAAGAAACTCGCCGGGCTCAAATCGCGGCTCGGGTGGCGAGTCGATGAGCGCGTACAGGTCCTGCATCCCCGTGCTCTTCTCGTCTGTCTGGATAAATTAGCCGCAATTCAACAATGCAAGGCGTAACTGACCGAGTCTCGTAGCATTCTGCCTCCTCCCTCTCCATCGAAATCCTTCTCGAGAAGGTCAAACAGCCGCCTTACTAGCTTGACGCGCTTTCCCTTCGGCCGCCACGCGACGCCGTCGCTGGGTTGAACTCCAACACGAACAAGGACGGAATCATCCTGTCTCCGGGTCCACAATCGCAGCTCTGAATCCTCCCCAGAGGCCAAGTCGCACGCTTCGCGGATAACGTCAAGTCTTTCGTCCGGCTCAGGTGCCCAGAGTTCCGGCTGTCCAAGGGCGTCGATGACTTCCGCCGATATCGGCACCCACCCAGTCTCCTCGGTGGCGAGAGTCGGTGCAGCCCCGCTCAGCCGCAGGGAGACGACCCCTAGCTGTATGAATCGATCCATGTCAGGACGAGGGCGGCCATGGATGCGTGGATGCACGAAACGAAGAAAGTAAAAGGATGAGAGATGGTAGGAACGTTTACGCTCGTGGCCATGATGTTACCTCTTTGACTGGCAACAACATCTCAGGTGGGTGGAGATGAAATCGCTGCCGCGTGCCGTGCCTGGGTGAAGACCTCCACTTTGCCACTTGAAACTGGATCACAACCGATGATTAACGGATGCAGACAAGACATTGTGAGATGGGAAATGGGATAGATATCGAAGATCGGGGAGAAGCAAGACCGGGATGGAGCTCGGATCACGTCAATCCCGGCGATCCTGCTTCTAGAAGCTAAACACACGACCACAAGAACATCTTCATTTTTGGCATCTTGCCTGCTTTTTTGTTATCGCTCCAGGATATCCACTCTAATGTACATCCGTCTTGACGACAACGACATGTCATTTGACGGTGTAGTCCGAGAGGCCGAGAATGTAGCAGAGAGGTGGCCATCTCCGACATGCCAGTTGGAGTCCAAGTAACCGGCGGCCATCCCTCTCCTGTGGACAAGTGGGGCCCGTGCAACCCCAGAGAGATCAACCATGCCGGCTGACCAGATGACCGACGAGGGTGGTGGGTTTGTCATCAATCCTCGACCATCGCAGCATCCGATTCCCTTCTAAAGTCTGCATCTGCATGTCTTTCTTGGACGGCATTGCGCGCACATCCCTATCTCTCACCCGCGGTCTTCGTCTTACACGTCCAGCAGTTGCTCGCATTGTTCCATCCGCCGTTTCCGTTCCACGCTACGCCCACCCACGCCTCGCGTTTGAAACCCAGCGCCGCACATTCATCATGCAGCGCGATATTGTAAAGTACGCGATTCCTCCAAACATCAACTGATGATGCAGCTTCTACTCGGGCCAGCCGCCGCTCAACCGTCTCTCCTTTATGCGCAACGATGCGGAGAAGCTGAACGGGTTTCTCCCCAACGCAAAGTTCCTGCTCTTCCGGTGAGTAATCCACCCTACGCGGCCTGACGATCCAGCAAGGGCAACCCCCTCATGTCAACGGGGGATAACAGCCGCATCCTCTTCCTCACGTACCCCCAAGTTGAGGCGTACCTCGGCGGCCAGTTCGGCACCGCCCCGCCAGAGGTCACTGACAACCGCGCAAAGAAGGTGTGGGAGAGCGTGCGTCTACCAAACACGCTCCCGGGCCTGGTGTTTGTCGGCGTAGATGAGCGCGACGTGGCGAAGAGCGAGGACCTGAACAATCCCACCGGCGTGCCGTATTTCGCCCTCGACGCGACCAACCTCGGCTTTGACACGGCAGCAGTAAACGGCGAATGGGGCGAGTCGCGCGCGAGCGCGGCCCTCATGTCGCCGTGGGAGGCGGGCGTCTTCGCGTCCGCGCGGCCGCTCATTGACTGGAACGGGCGCCATCACTACTGCCAGGCTTGTGGCTCCAAGACGTATTCGCTTTGGGCCGGGTGGAAACGCGCGTGCATCACCGCGATCGAACCCGTCCCCGGCAAGAAGCCGTGCTTCTCCACGACGGGCCTTCACAACTTTTGCTACCCGCGTACTGACCCCGTAAGCTGGATGAGATGACGGCTGCAGCTGACGTCAGGTCATCATTATGGGGATTCTTGACCCCACGGGTGACAAGATGCTGCTTGGCAGGCAGAAGGGTTGGCCGAAAGGTGAGTCTGAAGTGTGTTTCATTCTCGGACCACTATCTAACAGGATACAGGCTTCTACTCCTGTCTGGCGGGATTCATCGAGCCCGGAGAGTCATTCGAGGAGGCAGTCCGCCGCGAGGTCCTGGAAGAGGCGGGCATCGAGGTCGGGCCGGTATCCTACTCGTCGTCCCAGCCATGGCCGTACCCCTCGAGCCTGATGGTGGGGTGCTTTGGCCGCGCGCGCGAGGGCCAAAAGATCCGTCTTGACCTGGACAACGAGCTCGAGCACGCAGAGTGGTACCCGCGCGAAGTGGTCGCGCGCATGGCAACGACCAAGGCCGGCAGCCACTTTTCAAAGGGCGACTTTAAGCAGCTCGACAAGTCGTCAAAGGGCAAGCTCGATGTCGACGGCATAGCGTGCGAGCACGTCGTCGACCCCTACGCGTCGTTTACCCGCATGCCCCCCGAGACGGCCATTGCTGGACAGCTCATGCGCCAATGGGCCCTCGGCGCGCACGCTATCCATCTGGTTAGCAATCTCTAGTCTGAATATCCCGGGGTCCATTCTTAGCGGCGACGTGTGATGAAGCTGAGCAGAGTTCTTTGGAGTCAGATGATTGCTGTCTACTGATTGTAACTTGACAAACACGTTCAGAGCCTCTAACGCTGTTTCCTATCAGCTGGTACTCGGATATACCCCACAGGCACCGTGAGACGAGCTCCACAAGCTTGCACCGTGTGTGTCAACGTCAACCCGGACGACGTCTTCTCGTTAGATTTAATGCCCCCGGAAGCTAAGCCTACAGTAATCTCCGAGCTGCCACCAGCCACTCCACTTGAAGCGTCTCTGGCTTCTCCGACGTCGGAGTACAGGGTTTCGAGCTACCAAACAGCGGCTCCCGGTGCGGCATATACATGTACTGCACATTCCCTCGGTACGATTAACGCAGCCGAACGGAATGCAGATGTGTGAACAGAGTGTGCATTCCGTGGTGTGGCGTCCCAAGGCAAAGCGAAACGTGAATCATGCTGTTCCGAGAAGGCTTGCGCTGCGGAATGTGTACTCCTCCCGATGGACTTTATCGACAGTAGAAGGATTGGAACACGGCTTGCGTCGTCGTCGTCGATGCGGAGAATATTCAAGATGAAGATTAATCAAGAGGCACGCGAATGTGTGGGGAACTCAGCCCGAATCGTCCGGGTTTGGGTGCCTGTACTGCTTGTTACAGTGTACTGTACAGTGTGTATTGAGGCCGTGGCGTCAGCCTTCGCTGTCTCGGCTTACTCTCTAACAGGATCACTCACGAAGTCAGCTGCTGGAACCCATCACTGCGCCTTGACAACTCGGTCCCTACGATGGACTCGCGCAACGTGAAGTTCCAGATGAAAGACGAGACCATAGAGGAAGTATCACCAACGTGGAAGACGAAATTTGGTCCTCTTACTCGCAGTTATCTCGTTGAGGGGTAGCCCTCATCGCAGAGCGCTCGGGGCGACGACAACGCCCGGAAGGTCCGTAGCTGTCAGGAACATGGATTACGCCCAAGGTACACAGATCTGCCACTCCACTTCTCCAACGTTAAACGTTCGTTATCGTGTGCGGCGACGACAACGGCTGCGCCTGCCATCTCTGCATCCTGGAAGTGTTGGCACCCCGTGCGCGTGTGTGTGGTTCAACCTCCTTTCAAGCCCCTACGATGTTGACCTGAGTCTTGAACATCAACGTTGCTACAACACTGCGATGCCCACAAGGACTGATGGACCGAGTACGCGGCCGACTTGCTCCAAACAACAAAGGAGATGCCAGAACAACAAAGCCCTCACCAGGTGTGCCAAACAGTTGCCCACCATCGACCTCGTCGTCGACCCCGAACCCCGGCAGGGACTAAGCACATTCCGGGGGTCACGGCCTCTTGCTCGTCGATGGTTGGCCGCTGCTCGTCGGGTGACCCGCCACACCTAATATGCACTCCCACTCAACCCAACACACACCACAACGCGGACCACAACACACACTCCGTGCAGAGTAGCCTGCCGCTCTGCCGTGTTGACCTCCGCAACTCTCAGTCACCCGCCGGCACCCCAACGCCCCCACAGCGCACTCCACAATCCCCGGGAACTGTCCGCCACCTCCGCCGCGTCCGCCTCTTCGTCCCTGTCGATCACTTCTGGAGGCGTCCAGCTAGCCGCTGGAGACATACACTGCGGTCCGCAGACGCTGTGGAGGCGAGAGCGACTTGTGTGACCTGTGTGCGTTGCGCGACATCTGTTAAAACCCGAAGGTGGGCCGGGAAACCTTGTTTGCCCGGGGATCGTCTGAGAGCCGTTAGCGTCCGTTTTGTGGCTGCTGATCGTCAGGTGCCGATCGCTCTGCCGAAGCCAAGCCGCCGATCGCCCCCGGCCGGCTGATCCGCTGATCCGCTGATCAATGAGGCGTCGAGGGCGCAAGACGTGTGTGCATACATGCGTGTACGTGGGTGATTGCAACCCATGCAAAACCCTGCAAAGTGAACAGGATAACAGGATAGCAAAAGTCGCCAAGATGTCACACTACACTCGTCGAGTATCCGATCGTGATCCAGCTGGCCGGTCGCCGGCCGGTTCCCGGCCAGTTGCCGGCTAGTTGGCGAAATGGAAAGTTGCAGCCGTGTAAGCTTCAGAGTTTGGTCACCGCCATGTCGCATCTGCAGGTGAAGAGCATGGCCCGTGAGGAGGAGGGAGATGAAATAAAGTGTCCGAAACTGATTCTGTTGCAGGGCGACGGCATGTATTTGGGGACCGAACGGCGCACAAGTCATGCAAGGCACCGATTGCAACGACAGGCAATACGGCAATACCCCCCACCCCCACCCCCATCCTCTGATCCCTGGAGTCACGACAGAGGATACAACCTGAACATATCCTGCGCATACCCTGACTGTGTGATGGGCGTACCACAATGTCCGCAAACCCTAATGGGTCCCATAGAATGTCCTCTTGCGTAAGCCACAGCTATACGGGTTCGACCATACCGCGCCCCCTGCTTCGCACCGCAGAATGGGTTTGCAGGCAGGTAGCTCAGAAGCTCACAAAAGGGCTGTCACGGTCGTGTCTGCTTTTTTCCGATTTCGGCCCCCGCGCGCATAGGTTTCGGGTGGGCGGGAACACTGTAGTCCAGGATTATGGGATGGTGAATTAACCACCCCGCCCGTCCCGACAGAAACGGCAGAGTGCACCTTGTGAGCTGCCGAAGGGGACCGAGGGGGGCCGATTGGAATAAACAGTTTGTTGGATGTGGGGCAACGCCTTGTTCGTCGGATGTAAAGCAAGGTTCAGTGGTGGCCAGCGCCGACGGACTAATCAAACAACAGCCTTTGTTCAAAGTCTGTCAGCAAGACACCCACATGGACACCTCGCTATAGTCATGGCTGACAATGTTCGGCGCCGCCGGTGTACTACGGGACGAACAAGTATCTGTCCTCGCTGCCTCTGTCGCGATGGATCACGAGTTGCACGTTGACGAACTTGCCGAGCGACGGCCATGATCCGGCAGTATACCAAGCCATGCCTTGGCTGCTGTTCTGAAGACAAGGTTTCTTGGCGAGGCAACGGTCTTGAGCACCAGCAGCGGATATCGACATCCGCCACGGAGATGCCGCTGAAGATCAAGATTTCGCAGATAGAGCACTCCGCTCCACGGAGAGTGTTCGTTTATCTCGCCTGTCGATGTGGAAGACAATTCGGACTTGTGCAGCGGTCCGGGGTGTCCAAACTCCCTCCCAAGGTTTGGCACTGCCCTGTATGCGCCTGTGCGTCAAGTTCCTGAACGTTATCAGATGGGACCACTGTAGGAGGTAAGCTTTGTTGTCGAGTGGCCCACAGCCACACGCGGTGCGCTGGAGTCGCAAGCTAGAAGTATGTACGCCGGTGCGCCGCGCTGCGCCGCTGCCGAACCCGTCTCACCCGCCGGGAAGAGCCCAAGTACGCAAGTCCGACGTCCGACCGGAGGTATGTCAGGCATGCGCTATTTTTGATGGCCAATGGAAACCAGGGGGCCAAGAGGAGGCGGAGGCTTGCAGATCACTGCCGAAAGCTTGTACACCGTTCGAGCCAGCGGCGCCGGTTAGTACCACGGCGACGGCGAACCCAATAATGAGTAAGACGGGAAGCTTATTCCAGCAGCAGTCATGAAGCTTTCGGGTCGGACGCGCCGACGTAGGAGATGGTCTCCAAGATCGGCGCCCTCCGTTCGTCGAGTGCGTCGTCGATTAGAGTTAGTCGATCAGTCTTGATTCTGCTATGTTCCTCAAGACGCCATCGGACGGAGATCTACAATGCCTCGCTGATCGCTGAGCGTATGGTTCGGATGTCGACTACGGCCCCACTGATCCCACTGATCCGAATTCAGGCCAGTCGGAATTTGTGTCCGTTCCCACCCATCCCCACCTGGTGTCAAGTCAGACCACAGTCTCAGGATCCACTAGCCGTGCACCCGGAACAAGGCCCATGCACGCGATAGAAACGGTCACAGGGTAGATGGAATCCTTGGGATGCTGTGGTTAACGATGCCTCGGTTCCTCAAAGGATCAAAGTGGGGTACGCGACGGCGGGGCATGCCACTGATACGGACATGAGTTGACTGGACTGGCCACCGGAGTACGTATTAAGGAACGGCGATGGTTTGTGGCTCCGGATAGTGACGAACCTTTGTTTGTACAACTTTGTAGACTTGTGCCTTTGTCCGGATCCGATTCTCAATCTTCGGGCTTCGACACAATGTCTAGGAAAACAAAAAGAGCAAAAGGGCCCCAGAGAAATCGAGGAATCGCTTGGAATCGCGACAGGAATAACAACAGTACAATACAGCAGAGGGCGATGTACAGTATCACATTGGACCTACCTTGCCCCACGTCTCGGTCTGTGCGCCCCGCGCCACGGTTCCAGTTCCTCCCAAGTCTCTGCCTGGTCCCCAGACATTTGCCAGAGACAACCAGTTGCAACGCGGGGCGACATCGGGTGGCGTCCAACAAGCCACGGGGCTGCGCTTGTATCTCGCTAAGTCTCGAGCAGAGTCGAAGCTGCTCCGTTTCGTATCCATAAGCATCATTGAGACACCTGTTCTGTAGTGTCCTGATGCATTCCATACAGCCCCGAGGAGGGAAAGGGACAATGGCGGGCCCAGACTGAGCTAGAACAAAGGGAACAGCCTGCGCGCAGCTACGCCTCCCTTCGCGCTCGACAATGAATTATGAATCAATACAGACCGTTTCTACCCTGTTAGAGACTGAAATGGACCAAGACGATGGAACAATTCTATACGTAGCGTGCATTCAACGCGGGTCAGAGTTGGGTTTGGACTATTCGAGTCCCAGGTACAAGAAGGCCGGTTGTCATTCTGTGGATGCCGACGCACAGACTACGCGGGACACACGCGTTTCTTTCTAATTGTTTTCGGACACGGTGATGAGGTGATCGCTTGTGGAACCTCAAATGGGAGTGGGTCGCGTGTTCCACGCTGTTCATGGTCTAAAAACGCGTTGGGATGATGTGGTTGGCCTGCCTCGACGTGCGTGCAGCGAAGAATCCGGAGTAGTGGGATAGTGGGCCGTGGGTTTGGGACTACAGGATCGACACGCAGATCGCCCAGGAAAGCAACCCTAGGCCGAAGCAGGGAGTGCAGCGTTCCAGATGTTGCGACGCCCAGAAACACAATGCAGCATGTTGTTCGGCGATCCGGTGATCCTGTGATAGTGTGGACGTCGGGAGTGCATGGTGGCGTGTTCGGGCATGGTTCCGGGTCCCGTCATGAAAGTCAAGCGCGGCCCGGCGGCTGGCATGGCATACCTCGTCCACCATGGCGACCATGGCCACCATGGCCACCACTGACTCGCCGGACTGTTCTGGCGCTTAGCGGAGACCGGATATCAAGAAGCAAACTGTATCGTGGATGCGACGTTCACGCAGACTGCCAGCAATAGGTAAAAATAAAGCTTTGGGAGACGACTCCGGTGTGTCCGGCAACCAGGGCCGCCATGCACCGACAACCTCTGGTTTGCGCGATTTTGCGAAACGGAAGCCCCGACCAATGGTCTCCCCGTCGCTGAGTGCGGCGGTGGACTGGATACCAGGAATCGACGCTTCCAGTGGGGGATGACAGGGATGAGCCCGAGCCTGAGCCAGAGCCAGAGCCAGAGCCCAAGTCCGAGCCAGAGCCAGAGCCTGAGCCACGAGCCTGAGCCAGAGCCTGAGCCTGAGCCACGCATCCAAGGGATGAGCCAGAGCCAGAGCCAAACGAGCCTCATGACCTGGAATAGAGTTCCTCAACGCATGTTACCAGGAGCCCACCATTGGCCATTCGGTGCTGGGCACTCGCGGCGAGGTCACGGTCGTTATGGCAGCGGCGATAGTTGGATTAAGAGGTGTTGCCACAAACTCCCTGCCATTTCATTTCATGCAGCTTGTAGCGGACCAGCCACTTTGTAGGAAGCGCCGAATCGTCCGAAGCGGGGTCGAGCAAACTTCTGGCCTCTGCACTGTTTTGCACCACGACCAAAGGAATAGCCGCCTTGAGTCGTGAGCATGCCGTTCGTGGCTGTGGCGGTGATGCAGTCGAATGCTTCTCTGGTTCATTTTGTTCCATTGCATGGATGCATTGATGGTTCTTGCCAGCACATGACTCTGCCAGCACATGACGCGGACCTGTGCACGGATGTCCGTTTGTGGTCAAGTGGCAGCCTCATAGGACTTTTTTGATCGAGGTGGCGGCGTCGTTGGCAGTCGTCGTGAAGAGCAGTCGCCAGCTGCTGCAAACTCTCAATGCGGCACACCGGAAAAGTGATCGCTGCCATCATCCTGCATAAGGGCTGATGATGGGCTGTCACACATTTTTCTGTCACGCAGGAGACCCGCCCTGATGGTGGTTGTGGTGGGTGGTGGACAAGTGAGCTTGCGACTTCGCGACCTCACGACCTCGCTCTGCCGCAGCGACGACGTTTGGTCACTTTAGAAAACTCTAACATGAAGGGGCGGGGCAGAGGGATGCGGGAATGCAGTGGGATTAGTGACTGTCCGAATTCGAACTAGAGTTTTGTGCTTTCGGGCCCCGTCTCGACCCCGTCTCTCCTCTGCCAGCAGCTAGCAGGCTAGTCGGAGTTCGTACGAATACAAATGTTGAGCGCAAGAGCTTAAATGACAGGTGTTCCAGGATTAGACAAGCCATATGGGACAACTTTACCAGCGGCATTCAGGAACCTCTCTGGGAGGAGGGGCTTCCGCAGAACACTCGCGCGCGACGCATGAATCCCATCGCGATCCTGTCAATTTCGGGCAGCGGACGGAGAGTGGAAAAACCATCATCGCGCGGAATTCCAACATAACGGCCAAGGCCTGTGAGGTGGGCCCGGCGGGGTCGGGCACGACAGGGAAGTCCAGCCGAGTCCCGACTGCAGGCAAAGGGGACCAACGAAGGGGGTCCGCAAAGGGGGGAGGTGGGAGGGCGGCCACTGGCCACAGGAATGGAACCCGATTGCGCAAGGTTCACTGGTTCACTCTCCCCCCTCTCATCTCCCCTCCCCATCCACACCCCTTCCACACGTACGCACGCCCCGGATGCTTACTTGCGATGCCCTCAGGTCTCCTGCCGCCACCGTCCCTGGACCCTTGGCTGGCGTGCGTGCACTGCTCCTCTGTCTCTCCCTTGGCCTTCACCAGCCGCAGTTTCTTCTTTTTTCCTCTTTTTTTATGTGATTTAATTTTTCCTGGCAAGGGAGGTCACGTAAGTCCTTTTGAGTCTGGCAAAAGGTCGGCGGCTGTCCGCCTCTCTCTCGCTCTCGCCTGCCTCCCTTGTGCCTTGTGGCCCCCTCCCCGCGCGCGCCGCCATCTCCATACCGCCACCACCCAAAGGCAAGCCCAGTACGCCTCCAACACCACCCACCCAAACCCAAGATCAAGCTCCGGCTACGCCGCGACAGTTCTTGTCGTCCCTCTCGCTCACTGCCCTACCGGTTCTCGTCGCTGGTGGGGGATCTCTTGGTATATAGGTCCAGCGTGTCGCTCGGCGTACTTTTCCCCATCCACTAGCACCAGCATCCACCACCGCGAGCCATATCACACACCAGTGCCTCCTCGCTTTGACGTTCACCATCGCACTCTACCACCCGCGCACAGTTCCAGACTGGCTTTGATAGCCATCACGACCTTTGCTCGCTGCCATTTACGACCTTGACCCTCTCGACGCGTTCTCCATCAGCCATCTGAATCTCATCTTCATCGCTCGCCATGTCTCTCTACCCCACCGGAACACCGACCTTTACGCCCAGGGCACCCTGCTTTGAGGACCGCATTCACCCCGCCTCGCTGGAACCCTGCGGCGAGCACGACCCCGCCCTGCTCGACTACATTCGGTCAGAGGTCACCCCGGAGCTCATCAGTGAGTACTAGAGATTACATCACACCCACAGACCCATGGTTCCTTGTCCACATAGGGAGGATCTGTGTGTGAATGGGGAGATGATTCTGCGGATCACCGCTCTGCCACACCCACACCCGTGCACATTTGGTACTAACCATCGCAGCATACATCTCGCGCACCACCACATCTGTCATCCAGAGCTCCACTACCATCGACCTCTCAAGCGAGGAGATGCGCTCTTCTGGCCTGCCGTCGTTGACAACGTTCATCTCGGTTGTCTGCGAGCAGTCCAACGTCCAGGTGCCCACCCTCCTGGCTACCATGGTCTATCTTGAGCGTCTCCGCACACGCCTCCCCCGTGTTGCTAAGGGTACGTCACATCGTTTGATTCCTGACTGACGCGCCTTAGGCATGCCCTGCACTCGTCACCGTGTCTTCCTAGCAACCCTCATTTGCGCAGCAAAGAACCTGAACGACTCTTCGCCCAAGAACAAGCACTGGGCAAAGTACGCCCAGATGTTCTCCCAGGCCGAGGTCAACCTCACGGAGAAGCAGCTTCTTTACCTCCTCGACTATGACCTCTCCATTACCGAAGACGAGCTTTGCCACTATGCCTCCCCTTTCCTCGACCAGTACGGCTACGAAGAGGAGATTGCGACCCCCACCTCGATCGTGTCATCGCCCTGTCTCCCCGTTACTCCTCGTCTCCCAAACGGTCAGGTGCTCGAGGGGCCTGCCAAGGCCGGCACTGTGGCTGTCCCCACCATCCCTTCCACTACCGAGTGCTATAACATCCCCCCTTACTCGCTGGATCGCAGCAGCTCTACATCGTCCCTATCGTCGCGCTTGGACGGGCCCATGACACCACTCTCCATCTCGCCAATGACATCTGAAGCTTACACCCGCGTAAACGCTCTTCGCGGGGCCCGGGTTGCCCACTCACACTCTGAGCCGGTAATCGTCTCGGCCAGCTCTTCGCCATACGTTGCCGCCGACATGAAGACCCGTGAGGGCACGGCCGAATCTCGTGATTCCCTCGTTAGCCGACTGTTCAGCCGTCGACCCCTTCCGGCAGCGTAAACACAAACAACAGCCCACATACAGTATCCTATCTCACTACGACACCCATGAAACTCCCTCTACCGGTTGGCTGTGCCACCATCCTGAGGCTCTACACCAACGACCATTATCACACTACAGCACCACGACATCACGGTTGATGACTCTTGACGACGGGCCGTGCTTTCATGCACTACACATACACTCCCATTGTACTATACGAGCATAATACACATACGATACACCGATCAGTCGGTACACACATGCATGACGATATCTTGATGCCCACGGGACACTGAAGAACACGCAGCGAGGCGACTAGCAACTGAGGTCCCTAACGTTTAGACCAAGCTACCAAGACAGACCAAGCTAATACGACCTGTCCGTCCCTTGATCACATGAACCCTCTTCAAGGTAACAGGGGCTTATCCATCACTCTCACGGATGGTAGGGATGGCGAGTAGCTAGTAGCCCATTCTGGTCGCCTCCCGCGGACACCAAGACAACCTGACGTGCACTAAGAGTTTCCCCTGGTGATCGCGTATCCATCAGTAGTGCACCAGTGCTCGTCGCCATCTCTGACATGCTCTTCTTGCCTTAGGTTGTTGGGTGGAGCGCGCAGGGTACAGCCTAAACCTAACAATAACAAGTGCACCATTGGAGATTGTGCTCCTCAGCAATACAAGCGTTCGGTCCGCACAGGCCCGGCGATCCGCAATGTTTCGCCCTCGCGGTGCGCTCGGGTCCCGACAACATTGAACTTTGATCAAACTCTGTGCTGTATGACGCTTGGAGATGGATAGTGGGAGTGGACGGGAACGGCAACCCGGTGGCCGAGACGGGATCAGAGAGCGCGCACATGGATGCCTGGCGGTCCCAGCGCAAGCTCGCAAGCAGCACGGCGAGACCGCAGACGATGGACACGTATGTATGTACGTTCGAGATGAAGAGACCGTCAATATGTAACGCTCTCCGGAACTGATTGCATCAGTGGCGGCCAACAGACATGTGCCGCACAGGTGTACGTACCCACCGAGGGGCCAGGACAGGAGTCGTGCGGCAATGGGATACCGGGCAAAACAGGTTCGAAAGACCCCACTGGCCACTGCTTGCATCATCACTACACCCAGAACCTTGCACCGCCATCGCCGTACCGCACGCAGGGTGCGATCCGCTTCAGAGAAACATGACAGATCACGGGTATGGACGGGGATGTTTCCTGGAACGGGCGCTGTATGGCCTGTATGTACGCGGCTCATGTGGCCGAGGACAGTGCACACCCGGAACCCAGTCCGCAGCCCGTGCAGTACGTATGTAGCCGAAGCCTGCAGGCGCACAGTTACATTTGTTAGTACCCACTACTCATGATGCCGTGAGCGGTAAACCATAATTCCTAGCAAGAAATACACCAAAGGACAGCCAACCACCAGGATCGCAAAGGCCGCGCTGCCAGTATCATGTGCCATTTGGCCACTAGACTGCCGCGTTTTTTTGCACTATCAGCGTTACACATTACAGGACTACAGGATTACAGTAGAATTGCATGCCGACGGCTGACAACGTGGCGGCTACATAAGTCGCTGCGCGACGTAGCTGCCTTAGCGACCACTCGAGAAGTCCAGGTCCAAATTGAATCCCAGCCCGTGTTCAAACCTACTTTGCCCAGGTATCTAATTCCGGCATTCACGCCTTTGGGGAGTGAGCTGTTACGTTAGCCTGCTAGTCTGGTGAGTCTGTTATTAGTCTGTTTCTTTGATAGTTTGCTGGTCTGATAAGCTGCGCAATCGCGGGACTTATGGCCGGTGACCGGATCTACAACGATCGAGACGGACAAGGGACCTATGCCCGCATCTAGCCGCTGAACAGAGGGATTGGGGACTTTAGGCAAAATTATCGCTTGGACAAGGCAGAACCAACGGCGTGTTCACCGTAAGGCCGGAAGACTGCAAGTTGCCGCGGAGTACTGACGATTCTTTCGGCCTTTTCATGAGCGTGACGCGCTAACGGCCTTCGGGCCAGCAAGGTTTGTGGTCGCCATTGATCACGACGCATGCGTTGTCGAGAGACAGACTCACTAGAATTGTAAGGGATCCGGGCTAGTGGGAGCTATTCGCACACTCGTCGTGTTACGGGAAGAGCCCAGACCGCCGCAAGCTGGTGCAGCGTACTGTAGCCTCACCAAGCCACGGATCGTCCATCGGTGATCGGACGCCACGCAGCGGAGTCGGGAATGGGCGAGCATGCTGACCATTCTATCGGCTCTAACATTCGTGTTGCGATTGCGCTAGCGTCTGCCCGGCGGCTTGCTGCTCATCCATGTGGGTGGGCCAGCCAGGGGCGGAGGGGAAGAGGTGCCCGACCCTCGTAGCGTTTGAGGGTGGGCAGATTGCATGTGTGCGTATCATCTCCAGTCTATAGCTATTCGATCAATGCCACAGGGAGTGGCGGGACACACTATCGTCTACAAGGTTTGTTTCGATTTCACTTACGCTTACGTTCCCCGCGTGCATGCAAAGGTGGACGGCAGCTCCCCGTATTGAAAGACTACTCAACTCTGTCCCGTTTGAATTTATTGCATAGATCGAAGAACGGACAAGAAAAGTGACTACTGAATGCGCGGTCGCCGGGCACGATCGATCCCGGCAGCCTTGTGTGCTGTCGTGGGGTGGCGGGAACCGCCAAGACACATGTTGTCAAGCGGGTATGAGCATGAAGCTTGCAAGCATGTCAATCTGAAGAGACTTTGAGTGGCCTGTTCTCGAACAAGATACGCACTCACATCCCAACTCTCATTTCAAAGGCACACCCCAATGGGTTTATCGCCAACGGCATCGAACGTCATCTCCGAGATCCGCTCGAACGACCCCGTTCCAGCATTCCCCTCCGTGGCACGAATGCCGTGATGCCCCCGCCGCGGAAATGCGGACCTACTCTCGGGGGAAAATCGAGCGTAATAGGAACAACTGGCGGTTTCTTGTGCATGGCATGATGCCGGAATTCATATCCAAAAGAAAGGTCTCGCGCACACGCCAGGTACAAAGGCACAAGAGCTTTCTACACGTGCACAGGGCGTGTCACTGTAACTGTCGCGTTTGGCACACGGTAGAGGGTAACGGCCTAACGGACATGCTTCCCACATGGAGGCCGGGGATGAGCCATGACTGCAACAACCCTACGGCCGGCTATGAACGGCGGCGCCAGGGCACCCTCACTCACTTCTCACGACAGAGGCACAAGACTCACACCGACTTGTCAACCAGGGCTATCTCACGTCGTCAAGAGTGAGCTTCCTAGCTTCCTACACGCGCGGGTCGTCCATGCTACAAGACTCGACGGCCGGAAACATCGCGCAGCCCCGCCGTCCGCAAAGGGGACCAACGGGCGCGACAAACCACTCTGGTCTTTGAAGATTTTGCACTTCGGACTGCTGCCCACCAGATCTAGCTCTGTCGCTCCGTTTCCCGTTGTTCGCGGAACGTTTGGAAGGTTCGCTCATTACGGAAAACACATGATCGGAAACGGCCATGGAACGTTGTACCCCGCGTCGCGAAGGGGCTCGTCGCGGACTGCAGACCTGAGCTGTAGCATATGGTGGTGTGGTAGGTATGGTCAGCGGGCTGGTGCAACTAAAAAAAAAAAAAAAAAACTCAGTTTCAGCATACTTGCGTACCATGGCATAGGCAACATGGTGATCGGCCGTATCACGGCATGCTTCGTTACGCAGAGATTGTTTCGCTTCACATTTTGAAAGTTCGCAGTCCCTACCAATGCCGTTGCGCAGGGGTCGGGACTTGGCGAGCTCAGAGGCTGGATTCCGAGGAACCGCTTCACGTGTGTGGATCGTTGAGCAGGCCGCGGCCTGCTGTGTCCGTAACGTCGGCGCCCATCTATGTAATCAAAGTCGTGCATTGAGGGGGACGGTGAGCAAGTATGGGTAGGGGATATGTGCAGGATATGGGCGTAACGCGTCGGATTCCCAAATAACTTTATGCATTAGGCTTTATGGGTTCTGACACGTCCACTGGAGGCTGGTAGTGTACCAGTGTCCAGCATGTGGGAATGGCCGGGCATGCTCCACTGCCGCGATGATTGATAAGGGTTCGGTTGTGCGGGTGTCGCCCCGGCTGGACAGGAACAAGTCATGAGCGTCGCGGGATGCGGGATGGCCGGATGGCCGAGTCGATCGTAGAATTGCCTGACGACGGACGCGGCCAGGCCAGAACAGTTGAACCATGCATGCTGTTGTTCACAATCCAACGTTGCCAACTTTGTAAAGACGACAGGCAAACAACTGCATGCAAGTGCATATCTACTGTGTACTGTACTACTATATGTTTGTATCGAAACCGTGATGCGATATGATGCGAAAATATGAAAGATAAGATAGAGATAAGAACACGAACTCGTCACTACTCTGACGCCTGGGTGCTAAACTTGAGTCGGCCGTGCTGCTGGAGCTCCTCGAGGGTGATGCTCGACTTTTCGCACATTTCGCGGAAGTGTCCGCCGGCGTGGTACAGATTCTCGGGCGTGTCGAACTCTTCGACGCGGCCGTCGGCCATGACGAGAATCCGGTCGTATGAGAGGATGGTGCGCAGGCGGTGGGCGATACAGAGAAGAGTCTTGGCGCCAAATTCGTTGCGGATGGCTGGTTGTCAGCTCCAGTAAGGGAGAAATAAACGAAAAAGGAAACTTACTGGTCTGGATGGCGGCATCGGTCACGATATCAACGCTGGCAGTGGCCTCGTCGAGGACAAGCACCTTGGGGTCGCGGACAAGCGCACGCGCGAGGGACACAAGACTCCGCTCGCCCACGGACAGGTTGCCGCCCTCTTCTTCCACGTTGTAGTCGAGGTTGAAGCGGCTGACTGGCGTTGTCTCGCCCGAGGTGTGCGACGGAATGAGGTGTGCGCGACGCAGGACGTCGTACAGCTCGGCATCGGAGCGCGTGTTGAACGGGTCAATGTTTGATCGGATCGTGCCGCTGAAGAGGAGCGGGTCCTGTGGAATGATGGAGATGCGGGAACGCAGGTCGTGCAGCCCGATCTGCGAAATGTCCACATCGTCAATCTCGATTGAACCGCTTGCGAGCTCCGCCATGCGGAAGAGGGCGACCATGATCGACGACTTGCCGGCACCCGTGCGGCCAACAATACCAATCTTCTCCGCGGGGCGAATGTGAAGATCGAGACCCTTGAGCACGAACGGCAGCTCGGGACGGTACTTCATGACCACCTTGTTGAAGTCGATCTTGCCGTGCGAAGGCCAGTTGGGCGGCGGGCGCTTGTCCTCAATCTCGTGAGGCGCCTCCTGCTCGAGTTCGTTGGCATAGTACATGATACGCTCGGCGCCGACCATGTCGTTCTCGACCTCGGCGAGCTGTCGCACAAGCCATGAGAACGCCTGCTGGATCGTAATCATCGTTGAGAGTCCAAGACCACTCTTCGCAGCGCCGACATTGTGGTTGAAAACAACAATTAAGGCGACCGCAAAAGTAAGCAGCGAACCAAGCATATCGAGCCGGATACCGAGCCAACGCTGGTCTGCGGAGGTCAGCTAAGATCATCAAAGAGGCCGCAGCAGACTCACTCTCAATTGTCAGATAGTACGCCCTGTTCTCGACGTTCATCCGGTTCACGTTCTCCTGCAGGAAGCGTTCGCTCTCGCCGTAGGCACGAATAGTGGAGATACCGGACAGCGACTCGGAGAAGTGCGAGTACAGCGACGAGCGGAGAATCGAGTCGATACGCTTGAACTCGCGGGACGAGCGGCGGTAGAACATTGCGCAGTGGTAGTAGAGGCTGAGGACGACAGCCACAGCAATGAGGAACCATGGCGAGATGATCGCGAGCAGAATGACGGCGCCGACAATGTTACCAAGCGTGCCGACACTCATACGCATCGCGTCCGAGAGCGCATTGTCGATCGTGTCCACATCCTTGGCGAAGCGGTTCATAATTCGGCCGAGGGGTGTCGTGTCGTAGAAGCTTTGGGGCGCAAAGAAGACACGCTTGATCGCATCGCGGTGGAGGCGGACCGAGGCGAAGTAGTTCATCATGGCATTCGAGAAACCCTGGAAGAAGACGCATATCGCCGAGCAGATACCGAGCGCGACATAGATGCCCATGAAGGTGTTGTTGCTCAATCCCCATTCGTAAGCTTGCCACCAGATCAGCCAGTATTGGGTGATGATGGTAAAGCCTTGGGTGATAGTGACGGCAAAGAGCAGAATAGGCACAAGGATCCATCCCTTGGCGGCTTTGAAGTAGCCAAGCCAGGTACCGCCGGCGATGGAGCCTTCGGTGCGTTCCTCGGCCTGCATGAGCTTGTGAGCCACTCCACGCGAGGTCATCTTTTCACGAGAGATTGGAGCGTTCTTCTGCACCGCCAGACCGTCCATTTCCGAGTCGCCGTCCGCTGTCTCCTTCTCCTCCGCATCCTCGTCGACACCAAACTCGGCGACCATCCGCGAGAAGGCGCCATTTTTGGCCTTGAGCTCCTTGTACGTTCCCGTCTCGGCGACCCGGCCGTTCTCGAGGGTAATAATGTGATCGACGTGTGGGAGGAAGTGGAGTGCGTGCGTGACGAGAATACGTGTCTTGCCGGAAAGGGCACCAAGGATCGCGTTGAAGAAAATGGCCTTACCGACACCAGCATCGAGGGCCGAGAGGGGGTCGTCGAGGGCAATAATGTCGGCATTAAAGTAGATGGCGCGAGCAATGTTGACACGCTGCTTCTGTCCACCAGATAACGTGATACCCTTCTCGCCGATTTCGGTGCCGTCGCCATCTTCGAGGAGCTCGAGATCAGGCTCAAGACACGAGTCACGAACTGCAGCCCAATACCGCTCCTCGTCCCATGGCTGGCCGAAGAGAATGTTCTCGCGCACAGTCGCGTTCTGGATCCACGGAGTCTGTGCACACAGCGCAGTCGAGCCGGAGAACGTCACCGTGCCTTCAGTGCGGCGCATCTCGCCCATGAGGCCCTGGAGGAGAGACGATTTTCCGGAACCGATCGCGCCGACAATGGCCGTGAGGGAACCGCGGGGAATCGAGAGGTTGATGTCGCGCAACTGGAAGATGGTGTCCTGCGCCGCGGGGCTCGGCGTGGCCGCGCCGCTCTTAGCCGCAGGAGTGCCAACTGCCGACTTGGCCTTGGCGGGAGGAGGGGCGGCAAGAACGGTGCTCCCGTCCTTGCTCGCCTGCTTGGCCTGCGCGGCCGCAAGCTTGGCCTCGAGCTTGGCAACCGCCGCCTCAACGGGAGGGGCGGCATCCCAGGTGAACGACGCGTTGGAGATCTTGATCGCTTCAGGGAGTTCGGGATCGACATCGCGTTCCTCGGTGTGGACCTCGGCATCAAAGACAACCTGAAGACGGCCAATGGCGTTGGCAGCGTCCGCGAGAGCGCTCAGCGTCATTGGGAACATCATCAGCCTGAGTTTGGTTAGCATACCTGAGAGGCTGGCTGTTTGTATCTGCACTTACGGCATCCTGGTGAGCTGGAAGAGGGAGACGACGGTGAAGATGGTCGCCGGCTCGAGAGAGTGATTGGTCGCCGAGTAGGTGACAAAGGCAAGAATGGTAGCAAGCACGGGGAGGGACATGGCGAGGGCCATCATCCCCGAGCGGACGGTAAGCAGGGTACGGATGTACTTTGTCTCCATGTTGCGGATCGCGCCGAGACGCTCGAGGAACGGCTTTTCCCACGACATAAACTTGACGATGCGGACGCCGCCGAGAATCTCCTGCAAGAGCTTGACACGCTTGTCCGTCCAGATCATGGCCTTTTTGCGGATGGCAAAGAGGTTCTTCATGAAGAAGGCCTGAGCGGGAGTGGCGATTATCAAGAAGCCGATCTGTCATCAGTATTGATACGAGTTCGCAACGCGACACTTGGGTGACTCACACCTGGGAGAGCAGAGTAGCCGATCTGGACCAGGAGAATGATCATGATGACGATGAACTGCACAGGCGCCGTCCAGATAATGTGGAAGAAACCCAATGCAAAGTCGATGCGGGCTGTATCCGTGGAAATGTGATTTACAATTTTGCTATTCTGTTAGCCAGATTCTGTAACCAAGCGCAGTGTCTAGCCACTTACCCATTAGGAAGCTCGCCGCGCGCCTTTTGAGTGAGACGGAGGGAGCGTTCGTAGATGGCGGAAATGAGGGCCGCACGGGAGAAGACACCGACGCTCATGGAGCGGTGGAAGTAGTGATGTAGGCCCATTGACGCAACAAGGAGGAGACAGAGGAGACCGATGGCGAGACCGACACCGCGCCCGACGTAGGGGTACTTGCCGATGCCGTGCATTGCCATCTCGTACTCGGCGGCGTACCGGATAAGGGAGCGGATAAGCAGGGGAGAGCACGCGGTGGCGACGTCGGCAAAGAGCTTGAACAGACCGGCGAGCCAGAACCAGATGCCAAAGGTATCGCTGATGGCCCATGCGAGCGAAGCCTTCTTCTTGCCGAATTTCGTGCGGAAGTCGTTCTCGCGCTTCTCGCGGTGCGGAAGGAGGGGATACAACAAACGCTGGCGAAACGGCAAGGGCGTAGACGGGTCCGCTAACCGCGCATTGTACTCTTCTGCCTTGCGCTTTCGTGTCTCGTAGTTCTCGACCAGCAGCCGCGATAGCCTCCCCGCACTCCGCTTTTCGTCCAACTTCCACAGATCCGTAGGCTGTAATGTCCTTGCGGCGCCGAGCGCCATCATCGGACTGACCCAGTTCCAGTACAGTAAGCTGAAGAAGCTGGCATTCACCTCGGGGATGATGGGTGCGTCGTCCATCGACAACGGCGCCGGCGGCGGTCCATATTTCGCCTTGACGAACGGCAACGAATGGCGCCTGTACGTCAGCCACTCTTCAGGATGCGTTCATGCACACAGCCTGTGCCCCAATTACTCACCATCGCGGGATAGTATACGGCCCACCGGTGACGTCCTTTGCGAGTTCCTTGCCCGTCTTCTCCTCGACGACCATGACAATTTTGCGCTCGCGCCCATGCTCGTCCAGCTCCATCTGCTCGAGCGGCTTGTATTCGCCGTCCCCAACCTTTTCGTCCATCTCGCGGGGCACGTCGACAAGCCCGTCGGGGTCGCGATCAGTCGACGTCCGTGTGCCATCTGAACTCAGTGCGGGCGCAGGTGGGGCGGCAGGTGGGGTGGTCGGCTGTGTCGGCAGAGTCGGCTCGAGGCGTTCCGCACGCTCAGCGGTGCGCTCGGCGAGCGTGCTCGACGGCGACGGATCGCGATTGCGGTCGCGTTCGTTTCCGCCCATGGTGGGCGTCGTGGTGAGAAAAATGAGAGTGAGAAAGGGATGAAGAAGTGGGTGAACGCAAAATGTATGTACGCCGAGAGATGTCGGGGACGCTCCGTTGACGATGTGCTGCGTAAGCGGGGGGACCGAGATTTGCGGGGCTGGTCTTCAGCGTTTGCAGCGTTGCTGTTGGCCGACGGGTGGCGAGGTGCGAAAATAACCACACGACTCGGCGATGACCGACGCTGGGCTCTCAAAGGGGAGACCACCGGCCAAGACCGAGACAGGTGCACGTGGTTGCTGGCAAATTTACCACTACTGGGTGCTGGGCAATGGCAGCGCGTTGTTTGTGGGAGGTTTATGAGATTGCTTTCCGGTGTATCGCTTGTGTGTCCAGGAGGCAAGCAGGTCTGGCCAGGGGCCCACTGGGCGTTGATAAAATAGTGGGTATGGAGAACAGGATACGATCGACAAGTCATGTCAGTTCCACTCAAAATATATGTCTACTCGACTCGAAGAACGCGCGTTGAATCGTGAGTTTGTGAGTTCCGCGTCGTCATCGGTTCCCATCATCATGAAACAGTCGATGCTGCTTGTGCACCCGGCTTAACAAGCAAACAAACACACAGATGGGCCAGAACGCTACCCCCGAGGGCGCCACAGGGGAGGCCGGCGGTCATCAACAGAGCTTCAGGCGCGCCGAGCGCCGAGGCTTATCGATCGTCTGACGTCGGAACCATGTGCGCCGTGTGGGGCCACCGGCCCAGTCCGACCATGACCAGCATGGCCACACCGCCCCATGTCATCGCAGCTGGCAGCTCGCAGCATATGAGCGAGAGACTAGTAAGCTCGTGAAATGAGATAGTGACCTTGTGTGCGCGTGTGCGGCATGTGGGGCGCGTCAGTGGCATGGACCATCCAGGCCATCCATATTAGGAATGACGTCGCGGGGCCGCTGCGCCGCCGTTGCCGAGCGTGCCGAAGCCATCCCCTTCTGATCTCCATATGCATCCTACGCACCTCGGTCCCCGAGGTCTGCGCGGGTCTGCCCAGATGTTCCAGATTGTTGTTCCAGAATTCCACTCTGCTTATCGATAAGACGCCCCCCAGGTCCCCAGATGAGCAGATTCCAGCAGTTAACAGGCGTTGACGGTCCGAGGTTCGGATCCGCCAGCATCGCCCCTTGCTCCGCTATCCAGCTCGCCTCCGAATCGTACTTGATGAATTGCTGGAATCGTCGAGTCGGAGGCCGCGGGGATACTGTGCGAATCTGGTGCAAGCTATAGATAGCTGTGAGCAGAGCTTGGCCGTGGATCGAGTTGAATAACAAGACGCGCTAGAGAACGACCACGGGCAGCAAATTCAACAGTCTGTGGACGCGCGGCACAACACACAGCCCCCCAAACACGTTTTCCACTCACCCCCACCCACGCCCGCCACAGTATCGCAGTACCACAGTTGCGAGCGCGTGTCACAGCGCCACAGGCGCGATCTCGGCTGGCCACGCGCCACGCCGACGCCCGACATTTGAAGCTCGGACAGCGGCGTTGCCGCTCCTGGACCCTCTTCGAAGTGTGGGGAAGATTTCTGTTGTTCCCGACATTTGCGATCGCAAAAGAAGGCAGCTTACCGAGGAGACTGAAGTGTGGAGAACTAATCGTGTACCCTGCGGCTTTTTTGACCACCACAAGCGTTGTCAGCTTGCCAGGCCATGCCAGGCATGCCAGGATATAGGATCAGGATTTAACTGACACGGACACGGATGCCGATCGATCCGCCGCGCAATGCACATCCCTGCAGGCTACGTGTCTTGGTAACTAGGTCGGGAGGATGCATATGGACTGCGGAAGGGAACGATTGTGTGCGCGAGGCGCGAAATAAATGAGTGTGGGGAATGTGCAACCTGCGTTCCGTCCGATATAACTATATGAAGACTGTCCACCGTCGCGATAGGGGTGTGCAGGCGCGCTGACTAGTTACCAGCAGGCATTACGGCTGCAGTCGCCGGTCCCCCACTGCGGGTCTGCCTCGGGCTTGCTCTCCGGCGTAGGGTTGGGATTGGGATCGGCCGCGGCGGCGGGGAAGCGCTTCATGTTCCGGTGCCGCTTCCAGCACTGTGTCCCGCGACAGAGGGCGGGAACCGAGGCGGGGTCAATGGCGATGCCGGACTCGACTTGGGCTGCGGTCAGAAATGGATAAGGAAGGAACTTACACAGGGGAGTTGCATTAACGACGAGGAGGAAGACGGCAATGAGGACGAGGAGAAACTTCATCGTGGCGGGCTCGTCCCTGGGAAGAGGTGTGGAGGTTACGTTTGCGGCAGCGTTTTGTGTGATTTGAGTAGAGAGCGCGGGGGAAAGACGTTGCGAGGACGGACTGGATGGCGCGATGGGGAGCGACAAGAGACAGGTGACAACTTGATAAAAACACTTAAATACTTATTCATGGCCGCGTGCGTAGATTGGATCTCCTCAAATCCTCAAAAAGCCGCAAGCGGATGCCCATTCAGATATTCTGAGTACCACTCCTGGTCTTCCCCAATCTTGCACCGCAGTGCCGATCATCTCTGCCTTCCGCACCCGTTGCATGTCCGGCCTGTGGCCTGTGACCTGTGCGCCGCTCGTCACTTTGTCACCTAAACTCTGGCGTATGCCGCATTCCCACTGGCAGTCCCTCATCTCGGCAACGCCCTCAAGCCTCAAGTCGCCACAATCGCGACTGCGATCCGTGACAATCCCGTTGGTACACTGGTTCTAGTCACACTACCGCTCGTAGAGCTGTGGGGACCACTGGCTAGTGGCCAGTCCTTTCGTTGTCGTTGTGGTAACTGGGCAACCGCGTCTGCATGGATCCTACAGTTTTGCAACGCAAACTCGCGCACGATCTCACTCCCGGCATCCCCTATCCTGACTCCTATACCCCGTGGTAACCAAAGCTGCCCGCAGCGCATACAGTGGCTGTTCCTAGTTCCTATCAATCTCACGCCAGTATTGACGCCGTCAGCTTCCAGTCTCCACTTCCCGGTCATTATCACCGTTAAGCATGCTTCCTTTTAGCTCCACCCTCTTATTCTCGACCCCGGTCCTGTGTGGCGTTCCCCGGAAGCCAGCGTTCACTGGCGCCTATGAGGCTTCGAGGGCTTCTGAACGAGTGGCGCCAGTGGTCAGTGGTCGAGCGCAAGTCGCCAAGAACGTCTGTCCAGGAGACCAGGATCGTTCCGGGTCCGAGCTTATGGCAGATCAGCGTGCACGGGTGCACGACAAGGGGTGCGATGGGGTAGGAGTTTGTCCACAACCGTTGTACCCCCGCTATGCGCCGAGTTGCCCACTGCCAAGGACGACTGCTCGAGCTGCTCGCCGCTCGGTCCCCGTTGTCGTCACTGGATAGTCTGTGCGCAGCTGTGCGCCGCCTGCAGAGCAAGCAAGTCGTCGCCTCCAGGCCCTCAAGATTATTGTTCATTTCGATCTTGCCCTCGTGCTCTTGCCAGCGGGATTGAAGGGATGAGTTGTCAACTGTCCTCCTCGGCGTCCGATCACTGACCTCAACTATCTCGACAAGCCGAGAGGACCCTTGCCGTTCCAACACCCCAAAAACCTGGTTGTGGTAGTGCCGATACGGCACAGTCAAGAGATCAAGAGACCCATTCTACCAAAGTAAGTGACCAGCACAAAGATTAACAGATTGCTGCATGACTGCCAGATGGCCCCCATCTTCATCGTCCGATACGAGATCTGGCAGCCATGAGGCCACGGCAAGTGTACATATATACAGATATACAGATAGTGACAAGTCCGCAGCTCGCGCGACCCTGCACCTCTGCGCCGAGATTCGATCGGCCGCCCTCCGCGATCGCCGTGATCGCCGTGACACGTTATGAGCGCCCTGTACCCTGTCCAGCTTGTCCCGATGCGGATTTGCGGGTGGCTCAGTCACGACTACCACGATCGTTGCACCTCTACCTTCCATAGGCCATACATCGTGGGGCGCAATCAGTACCAGATGGGGTTGGAAGACAATTGGACGACGACTTGGACGACAAATGTGGTGAGCCCTCCAAAAGGAAACCGAAAAAAAGCACTCCCACAATTGCCCACAAAGCCTTGTTGTTTCCCGGAATCGAACTTCCGAACTCAGGATCCAAGCCACGCGCTCTGCCAGGGCGGAACACGGAGATACGTCTACTCTCCGTCACCTCACTGCCGATCCCCGGCATGCATGCCACAGGTCATCAGCCCTCCCCCCCTCCGCCAACCGCTACCAACCTGGCAGAGGAGTACAGTACTCGGTGCGTGTCTGGGCTCCAGTTACAGACACTTTTGCAGCCTTCGACGCGCTTCAGCCATTATGCCAGCGCACCGCATTCTTTGGCGTGGGTGTTGGGAAGAAGTTGGGCAGTGTTAGCGTCGTTCCGGTGTCACGCTCTCACGCTCGTGGCCGTTGGGGATGTGTGTGTGTGTGGAAGAGGCGGAGGTTGTCGCAGCGTGAACAGTGTCCTTGTAGCCACCATGCAGCTTGCACTTTATTAACTGTGCAACTGTGCATGTATGTTATGTGCGTGCGTGTCGCGTGAATACGACTATCTGGGATCTGGTAAAATGGGACCGGAAGGCATGATGGCCTATGATGGCAGCTTGCAAGTCAGCCACACAATTCGTCCAACTGACTGGCCGTGGCCGACGCTCCATCCTCCGCACCGCACCTGACACTCCAGGAAGCTCGAGCGCGGGCGCTTCTTCGCACTGCGAGCTCTTGCGAATTATCCATTCCGCTCAGTAAGCATCATGCGGCCCGGTCCGCTGATGTCTGCTGATCTGCTGAAATGCACGAGGCGGTAATGCGCTCAGTCTGCGTGGGGCTTGATTCATCCGTACCACAAGTCGGTATGAGCCGCGCGGCTACGGCAATCACGCGACTGCAGATTATGATCATGAGATCGGTCTAGATCGAGCCGATGAACCGATCTGGTGATACGGCAATCAGACGATTACACCACGACACCACTTAGGCGATGAGGCGACTGGCTGTGTTGCCGCGCTGCTGGCTGCTGGGGATATATATTTGGATTTCCACGACTCGCAAGCGACGGCTGACGGCTGCGTGGCATCCTGCACACGCTCCACACATCAAGCTCAATGCTCCACATGCACAACAGATAGATAAAGCCACATGATAGAGGTACGCGGGGGTGGCCGCCTGCCAAACCTTCTGATACGCGACATCACGCGAGGAGTGGGTTCTGCCGCCAACGCAGCTGTCTCGCTGGGGCGAGTGGATCGAGTAATCGAGGGATCAAGAGGGCTTAGGAGAGAGAGGAATGGCACGTGCCCGCCGAACGGGTCCCCATATCCCCATCTGGCCAATCTATAGCGCGGCGTCCCGTCAAACAGTAGTGGGCACTGGGTCACCCAGCACGATAGGTGCGTATATGTGCGTATATGTGCGGGAGTATGGTATGCTATTATCGATGATGGACCCATGGGCGGCTGTAGCGCGTAGCGGCTGGTCGGGCCCCGCGTGGCGCAGCGCCGCCCGCGGCGGGCAACAACAATTGCATGATTGCACAAAGTCAGTCACGAGATCACCGATGTGGCCGTGATATCGTGATCATGTGCGCGAACACGGTCAGTCGATTGGCTCGCGAGGTGCAGCGCGGTGCCGCCGCCGACGATGCTGGCTAATGCTGGCTAATGCTGGCGCGACGCTGGCGCTGCACCGGGCCGCGGCGGCTTCGGAAGCTCGGTAGGTCGGAATTCGGTCTCAGTACTCGCTCACGGGACCGAGATGGTTGCCATGGAGCGAATGGAGGGGAGAGGTGGATAGCCCGGTGGCGCTCGGTCACGCGGCGGTGATGGCGACAAACACTGGCGAAAAGGTCCGTCATGTCATGGGATCATGGGGAAACGCACCACCACGACACCACATTCCGCCGCTGGCTAGCTGGGCTCGTGTCGTGCCACGCCGGCATCCGCCCCTCCGCGCTCTCTGCACATGACGACGAAGCGATTGACAACAGAGCAATCAATGAATGATTGATGAGAATGGGCACGTGCAAATTACCCGAACCCTCGAACCAAAAGCTAGAAAGAACATAGACAATTGGGACACGAAGTGGTGCATTAGGAGATTGTGTGCTCTGTCAAATGTTCCTAATCTCCGTGCATTACAAAATCCTAATAATAACAAACAGTCCAGAAAACTCTCCTTCTTCAGGCACGGACCACGCCCAGGGAGATCCCACAGAAAAAGGAGGGGAGAGAGAGAGAGAAGCACGACGACGACGACGACAACAGACTGACGGCGACGCAACACATTCTGCCGACTTTTTTGACGCCTCTACGCTTTCCATCGTCATTTCTCTATTCACTCTCCTTCTCGCATCGCATCTCGGTTTCAATCGTCTCATCATCTGTCTCCGGCCCCGGCACGCATCGGTCCTCGGCACTACCCGGTCCCACTGCTACCCCCGTCTCCAGCTCCAGCTCCAGCTGCGCACACCGTCCCGCATCTCCTCCCACGCGCTCATCCGTTGGTTCGCGATTAGCACCCACGTACCCACGACCCACGGCCCACGACTCGCTCGCCTCTCGTCTCACACGCCACTGCTCACCACGCTATTTGGCGTGAGCTCCGCACGCACCGGCGCAGCCTTCTTCCACTTCTCCGTCTCTCCCATTCTCCTCCCTGCCATCGCCCCACTCGCACCCCGCCATGTCCGTCCTGCGCCCGTTCGAGGCCACGGACATTCTCAACTTCACCGCCGTCAACGTCGACCCGTGGACAGCAACATACAGCAATCAGTACTATGCGAGCTATCTCGCCCAGTGGCCCGACTGGTGCATCGCAGTCGAGGACGGGCGGAAAGGCCGCGGCGTGGGCGCATATAGTGAGTCTCTCCGCGCTTACATGAGAGCGCCTGTCGCGGTCTAGGGTACTGTATGACTGTGCGACAGAGGCGATACGGCGCGTACGGCGCCAGTTTGTCACGGGCCACATGTCTCGTTATCGACCGCGTCCGCCATACTTTACAGTCTCTCAGCGCCCATGTTCATTTCAGAGCTGACCGCAGTGATCGCCAAGCACGAGCCGCCCGCCCCGGACCCCCAGCACCACGGGCACCTGACCGCGCTGTCGATTTCGCCCCGGATGCGCGCACTGGGCCTGGCACGGGTATTCATGGCCATGCTGGAACGGCTGAGTTCGGACGGCAGCGCCGGGTGGGGCGTCGGCGCGTCGGCATATCGTGAAGGGAACCAGGACGAGAAGCCCAAAACGAACGGCAGCGGGCCGGAACAACTGGAGCCAGAAGCAGAGACCGCCGACGCGACCGACTGCGTCGACGCGTGGTTTGTCGACCTGTTCGTCAGGTGTAACAACCACCGCGCGACGGAGATGTACGAAAAGCTCGGGTACAGCGTGTTCCGCCGTGTCGTCGAGTGAGTGCATGGGCTGGCTAGAGCAAAATGTCGTTCAGCCAGCGGCGCGTGCAAGATGACCTCGACTCACACACAGCTACTACAACGGCATGGAGGGCGTCGGGAGCACCCGGGACGAGCTCGACGGCTTCGACATGCGCAAAGCCATGCCCCGTGACACTGTGAGTTTGCATTCTGTGGCGGTGATCACATGCGCATGTTTGTGTGATCAGTCGGGCGTCCACGGGATCCATGCGATCGGCAAGCACCCAGGTGGCCGTGGACGTGGAACGTGTGATTATGAGCAACCTGCAGTGCACAGTCCACGCAGGGCACCATATCACACGTCTTGTCCCATTGTCTCTGTCGATCCGTGGCGGTTAAGACTCGAGGTGCCGCCCACAATTCCCCATCAAAACTCATCTCTCGCATTCACAATCCAGCTCTCTTTGGAGGCGTTCGCGTCGGGACGTGCCCCAGCGCGCCAGCGCGGCGACCGCCGATGTGGTCCGGCGCCGTGTGCTCGGCACGGCCCGGGTGGCACCGCGCCTCGGCACGTCTGATTCATCTCACTTCTCACGTGCCGCACATCATGCCAGCTGGCCGACTTTGCCCAGATACTTGATCCAGAATCTCGATCCACATTCATCATCTCACAATTTTTTTTTTTTCCTAGTCCTCCGCTGACACCCAGGCCCGCCGCTATGTCCGAGACAACGGGCGCAACGTCCTCGTCACACCCGACCAGGTGTGGGCATGAGTATGGGCAGGGGCTTGAGCTTGAGCATGAGCTTGATGCCTGCACCACGCCAGCGATGCCGCCGATGCTGACATTGTTGATACCGATTGCACAGCTACAAATGCATTACATATAGAGATTATCATCCACAGCCGACATGCCAAGGTGGTAGATACACCTTGCTCTCCTACTTGCCCACCTCGACACGCGCGGCAGTCACGAGCTTTCGCGACGAGTGTCCCGCCCGGAATGTGAACGTACCCTTGGGAACATGCCAGGTCTGGCGCTTAACGTCCCACACCGCCATGTCCTTCTTGCGCTGCTGTCAGCTCCCGTCTTGGTTCCACACTCACGAGAGGCATCTCGACAGTCACGCTCTCGCCGGGCGCGAGATCGACCTTCTCGAACCCCCGGAGGTGGCGCGGGGGCTGGTCCCCCTCGCTCGCAGGGAAGCTCATGTACTGGCGTCAGCTCGACCAACCAATACTAAAGCTCACAAGCTGGACGACCTCCTTGCCCCTCCGCTCTCCCGTGTTGCGCACATCGGCGCGCGCGACAAAGATCCCATCATACAGCCCGTGGTCCCCCTCGTGCGCCTCGTTGGTCGGCTGCACCGTGTCCGTGTCGGGCACGTGTGTCTCCTCGACCGTCAGGTTTCCAATCTCGAAAGTGGTGTAGCTCAGCCCATGGCCAAACGCAAAGCGCGGCTTGATACCGTGCACGTCGAACCACTTGTAGTCGATCGCGAGGCGTTCCGAGAAATGCGCCCGCGTGTGCTTTGTCTATCCTGTCAGCACTCAGTCAAAAGGTTATCACTTCACTTGCCTTTTTCCGCTCGATATTCCCCTTTGGCCAGTCCTTTTCGCTCTTCCCCAGCGTAAACGCCATTCTCCCACTGGGGTTCACGTCCCCCCAGAGAATGTTGGCGAGCGCGTTCCCGCTCTCCTGGCCGGGATACCCCGCAAAAATGACGGCCTTGACTTTGGGGTGGCTGATCCAGTCCTCCATGACGACCGGCCCGCCCGCGTGGATGACGACGACGACAGACGCACACGCCTTTGCAACAGTGAGGATGAGCTCCTCGCCGCCATTGTCGAGCCGCAGGTCGTCCCGGTCGATCCCCTCGACGAGGAACACGCGAACAGCGACAATACACACCTGCACGCTGCGTGCGACAGCGCGGATCTGGCCATAGTGCGCCGCATCGTCGCGCAGGACGTGGTCGACCCGCAGACCGTGGTTGCGCCCGCGCAGCGAAATGGCCTCGATGGGGGGCACAATGTATGTGCCGTATGCGGCGCCCGACCCCCCGCCGACGGTCACCGTGCCATTCCAATGCCGCACTTTACTCTCCCCTTCGAGGCAGAACAGGTCGGGACCGCACCCCGCCACTGTCGTGGGGTAGTCGGCGTCAGTGCCGAACACCCCAATACGGCGGATCTCAGGGGAGAGGGGTAGAAGGTCGTCGTCGTTCTTGAGCAGTCTACCGTCAGCGCTATACCACTATGAGATCTCTTACACGTGGGATTCCTCGGCGACGCGGCGCGCAAACGCGCCCGCGTCCTCGCGACGCGGGTCAACGTGCTCGTTGCGGAAGACGTGTCCGCCGACCTTGATCTCGTCGTTTAGGTTCCACCAGAAATACGACGGCTTCTTCCAACCGTCTGCCTGCCCCGAGGCGATCCATGGGCGGAGGATCCGCGTCACCATCTCGTCAATCCGCTTCTCTGAGACCTTGCCGTCGTGCACGGCGTCTTTGAGCCGTTTCCCGTCTGGAGTCAGCGTCAGATATGCCGCAGGGAAAGCGTTCTAGCGTTCTACGCACACCAGTACGTGCCCGGCAGCTCCTGGTCCATGCCGGCGTTGGCCGACTCGGCGGTCGAGTGCGTCGCGCCAAAGTCGGAGAGCACGCTATCGTCAGTATTACAGTATCTAGCCATGCAGAATGCCGCTCACTAGCCCTGGAAGCCGAGCTCGTCACGGAGGATACGCGTCATTGCCTCGGGGTTCTGGCATGCGGGCGTGTCGTTGATCTTGTTGTACGAGCTGCAGTGAGCGAGGGAGCAGAGAGGGGTGGGAGACGCACCACATCACGGCGCCGACGCCCGCGCGCACCGCTTCTGCAAAGCTCGGGAGGTAGAGCTCCTTGATGGTCTTGTCTGATCGTCAGCTGGGCTCTGGGCTCTGGTCTCTGGTCTCTGGTCTCTGGTCTCTGGTCTCTGGTCTCTGGTCTCTGGTCTCTGGTCTCTCACTCACCATCAACGATAGAGGACACGTCCTGGCAGTCTGTCGGCCCGCCATAGCCGTCATTGGGGCCGGTACACACCGGTCCCTGCTCGTACAGAAAGTAGTGTTTCGCGCACGCGACGAGCCCCGTCGACTGGAGCGCACGGATCGCGATTCCCGACATCTGGGAGGAGAGGTACGGGTCCGGCGTGAATGCTGCTGTCAGCTTGCGACGATAACAATACACTCACCCTCCCAGTTCCGCCCGCCGTACGGGGAGCGACCGAGCGGCCCGCCCGTAAGCTGTTGTGAGAGTGTTCACCCGGGCACCCGGTCTGTCTGTCCGTCCAGTCTGGACTCACCGGTCCCAGCTCGACGTTCACGCCCTTGCCGACAAACTCGCCGCCGATGCGCTTTTCGAGCTCGCGCATCAAGCCCCGGTCCCACGCCATCACCGACGTGAACTCTGACGGGTACTGTGTGACGAAATCTGTGTGGCGCAGGCCCGCCGCTGGGGGTTAGCGAACTCGACTAGACTGCTCATGGACAAGCTTCCCATTCCCCAGTCCCATCCCCGATGCATCCATGCTTCCAGTGCCGTATTCCGACTCACGCCCGTCATTGTAGCAGAAGCTCGGCACGCCGAGACGCGGGACGCTCCCCGAGTTGGCCTGGCACGGCCCGTTCACGCCCGAGGTGACGTTGAGCTTCTCCTCGAGCGTCATGTTCGCGACGAGCGCAGCGGCGCGGTCGCTTGCCGCGGCCCACGCGGCCGCTGAGCCGGGAAGTAAGTCATGTTTGGGCTGGGCTGGCTGCTCTTGATCCAGCAGTCCGCCGGCGAAGAGGAGGAACTGGGCGGCGGCGGGGAGCGGGTTCCACATTGTATCTGGTGAATGGGTCCCGTGAAATGGGTCAATGCAACGTTTGGATTCAAGAACTCAAGGCTTCTGCGTGACACAGGCGGTTGGGAAGCGGCTGCGTCGGTATCAACAAGAGGTAAGTGTTCGATGGGCTCATGTGATGTGTGTGGTAGGCCTCGGATTCTGGGGATCGTGGCCGCCGCGGTTAAATACCGACCTTGGCGAGGAACCGGGGGCTGCAGACCACGTTGATGGCGCTAATCTACACATCTACACATCTACCACAGCAAGATCAAAGATCCTCCAGCGGATGAAGAAGTATAGTGACCGGCACCAGCTTCGACATGCACGACTACATGCAAGGTCGTTTACACGTTTACATTGTCTACAATCGTGGGTGCAGAAGAGGTGTGTGGTTGCTGGGACGACTGGTGCCAAGTATTGATCCGTTCTGCAGTTGACCAGTTCACCAGCTATGACGTCGGTCAAGAGCATCCGAAGAGGCAATCAATCTCCTGGGGTGGAAGTAACGATCGCACAGTCGAACCGAACAGCGGCCGCGATAAACGAACACACGAGCACGCCAGAATAGGACTGCTTTCCATCACATGCTCTGCGCTACAATTCAGACACTCCAGTTGGACAGTATCATGCGCCTGGCCATCAAGGGGCTCCATCCCGCCTGCCATGCACATCGCTAGAACGGACTGGACTGGCCCATGACACCCTCCTGACACCCTTTCCGCGACCTCATGACCAGGCAGTGCCCGACTCGTGGGGGTCTCACAGTTCCAGAGTTCCAGAGTTATTCGGCACTGTTCCAAGTCGCAAAGCAACTTCCGACCGTTCTCACCAGCTACCACCAGTTACGGCCAGTTACCACCAGGGAGGTTACCGGTTACCAGCAGCCTGAACGAGGGCCAGCCCCGACCAGCCGCAAACCCAACCCAACTCTACTGCACCGCGACAACAGCTCTCCAAGCACTGCAGCCTTGCACACTCTGCAGACCTGCACGCTCTGCGAGCTGGGGTCTGGTGGGTTTCGCTCTGCCATGACGAATGTGACGTAACGCCCCAGGCCCAGCGCGCCGAGACCGGCCCTGTCCCGTGGAACTCATATATGTACCAGCAAAGCGACGCTGGGCGGTCCTGTTTTGGGGCGCACTGATCGCACTGACGGTGTACGCAGGGTGTACGCAGGAAGTAGGCATCACTTCATTACTGATTATACTGAGGTCAAGACTTGCCGGACGAGTCTCGGAGATTGTCGTATGATCCACGAGGTACAATGAATTGATCTCGAACGCCGACCAAGTAATGTACATGTACAGCGTCATGGAGAACGTACGTTGGCAAGGCTTGCTGGCCTGTTGGGCTGGGCTCGGGAAATGTATAACAGTTTCCAAGTAAGGTAAAACACCGGACATTCCGCGACATACCCACGCCCTGCGCCACAGAGCCTAGGGCACATTACACCCAATTCAGCCCAAGTGATGCAAGTGACTCTCACTATCATGTACAGCAGCACCCCAAACGTGCCGCCGACAGACGGGCAGATCGGAACGTGCTCCATGTGGTATTCACGAAATTCGATGCCGACTCGGACAAATCGGACTCGGCCTGGGATCGGTGAGGAACGCTGGAGCGGCATTCCGGGTTTCTCAGCCGTATGGCCCGCCCTAGTGAGCACGCTCTCACTGGCTTTGATGACGAAGAGGATATATCACGCCTAGACGATTAGATGTCCAGAGTGCCATCCTCTTGCTGTCATCTGTCATGTAACTTCGAGCAAGCAGTCTGCTTGCACGCAAACATCGCACAATAGCCCATCTCTGCGGCACCGGGACTGTCGTCGAGGCGACCCAAACCTTGCATTCTGCGTCCAGCGCATTCAGCCCAGAAGTACGACTTTTTGCATGCTCTGCACAGCAAATTGCAGATACCCGCAGGCTGCAGGTGATCGGTGTGCCCGCGGGGGTAGGTTTGGGATCGTCACGGCGTTTCAGAGGTCGGGAAAGATTGCAGATTGCAACGGAAGAGAAGCGACTCCACCCAGCAGACACCTGCGTACTTCAAGGTACTGCGGCCATTAACCCATTGGCGCAGATAGCAAATGCTAGAAAGCCGAGCTCAGGTCCCCAATGCGGTCCTCGAGTCCTGGCCCCGAGTGCGCCCCGAGTGCTGGCATCGGACCCAGTTCAGAAGCCTGGTGCGCTCCATGCCGACTCACAGCATCTAGCTTCATGGCATGGGCTTGGGTGTCTATATTAGTCCGCTTGTGGTCTCCTGACGCTATCTCAACGATCCCAGTGTCCTCAGATATGGTGCCGGTCAGTCCATGGATCCATCGATTTTCTAGGTTTCAAACCCCCGAGCCTCGAGCCCTAACGCAGAGCCTGCTGCCTGCTGCCCGCATGCCCAAGCTGCACGCTTTGCTCTGGAGTACAGTAATGTAAAAGCACTAGCGAGGTGCCACGGGTGAGACTGCAATCGGGTCTATCCTCACGGGGAATGGGCAGCACGCGATAGGGCGCTATGCGAGGAGGAAAAATGAGCCTGGGAATACCGAGAGCATTCAGAGCTTCAGAGCTTCAGAGCTTCGAGAGCAGCCAGAGCAGAGTCACAACCTCTCCGCCTCTTCGCCGAGTGCCAGGGATCAAAGGTCGGATTTAGCGTTCAGCGGCGATCGTTTTTTTTTTCCACAACGTCCCTGAGGGAGAGAGGGAGAGAGGTATACACATCCTCGGTACATCACATAATCCAGCGCCCAGGGCTTTGGTATGGCCGGATGTGATGTGATTCACTACTACTTACTACTGCTCCGGCGCTCCGGCAGCCACCTGGGCCACCTGCTGCCACCGGCAGCCACTGATGATTGGCGTATTCGACATACACGCCGCCTCGACGCCCACACGGGGTCCACTGAGGTGCTGGTTGGTGCACAACGACAACGTGCCCATCCCATGACCAGCGACAGAGGCCAGAGGGTCGACCATTCGGCATCCCCCATCCATCCGCGCTCATCGTAGGATCGTATCCTAGGTTGTCGGGGTGTGACCATAAAAGCCAAAAGCGGAGAAAAATGAAGTAGCACAGAGAAAAAATGGAAAAAATGAAAGAAAAAAAGAAAAATATAGATCAATAGAGAATGAGGTCACCAGGCACTGGCAGAGGCCTTGGGCCGAGAGAAACAGAGAAAGGTCTGTAGCCTCGCGACGGGCCGAACGATGATGCCGATGATGATGATGCCAAAGTGCAGGAGTATGTACTCTTGCGTCAAGGCAGAACAGCAGAGGACTCATCCTACAGACCTTCATGGGCTCCTGGCTTCTGGCGCTAACGTCAGGGCGGAGATGAGGGCCTAAACATGCGACATGCGCTCTCTCATTGACGCCACGTTCCTATGGCGTTCTGGCGCGTGCTGCCGTCCTGCCCGTGCTAGCCGTGCTGCCGTGCCGTCGTGCCGTAGTACCTCCCGAGCCCTGGTCGGCCAACGGCCCAACGGAAGATAGCGCTTCTGACCCCTTCTCTCTTCGCACTCCCACTCCTCCTCCTCGCCTCTTCTCTCCAGCTCTATGCTTCTGCTCCTGGGCCTTTGCTTTAGCGATCTAGCGAGGTGCCCAGATCCCCTCCCCCCGACCAAACAACCTCAGACAGCAGATCGGAGGGAAAATTGAATGGCAGCTGCCAACCCAAAGCAAACAATCCAAAGCCAAACAAGAGAGCCGCAGGAAATGGAAGTGGGCTGCGGGTGGAGAGTGAATGCAGCTTTGATACAGCCATGACACTGAATACAGGAAGGTGATCCAGGTGAACGAGGGTGGGTAGTTTCCACAGTGACCACAGTCACATTCATATACCCAAGGGAGGACCAAAGCTGCATCCTTCTCTAGCTTCTCTGCCTGCCAGCTCGTGTTCTCCTTACTACCCCGCTCGATCGTCACCACCCTCGACACACGGTCTCGATAGCAGACGCACCATTCCTCTCCCACTGATATCCACTGCCGTCTGTCTTGTTCTTGTTGTCCCGTCTCCTTGGTCTCCTCGTCTCGTCCCGGATAGTAATCTCGCTCTCACCGTCGTGGACACTCCTTTGCGCCGACCGCAACAAAGCCCACAAAAGCTACACACGCACCTCCATTCTCTACGCCCCTCGTTCCCGCGCAACAGGCTTATCCGCGACGCCCACCAGAGTCTCCAGTTCCAACTAGCCTCAGATCCGACGTCGCTGCGCCTTGCTTGGTCTGCGCCTCTCTCCAGTGGTGTCATTCCGTCTGGCACTTGTTCGCACTCAAAACCCAACCGAAACCCGAGACAGCTGCGCAGGCCTTGCGTTACTGTTGCCCGCATATTAATATGACATCCACACTCGCCCAGCTCACTCTCGGGGCTACCTCAAGTTCCCATCACCCCACCTGCCGCAACTTCACCTCCAACATGGCGCTGTGCGAGGCGGCGTGCCGCTACGCCGGCAGCGAGTTTGGCAGCGGGATGAACGAGCACGGCCACAGCACAAAGCTCGAGCTCGACCTGGGGCTCGACTTTGACGCGCGCTTTTTTCTCGACGACCTTGACCACGCCCTCGACACGGACACCGACGCCGACGCAGAGGCAACTCCGCTGGCGACGCCGATCGTCACCCCCGTCTCGCCAGTCGCATCCATGCCGGCCAAAACGCTGAACAGGTCCGCATCGTCCACCAGCCTCAACGCCAAGCCCCGCACGCTCAACCATTCGCCATCCCTCCCTTCGCTCACAGCGTCTCGATCCGCGCTCGGCCCCAGCCCCGCCGTAAAAAGCGTCCTCGTCGCGCCCTCCACGACCTCTGCGCCCGGTCCCTCCACAAACGTCACTTTTACCCTCCCACCACACCCCAACGCCGGCCGCCTGCCGCGGCTACCGGAAGCAGTGCAGGGATCCCGACGGCCGCGACGCGTGCAGGTTGGAGCCTTTGGCGAGATCTCCTGGTGAGTTATATCGGTCACCCCGGCCCTGGTATTGCTTCGGGTATGGCTTCGCGGACTGTGGGGAGCAGATATGGGGCGCTTCCTGCGTACATCGGAACCCCAATCTCAGGCGCTTGTCAACACCACTCCAGGAGCGCGTTGATTGTAAATAGGCCCACTCGTCACTGTCACTTCCCGATCGATGTCTTCTGACCAGCACCTGGGGCCCTGTTTTTCCACCCAGTACTAACCCCCTCAGGGTCGCTGAACCTGAGCGCCGCGGCCAGGCCGATGCATCCAAGCAGGGAACGCGACGCCGTGACGGCAACCCGCGCAACACTGGCAGCAACAAGGTCGACGACAGCAAGGACTGGCTTATTGCACACCACGTGCAGCAGCTCCACGCTCGTGATCGCGAGCGCCAGAAAAAGGACGTCGAGCGGGCTAAGCGCACCCTCGCACCCTCGCCTCTCTCACGCGAGGCTCCTCGGTGAGTACGACTGGTATGGCTCGTTCATGGGAAGAGTGGGCAGGAAATCAAAGATAAAAATTCCATCTGCCACTACACTTTTTTTTCCGCTCGATTTCAACTCTGCTCACGGGTCTGCAACTCGCTGCAGTCCATGCATCGCGCCTGCAGACTTGTGGTGATCAGAGTTTGGGCAAAGTCACATCAGAGGACGCGGAACTTGGGAAACCAAACCTTGGTTGCGCCTCTTTTTTTTCCTCCCCTCTTTGAATTCTCAACCCCTTGGTGGTTGGGGGTCTGGGTTTGTAGTCCCTGCATCCCTGCGATACTCATGACTGTCGTCCCACAAGCCCCCCTGAACCACGTCCCGTCTGCAATATACTGACCATTCCCCAGCTCCAGCCTCCCGTCCATTACGGAAGAGGCAACATGCCCACCGCGCACGACCTCGCTGCACGCAATGCAGTCGCGTCCGATGGTGCCGCCGGCGCCCCGGCGCGCCAGCTCGGACCCGCACGCCCCGCCGACAGCAACAATCCGCGGTGTGCCCATCATTGACACTGGTCGTGGGCCCCGTCGTCCCGATATGTTCTCAGCGCCGGCGCCAACGTCGCCATTGGCGCGGAGCCCGATCAACAGGGCCCCATCTCCTCCCCCGATGCCGATCCGCAACACGATGCCTGCGACCACAGTGAAGGACGCCGAGAACTGCACCCCTCCTCTACGCCGCCACACGTCCCTCCTCAACCTGACGCTGCGCCGTGCGACCAAGCCCCTGAAGCTCGACTTTGGCTTTGGTCGCCATGCGCGCTCCGACAGCCAGAGCTCCAAGGGCAGCCGGATGTCCCAGACGAGCGAGTACTCGGAAGACTCGGTCGAGACGATGGAGACGGACGAACGGGAACTTGCGGGCATGCGGACGCCGTCCGCCTCGACTGCCTCGCTTGCCTCGGCGGGATCGGTCCCCGAGTCTTTCCAGACTTGCCTGACCGCCCCCTCTGCCGATACCCTCACGCTGCGGACTCCGTCTCCGTCCCCGTCTGAGGACCAGCCCCAGACACCCAGCAACGGCATGACTCCCCGTTCGACGACACCGACTACACCGCACAGGCCCCACACCCCGGGCTCACCGGAGAGCGACGTCCTCGCCACGCCCGACGCGCATCTATGCTCCTGGTCTCTTAAGGGTGAGGAGCAGCGCATCGAGCGCCTCGCGACGCGCAACCTCGGTGTCCCCTTCTAGGCCAAGTCAGGCATACCCTTCCCCATCTAATCCATTTTCTCTCATACATGACACTACCACCATTACACCTTACACCTTAGCACGATAAACGACCTTAACACCTATCTTATCTACTGATCCTATCCATATCATACCTCGGGATATAAAAGTACGCCAGGGATATAAGGCGGCCCCACGCGCCCCCACCTGGCAAGGACACTGCAACTGCCATAGCTTAGATAGAATGACGGACTATGCCACAAGATGAGCCACGTTGGGTGGAGAGGCGGCGGTAGGGGTAGCGCGGCCGCGCTGAAACACGCTCCAAAGTGTCAACAATGGAGTGGAGGCACTCGTCGGACTCTGGTCTCCAAGTCGGAAGCCAAGGGGTCAATCGGCTCCTCGAAGCGGTACCTCTCGCGTCGAGACGATAACGAGTGTAGCGAGATCCGAAGCGGGCCTTACGAGTAGCTACGTTAGGCTCTGACGATCGTCGAGAGGGGACGTGCGGTGGTCGGGGAATGTGGACCTGGCTGATCCAAGCGCCAAGCGAAGGCGTCGGTCTATTCCTGCCCATCAACACCTCTGCGCCTTTGCACCTCTGCACATCGTTCCGACATCCACCGCATCCCGAGTATGCTTCCATCCTGTTTCCTGTCTCGTTCCTTCTTGTCCACCGTCAACGGGACTCATCAGTCTATATTTCGAGATGACGTTGGCGCTGGAAGGGTCCGCGACGCGGTCTAAGCCGCTAACTACTCTAGACTGGCCCCGCGGCATGCGGAGCAAGGGCGGGGAACAGGGAGAGGGATGATGGACGGGGACAGGAAGGGAGGGAGCCCGAGAACGGGAGCGGTGAGCGAGGGTTGAAGCCAGGCGGTGATGTTCTGCAGCGGGTAAGTGCTTCTGTTAGAGGATGTCGTCTTGGAGATATCCTCAGTGAGCGTCATGGTTTGCCGTGGGGTGAGTGCCATAGCGCCGGGACGAGGCAGGAAGTGAGACACGGGCGGAATGCAGAGGTCAATTGTTGGTCGCGTGCCCGGAAGTCTGGTGGGTGTTCCTTTTCTTCTCTTTCTGGATCACCGTCATGATCTCCGTGATCTTCATGTTCTCCGCGATCTCCATAATCTCCATAATCAGCAGGATCAGCAGGATCAACGCCGATCAACAGCTCCCAACTGTCCCACATCCCACGTCATCGCCGCTCCCTTGATCGCCCCTTCCCTCCGTCGGTAGATTGCCGATCGCCGATCGTCTGCCGGCAGCCCATATCGCCGAGATAAGACACAAAACCCACAACAGGTGCTCGTTTCCGCTTGGCCCCCGTTGGCCGTTGGATAAGTAAATAAGGAAGCTGACGCGCGGGGAAGAGTACGACTGGCGCTTCGCTGTTGTTGCTGGATATACCCACCCCAAATGCATGGCCACTATGTCCGCACGCTCGGCGTCTTCTCCCGGGGTGTGGCGCGTGGCACTGCCACACGGATATGACGTGGAGTTGTGGAGATTGTGACACATTGTGGCAAGAATAGCACAACGCCACCCGCCGCCGCCACCACCGGCTGTGGGCCTGTGCGCCTGTGGGCATGTGCCTCTGATGATGCTCGGGTGCCCGGGATGGTGCCTAAACTAGTCTGCACAGCTTTTTTTGGGTCCATTTTTTTTGCGTCGTCGTGATGTGCCGTTTCTAGATCTTTGTTGTGCTCAAGCTTGATTCAGTATCCAGTGCATGGTGGATAATGAGTGGTCTGGAGGGATAACGGCCTCGCGGAAGCTGAGCTTCGAGTCTGCGAGATCCGTTGTATCCGGGAGAATGCGAGGCTGCAACGAACAAGACGGAGCAGAAGACTTGCTAGACTTGCCAGCTTGCTAGACTTGGCGCTTGCAGCCGATATGTCAGCCAACTGTCAACGCTCGCGAATGTGGGCGCGACGAGAGAGCCAAGAGGCCAAGATGCATGAGGACGCCCATAAGCCAACATGCGGTCGGACGGTTAGTCATGCATGCCCCATGCACCGACGCCGCGCGCCGCGCGAAATACGCTCAAATTGGATCCGGGGTGGCTGCAGTACAGTGCGTCTCGGATCTCATACCCCTCCTCGCCAGTGTGGCAAGCCGCAAGCCTGCCCGGCGCAAGGGGCGGACGTCTGACGCTCAGGAGACGAGGAGAACCAGGAAAGCTGAGAGCTAGGATCCTAGGAGCCAGGAGGCGGAGGTGTCGCGTGTCAGAGACGGCTGGGAACTGGAAGTATCCGGTATTTGGATGCATGCACTTTTGAGGCGTGAACATGACTGAATGCACGACAAGAAACTGCCATGGCAGAAAAAAAGCAGAAACTGCTGGTCTCCTGATGATCTGGGAGGGATGGGATGCGAGTAGGAGAGCAATGCAGAGGAACAAAGGGTTAAAGGGGAGAACTGGAGCAGCCAGTAGTGGGAAGCAGAAAACAACACTGCAAGCAAGCAGACAGCAATAACAGCACAAATGCAAAACGAAAACAACAAAGAGAGGAAGGAAACCCACACGAATAGAGTGCATTAGGAAAAATCATCTCCTGGTCTGGTCAGAAGGTAATAAGTGATTAGATCTCGCTTTTTTTTTTTCCTAATACTTTTCCGCCACCCACCCAGCACGCCYCCCCCCCCCCCTTGCCGCTCCTCTCCTTCTGTCACCTCCCTCCCTCCCTCCCACACTGTGCACAGCGTTAGCCGCGTTAGTAGAGACCTCTTTTGCTACACTATCACCAACCCATTTTGCACACCATCCTCTCGTAGCGTCTCCAATCCATATCCCACCCCCCCTCACCCCTCTCATCCACATCCATCACCATTCTCGTCCACTCTCCCACCCCCCTCTCCCCCCCTCTCGACGTCTTGAGACTCGCCCCGCGTCGCCCGCACGCTCCCCACCCCCCTGGCTCTGCATTGTGTCTCTCAGCCACCAACCGCTCCTCCCCTCGTCTCAATTCCTCTACCTTGATGGTTTGCCTTTTAAGAAGGCAATAACACACGCTTTTTAGGCCGGCAAAGACCCCCCCGTCTGGGGTCATCGTCGAGCCCCTTCCTTGCAACTATTGGACTTGGGACTGAGACAAGCAACACACGTACGTTGCCATCGACATCAACTCGTTCCGGAACGCATCTCGGCCACTGTACAGCGGTTCTTTTGCTGCTACCACCGCCTCGTTTGCCCAGTTTTTCCTCCCCCTCTCGCTCGCTCATCAACTCGCTCCTAGACTTCAATCAGGCCTTCCCCGATCTCTCTACTTGCTTGTCCTCTGCCACACCGAGCACGCTCCTCCCAGCACCTTCTTCCCCGCACGTAACCCGTTATTGTGTCTCTTCGTGAAGCTTCGCGTGACTCGTTTTGGACGTCATGGTGCTTATCAACGAGAAGAAGTACGCGTGTGCCACTTGCATCAAGGGCCATCGCGTCTCCAGCTGCACCCACACCGACCGCCCACTCTTCGAGGTGAAGAAGAAGGGTCGCCCCGCGACACAATGTCAGTTCTGCCGTGAGAAACGCAAGGGCGGCGGCGGATCGGGCAGCGTGCATTCCAAGGTAGGTTTTCTCCGTCCGGAATGGGTGTTGTTCCCCCTCTTGAGGCTCAAGTTGAGGCTCAAGTCGTGGAGCGGGGAGCAGGGAATAACAACTGATGTGCGATGTTGGCCAACACTTTTGCCCCATCGCTCGTCATTCCCACTCTCGGTCTCACACGCCCAATGCGCGTTCAGAATCCAAATGTCCTGACCTCCACAGTGCGCGTGCGGCGACCTGAAAAACCAGGCTCCAGTATCCATTCTTCTCAACGCAGATGGCTCCGTGCGGCCGAACCCAGCAGACACTCCTGTTGCAGCTGCTCCTTCTGCAACGGAGACAAGAAAAGGGCAGCCAGGATCAACTCCGACTTTCCCGAATGGACTCCGAGATGTGCACGAGATGGCCGCCGCCGCACAGGCTCTCAGCGGCCTGGGCGATACGAGCAATCAGGCAGCGGAGCGCAAGCGTGAGCAATCAAACGCCATTCGTTCCTTTTCCACCCAAACTGACTTCTTGATCAGTTCAGAACCTTCTCAATCCCTGCAATTGTGCCACCACTGGGAAATGCAAGTGCTGCGGTCCCAAGCGTGCCCGCGAGTATCCGCCACCCAGGAGCCGCTCGCCTGTACGTGACGGTACCACCCACGCTCAGGTGACGGACAGCCTCATCGAGATGTTCAAGTCCAAGGCAACGACTACAACCATCACGTCGCCGTCTGAAGGCAACTCGGGCTCGTCAACACCTCAGCAAGCGGCCCATTTGCGCACACTCAATCTGGCTATGACGAGCACCAGCAGTCTTGCATCGCCTGATAATCGCCATCGTCCGAGCCACACTTCCCCGCATGTCCACAAGACGCGCCTGTACTCGCCATACTCTACGAATGGGAGCTCGACTCCTCGTCATGGTGGCAAGACTCGAAGCGAGTCTGTGTCCTCGACCGGCAGTCATGGCCCCGGTTGGATGAGCCCCGGTACTTCGCCCCGTCCTCCACTGCCCCGCATCCGCCCTCTCACAGATATGAACAGGTTCCTTGGGGCGGCATTCAAAGAAGATGGCTCCATGGCGACAGAGATCTCCCGATCCGCTCTTGGCTTGCCTGGCATCCACGCCTTTGACAACCTCGTTGGCGGCACAGCCGATGCAACAAAAATGGAAATGGACGTGGACGTCGACGCCCCACTTGCCTTCCCCACCGCCGAACCCGTCGTCATTGGTGCTTGTACGTGTGGCGACGGCTGCGAATGCCCTGGCTGTGCGACACACGGCAACACCAACGCCTCGCCGTCAGCTCAGCAGCACCCGCACGAGTGTGGCGACGCTTGTAAGAGCTGCTTTGACTGCTCGGAACACGTATCCATTCCATCGGGTGTCACCTCCATCGAGCAGCTCATTCAAGTCGCGGCGTCACAGGTCCCGCAGCATCCTCCCCGCCCCCACACGGCCTCCCAGCTCAACCCACTCGATACCAATGTCCTTCCTCCAGCGGCAAACGTGTCGCAAGACGCGGCCCGCGCGTTTGGTCTGGTGCAACTGCTGCCGCTGCAGTGCTGCAATGGCCGCTGCCAATGCGCACCCGGCCAATGCTCGTGTGAGGCCGAGTGCTGTGGCTGTTGCGTGCGCTGCCTTTGTGATCACGATGGTGACACCGTCATGGCGGAACAGGAGAAACCATCCGGGTGCTGCAGCACTGCTGTTGTTCCGCCCGCCCCGGTTGTCCAAACCGAGGATGAGGACAGCCCCGGTGGATGCTGCGGGGGCGACAGTTCACCTGTTGCTCCCACCCCTCCGATGATTCAGACCCAGATGCTGTCCGTCGCCAGTGCACAAAACGGCTCTCCGCAGCATCTCTCCCCGAACTCCATATCCCCGACGAGCCCCACTGCTGGGCGCATGGCGTCGCCGGGCGCTGGTGCCACTGCTGCCTCCAGCTCGTGTTGCAAGACGACGGCGTCAAACTCCCCAGCTCCAGGCGCCTCAGGCACTCCGTGTGGCACTGGCTCGGGCTCGTCCAGTACTCCGAACCCCCAACCTCCTGGCGGTGTAATTCGCCGCAACTCGTCCGTTTCTCGTGCCAAGGAAGCCGCAAATGCAGGTGCCGGAACAGCGCGTCGTGTGTCGATCTCGAACGGGTCTATTCCCAACCGTCCTGCCACCGCTAGTTCCTCCAAGACGGCCTCAAAGGCGCTGGCTCTGCATCCAAACCAGGCGCGTGCCATCCTACCCAAGTCTTCAGGCGCTCGCCTCGCTCCTCGCGCTGCTTCGAGTAGTAATCGTCAACCATCGCCTGTCCACCGGGGATCGGTGTCAGGCTCGTCCCAGCCGTCGCAGAACGGCAGCCCTGTGGCAGGTGCTGTTCCTCTCCCTAGCACCGGCGATACACTTACCGTTCCCGATGGCTCAGCGTCGGGCGTCTCCGCGCCCAACTCGAGCAATCCTTCACACACAAGGCAACGCTCTCGGGACATGGCAGTCCACGGCGGAGAGTCTGGTACAGACGCCGGCGGCATGGCTGTTGGCGTTAACGACATTGCCAACGCTCTTGCTGCCTCGGATGTCGACTTTATGGCCTACCTCAATTCACTGCTGACCACTGGCGACGGGGCTGGCTCTGCCCCAGTGCCCGAACAAAATGCCACTGCTGGTCCATCCTCGTCTGCGCCCGATGCCCTCGCCGGGTCGGGGTATTCGTTCACGACCTCGCTTGCTGTGTCCTCTGCCACGAATGACCTTTCTCTCCTCGGTATCCAACCTGGTGCAGCGGCCCCCCAGACGCCCCGTATCCCTGACGTCGAATCCTCCATGGGTGACATCCAGCAATTGATTGCAAGCACTCTGGAGCAGCAAGGCGTCATGCCCCGCCTGGATCCCTCGTCGGGCGATTACGCATATTGGTTGAACATGGCGCAGGCTGGTGGTGGCCAGCAACAAGCGTATCCTTTTGGTGATGGATCGTTAGCTGTTCCGCCAAACCCGCTGCTATCCACTTCGCCCGCGCCTCCCGCCCCGCAAGCACAGGCGGCGTTCTTGAAGCCAGATCAAAATCTTTACTTTGGTAATTATGGCGCTGGCTATCCGTCGATGCCCTCTCAACTTCCGCACTCGCCGATGCGGTCGGTGTCCAGTAGCTCAGTGGGCGACTCGATGCCGCCTCACATCAGCCAACCCATGCCGCCCGCCCCGGCGATTCAGGCTCCACAGGCAATACCCGCACTACCCCAGAGCCTGGGCCGCACCAACCCCGACCTTATCGACCTGTCAAAGCCACTCAACCCCTCGGATGTCGACCGTATTCTGCAGGCCCTCCTGACGCAGCAGTCTCGCACCGGCGGTGGTGGTGGTGTTCCGTCTGTCCCGCAACCGTCGCCTCCTTTGGAGCGCAGCGACGTGTTCAAGGATTACATGTTGGATCCGTCGATCGTGGATATGCGTGGACAACACGCCGCAAGCCAAGGCCAACCGTCATCCTCGGCGCAGCAGCAGCACCAACAGCAGCAGCACGAGTGGTTACGCCAAAGCGGTTGGGCGCCGACTCTGATGAACCAGACGCCGCCGTCGTAGTGTGAGGCGATGAGCGAGGTGTGAAGTGAGGAGATGCGACGCGGAGAGAGCTTGTTCTGTTCGGACTTGTGTATCTATACCTGTTCCGCGAGAGATAGATATATTGTCATCGAGGCCACGGTCGTGACGGTCGCGTAGTAGGTATATAGTGTGTAGATTTAGCGCAGGGCGCCTCGGCGGTATATAGACATGTATGGAGCCGCCGCCATCTAGCTACCCAGAACGAGTGTTGCTGCGATTGAGCGCTGGGTGGGCAGGGAGCAACTGATCCACAAGTTGGTGGCAAGCAGCATGGCATACAGGTTGTAGCATGCTTGGCGATGGCCGATACGGCATACGATACGGAGCACCGAGGGCCCCGGCCCGACCGGCTCGGCGCTCGGACAGAGCGATAGGAACCTATGTACCTCCACACGCGCCGCCGGCAAATGGAAATGGCGTGGTGGCATTTTCCAATCAAAACGCGCGAGTCGCGAGTCACCCACACGCCGGGCGGCTACCGACCAAGGGGCCTAGCCTACTTCTTGCCCATCTCGGACTGTCAATAAAAGTAGACGGACCAGTAAACTCGTATCACCCACCGTTGACCGTTGTTACTCTCCCCACAATCACCATGGGCCTCTCGCAGGGCCAGAAGGACCTCATCGCCGGGTGTTCCGGCGGCGTCGCGCAGGTCTTTATCGGTCAGGTAAGTGGAGGGGAGAGTGGGAGAGGTAGAATCGGGATTGTAGAATCGAGAATCTAGCATCTCAAGATCTCAAGATCTAAAGCTGGATTCTCAAGCTTTCTCGCTCGCACGCACACTAACACACACAGCCATTCGATATCGTCAAAGTCCGCATCCAGACCGCGCCGTCGGGCACGTATGCTTCTCCGCTGGACTGCGCGTCCAAGCTGCTCAAGAATGAGGGCCCGCTTGGGTTTTACAAGGTGGGTACAGAGAGGGGGGGGGGGGGGAGGAGGGGAATTGAGAAGCTCTCGAGATCTGGAGACCTTGAGCTCTTGAGATCTGAAGACCTTGAGTTCTTGAAGTATCGTGAAGCGCGATCGGGGCGCAACTTGAGCACTTTCACGCTCGTACACTCAAACACCTGAACTCTTCACTTGAACAGCACTTCTCCTCCCAGCCTGCATTCCCGGTCCCGTGCTAACCCCCAGGGAACGCTCACCCCGCTGCTGGGTATCGGAGCATGCGTGTCGATCCAGTTTGGCGCGCTCGAGTGGGCCAAGCGCCTCTTTACGGGCCGTAACGCCGGCGGCGAGCTGACCTATGGTAAGTGCGGGGAGAGGAGGAACCGAGTGTGATTCCGTGTCTCATATATCTCATACTCACTCTCAGGCCAGCTGTACGCTTCCGGCGCGATTGGCGGACTGGCGAACACGGTTGTCGCTGGTCCCGTCGAACATATCCGTATCCGCCTGCAGACGCAGCCTGCGACGCACAAGCTGTACAACGGCCCGCTGGACTGTGTGCGCAAGATTGTCGCGAGCAACGGAGTTGCCGGCGTGTTCAAGGGTCAGGTGCCTACCATGTTCCGTGATGGTATCGGCTACGGGTAAGAGAAGAGAATATACTTTCCCGGGGGTGTTCTAACTCTTTTTAGATTCTACTTTCTCGCGTACGAGGCCATGCTGCGACACCACATGAAGACGTACAACTGCCGGCGCGAGGACATTGCGCCGCACTGGGCGCTCGCGTACGGCGGTACGGCGGGGTACGCGCTCTGGGGGAGCATCTACCCGCTCGACGTGGTCAAGAGCAAGCTGCAGGTCGATTCGCTCGACCCCGCGAAAAGGCAGTACAAGGGCATGCTCGACTGCTTTGCAAAGACGTGGCGCGCACAGGGGTGGCGCGGGTTCACTGGCGGTCTTACCCCCACCCTTGTGCGTTCGCCGTTTGCCAACGGCGCGACATTCGTTGCGTTCGAGCTCGCCATGCGCGCAATGGGCACGGATGCGTACCCCATAGACGGCGAGTTTGCGTAGTGTTTCGCAAGCAGCTGCGCAAACAAAAAAGGATACCCAGGGATTCTAGAGAGGGCGGAGGTCATACAGGCTTGTACGGCGATAGATAATGCAGCAGTACATTGTGACGGGGTGTTTCCAACTGTCAGTGATCTGGGCAGAGGACTGTGCTGCCCCCGGACTGTGCCATCCGCCATCCTTCCTCGCACCCAACGTATACTCCAACTCGATGCAATCACGTCTACTGTACTACGGCTAGCCGACCAATGAATGATGATAGAAAGAGGCACGGATGCCATGGAGGGAAGGATGCCATGGAAGAATCGATGCGTAATGCTGGGAATCGGAACCGAGGTGGCGCGGAAGCCGTGCGTGGGACAGATGGGTGGGGGAGGGGAAAGAAGGAATATAGTGATGGGAGGGAGAACGAAGAATGGCGGACGGGAACCGGATGGAAAGTAAGAGACTTTACGGGGCGGGAGGCGGCCGCGAGAGACGCAGCGTGATCTTCTTCGGCACGCCCGAGTCCGAGGCAGTGGACGACGGGCGCGCCGGGGCGACCTGGCCGTTTCCGTGGCCGTTTCCTGCCTTGGTGCCGTTCGCAGTCGGCGGGGAAGTACTCACAGCCTTACGCTGTGTGAGCGCCTTGCGGCGCAGCTCGTCCGTGTCGTGCACCGTCACCTCTGGCTCGGGGTGGTTGCCCGCGTGGAGAAGCGAGAGCATGACGTCGGCGGCATCGAGGTCGTCGCGCGTCGCCGTCTTGAGCGCCGTACGAGCCTGGCGCGCGCGTTTGGCGGAGCGTGCGGGCGCCTCCCGCCGCTGTAGATGAAGCTTGTTCCAGAAATCCAGCTGGATGACCTTCTCGGGGACGCGGTACCGGCGGTTGTTTATCACCATCTCCTCGGACACCACGTCGACCGGCGCGGGTTCCTCGGGGACGACCACAATGTTGCCGTTGTTGTGCTGGCCCGCGTCGACGACATCGACCGTCTCGAGGCCGTTGCGCACCGTCCGCCGCGCGGGCATGACCATGTCGGCGTGGTTCGGGCACATCCACTTGCGCGTGCTGCTCGGCATGCTTGCAAGCGGAGGAGAGAGGCAGTCGAGGTGCCAGTGAAGCGCGCAGTAGTCGCACGACACGATCGGGCGCCACGTCGCCTCGGGGTCGCTGGTGAGCTTGCGCGTCGGGACCGACGTGCCGCCGCACTTGTAGCACCACACGAGGCCGGACTTTGGGTCGCGCAGGCGTGTGGGGTCGCGTTCCTCGACAAAGCCCTTGCGGCTGATGATGTGAGCATGGGGCCAAGAGGAAGCAGAATCAAAGCCAAAAACGATACCACTCACTCATACTTCATCCGCGCGCCCTTCTCGTCCACATACTCGCCGCGCTGCCCAGTGCCTACGCCGACGAAGAACTGGCGAATCTCCTGTGGTAGGCGGAACTGCACCGGGTTGTCGCTCTCCATCTTGGCCGTGAGCTGACGGAACACCTGCGTGACGGGCCCTTCGCTCTGTCTGTTACGCGCGGGCGAAGCAACCTCCTTCTTATTCAGCCCCTGTGGTGATTAGCCGGCGCCTGATGCCACAAACTCTACAAACTCACCCGCTCGGCCTTGCACTTGTTGCAGAACCACGTCTCCTCCTCTGGCAGCTCATCAATACGCAGCGGCGGCTCGAGACACATAAAGTGGAATGACCGCGGGCAGCCATCGCAGCACAGGAATCGCCCGATACCGCGGCACACGGAACAAAAGTCCTGGTTGACAAAGTCCGGGTCCACCTTGCCCTTGCCCTTCGCCTTGCGCGTCGCACCGTTGCTCGCCCCCGTGGCATTTACACGGGCCGAGCCGCCCACACGCCGCCCGCGTCCGCTGGCCGACACGCCAGCGCGGACGTGCGTCTCCCCCCCGCGGGTCGGGCGCGCCGTCTTGTTGGCCTCTTCGCGCACCTCGCGCTCGCGCAGCGTCCGCCCCCGCGACGAGCCGACAATCGTCTGAACCTCGGCCTTGACGTCGTTTGTCGTCGGCGCCGAGAAGATGCTCAGTGCCGTGCCCGTCGGGTGCATGCCGTCCACCACTGGGGTGTTGCGCGAGCTCGGCGCGCTCGACCCGTCGCGCGAGGCGGAGCCACGCGCAGGAGTGCCACGCGGTGTGCTCACGCCCGTCCCGTTCGTCTGGGCCGGAGTCGATGCGCGCCCCGAGCGGCGCGGACGTGTCGACATTACTGGTGCAGGCGGTCTACGAGTGTTAGTACTAGAGGAGATGGATAAGTGGCAGGAGAAGGTGGATGTTGGGTGGTGGCAGTTGGGTATGATGAAGCCAGTGTTTGTGTCTTTATGTACGCCAGGAAACCAAACATGCGTGCCACACGGGCGTGATGCACTCGCACCCGCACATGCATGCGCGCATGCACCCTCTCCGCAACACATCCCGCATTGCAAGCACGAGCGTGTTGTGTGAACCGCTGTGGTGTGTGTGTCTGGCGACCCCCCTGATCCGTGTGTGGCAGTGGCGACTTACTCTGAACGACGCTTGCGCTTCCCTGCCGACGAGGCGGGCGAGTCTACTGTCGACGTCTCGCGCTCGCGCTCGCGGTCCCGGCTAGTCGGCGCCATCGCGGGGATGCGGAGTATGAGACTCGGCCCCGGCGTGCTTGTGCCCGCCGATGCGGCGGAAACGGGAGCAGCGGCCGGTGCTGATGCCGCGGGCGCGGTGGCGGGCACATCGGGCACGGCGGGCGCGGCAGGAGCGGCGGGCGAGTCCACTGCACTACTCCCAGGCGTCACGGGCATGGTGCCATCCATGGGGTCGTCCTGCATGGCGTGCGCGGGGAGTGGGTGGTGGTGTGGAGTGGGGTGATGGGTGGTGGGAATGGATGGTGGTGGTGTGGTGGCAGGTGGTGTGGTGGTGCAGTGTGGTGTAATTGCAGAGCGGCGCGCGGCGGAGGCGGCGGCGGGGGATGCAAAGTCGGCAAGCGGATGTGGCTCTTACAAGTGCCACCAACTGGTAGCCGTGGTGCCCGTGGGCGTGGCGCCTTGTCCGTTTTCAGAGAGCCGCGGGGCAGTCGACGACAGCGATACGGCTGGGGGTTTTCGCGCGTGCCACTCGGTGGTGGGGTAAAGGATGGGATGGGGATGGCTATGTGGGCGGTGATGGAGACGGATGGGATGATGGCGACCCTGTTCGAGGTGATGTGGAGGACCTTGCGGCCTTTGTGGAGCGATGTGGTGGGATCAGTAGTGGAAGAGATTGATGTGGAATGTGGGATACGGATGTGGATATGTGGGCCGCAAGACGAAATCAATAGGGCCAGGGACCCGGAGTGCGGAGTGCTGCGTGCTTCGACTTTGTGATGTCCAGCCCAGGGCTAGAGAGGGGTGGCGGCCGGCGTCACTAATCTGCGCACTGGCCGTGGTTGGTTGCTCAGCAGAAAGGGGACACAGGGAGCAGGGAGCTCTGCGGTGGACGAGTGTGGATGGCGCAACAGTCGCGGGGGCGGGGTCCTGGGGGCGACGTCGCGCTCTTGCGGTCTTGGGTCGGTGGGGGTGGGGAGAACAGGTGTGTGTGTGGGAGGCTGGCGCTCGGAGCACGCGGACGCTGTGGCTATGGAAAGATGATGATATGTAGCGAGCACGAGTCAGGAAGCGGGGTGGGATGGGTCGGACCCGGTGGCTACGAACGTGACTGGGACTGCTAGCGCTACGGCTCCAACGGTGGGAGATGTGGTGCGAGATGGTGGGATGGAGTGGTTCCAGAACACGCTGACAGCCCCCGGAAAGGGGTAACGCAGGTGCCGAGGCGAGGTGAAACGGGTACTACGGTCTTTGGTCACTGCTCTACTAGTTCCCAAGCTCTACGTGAGGAGATGATTAATGCTTGGTGGTGGCAAGTGGCAAAGACGAGGTGGGAGTGGCTATGATCTCGACGCCCGGTGATCTCGGGAAGCAACGAGGACAGCTGTGCGGGATGGCTACGAGCTATGATGGGGGGTGTTGCCACTGCCTAGGGAGTACAGAGGGAACAAAGCTCAACGCTGCAGCTGCTATGGGAGTGATGGACGGAGATGGGAGATGCGGGGGAGGAGGATGGGGATGTGCGGGATGTGTAGACTGGTAGACTCTCTGCGAGATCGAGCGGACCAAAGGTGTGGATCGTGTGGACGAACGCGTACGAACGGGTGTGGCGGCTCGTGGCAGAGTCGCTTCGTCACAGCTCACAACCCAGCCTAAGCCTGATACCGTTGCTCGTGCTGTACGCTCAAAGCAGTCTCTCATACGCTCATACGCTCCTCCCCAGGCTCTTTCTGAATTCCAGCGGTGCATCTCTGCACACAACCTCTATCGCTTTGATAGGCATTGCATTGCGTTGCTCGTAATATACGAGTCAAGTGTGTGGCCGCTTGAGGTACTTGTGTGTATGGATCGCCCCCGATTTCCACACCCACTCACAGGTCCCCCCCCCCCCCCCTGGTGGTGCCACATTGCCTCACTGCCTCCCCCGTCGGCGTTCTGTTTCCCCGAGGCACACACCCCAGGCGAAGCCATTCATGTACCACAAGGATCAGACTACGGGCTATGCACTACTAGTTCGAGCGCGTTCTATGCATGGCATGGCGTGTGGCAGATCTAGTGCGTGCACGTAGGAACGTGTATCGCACAGAGCGCAGAACGAGAGTATGAATTGTAGGCTGAACGTTGACGACGTTCGAGGCTGTCGCGGGATTGCAGGATCGCAGGATCGCAGGATCGCAGGATCGCAGGATCGCAGGATCGCAGGCCCGTGCTAGAGGCCGCGGCGTTGTCATCTCCAATGCCAGCCTCTCTGTTGGTCCAGCTCGTGGCGCTGAGCGGTGTCTGTGACGGTGTTGTTGCGCCCTTGAGTCGCGATCGCGAGTCGCTGGCACTCCTCGTGGCAGATGGAAGTGAGCTAGTGATCTAATGAGCTCTACGCTCTCCAAATTCCAAGGCCTGGCTGCCGCTCGCTCCCAGGTGACATGACTCTGATGCCTCACAGATCACAGACTAGTCTGACAAGGACGCAGTTTAGTTGCAGGATTTGGGTGTGCCCGTTGCCACGCCGAACACTCTTCCAGATCTCAGTGGCCACCCTCATGAGGCGGCCTGGGGCTTGTAGGGATGAATATACGGTACAGGCCTCAGTAGTGTTACCATCTCCAAAACGCCATCACCACAAACACCCCCGGTTCGCGCATTCGCACCTGCGACGCGACACCGCGACAACAGGCATCGTGCCGCGCGGAATGCACCAACCCCACTGGGTACATGGATCCCTCCAATCGCTCGTTTCCGTCTCCGCTCTCGACTACACGCCATACATCCCACTGTTCGGCTTACAACCCCACAACCCACTACCCATAAAACATGTAGAATAATGAATAAAAGCAGATGTGTGCCCCTCTTCGACCTACCCCCCCACGCAGAAAGAAGGGGCAGGAGATACGTGAGCTGTGCGCGGCGTTCGACCGCCCCGGGGGGCGGGTCCGCCGGCGCTAGCTCTGCCTCGGGTGAGGAAAGCCGCGACATTGCGTGTGTTTGTGTCGCTGCTGCTCGGAGAGGCTGAGGAAAGGGGGCAAAGTGGTGAGCTGCGCGGGTTATATGGCGAGCAGCGCGCGGGCGCGGTGCGACGCGGTGCGGTGCGAGAGCGAAGAGCTGGGAAACATTTCTTATTTACTCCTACTCCCCCGGGATTACGGCAATTCCCCCGTGGTGCGAGACGTGGCTGTGCCACAGTGGCTTATCGTTCCAGGCACGATCATTATCTGAGATTGCACGCATCGCGGGAGTTTACTCCATTGATCCACTGATGCCCCGGGATGTAGACGACTCACAACAATGTTCATATCCTAGATATCGTAGCCTCCTGACTGTGCCGATCGGGGGTTTCAAGAGCCCTCCGTGCAGGGCAGCGAGCGAGCGGAGGCCTGGCTCGACTACATATTGACGATGAAACGGATTCTGATATGGAGTGAGCGGCACCCGTGCAGAGTACGAAAGTGCCGAAGTCTCCATAATCCATGGATAAATGAACAGTACCTCCGGTGATTATAGTGGAGCGACATGACTGCAGTCGCTAGCTCACATGTCCCGGCCTTCCTCGGAGGGCGTGTGTAAGGGCGTATGAACAATGCGCCGGAGAGGAAGAGTCAGCGTAGAGCACACGAGAGACAACTCTCTAGTCGGTATGCTGACGCGGGAGGTACTCTGTCTGCTATGGCGAATAGTTTGGCCTCATCTTCTTTTGCCACAGCTCTAGATATCCACAAATGTGAGCCGTGGCCCATTCTCGCCTACCACTCATAAGCTGCAGCCCACGACTCGACTCGGTGTCACCTGCATTCCCCAGCCGTTCCAAACACCGTACTCGGTCAGAGGCTTTTCCGTCCCTCCAGCGGGCAATCCCATGTTCATCTACCGTGAGGACGAAGGCGAGATCCTCCTATTGGACGGCCACGTCCAATAGTGGAGGTTAGGATGAGGGTATGCTGGAAAGTATTGAATAAGAGGGAGCAGATGAAAGGAGACCCGCAACGCAGGGCTGTCCCTCCGTTGCCACTGTGCCTTTCCTGCCTCTCCTGCGCTGTTGCCTTTCTTGCCTTTGCCGCTGTTTGTGCTCTCATGACTCTCCTGCCTCTTCTGCCTCCCCTTCTCTCGCCTCTCCCCATCACCCTCCCCCGTCTTCTCACCATCAATCGTCGTTTATGCTTGATGGGCTGCGTGCCAATGGGCGCCCACCAGGGGCAGAGTGAGACGGGAGCAAGCGGACAGGCCGCATCAGTAGGCTCCGCGGGCGGAGACAGTTGTGGGGAGTTGGAGATTAGGATGCCGAAGAGTGATGTTAATACTGTGTTGCGTTGCCACCCAGAGTTGTGCGTGAGAAGGTCAGATTGCCCATCCTGCTATTCCGACAGGGCTTCGAGATTCAAGTCCGTTTGTCAGATTGCACAGCGTGAGGTGCGGCAAGTCTTTACCCATATCCGACGCCTCCAACCTGCTGTCCCGCGCACATCCAGTAACACGAAGCTCCCAACGCCGCCCTCTTGTGTCATATGAGCTGCATGCGAGTGGTAGATCTGGAGGAAAGAGGGGCTTAACGCTTGACCCAGGTGCGCTGTGGATGTCAGTGAGTGATCTCGGGCTGTATTGGTGGAGGGAGAAAGTACTCGTAGAGCACATAACCCCGATCCACACTCCAACCACACTCCATATACTCACTCCCTTGCGAGCCTTGACGAGGTTAGTGTGCTTACGCTCGACCTGGCGAGCGTCGCGCTTGAGCGCATTGTCGTTAATCAGGGTCGGCACGACATCCTTGCGGACGTGGGCGAGGGCACGGGCAATGCCGAGCGCAACGGCGCCGCTCTGGCCGGTCGAGCCGCCGCCGCGCACGAGTGCAAAGACGTTGAACGCGCCAAGGAGACCAGTCACGCGGAGCGGGCGGAGGAGGACCTCGCGGTCAAACGTGCGCTGGAAGTGCTGCGGGAGTGGGAGGTGGTTGATGAGGATCTCGCCCTGCGGAGTCGCGACGGGCTTCGGCTCTGCCGCGGCAGCCTCACCCTCAGCGTCGGTGGCCTCGGGGGTTGCCTCGGCCTCTGTCGCGGGCTTGAAGAGGTCGCGCGCCTGCGCGGTAGGCACGAGCCAGACACGGGCCGAGGACGCCTTCCTGCGGCCGATGGCGAACGCGCGGCCAAACTCGTCAATTCCCGCACCCTCCTGCTGGCTGCGCTTGCGGGCCTCCTCGCGCGCAACGGCGGCAGCGACACGCTCCGAGTGCTGGAACGGCTCGATCGCAGCCTGGACCTTCTCAACAAGGTCGTAGTTGCCCGAGAGGTTGGCGACGCCCGAAATGGAGTTGAGCTTGTTGAGGAGCACAATGAGCGAGCGGTAATCTCCCTTTGCGCGCATCGGGAGCTGCTTGACGACCAGGTCCTCGTACGACTTCCACGACGTCGGGGGCGGCGTGAGCGTCGGCAGCTCGGCGGGCAGCGGCCACACGTACGCCTTGCGCAGCGCCTCCTGTACCTCGAGAAGCGTCTTCTCCAGCCCGGCCATCGCGTCTCCCCACTCGGGCTTGCCGGTAAAGTGGCTCGGGGACGCAGGGCGGGGCGGGCGCTGGATCTCGTCAAACCGCGTGTCGCCCCGGCGTCCGGGGTTGTACGTCGATGCGCAGCGCGAGCTCGAGGCGGCCACAGTCCGGAACGACGAGACAGCCGCGCGCAGCGCGCGCGTGCTGCTTGCTGCGTACATGGTCGGGGGTGTGGGGAGAGTGGAGGGTGGTGTGGAGGGGGTAATGTGCCGTCGAGCTCGACGACTTTTGCGCACTCGATGCAAGATGCAGTGGATGTCCTTTCCGACTTTTGACGACCAACCGACAAGTTCAGAGCTGGATGAAGAGCGGGGGCAAATTGCCACATGGCCGACAGACTATTTACACGTCATTTTGACTTTTCTCCATATTGCTTATCAATTCCCGATGTCCCACTTGCTGGTGAGTCATCTTGGCAGTTGATCATCTCCTTTGGGTTTATCAGATACGAAAGCCCGCCACCATCCCACATGCATCCCTGTCGTCTCCGTTCCTCTCCCCCAATCTCCCGACCCAACTCTCAAAGCTCACCCGCGCACCCAGTCTTCTCGCCGCCATGGACCCCATCGACGCCCGCATCGAGGCCAAGCTGCGCGCAAATATCGAGGTGCAGCATCTCGTGCGTTAGAATACTGCACGCTGCGTGCTGACATTATCCACAGGAGATCACCGACACGTCTGGAAACTGCGGGTCGTCGTTCGCGCTCGTTATCGTGTCCCCGAACTTTGCGAAGAAGATGACCCTCGCACGGCATAAGATGAGTGAGTGGAAGCCGTGGGCCAGCTGCGATCTTCATGTAGACTACAGCTGGCCATAGATAGGCATTGTACCGTCACGCTACTAGCCCCCGCTGACCCCAGTCAATCAGATCCTCGCGGACGAGATTGCCCAGCTGCACGCATTCTCGCAGAAGACGCTCACGCCGGAGCAGTGGGCCAAAGAGCAGGGCAACTAGTTTGGAGCGACCGAGGCGCAAAGGTCGAGAGCGAGGCATGTTCCAGGATTCCGCGGCTTCCGTTATCGGAGATCCGAGCACCACGACAATGATGGAAGCTGGAAGCTGGAAGAAATGGAGACCGTGTGCGCAGTGTGCAGTGCCTGCTCCTTGGGCACTGAGTCTTGCGCCGATTGTCCACTAGGCGTCGTGTAGCTGTCTACCAGAGGATACACGGCTACAGTACCTGCAATCTACTGTATGGTCCCGTGTTGTATCATTCTTCTTCACCGGGCACCTAGCCCGCCCGCGCATGCATTGTGTATTTAATCCCTCGTTTGCTTCATTTCGATTCTTTCTTGCATACATGTATGCATATCGCAACATCGCAACAGTCTCAGCGACATCAACAACAGGCCACAGAATCAAGTTGTTGACATCTGATTAGGACGGAAGCAAATGGTTTAGATCAGGCAAAGAATCAGGTTAATCAGGATAGGATTAGTGATTAGGAATGCACATTCCACCAACACGAACGCGTCCAATGAAGTCCAAAAATCAAACACGCAACAACAACAACAACAACAGCAACGACAACAATTACTTCACCATCACCAACCCCCCAACCACCAACCCACCATCACAGCCTCGACCTCATTTCCCACTCCCCACCTCCCTAATTCTCACCACGATGGACCGCCTCCAGATGGAGAACCCGCACGAGGTGGAGCAGAACGTCCTCCTCGAGCGCATCATAAAGAATGCCGTGAGTCCGCTCAGCTATTCCGGTATCTCTAGCTGCTGACGACAGGATAAATGTAACGAGGCGGTCATCGAGCTGAACCATTGCTTCAAGGTGGGTCTTTGGTGGTGATGACTGGTGTTGCAGATGGGTGTACCCTCTTCGCACACGTTGCCCGCTTTCTCCAATGGCGACACCGTCATCACGACCCATTCTGCCCCGCTCTGCGCTTCTCTTCCTCTTGCCCTCCCACTCACACGCAGGAATTTACCCAGGCCAACCGCTCGATCAAGGTTGCGTCCCAGCTGTTTGACAACTACGCGAACGTGACTGCAAACTACATGAAGAATACAAAGATGATGCCTGATCCGAAGTGAGGCCCGGCGGCCATCGGCCCGGGGAGCGACAGCACAGACGTAGACATTGGGCGTAGAGTTTGGATACCCGGCAGCTTGTACTCTATACATGTACTCCTATAACGACTTGACCACGTCGCGCTTCATGCGCTCCACTGCCCGCTTCAACTCCGACCGGCACGATTATTGCACGGTATCAAACACATACTCGGACACGCTGACATGCGGGCCCGTCGCGGACGAGTAGACCTGGTCCTGGCCCCACTCGGGGTGGTTGATGCCGTCGATCCTGTGTGTCAGTCGAGAACGATTAGGGGCGCCACGCTCCAATTAGCACAGCTACCTCCACCCCACTCACCATCCCTGGGGCTCGACCGCCATCGCGCCGTACGCGTGCACGGGGCCGAGCTGGCTCTGGATGCTGCCGTCAAACGCGATGCCATTGTAGATCTGGAGTGCGGGCTGGTTAGTGTGCACGGCCATGCGGATGCCAGTGGCGGGCGAGGAGCAGATGAGCTTTGTGCCGCCGGCAGTGCGCGACTCTGGGGCCTGGGGGTCGGCGAAGATGAAGCAGTTGTCGATCCCGGCCGAGCCCCTCCCCGCGAGATCCTTGGCCTCCTGTGAGCGGCGGATCTGGTCCGGAGAGGTGTAGTTCAGGGGATGGTCTGCGGACATGGTCACGATCTCGCCCGTCGGGAGCAGGATGTCGTCCCCGGCCACGTAGCGTGTCGCGGAGGGAAGATGCAGCTTGTCGTCCAGCACCGTGTCCGCCACTGTGCTTCCCAGCCGGAAGAAAGTGTGCGTCGTGAGCAGCAAGGGCGTGGGGGCGTCGAGCGCCTGCGCGACGAGCACGGTGGTGAGCTTGCCCTCGCTGACCGTATACGTTGCGTGCACGAGCTGGAGTGAGTGAGGGCAGTGAAATGAACGGGAACTCACTACATTGCCCGGAAAGCCCTCAAACCCCTCGTCGAGCAGGCTGAAGGTGATGCTCGTCTCGCTGGCCTTGACAACCGTCCAGTCACGCTGTCATCAGTATCCTCCATGCGGACTGATGAGTCGCAGACCCCGACTCACCGCATCATAGCCCCGTGCGCCGCCGTGCAGCGAATTCCGCCCATCGTGCTCGTTACAGGTCACCTGGTGCTCCTTGCCATCAATGGTAAATTTGCCGCCGGCGATGCGGTTCGCGTACCGTCTTCCATTAGATATTAAACAGGAAGTTTATCGGCCAGTACTCACCCGACAACGCAGCCAAAGTAGGTCGGGCTCTTCTCGCGCTTGTACGCTGCCACATCCGCGTGCCCGACGACAACCTCGCGCCACTCGCCGTCGCGGTCCGGCACCTGCAGCGAGGTGAGGCGCGCGCCGTACGGGATGAAGGAGGCGCGGATGCGCGGCGCGCAGAGGCGGTATTCCGTGAGTGCGGGGTCGGTGGGGACCGTCATGCTGGTGGGTTGGGATGTGGGGCAATGCATCGGGGCTGGGGTTGGGGCTGGGGGCGTTTATATCCCAGCGTGAGATGAGAGACAGATGGATGTCTTGGCTGTAAAATTCCCGTTCGCAGAGTCCAATATTCCCGTTCGCAATGATGACATTCCCGTTTCTGCCAGTTAGTGCGTCTCCACTCTGCTGCGGTAGTTGGGCGGTAGTAGCCGGAATCTGGGGCGGGCCGATAGGCGGGAAAAGTGTTGATTGCCGGCACATTCGGCGAATTCTCGGCACATTCTGCATCGTCCTCTAGCTGTAACGCCCTTCGCCGCCCCAACGGCCACCACATAGGCCACAATGCAATCTGGCCAGATTGATGGTGAGATGTACAAGATGAATGTCGGCTATATTTAAAGATTTGCCTTGTAGGGCATCTACTCTCGTTGATATGGGTAATTTGTCTTGTCTGATCCACGACGCGTCCTGGCGGAATGTGCCAGCCCAGTTCGTAGGCAACTCTGGTACTCTGGCAGGGGTGCAAGAAGCGGTATAAGAAACCTCGCTTCGTACAGAAAAAGGTCGGCAGCAGAGGCTGCCTCTTTACAGCCTTCCTTGGGCTTAGATATCTGAACATTTTGCCCAAATCAATTCAACGCCGGGGCAACACAGTGCGGCAATCTTGAGATAATCCAGATGACGATGAGACCCGGCACAAGCAGTGAGCGCCAGCTCACCGTTCTTATGAGCCCCTATCTATGTTTGAGACAAGCTTCTGCAAGTGGAAAGATGGTTTTCTCGACATCACAACCGTCTTGCTCGCCACCACTTTGCCCGAGCTCGCTGTGTGGCGGGGCTGCCACCATGCCACCCGCCCCAGGGTGACTCGAAAAAAAAAGTCGGAAATCGCGAAAATCATTTTCTGAAATTTGCTTCCGTTCTCCACCCAGGGTACTTTGCTTTGGCTGACCGTTTTTCGAGTCGTCTGCTGCTCACTCGCTGCTCGCTGCTCACCACCATTCTCCACCTTGTCCCCATCTTTGGTCACTTTCTTGGGACTCTTTTGCTCTCACCACTTCTACCCCGCTACCACTTTTTATCTCCCCCTCTTCTTTGCGCAGCACGAGCAGCCGTGCACGGCATCGCCATAACGACCCTCTCCCCGCCGTCCGCCCTCCGTCGCGGCGTGTTCCTCATCCCCCGTCCAGTCCGGTCCTCCGCGTCCCTCTCCCTCGCCCTCGCAAGCAGGAGACAGCTGCACGCGTCGACCGCCACCCGCTTCTCCCCCTCCACCTCCCTTCGCCTCAAACCCACCATGGCTTCCACTTCCAAGGCTGACGCCGCCGCGGCGCAGCCCGTCGTCACTATGGAGAAGGTGCGATAACAAATGTCGGAGAGAAAGCGTGCTATCCGAGCCGGACACGCGCCACAGTGTGAATGAGGAGTGTGAATGCGGTAGAGTGCTCTCCGGAGATACACGCTGCTCACCTCATAGCCTGCACTTTGCTCTTTCTGCTGTTCCCTCAGACTTTGACTGACATGACAGACCGACAAGCGCGACTACCTCATCAACCTCGAGAAGGCTGCCCAGTCCCAGTGGGCCGCTGACAAGAGCTTTGAGACCGAGCCCGCTCCCCTGCCCGAGGGTGTCTCGTCCTACTCGGACTTCTTTGCCAAGGGCCTAAACATGGAGAAGGTTCAGGAGGAGAACCCCAAGTGGTTCGGCACCTTCCCCTACGCGTACATGAACGGCTCGCTCCACCTGGGTCACGCGTTCACCATCTCGAAGATTGAGTTCGCGGCCGGTTTCGAGCGTATGCGTGGAAAGCGCGTCCTGTTCCCCGTCGGCTACCACGCCACCGGCATGCCCATCAAGGCTGCTGCCGACAAGCTTATCCGTGAGATGGAGATGTTCGGCGAGGACTTTTCGGGCCACGTCGTCGAGGCCGCTGAGGAGGAGCCGCCGAAGGGTGCTGCTACCGCCCCCGCGGCCAAGACCGACCCGGCAAGGGCCAAGAAGGGCAAGATCAACGCAAAGTCGACCGGTCTCCAGTACCAGTACCAGATCATGGAGCTTGTCGGTGTTCCCCGCGACGAGATCAAGCAGTTTGCTGAGCCCCTCCACTGGCTCGAGTTCTTCCCCCCGATCGCCAAGGAGGACCTCACCAACCTCGGTGCTCGTGTCGACTGGCGCAGGCAGTTCCTCACCACCCCGGCCAACCCTTACTACGACTCGTTTGTCCGCTGGCAGATGAACAAGCTCCACCAGCAGGGTCGCATCAAGTTCGGCGAGCGCTACACCATCTACTCGCCCAAGGACGGCCAGCCCTGCATGGACCACGACCGTCAGTCGGGTGAGGCCGTCAACCCCCAGGAGTACACCGCTGTCAAGATGAAGGTTCTCGAGTGGGGTCCCGACGTCTCGGAGGAGGTTAAGAAGGCGTCCGAGGGTAAGACCGTGTACATGGTTGCCGCCACTCTCCGTCCCGAGACCATGTACGGTCAGACCAACTGCTTTGTCGGCACCAACCTCGACTACGGCCTCTTTGAGGCGTCGGACGACGAGCTCTACCTTATCACCGACCGCTCCGCCCGCAACATGTCGTTCCAGGGTACTTTCAAGCGCGACCGTGGTGTCTGCAACAAGGTCGCCTCCGTCAAAGGCGCCGAGGTCGTCGGCACCAAGGTCAACCCTCCCTTCGGTGTCGTCCCCGAGGTTTACGTCCTCCCCATGGAGGGTGTCCTTGCCACCAAGGGTACCGGTGTTGTCACCTCGGTTCCCTCCGACTCGCCCGACGACTACCGTACCCTCATGGACCTCCGCAAGAAGCCCGAGATGTACAAGATCAAGCCCGAGTGGGCCGCCGTCGACCCCATCCCGGTTCTTCGCACCCCCAAGTACGGCAACATGGCCGCCGAGACCCTCTGCACCCAGCTCAAGATCCAGTCGCAGCGTGACACCAAGCAGCTCGCCGAGGCCAAGGAGCTCACCTACAAGGAGGGCTTCTACAACGGTATCATGGAGGTCGGAGACTTCAAGGGCGAGTCGGTCCAGGACGCCAAGCCCAAGGTCCGTGACCAGATCATTAAGGCTGGTCTTGGTTTCCCGTACGCCGAGCCCGAGTCCGAGGTCATCTCGCGTTCCGCCGACGTCTGTGTTGTCGCCCTCGTCGACCAGTGGTACCTCGACTACGGAGAGACCGAGTGGCGCTCCATCGCCGAGAACCTCCTCTCGCGCATGAACACGTTTGTCCCCGAGACCCGCAACAACTTTGAGGCTGTTCTCAACTGGCTCAACCAGTGGGCGTGCGCCCGTTCGTTTGGTCTCGGCTCCAAGCTCCCTTGGGACCAGCAGTTCCTCGTCGAGTCGCTCTCCGACTCGACCATCTACATGTCGTACTACACGGTCGCCCACCTTCTCCACGAGGACATGTGGGGCAAGACCGGCAAGCTCGGCATCACCCCCGAGGACATGACCGACGCCATGTGGGAGTACGTCCTTGTCAACGGCCCCTTCCCCGCCGACTCGAAGGTTCCCGAGGAGAAGGCCGCCCAGCTCAAGTACTCGTTCAACTACTTCTACCCCCTCGACATTCGTTCTTCGGGCAAGGACCTCATCCCCAACCATCTTACCTTCTGGATCTACAACCACGCCGCCATCTTCCCCGACAAGCATTGGCCCCGTTCCGTCCGTTGCAACGGCCACCTCATGCTCAACGGCAAGAAGATGTCCAAGTCGACCGGAAACTTCCTCACCATGCGCGAGGCCACCCAGAAGTTCGGCGCCGACGCCGTCCGTCTCACCCTCGCCGACGCCGGTGACGACATCACCGACGCCAACTTTGAGGAGACTGTCGCCAACGCTGCCATTCTCCGTCTCCACACCGCCTGCCTCTGGGCCGAGGAGATCAAGGCTTCCGCCCCCAACATGCGCACCGGCGAGCTCAACGAGTTTGACCGTCTCTTCCAGAACGAGGTCAACCGTCTCGTCGAGGCCGCCTACGTTGCCTTTGACAAGATGGAGTTCAAGGAGGCCCTCAAGCTTGGTCTCTACGACTTTGAGGCCGCCCGTAACTGGTACCGTTCCGTCTGCGCCGCCGAGTCTGGTGGCCCCGGCATGCACAAGGACCTCACCCTCGGCTGGATCCGCAACAACGCCCTCCTCCTTACACCCTTCACCCCCCACTTCTCCGAGTTCATCTACCGCGAGATCCTCGGCGAGAAGGGCTCCGTTCAGTCCGCTTCCTTCCCCAAGCCCACCGCCCCTGTCGACCCGGTTCTCGTCGAGCAGCTCGAGTACGTCAAGGATGTTGTCGACAACCTCCGTTCCGCCGAAGCCGTCCTCAACAAGCGCAAGGGCAAGCCTAAGGGCCCTACCCCGGCTGCCTTTGACCCGTCCAAGCCCAAGGCTGCCCGCATCTACGTTTCGACCGAGTTCCCCGACTGGCAGAACCGTGTTGTCGACGTTGTCCAGTCGGCATGGGATGAGAAGACTGGTCTCGACGAGCACAAGATGCGCCAGGCTCTCGCCGATGCCGGCCTCAACAAGGACAAGAAGGCCATGCCCTTTGTCCAGGTCTTCAAGAAGAAGCTCATGACTGTCGGTCAGCGCGCTTTCGGCCGCACCCTTCCCTTCTCGGAGCTTGACGCCATCAAGCTCATGATCCCCCACATCAAGAGCCAGCTCAAGTACCAGGAGGTCGACGTTGTGTCCGTTGCCGACGCCAAGGCCGCGATCGCCGCCAACGGCGAGGGCCAGGGCTGGAGCACCGAGAAGGCCGAGGCCGCCGAGCCGGGAAGCCCTGCCGTCCTTTTCTGGAACCTCTAAAACGTCAGCCACGATCTGATCTGAAAAGCTCTCAGACATTTTTCTGTCCTGGCTGAAACAAACCAAAAAGGGTTCCAGCTCACTGGAGGAGCTGGAGCTGCTGGAGTTAGAGCTAGAGGCGATACATTTGGCTGCTGTGCTGCGGCCCCGATAGCTAATTGTGGGATGCCGGGCGTGCTCCTGCCTGGTGTCCGTCATGCATGCATGTAGATACTTCGAAGCTTTGAAATGGTCGTGTGTGGGATAGCAGCTTTGAGCGTCATCATAAAATGACGGCATTTGTGTCAATAGAGTTTGTACTGGTATCCAGGGAATTGTTTGTTATTGAAGGCACGCGCCGATTCCTAAATGGCCCCGCCCCGAGTCATTTAGAAACTCCTTGGCCCTTTGCCAGACGCGTCGCACAGACGCGAAAGAGATCACACAACCAAGGTCTAAGGTCGTCTCTCATCACAACAAAAGTTACTCTTGATCCCACACTCTCTCCCTCTCAACCATCAGTCACTTATCTCTCACTTTTGCTCTCCCTCTCACTCTCACCACCCCCGTCTCCATTCCTCTCGACTGGCGCGGGCCATTGCACGGACCGCGGTGGCCCATCGGACGGGCATCCTCGCTGCCACCATGGTCCGCGTCCTCTCCTCGACCAACATTCTCATGGAGGTGAGTCGCGCAGCGCGCAACACGCAGAGTCTCATCCTCGCGGCGATGGGGCTTTGGTGTTTATGACTTTCTAGCTGTTGATCTCCAAGCTAACGCTCTCTCGCAGCTGCGCAAAGTATGCCAACATCCATACCTGAATGCGCCCGAGATGGAGGACCGCGAGCTCCCCGAGGAGGAGCAGCACAAGCGTCTCACGGACGCGAGTGGCAAGCTCAAGTTTCTCAAGCAGCTCCTTCCGGCGCTTAAGGAGCGCGGGTTCCGTGTGCTCCTCTTCAGCCAGGTACGTCCCCAGTGGTTGGAGGCGCGATCATGTCAGATGGGGCTTGCTCGCGGTGATCACCGCACATTGGAGATGATGGCAGATACAGACTGGGATGCTGACGCGACCAGTACAAGATAGCTCTCGACATCAGTGAGTCCTACGAGTCCTGCAAAGGGCGCGGTTTGCCACTTGTCCCCGTATCGCCATCAGCTGATCACTGACCTTCTCAGTAGAGGACTTTCTCTACGTCGAGGGATACAAATACCTCCGCCTGGACGGTGACGTCGCGCAGGTGAACCGCCAGAAGGACATGGACAAGTTTAATGCGCCCGACTCGGAGTACTTTATCTTCCTCCTCACGACGCGGGCGGGCGGCGTCGGCATCAACCTGGCGACGGCTGATGCTGTCATTCTGTTCGACCCAGACTTTAACCCCCAGATGGATCTGCAGGCCATTTCCCGAAGTCACCGCTTTGGCCAGACAAAGCGCGTTCTCGTGTTCCGCCTCATGATGGAGAACTCTGTGGAGAGTGGGTAGCCCTGTGGCTTGATGGGGCCGTGCTGACGTTATTCAGCACGCATCATGAACAACGGCAAGCGGAAGATGGTGATGGATCATCTCGTCGTGCAGCAGCTCGGAAAGGAGACTGAAGACGGCGAGATTGACAACATGATTCTCTATGGTGCTGAGGAGATTGTCAAGTCGGATCCGAACGACACGTCCGCCGATCGAGTCTGGACAAAGGAACTCATCGATGAGCTCATCGACGGTGCTGAGAAGGAGGCCGAGGAGCAGGCCAAGGAGCAGAAAGAGCAGGAGGAGCAGGAGGAGCGGGAGGAGCGGGAAGCTACGGAGGATTCGGCCAAGGCCCGCGGTGGCTTCGCTTTTGCACGAGTGTGGGAGACCAAGACGAAGAAGCTCCAGGAGGTCGAAGACGAGGAGGAGGAGCCCGAGCCGTTCGAAGACGACAATGCCTGGGCCGAGTTCATGAAGAGCGCCGAGGCCCAAGCCAAGGAGGACAACAATGTCATTCTTGAAGAAGGCCGCAGACGCCGCGCGCGAAAGCAGGTGACCTACACCGATCCGATAGGGAACATTGACGACTCGCCCACAAAGGACAAGAAGCGTAAGGGCAAGAAGGGCAAGGAGACAGACGACACGGACTTCGAGGCGCCGGTGGTGAGCGATTCCGACTCGGACTCAGATGCCGTCTTCTACGACGCCGTCCCAGAAGACATAGCGGAGATAGGCATCGTCGTACCTGGCGCTCCAGCTGTGTCAACCACATCCACACCCAGTGCCCTCAACACTAGCATCCAAATGAACCAGGCTGAGCGTTTGGCCTGGGCGCGCAAGCTTCAAGCCAGCCAGGCATCACAAGCAACCCAAGGTGGACCTGCTGCTCACCCAATGTCACAAATCGTAGTCCCACAAACCGCGACAGCTGGACCGGGCCCGTCAACAGCGCAGAACCAGGCAGCTGCTCGTGCGGTTCGCCCTCAGCACAACCCAAGCAGTTCACCCATCCTTATTCACGACCCCAGTATGTCCGTCCTCTCTCATGGGCGCGTATACCGGCCTACCAATCCGGGCATGATCGTTCCCAGTGTGCCCCAACCCCAGCCCCGACCTCAACAGCCTGCTCAACGTGTCCGTCCGCCGACAGCTGCTTCCGCGATTCACACAGCCCAGGTTGAGGCAGCTCGCCAGATTCTCATAGAGCTCAAGGGTATCCTACAGCAGACCAAGAATGAGGCCTTCCTGAGGGTCTGGTACGATGTCGCCAGCTTCGGAACATCGGCGATTGCTCGCAAGCATGGGTACTGGGAGATTGCGGTTGCCATCGACGCGATGCGGCACGCGCAAAATCTGCCGCAAAAGTTTACTCTTGAAGGTACTGTCAACGTTGTCTCCTATTACATCGACTCGGGAACGCGGGTTCGCAGCCTCGTCAGCGAGGAATCGCGGCGCCCACCTGGACCTGCGCCGTCGTCCCTCCCTCCCGCACAATATGCGCCGCTCATCCCCCCTGATCACCCGCTTTATGTTCCAGTGCAGAATAACCGCCAGCCTGCCCCGTACCGTGCTGCGCCCGTCCCGAGGCCGCCACAGCCTCGCTCAACATACCCGTATATGCCCCCGAACATACAGATGGTGCCCATGCCGCAGAACGGTATGCCAACACATTCCGTGCCCCACTTCCAGCACCGTCCACCGCCACCGAGTAATGCCATTGTACATCCTCAGCCAAGGCAGGCGGTGCGGCCTTACAACATTAATGGCGTACATATCAACAACAACGCCGTTTACCAAGGGCATATCAACCTGATGCCAGTCCATCCTGCCCAACCGGCTCCTCACTACGTTCCCCCACCTCCCATCACGGCGCAGATCTCGGCGCACATATCCCCCGTTCACAGCCCTGTACAGGTGCAGCGGCCATCTGCTATCATACCGCCGCCACCGCGCGCTCGCATCTCCCCGATTGCAAGTCCAGTCGACTCGCCCAAGATCACTGAACAGCCACGGCGGCAACAAGCTCCCGTGGCTGCTCCCGTGGCTGCTCCCCCGGCTGCTCCCGTGGCCCCCACTGTGACCCCGGCCCCTCCACGTACAGTCATACCGCTTTCATCGAGCTTTACCGCAAACGAGGTGGTGCCGCCGACAACAGACGGGAGCGTAGGGAGCGTGCTCCAGATGGGCGACTCGTCGCGGTTCTCCGTACCGACACCGCCGCCAAAACATCTGGACAAGGGCGATATGTGCTTCTGGTGCCAGAGTGCAGACCACAGATTGCGAGACTGCCCGAACCTCGTACCGATGGCGCAGCTGGACAACTACGAGAAGGAGCTGCTGGCCATGGGGCCAACAGATGAGAGGGTGGGTTGTTCAGTTGCGATTATACCTAACCCTCAGGAACAAGGACTGAACGCCGTCCGACAGTTACGCGAAGCGCACAATGAGCGCGCCAAGAAGCGTAAGCGCAAGTCACGCCCGTCCAAGGGTAGGAGCGGCACTGAAGGTACATCCACGCCTGCGCGCGGTAGTGTGAATAAGGAAACCGTCTCTCCACGGACTAGCCTTGCCGCGGCTCATGGCGGCATAGACGCCAACGACGCCATCGTCATCGACGATGATGATGAGCCGACCCCTCCGGCAAAGAAGCACCACGGTAATGGTGCGACCACTGGCCCGTCGGTTCCTGCACCAACGGCTGTCCCGGCTGCTCGTTCACCTGCCACAGCGCAAGTTCTTCCTCGGGTGTCCGCGAGTTCCGCATTCAAGCCTGCACCCGAGCGCACACCGTTAATCGTTTCGACGCCATCACGCCCAATTGCTCCAGCGCCAGCTCCTGTCACCCCTGCAAGGTCGACTCCAGTGTCGTCTACACCAGTTCCTGCCCGTATCCCACCAGCGCCAGCGGCAGCTGCGACCTCGGCACCTAAGCCAGTACCTGCGCCGGCACCTAAGCCGGCGCCCGCTGCACCCGGGCCTCAGCCATCGCAGACGACTTCCCAACAGTCGCAGCCAACACAAGCGGCTTCTCAACCGGAAACACAGGGTTGTGAGATTTGCCTGGGAACAGAAAGCCACATGGCCAAGGAGTGTCCTGTGGTAAAGGCCGGTCCCGAAAGTATTGCCAAGTGAGTAAACGTTATGATGCACGCTTACATGGCAGAGTGATGGAGCGGATAAAGGACGACGACCTGCGCAATGTGCTGGACATGATACGTGGCGCGTTGCTGAACCCAGCTCCAGCCGCCAGCCAAGAGCAGCCGAGGTGTGCCTTTTGCGGCAAACACTGTGGACAGTCTGTGCGCGAGTGCGCCGAGACCCGCGGGTCGCGCAAAGAGCTCAAGACCAAGATCCGCGAGCTCGAGCTCCCGCTGCGCGAGAGCGAGGCCAAGATGCAGATCCTCAAGGCGCGCCGTGTCCAGCTCTTAGCCGCGCCCAAGTCGGCCGAGCGGCAGGACATGCTCAGGCAGACCGACGACGATATCGCCAGCACGGAGCGCCTCATGTCAGAGGTGCAGCAGCCCGCTCTGCACCCTCTGTACCAGGCGTACTTATCGGTGAGTAGCTGGCAGGTTTGACCACGAGCTAACATCAGTGGCCCAAGCCTTCGCGCTCGGACAAGGCCGTCGCGAATGGCGCGTGAGGCAGCGTTCCATGGTCACAATGAAGTTTACATAGGGTGTATAATGTTGCGCACGGCGAGAGCGCCAACGCGTCCGTATCTGATAGCTTGAGAGAATGTATATTTACAGCACGCCCATCTATGTCCAACATATCTGTCCAACAAATCTATTCCTCGCCCAGGGCGGCGAGGAGCTTCTCGGCACGCGCCTTGCGGACCGGGTCCGGCACCGGGGCCACAGGCGCTGCAGGCACTGCCGGTGCGGCCTCGGCGGCCTCGGCGGCCTCGGGCTTATCCTCGCCCACGGCGGTCGCCTCCGCGCTCTCCTCCACCTCCGCCTCCTTCAGCTCAGGCTCGGGCGCCTCTCCCGCAATCTCCTTCCTCGCGCGCTGGACCAGCGCCGTCTTGGCACCACCAACAACAGTGGCGAGGTATCCCACAACGACATCGAGGTACGTCTCGGGCAGTTCCTCCGCATTCCACACGTTGCGCAAAAGCCACCCCTGCTTGGCCTTGTTGAACTTCCACCCGCCGGAAGCTCCGAGAGTGGCATACTGCTGCGCGTAGAAGATGGCTGCCGGCGTTAATTATAATAATCTCAATTCTGTTCACTCACCCTTCTTGGCCACCTCGCCGAGCGCCGCGTCGCTGAACACGGCCGTGTCCGTTGCCGGGCCATTGTTCTTCTCTTTCTTCTCTTTCCTTTCTTTCTTCGCTTTCGGTGCGGCGTCCGTTGGGGAGTTGGTAGAGGAAGGGGTTTCGGCTTCGGCTTCGGCGTCGGCGTCGCGTTTGCGCTTCTTGTCCTTCTTCTCCTTCTTGTCCTTCCTCTCCTTCTTCTCGGCCGCGTCGTCGTTGTCGTCCGCCTCCTTAACCTTCTTGTCCTTCTTGTCCTTCTTGTCCTTCTTCTCTTTTTTCTCCTTCTCCTCCTTTTCGGACTTGTCGTCGGTCAAGGTCTCGATCTGGGCAGTGGCGGTCTCGGTCGGCTCGTCGACGTCCATCGTGGCCTCCTTTTTCTCCTTCTTCTCCTTCTTCTCCTTCTTCTCCTTCTTCTCCTTCTTCTCCTTCTTCTCCTCCTTCTCCTTCTTCTCCTCCTTCTCCTTCTTCTCCTTCTTCTCGCTCTCCTCTGTCTCAATCACACCCTAAAGTCAGCACCACCCCCAAACCTCACCCACCTCAGCCTTGCCCTCGGTCTCAGCCGCCTTGGCCTCCTTCTCCGCCCTCCGCCGCGCCCGGCGCTCCTCCTTACTCTCCTCGCGGTTCTTGTCGGATCCCATTGATGAACTAGTCGGTGGCGCGCGTGGTGACTGTGGAATATGTCAACAATCACCCAGATGCGATACTACGGTTGCGGGTTGCGGAAATTTCTGCAGATGTGGAGGTGGGGGACGCGCGAGTGGAGGCCCCCAGGGCGGGAGTATTTTGGAGTAGCTTGTAGTAGGGGGAGAGGTTTGTAATGTCCCCACATGTGAGTAATTAGCAAAGACCCCGGTCCCTTCTTAATTGAGTACTAGGAGTGAATCCTAATGGCCACCCACCCGTTTTGGATCGTGTCAGCTGGCCTTCTGCCGGCACTTGCTGGTGGTGTGGGCCGAGGAAACCACAACCGACAAACGCTGGTTTGGTCAGCATTTCATCTCGTGTCCCATCCATCACTCTCTTCCAATCTCACGTCTCAACCGCATCTTCTTGGTCTCTTACTCTTGACGCGACAGACGTACAGGCGGACAGTGTACGCGACGCGCTCGAAACCTCCTTGGCCCTACCTAACCCCGGCCACCGGTCCATCGACACCACCGACAACCTCATCCCAACCCTCGCCTCTACTTCCACCCTCGACCCTCCGCGTTCCGCGCCCAGTCCCTGCCCCCTCTCCGTGGCCCACGATGGGTCTCTCCCTCTCACGAATCTACAGCTCCCTCTCGAGCCTCGCCTTCTGGGGCAAGGACAAGGAGGTCAGCATCCTCATGGTCGGCCTCGACTCGGCGGGAAAGGTGCGTATCGATCGGGATTCAATTGGGGTATCACAACGGGAGAGCTGGAATTCTTGTGAGCCCTCGGGGTGCTTTCGATGCTTTTGCGTGCCCCGAACACGACAGTCACGACATGCGAGCCCCGGAGCACAGAATCTGCGCTGCGCGCCTAGACTCGCGTACGCCTGTCGGTACGCGTATGGCGAACTGCGAGCCGGCTAGCTCATCTACCACTCTCTCCTGAAAGACAGCTGACAGGCAGACAACAATTCTGTACCGCATGCAGATTGGAGAAGTCGTCTCCACCATTCCTAGTGCGTAATTGCTGACCCTCCTTCTACTCTTACAGCAACTGACGCCCAGCGATCGGGTTCAATGTCGAGACTGTGCAGTACAAAAACATAAACTTCCAGGTGTGGGATCTCGGAGGTGAGTGCAGCTGAGCCATGAAGAAAAGAGCTGACAAGGGCAGGGCAGTCTAGTATTCGGTGAGCGCAATCGTCTCCCCGCGATGAGAGACATGTCTGTCGATATCTCGGCAATCGTCCTCGGCCCCCACTGACCCCCAGGCCATATTGGCGATGTTACTACGCCAACACGCAGGCGATCATCTACGTTATCGACTCTGCGGACACTGCGCGCTTGGCAACATCGCGCTCGGAGCTGCTGACCATGTTGGCCGAGGACGAGCTCAAGAACGTCCCGGTGCTGGTCTTTGCGAACAAACAGGATGTCCCTGGTGCGCTGTCACCGGGCGAGATTTCGGAAAAGCTGGGACTGGCGGGACAGGAGCGGGGCCGCGAGTGGAGCGTGCGCGGGTCCTGCGCAACTAAGGGCGAGGGACTGGAAGACGGGTTGGACTGGTGAGTGCGATCAGGATGCCATGCGGGTGATCTTCCCGGAGAGTGCATGTCGGCGCGGTGTGCAGTGGGACGATGTCGAGTGTGTCACGTTCGGACAAGGGGCCAGGTGTGCTGCAGCTCCGGCCGTTGCTGCGATTGTTGATGCGCACGGACCATTGCCGGATGACTCCGAACCAGGAAGCCCCATTCCCCCAGTTGTCTCATCCCGTGTCGGACATGCGAACAAGGGCTGACAAAACAGGCTCGTCAACACAATACAGAAGTAGCGCGGGCTGAGCTCGACGCTGTCTGTGCCATTGCCCCGTCGCTTGGACGGGACACGCGCTGCCTCCAGCAACACCCACCGCCGTTGGCACCCCGCCTCCGGCCTCATCTCGCCCGCATCATCCATCCCGTCGCCGCGTTTGTCCTGACTCTGCATTGTATACGTGCCTACACAACATGGTCCCGTCGCGTCCGGACCGCCTAGATGCACTTTGTTATGATGTCCGGTGAGGGAGTGTGAGGGAGTGTGAGGGAGTGTGAGGGAGTGTGAGGGAGTGTGAGGGAGCGTGAGGGAGTGTGAGGGAGTGTGAGGGAGTGTGAGGGAGTGTGAGGGAGTGTGAGGGAGTGTGAGGGAGTGTGAGGGAGTGTGAGGGAGTGTGAGGGAGCGTGAGCGAGCGTGAGCGAGCGTGAGCGAGCGTGAGCGAGCAGGGTGAGAGTAAGAGTGGGGAGCATTCAGAGGCCAGAGCATGAGCACTTAGACCCACATGAGAATGAGTGCCGAATGTATACTCTGACGTCTGAAAACCGGTCAGAGCCAGAACATGCACTGTTCCCGCCGCGTCACGCGTCGACCACCCAGAGTACCAGAGTCGAGGTCGACCCAAGACACACACACGTGTCTCATACTAGCGCGTCCCCAACCGCCCATGGCAAACAGCGACATCTGCCAAGTATGCGGTGTGCTAGCCAAGTGGGCGTCGACAGCTGCAAGAGTGTTTGGGACCACAACAGTCCAACACGCACCGAGTACTCCACATTCTAGCTGAGGGGGGGAGGTAGTCGGCTGCAGACGACTATCTTCTTGCCACTCGGGGTGCTCGGCTTTTTGCTTGCATCCACCGTGCGTTGCACCATGCGCACCATGGGCCCTGGGGATGCTTGCGGGGCGTGCGGGGCTGTTGTGGGGAGTCCTGAGTTCTGCCCTAGGCGCTAGGTTACCTGGCTGGAGGGTTCGATTCTGATGGACAGTTGGGGCAGGGCTTTTGTGACTTTTGCGACTTTTGCGACTCTTGTGACGTTCGTCTTGTCCAGTTGTCCCGAAGTCCTCATATGCCCATAAACTACATTCTACAGCAGAGTACAACCGCTCCGCGCGCTAGCTCAGAAACCGCAGCGCGCCAAACAGGATATTGATAAATGTGCCGAGCACGATCCCAATCTGCCGTCAGCTCCACACCTTGTCAAGCTCACCTGTGTACGGCTCGAGAACACGACAGAGGGCACGAGTTCCCCGCCGACGAGGGGGGAGGCGCTCACGCGCGAGCTGACATCCGCGCTTGGGCCTGCGCCCTCGGGCGACGTCTGCCCCCCAGACGTGGCCGTCCCGGAACGCGAGCGCCCTTGGGGGTTCGGGTTTGCAGTCAAGCTCGTAGGCGGTGCCTCGGGGGAGCCGTTCCGCGCCGCCTGGCCCGCTGCATCTAGCTGGATACCCATTGCGGCGGCGTGGATCGCGGCGCGGCGCTCTTCCTCTGCGCGCTGGGCTGCCTCTTCCCGCCGCGCCCGCTCGTCCGCTTCCGCCTCGGCATCGAAAAAGTTTGGCAGGGGCGCGTCCCGGAAGAAAAACCAGGGCGTGAGGGGCACGAGAAAGCCGATGAGCAGGCCGTTCAGAATGCTCGTGTACATTCCCTCGAGGGTCGCTGGCGTGAGCGCACTGCTCTAGTGCTGGACCCCAGAAGCTCAAAACTCACTGGTTGCTGTTGCGGGGGTGAGGTCGCCCTCGATCCACTGTTCCTCGAGGGCGCGCGCATGCTCGTCATTCACGTCCCCTGATCCGAGATCCGGCACCTCCTCGCCCCGCGACGCGTAAAACTGGCGACGCATATTCGCGACTTCCTCAGCTGACAGGCCGGCATCGAGGAGCGTATCGAACCCGCGGCGCCGGGGCGGCGGCTGCTCTTCTGCCGGCTCGCTGTCTTCCCGCGTGGGCGAGAGCGGTCCGCCGACGTTACAGTGCAGGTAGACTTTTTCCATCACGTTTGCCCGTGCGCGGTCCTCGCTCTGTCGCGGCTCTTCGTCTGCGAGACCTACTTCGCGGAGCACCTCGCCCACATCGCCGCCCACGCCAGCCGCCTGCCGCCGCACGCGCTCCTCGAGACTGCGCAGCCACGGGAGGAGCAAGATGCCGTCCGTAAGCAGGCGCCCAGCATAGATGAGACGGAGCTGCAGACCGGACACATTCGGCCGCATCTGTCGGATCTGGCGGGTCAGATCACGAGAAATGGGTCACCCACCTTGTCCTTTACGTGTCCGACGCTCTCGCCCTCGTCGACCCACACGTCGAGGTTCCCCGTATCGTCCGAGAACACAATCGTGACCGCGCGCCCCTCGGCCTCCTCGCGCGCCTTGCCCTTGCCCTTGACTTTCTTATCCAACGCGGGCTCGGCCTCCTCCTCCTCGCTCTCCCCGCGCTGCTTCCCCTTCCCCTTGTCCTTGTCCTTTTCACCCTTCTCGCTCTTCTCAAGCGACCCGTCGGGGAGATACCGCCGCGCACCGAGCTTTGAGCGCGACGTCGTCGCGGGGTGCGCCGTCGGCGGCAGTAGGGGGTGGTTCTCGTCCGGCGACGACATGGGGATGGCGGTGGAAGAGTGGATTGATGCAACTTGCGCAATTCGAGGTAAGCCTGGGTGGCAACCATACGTCGAAACGTCGGAACGTCACTGCTCGGGGTCAAGTCGCGTGAAAGCTGCGTGCTTGTCGCGCTTCTCGCGCGTGTCATTTCCGTCATCTCCGTCCACTTCCCAATCTGGCCGTGCAGCCAGGCATTCCCCACGCTGCAAACAGAGTCGTCGACGCCATCGAGCAGCTCGTCCCCGACGTCCCGCGTCACCACCCACCATCACAAGACCCACATTGCCACAACCTTCCCCTCTCTCTCTTTGTCACCCACCACTTCCCTCCCCCATACCCCATACTCACATCTAGAGCCCGCGGCGATGGACGCCCTCCGCGTCGCAAAGGTCGAGCGCGTGATTCTCGAGCGCACGACCGCCGCGCCACCACACACCCGCGTCCATGTGCAGGGCACGCTGCACCTCACCCCGCACCATCTCATCTTCCGCCCGACGGGTGCTGTCTCGGTTGCCCCTGTCCCCGCCGGGTCTGCAAGCTTGGGGTCAGAATCAAAACTAGGACCGCAGCCAGGACCGCGGGTCTCTTCCTCGTCCTCCAGCTCCGCATTCGCTGACACGGCGCCGATCCCCGAGGCCGAGGCCGCCGCGCACGAGGTCTGGGTCCCGTATCCGACTATCAACGTCCTCCAGCGCCTCCAGCAGGCCCCGAATGGCCGATACCCCCTTCTTGTCGGCACAAAGACGTTTGACTCGTACACCCTCCTCTTTGAGCGCGACCGTGAGGGCGGCGCAGAGGACGTCTGGCAGAGCGTGCGCGACTGTGCGGTTGCGCGTGAGTTGTTGAATTGGGGGGTATGGAGCTGGTGGTCGAGGACGCGGGCTGGCGGTGCCGAGTGCTTTGGGGAGTGCCCCTCAAGCCGCGCGTCGCGACTCCGACGTCCCTTGCCACTGATGCCCAGCCCTTCTTGGTAATGTTACTCGCTGACAGCAGAAAATGTCGAGCAGCTGTACGCGTTTTTCTACACCCTCCCGCGATCGCCGACCGTGACCAAGGCGTCGCTCCAAAGCCTCGCAGGGGCAGCTGCTGACGCCGAGGCCGAGCCGACGGTTGCGAACCCTCTGGACCCGGCACCGCCGCCCGAGGCGCTGGCCGAGTCCACCGATGCCAGTGCGGCACCGGAACCCGTCCCCGGCTGGGGCAGCTTCAACCCCCGCACCGAGTTTGCGCGCCAGGGCGTCGGCCTGCGCACCAAAGCATGGCGCTTCACGGACATTAACCGCGACTACACCTTTTCCCCGACGTACCCTGCGAAACTGGTCGTGCCGACGCGTATCAGCGACACGCTGCTGTCGTATGCGGCAAAGTACCGCTCCAAGGCGCGCATCCCAGCACTGTCATATCTCCACTGGGCGAACCACGTGAGTTGGTGGTGGTCCGTTCTTTGTAGTCACCACTGACGGCAGGCCTCCATCACGCGATCCTCACAACCCATGATAGGTATCAAGAACGCGCGGTCACCGCAGGACGAGCGGCTGGTAGAGTGTATCTTTACCTCTCATCTGTCTCCGGAGACGGCATTAGCAGCGACTTCACCGCCACTCAGCGCCTCGCCCTCGTACGTGTCCGTCCCCAGTGCAGGGACAGTTTACGGCGCAACACCAACGAACCTGATCATCGACGCGCGCCCGACCACAAACGCCATGGCCAACAAGGCCAAGGGCGCGGGCACGGAGAACATGGACTGGTACAAGTGTGGGAAGAAGCAGCATCTCGGGATTGATAACATCCACGTCATGCGGAATAGTCTAAAAACGGTGTGCGAGGCGCTCGCAGAGGCGGATGCGTCGCAGCTCCCCGTGGACACTCACAAGCTTCGGAGAAGCAATTGGCTAAAACACATTGCGTGTATTCTCGACGGCTCACTTGTTATTATCCGCAATATCCACATCTCCTCTTCCCACGTCCTGATACACTGCTCGGACGGCTGGGACCGCACATCACAGCTGAGCGCCATCGCTCAGCTGTGCCTCGACCCGTACTACCGCACGCTTGAGGGTTTCAAAGTTTTGGTGGAGAAGGACTGGCTCGCGTTCGGACACATGTTCCTCCAGCGCTCGGGCCACTTGTCGTCGGACAAGCTCTTCACTGCGACACCGGACAATCTTGACGCGGACGAGCTGAGCGACGACGACTTTGGTGTTGCCGTCAAGGGTGTGCAGGCGTTCTTTGGCAGCGTGTCCAAACAGTTCCAGTCAAACAGCCATCTCAAAGAGGTGTCACCCGTGTTCCACCAGTTTTTGGATTGTGTGCGCCAGATCCAGCGCCAGTTCCCGGATCGCTTCGAGTTCAACGAGGACTACCTCCTGGACCTTCACTACCATCTGTACGCGTGCCAGTTTGGTACGTTCCTCTTTGACAGCGAACGGCAGCGGCGCGTGCACCAGGGCAAGAACAAGGCGCCGTATGTCGACCGTACCGTCTCTGCATGGGAGTGGTTCGACCTCCCAGCTCAGAGGAAGCGGTACCTCAATCCTGAGTATGCACCGGCGCTGGATGACCCGACGTCGCGGGCTCCGGACGCAGACATGGGTGTGCTCTTCCCCGACCCCAAGGACGTTAGATTCTGGCACCGCCTCTTCAAGCGCAGCGAAGAGGAGATGAATCCGCCCCAGTCTCGGTTTCTTGCAGAAGCGGTCTTGGTTACGGAGGAGAAGGCGACGAGCACAGGGTCCATGAGTACATCCGTGTCCAACTCGGGCTCCGTGACCCCGTCTCCCCGACCACCCCTTGCACGCCTTGACTCGACTCGGGAAGAGGCCGGTCCATCCTCGGCACCCACCAGTGCCACTGCCCCTCCCGCCGCATCCCCATTCTCGCGCGGGCCACCCAAGTCCAGTGGAGGCGGGTGGAATTGGTCACAGCTGCAGACCGGTGCACTGAGCGCCTTCAACCAGATACGCTCGACGGCGTCGGATGCACTGAGCCAAATACGTGACGCGAACGACGACGAGATGTGGGCGTCGGCAAGCACGAACGCGTCCTACGCGCCAGGCACGGGGATTGGCGAGGGCCGGCAACCATCCACCACGCTTCCACGCACACCGCTCCGCGTCCCCTCGGAAGCGAATCCGTGGATGGTGGACGCGCCGTCGGCTATTCTCGCGTCCGAGCGGCCGTCGAGTGAGTCCGTCCAGCAGCCAGCGAGTAAACCGGCCTCGACGAAATCGGCCAGCTGGAACGACAACCCGTGGGGCGAGGAGGGTGCGCGCCGGCGTCTCGATGACCTGAGTCTTGCGGCCGTGCGCAGGGACGAGAAGGAGCCGACCAAGAAGGAACCTCCGGCGGAGCCGGCGACGCTAGCCAAGCCGGCCGAGGACAAGGCGCTTTTTGAGGCCGCGCTCGGCGGCGACAGTAAGGCGTGGGACCCCCTCGGCGTCCTCTAGCATAGTGGCATTGCGTTTGTGGCGCAGAGCGGTAGATTGTGGCATGTAACTTTATGGCATTCGCGGGGAGATTAAATAGAGCACGGGCATGCAAACCACACTCCGTGCTGCATCGGTGCCTGTGACACGGCCATGGCCTCCGTCTCCGTCCCCTGTTCTGAGTCGGTGCGCAGCCTGCGCCGTCATCGCCGCGTCAGGGAGGACACGGAGACGAGAGCCGGGCGCGTTCCAGCGCAAGCCGTGGCGAGATGGGGCGCTCGCCAAGAGTCGTAGTGCTTGTAGTGTTCCTGTAGGTGCGCATCTCTCCGAGAAACCAAATCTACTTACTTGGGATTATGAGTCGACACCAGAATACCAGTACTGTGTCAGTCACCTGGCGAGTCACCGGAACATCACCGGAACACCGGCACTCGTGCCCACCCGCGCGACCGTTGCGATAAGCCGCGATAACGAGGGGAGCGAGGGGGAGTGGAGGGTTTGGTATTCCTTGTCGCTGTTTGGTGTGTGCGATTCTTCCCGGTGGTAATGTTTTTACAGAAGAGGTGACTACCGAGGAGGAGGAGAGAGGAATGACATCATGGAATATTATGACAGTCGGGGGGGTCGGGCCGTCGGGTTATCGTGGATGTCAAGAGAGGCATTGCGACATCGCAGTCTCTTCGAGCTGTTGCGTTGTCCGTCTTTCATGTCCTGGAATCCAGGAATTACCAGAAATCCGTGTCTCTCGGCGCTCCTCTCTTGACGACAGCGGGGAACAGGCAGCCAAAGAAAAGATACTCTCTTATGCATACCTCCCCCCGATTCCCTCCCACTCCATCATCTCAACAATTTCCATCATCTCCATTCCGCCTACACTCAAAATGCTACGGACACGACTCCCACGTCTCGCACACCTCGCCCGCCCCCTCCACTCGCTCTCCCCCACCCTCCTCCCGGGCCGCAGGCTCGCGACGCAGGTCATCGCCTCCAAACCCCGTCTCGTCATCCTCGGCTCGGGGTGGGGCGGGTACAACCTTGCGCGGTGGGTGAAGCGATGGGGTTGGATGTACTGACGGACAGCAAGGTGGATAAGAACTTGTATGACGGTGAGTGGCGGGGAAGAGAGGAGTCTGATGGGCTTTAAGGCTTTGTGCTTGTCTCTGGATCTACCCAAAGTCTGGGCCACCTGCGTGCATAACCACTCCCGGCTCGTGCTCGTGTGACCGCTCGTCCGAGCTGTCGGTATCCCACACCGGAAGCACATCACTAATCCTCCCGCAGTGAGCGTCGTCTCCCCCAACTCGTTCTTCTCCTTTACGCCGTTCCTCGCGTCGACATGCGTCGGCACGCTCGAGTTCCAGTGCGCGACCGAGCCCGTGCGCGGCATCAAGAACTTGAACTACTACCAGGGCTGGGCCGAGAGCGTCGGTACGTGCGGAATGATCAATACCCGGAGTGCGGCTGTTTACTTACCTCTCTTCTCCAGACTTTGATAAGAAGACAATCAAGATTGATCCGGCGCTGCCGGCGCTCGTCCCGGGCGAAGAGCACGTCCCGGGGCCGAGCCAGGGCGCCGAGCTCAGCGCCGGATACACGCCCGGCGAGGCGTACGAGATTGGATACGACAAGCTCGTCATCGCGACAGGGTGCCGGAGCGCGTGGTTCAATACCCCCGGCGTGCTCGAGCACGCTAAATTCCTCAAGGACGTGCGTGAGGCGCGCGCCATCCGCCGACACCTGCTGTACAACCTCGAGTTGGCGTGCAAGCCGGGAGTGACCCCCGAGCAGCGCAAGCGGCTGTTGTCCTTCCGCATTGTCGGCGGCGGGCCCACCGGTGTCGAGTTTGCCGCCGAGCTGCACGATTTCATCCAGCAGGACGTGTACCGCATCTACCCGCAGCTCAAGGGCCAGGTCGACATTACGCTGTACGATACCGCGCCGGGGATTCTGGGCGGGTTCGACGCCAGCCTGCGCGGGTATGCGGAGAAGAAGTTTTCCCGCGACGGCGTGACGGTTCGCGGAAACTCACGGGTCACCGCTGTCGGACCCGACTGGATCGAGCTCCAGAACGGCGAGCGCGTGCCGTATGGGTATGTCGTCATGGCGGTTCTTGTGCTCACGGCAGACTCTTGGTGTGGAACACGGGCCTTGCGATTAACGAGTTTGTGAAAGACCTCAAGGGCGTGTCCAAGGACAGCAAGTCGTGAGTGCTGGCAAGGTTGCAGCGCTGACAGCAGGATCAAGGTCGGGCCGCATCTCGAGGTCCTGGATGAGAACGGCGAGGTCCGCCCTGGAGTATTCGCGATTGGCGACAACTCGACGCCCGCAGACGGAAACAAGCTCCCGGCAACTGCGCAGGGTGCGTACACTACACTCTTAACAGTCATTGACCACAGTGGCATCACAGATGGCGGGATACATGTCGTCGACGCTCAAGTCGGTTGCGACGGGCTCGGAGCTGTCTGCACTCCCAGACTTCCACTGGAAGAACCGCGGGAGCATGGTCTTTATCGGCGACTACAAGGCCATGGTGGACCGCACAAGCAAGGGCACGGACGGCTTCCGCGCGCGTATCTCGGGGTGAGTAGTCGACACGGCACACAAGCTGCACGCTGCAAGCTGCAAGCTGCAAGCTGACATGGCTGACATTCAGCTTTGTCGCGTGGCTCGTATGGCGCTCATATTATGTCACCCTCGCGATGGGGTGGCGCAACAAGCTCCTCATCCCCATGTACTGGACGCTCAACTTTTTCTTTGGCCGCGATGTCACAAACTACTAGAGAGGAGGGTGTGGGAGATGGGCGAGGAAGAGGCAAAAGGTCCAGTGCGGTCACCACGACGACAGCAGGTTTTGTGTTTGTACTGTATAACGGCTCATGCAGCACATTCCGCTCCGAATCGTGCGGCGTCCCGTCGAGATGTTGATCTTAGCGCGACGTATATTCATAAGCAACACGCCGCACGACACTCATGAGATTCGTGGAAAGTACTCTGTTCATCACTGCTTCTCTGCTTCTGCATCTGTCGGAACCTGCGCTTACAAACTCCACTTGCGTATCTTACAGACTTGACTCTCACCTTCCCGCCATCCAGCGCTCGCAGTCCAGCTTGCTCAACTGCGCGAGTCGACACGGTACGCTCTCTGCTGGCTCGGATGGGGCATCTTGTCCTTATCGTCATCGTGCACGATATCATGCTCGTGCTTGACGCCCTCGTCGAATCCGCCCTCGACACCCATGACCGCCCCCGAGTCCTCGACCGCCTCGCGGCGCCCGTCGAGATGTCGCTGCCAGATGCTCCACTTGCCCATGCGGCGGCACTTGAGCGCCCACATGACCCACCCATACACCATGAGCGGGATGAACCCCGTCATGGGGACGAGGTAGCTTCCGTGGGGGCCGTGCGCGTCCGAAAAGGCCGCCTGCGCAGAGGGGTACCACGCGCCGCCCGAGACTCCCGCGGCGATGATCCCGCCGCCGACACGGGCATAACCTCCCAGATCCTTGGTGGCAATGGCGAAAATGACGGGATAGCACGTCGACTCGAAAAAGAAAACGAGCATAAGGCACGCAAGCCCCCCGTGCGCCGGGATCGTAGAGCACAGGATACTAAACAGCACCAGGCCGACGCCGTTGACGCCAAGCGTAAATGCCGGATCGACGTAGCGGAGGTATGCGACGCCAAAGAAGCGGCCGACGGTGAAGACTGCCTGGCCGACGGAGAAGTAGTTTGACGCCATCTTTTGCGAGTAGGGCGGGTTAATGCCGGGAAGCTTTTGGACGTAGAACATGCACTGGGACGCGACGGCGACCTGCGCGCCAACATAACAAAACTCGGCCCAGAATCCCCACACCATGTGCTGTTTCTTGAAGAGCCCGCGGATCCCCTCCTTCTCTGCCTGCGCCTCAAGCGCCTCGGAGACGTGCTGCCGCACCTCGGGGAGCTTGGCGAACGCGAATCCAATGTTCAGGAGGAGCGCAAACACCGCAACCGCGAGGTAGACGTACTGCACTGTCCCGAGCTCGGTGGCGTTCTTGCCGTTGAAAAAGGTGTTTGAGGCAATCTGCGGGCCAATGACCGTCGCAATGCCGTTAAACGCCTGCGCCAGTGTAAGCCGGAACGCGGCGTACTTTGCCGGGCCAAGCACCACAATGTACGTGTTGGCCGCCGTCTCGAGTGTGGCAATGCCGCTTGCCGCCACAAAGGTGAATGCGATAAACATGCCATACTGGCGGTACACTGCTGACGGCCAGAACCTGGAGAAAGCGTTAGTATTGCGGGGGTTGAATGGCTCACAGGATACAACCCGCGCTAAAGAGACCAAGACCAATGTGGATGCCATTCTTGTACCCGATGCGGCGCATGAGCACGCCCATGGGCGGCGAGACCAGGAGGTATGAGATAAAGTACGCAAACTGGAGCAGCGTAGTCTGCGTATAGTCGAGGTGGAAGATCTCCTGCCATTGTCAGTGATAGACTCCGGTACTCCGGGGGGATACACACCTTGAAGTGACTGTTCAGACTGTCCACCAAGCCGTAGGACAGGCCCCATAGGAAGAACTGACGTCAGAGAACCCAATAAGCTGACCGGACATACAAGAGAGGTGACGAGCGAAAAGGCAAAGATGAGCTGGAAGCGCGAGAGCGCCGTATAATCGGCGGGCACGGGGCTCATGGCTGTGGGGACGAGCAACTCTCAGCAGTAAGTGAGCTGGAACACGAGTCGAGTCAAGAGGCGACCGAAGGCCGTTAGCGGGTCTAGGTTCTTATATCCATAGCGCGTTGTCAACCTGAGCACTGGAGCACGACCGCCACTCCATATCCATCAGAGTTAGCTTCGGCCTCTTCCCCCCAAATAGCTCACAGTAGCGCCGGAAGATCAATGTCGCGGCGCTTGGCGTACGTTATAGTTGCCATTGTGACATCGGCTCCCGGCGCGCAGGTGGTGGCCGAGATACTCGATACCCGACCGTCAATGCCGCCCACCTCTTGTACCTCGTGCACCTCGTGGACACTGTCGCAGTTCCCCGCGTTTGCGAGTCTTGGCCCCCTGGGGAGAAGATATGCCGGTGCCTGCAGACGTTTGACATCGTGGTCTGCTATGGTATGCACAGTACGTACTGGACTGTGCCGTACTGTACCCTCATACGCTACTGTTCACCTCGGTACACTGCACACACTTTGCCCGTACTAGCCCGTACTAGCACATAGTATCCGTAGTATTGACTGATCGCCTTGCTTGCCACCGCACCAGTCCTCGTTCCCGTATGTAACTCTGCTTGTCCCCACCGTAGGAGACCTTCCAAGCAGAGCTCCTCAGCACAAGCCTGTCCGGCACCACGTCTGGTGTACTTCATCGTTATACAAGAGCCCCTCTTGTATTGCGCTCTCTAAAGTCACTAGTCACTACTACCTTACAAGCTGGGGTGGAATACGGCCATCCTTGACATCATCGACGGTCGACCGGCATCGACCGGCATTGACCGGGCCGGCGTGAGACATCAAGGATCGACGCAGACGCACATGTGTGTACGTGTGTGTAGATCGTGGAGATCGTGTAATTCGCGTGTAAACATGTAGACCGATCACGTGATGCCGTGTGAATTCAGAGATCAGAGAATAGGCATACACGCCGAAAGTCAATTTCATTTCTAGCTCACCCCTAGTTCTTATACGAATTCCTTCAGATCAAAAGCACGTGATATATTGGAAAAAGAATGCGCCGCAGGGATCGAGGGATCCTCCGACCTCGTCCACTTGGTTCTCGCGTGGTAACCTTATTTGTGTGCCCCGCTCCGCACCTCTCTCACGTGACATAACAAAAGTTGATGTTTCTGTGTCAATGACCCCGCCCTCACGGCCCTCACACGACGAGCAAGCAACAACCGCGAGGCAAGGCAGCATCACCTGCATCACCAAGTATCAACAAACTCGCAGATCGCACAATGGAAGACCCGACCCTCGCGCTCGGAGAGCTGGCCACGCGCTTCGCGGCGCTCGAAGCGGCCGTCGCGCCGCTCCTTCGCCGGCCGCGGGGGGAGACGATGGACGCCCTCGGCAGCGTGGACAAGGCCAAAATGGACGTGCTCCTCGCGTTTGCGATTAACAACCTCGTGTGGAGTGAGTAAAGAGCAAGCAAATTGTTACATCCGCAGGCTGCTCTCCTTTCTGACACCAGTCTTCCTCCGCACGCGCGGGATCGACCCCGAGACGCACGACGTATCTGCCGAGCTCGAACGCATAAAGACGTACTATGCCAAGGTGCGCGCCGCCGAGGGCGACGCCGGGCCATCGCGTGAGTTTGGTGGTGCTGCGTGTGCGTGGGGCGCATGGTGAATGATCGTCGATGAGCACCGAAGTACTCCTCGCCCTGCGCCCCCCGTCCAGAAGCCCAGAAGTATCACACACTGACTCCAGGCCGCATCGACGTGCCCGCCGCCAGCCGCATAATCAAGCACTCGCTCCCGACCCAGCGCTCGCTGGATTCCGCCGCCCCAGCCCCCGCGACGGCTGCCGCTGCGCTGGCGCGCACGCAGGCGCTCGCGCACGATGTCGGGCGGTCGACGCGCTTCCGCCATATCGCGAGCGGAGGGGAGAAGGTTATTCCCGGAGAAGACCGGGACGAAAGTATGGAGGAACAGGAGGAGCAAGAGGGGCAAGCTGCCGCAGCGGATAATCTCCTTGCTGGCGTCGAGGCGGATATTGTTGCCGAGGAGGTGGCGCAGAGCAGTAAGAAGAAGCGCAAGACGAAGCGGAAGAGGACGTAAGAATGTTGGGGAGGTAGAGGTCGAGGTACATAGATGTTCATCCGGTCGAGTGTCATTTGTTGTGTATGCATCATGGGTCATTAGTGAGATCTAAAGCGGCCACCAGTCTTATGAGAGCGGTCCCCATCCGTTGCAACTTCCGTAAACACACATCACGTACATGCTGGCATGCATAGGCGCCAGTACAACACGGCGCAGACTATTTGATACTTACACTGTGCCCTCTCAGATGAAGCACTGTAGATGGGAATGTCCGTGCCTCCAGGGCACTTCGCTGCGAGCTCGAGAGCTGACAACAGTTGACTGAGACTCCAGTCTAGCTCGCGCGCTCACATGCGCCGCAGTCCTGGCAGACAGACCAGAGGCTGCGCGCGCCATTCGCATCGGGGTAGTCGCTCATACGGAGCTGGGGGATCGACTTGCAGTTGGGGCCGTGGGCATTGCGCACGCGCTCAACGGCAGACGCTTCCGGGCCGAGAATCATGCCGTTCTGGGGCTGGATGAGGCCAGAGTTGGCACTCCAGCCGTGGGGGGTGACGGGCGTCGACTGTGCGTGGTTGCCGTTCGGGTAGTAGCCGAGCTGAGCGTAGCCGGCCTTGGGGGACCCGTCGTCGCTGTCCATCTCGTCTTCCTCGGCACCGGGACCAAAGCCAAAGCCGCCTGATCCGCTCTCGGCGTAGCAGTACTGCGAGGTCTCATTCAAGCTCGGCGTCTCGAGAGCGTCGTCCATGTCAAAGTCCATGTCGTGGTCCATCATGTTGTCCGACTCGGACGCGGTGGTGGAGGTGGTCATGTCGGGAACGAGCTCGGGAGGATAGCCGTTGGGGAAGCCGGTAGACGCGTCAAAGTGTTGAGGGACGTTGATGCGGAGGTGCTGAAGATGTCAGCATGGTGCCACGGACATGAGTGATCGCGGGGCACGATCCCCGTCACGCTAGGACCGCCAGACATAGGCACGGCACGCGTCGATCCCAGGTGTGGTACTCACCTTGGCAGTGGCAGTGGCATCCTCCTCGCCTTCTCCATCGCGCTTGCGCTTGGGCTTGACACCAGAAGACGAGGCAACGGCCTGCGACTGGAAGGGAAGGAACGCGGATGTCATGGTGGATGGATGGAAATGTGTGCAGATGTATGCAAGTGTGGATGGGCCGTGTGGATTGACTGTGCCGGTGGGTGTGGACGAGGTACACCTTTTTGGTTGTTTGTGGAGGTGGAGGTTGGGACGCGCCGAATCCAGTCGCGTGCAGCGAGCGTTTATATGAATTGGCGGGAAATGAGAGATGTTATGTTCAGAGCGCGGTGCTGGTGGCTAGCAGCAGCAGCGGATGGTGAGATGAATGAATGACTGCCAGAGTGAGGAAGTGGTGGGATGAAAAGCAGAAAATGTGGTGGTGGGAAACTGACGATACAGAGGGAGAGATAGAGAGAGAGTGAGAGATGAAGAGAGGAGAGAAGAGAGGGAAGGAAGGATTGATAGAGGGGTGAAAGAGAGGGGGGCCGGAAGGCGGTGTGCCAAGGATGGTTGGTAGTGCAGAACAGTGGTGGGTCTTGTGTCTTGTGCTCCTCCTTCTGGGTGTACGGGTGTAGCCAGTCAGCAGGTTTATTACTAGGAGAGGGTTTGGCGCAAGCCAGAGGGCAAATTCCAAAAGTGGTTAATAAACGGGGATTAAAGGAAGGAAGAAGGAAGGAGGGGCGCAGGGGGACAGAAGATCAGAAGCAGCCCAAAGGACCCAGAGGACGGAGGAAGGTGCGGTTTAATGGGTCCTGCAGGTCCAGGCAGGTCCCGGGTGAGTGGACACACAGTCAGCTGTCCGCAGGCAGGCAGGGGGGGAAGGGGAAGGGGAAGGGGAAGGGGGAAATGTGACCTGCAGGGTTTATGCAGCGCAAGGGCCGCCGGTCGCCAGGGATGGCAGCCGATAGGCGGGGGGATGGCATAAGCGCAGAAGCGGAGAAGCACAGAGTGTACAGAGCGCGGATCGGGGATCTGGGATGCAGGGCGCCACGGCTGATTAGGCGGCATGCGACAGTGCGCGTACAGTGCGCGACAGCTTCCGTTCTCGGCTACTGGGCCAGGCTGGGCGGTTCATGGCTGATCATGGCTGACTATGTAGTTCTGATCGCGCTCTGATCGTCCGAGTCCTCTGATCGCATGCCGGGGATCTGTGCATCTGTGGCCCGTGCGCCCGATTACTGATGAAAAATCGAATGATGCTGGGGGAGCGCGGATAATTAACTTTGTAATTACATTGTCGTGGTCCGAAATACAGTTTTTGGTTGCTCGTTTCTGCCACTTTGTGTCAGTGAGCCCCACACCCCGTCCGGTCCTAGTCCTGGAGAGCGCGTCACGAGTGTCATTCATATTGGCGATTGCGCCCCTCCTGGCCCTCCTGGCCCTCCTGGCCGTCCTCCGGCCTACGAGTGTATCTCGGATCTATCAAAATCCCTCGGTTGTCGTGGCTGGTATGCTGCCCTGTATGCCGTACATGCGCCGGGGGTAACGCGGCGGGTCCACCGCTGTGATCCAGGAGACGAAGGCTGGTCGTGCCGTAATTTACCCGGGGATTTCTCTGATTTCTCTGCTGTCCTCTCCTCCGACGCCTGTTCGGCTGACTCGCGGCTTAGTTGCGGCTGCAAGCTCCGGTCGGGGGTCGCCGCTGGTACAGGATTCCGGCCCTGCAAAGACCCTGGCCTCCATCACCCATCGGATGCTCCACCTCACCACCAATGCTGTCCGAGAGCGCTTTGCACAAATTGGATCCCTAGGTCGGTAATGTCAGCTTCACGTGGCTGTCACGCCGGATCGACGCAGAAATCGCCGAACCAATGCTGGACACTCACCCCATTCAGCATTCTCAGGGCTTTGGTGGTGTGGCGCCACGGCGCTCCACCCAATCCCGTGGCCAACTCCGTCCGGCCGAACAAGGATGATAGGGAGGGGCGAAAGGGACTCGTGACGGTTGGGATGGTGCATGGTGATGGATGTTACGGCCGGAATGGTGTCCAGGCCACCGAGTTCCGTATACTCTTCCGCTTTTGGTTCTGATGGGAGGACGGCGCCGACGTCGTGCCCAGGAGGATGAGTCTTGCCTGCGTTGTGGATTGCCTCCTGTATCGTGAGCTCTGTGGCGGGCCCCATGACGCCGAGCCACCCTTCCTGCTCAGGCTCAGGATCGGGCTCGGGCTGCGGCTCGGGCTGTGGCTCCGACGGAGCATGCGTCGTCTGCGGATCGGCCGCTTCCATTGCGCGGATAATCTCGTCCTTTGGCGGGAGTTGCACATTCGCAATTACGTGCGGAATAGAGTAGGGGAAGTTGCTGTATACACGCCGCTCGACAGGAATAGATGCGATCTCGTCCATATCGCCAGAGTACGGATATGCAGGATGCAGGGCACCCGGCTCGTAGTACTTCTCCTTGGGGGCGACTGAGCGCCAGATGGTCACGGGAAGTGGGCCGAGGGGACCGAGATAGACGCTGTACGGCTGCGGATGTCCAGCATGATCGGGCACGAAGAAGTCTGGCAGCGTGAGGTCAACGGTGTCGAGACGTATGGAGGGGGGAACAAGAAGACGGGGAACGGTGTTTAACGGAGTATGAGGCAGACTGTCGTCCAGACCATTGAATATGGCGTATGAAAAGCACCCTGCCGTCAGCAAACAGGCTTGACCGATCATTGTACTCACAGACGCCAGAGAGGACCCAGCACATCCAATCGTCAACAATCTCCACTGGCGCTGGCTGTGCAGTGGATTCAGTGCCCTCCGTAACGGTCTCCTCGCCGCCCTGTTGCTTGGAGCGATGCCAGATGAGACCAGTTGCTGCGCTTCCCTGTTCCTCCTCGGAGATGGCGGCGCGCGCCAGAGCGTATCGCTTGGTTTTCTTCTTTGGACGACGGGCCGGTGCGGCGGCTTCCACCTCGACGCTTCCGAGAGTCTCAGGAGGGTTCTCAATAGAAGGCTCTGGTTCGGGGACGGCTTCCTTCTTGATAGGTCGTTTGCGCGTCACGGCGACTTCACCGGCGCCTGCAACAGCACCAGGCGAGGAGAGATACCACCGTGAACCGCCCTCCATGTCGTCCTTGCCATCTACTACCCGCACGAGGCCGATTCGCTGCAGCTCCGAAACTGGATGCCCATGATCCGCCCCCATGACGACCTCGTTCTTGTCCACGCGGACGAGACGAAATGGGTCGGAATGTGTCCCATTCTTTATATCCACAAGCTGGACAATAGAGCCGTACGTGACAACAGTCTTTTCCTGTTCGCTGTCCATCCTGAAACGCGGGCGAAGACCCTTGTCCATATCAAGCGGGACTGCGAGTTTGGCACGCTCCACGATGTGGAAGCGGAACGGAGACCACTGGCCACCTCGGGCGGTGAGGGTGTTGCTGTCGAGGCTCATGAACTTTGTGCGCACGGTCTGTCCATTCACGCGTACAAGAAGCGCAAACGCATCGTTTTCAGAGAGGCAACTTGCAATCGACCGAGCCCGGGCAGTCTTTTGAGAAGGCTTGGAGACAATCCGGAGAGGGTCCGAGGCAAACTTGGCCCAGGCTTTCTCGGTTGGCGGCTCGGCAGCGGCGGGGTCAGGAGGTGCATCAGCTGGAACCGCGAGTGGCTCAGAAGGAAGTTCTGTGGCGACCGGAGGGATGGGTTCTGGGAGTGGCTCGGCAAGCGGATCGGCCATTGGCTCGAGCGCAGCGACCTGCTGTGCAAGCTCGGTGTTTTCGTGTGCGTCGAGTTCCAGTCTTGATGCCTCTTCGGGATCGAGGCCGACAAGCTTGGCGGCATCCTGCGTCGCATCACCGAGGCTCATGAGCGGACCCATCTCGGCGGCGCCAAGGACGCGTCGCAACGCGGCGTCGTCGAGCGGCGTGCCTTCTGGCAGCGGCTCTGACAATCTTTCCTGAAGCGTGTCGGGAATATTCTCTTCAAGGCCGTCAGGTAATGCCTGGGGGAGTGCGTCCGAGACCTGCTCATTCTGCAGCAGTGGATCAATGTTGACGGGCTGGGGGTTGTTCTCCACGGGGAGAGAAATCCCCGGAACCCCAGGCTGTCCGAGGGAGAGCTCGAGGCTAAACTTCTTGCTCTTGCCATTATCTTCTCCGACCCACAGGCCAGAGAACGGCAGACCGGTCTCCAGCTCGCTGCGGGGCCGCGGCTCCGTCTTGGACCGCTCCCATGGCAGTGTGCTCCCCCACCCGGTCCTGGACGCCGCTTCGCGGATGTGTTTCGTCTTGTTGTTCTTCCGCCCCCTCTTGGGATCGGCTTCCGCTTCGGGCGCCTGGCCGCTCCCATCAACGTCTCCGATTCGGTATGTCTGGCTCGAGAATACCACCGGTCCAGGGAGCGGTTCGGGGTAGAGCTGTGAGCTGAGGGTGACGGTGCTGAGCATGGCCGCCAGCGGGCCCGTCACCCGCAGTGTCGGCGGCGGTTGCAGAATCCTGCAGTCAGACAGGAGATAACAATGGGCGCAGAGCGGCAAAGCGACAGCCGCAGGGCCGCAGGTCGCGGAGTCTGCAGTCTATCTCAACTCACCGGCGTTCCTTCCCATAGCTCTTCTGGCCCGTCTTGGGATGCCACACCTCGACAGTGGAAAACGCGCGTTCGCCAGCAGGCAGCGCTTCGAGGGTACGCGCAATCTTGGCTGTGCGCGGCGTCCCCGCATCCTCAGCCGGGCGCTTACGGCTCGATTCCGCTGTCGCTCCATCTCCATCTCCTCCGTCTCCGTCTCCGCCTGCGCCCGTTTCGCCATTGCCATCATTTTCATCCCCGCCACCAGCCTCAGTCTCCACGCCGACGCCCTCACCCATCCCCCCTTCCCCGAGGTACTCTGCCATGTCGGCGACCTCGCCGCTGCCGCCATCGCCGCCAAAGCTGTACTGCCCCGAGCCGGATATGGCGTTGATGAGCAGGTCGAGGGGTGTGGCCTGCGGCGTGTCGTCCAGCAGCTCGAGGTCGGCCATATTGTGTTTTGAGACGTCGTTGTTGTTGTGATTGTGGGATTTTCCCACGGATGACTCGACAACAGGAAATAGGATCATGGGCACGGGCGGCAAAAAAGGGTGGCTGGGTGGGTGTGGTGATGATGGGTCATTGCGCATGGGGCATGGCGCGGGACTATTTTTGGCCACGCGAGTCTTCGCGTTTACGGGTCTACGCAGCATCGATGACACCTGGGGGATTGAGAACAACACTACTGTGTCCGGACTGCCCAACAGCCAACTCTGCAACACGATGAAAGCCCTTTGTCAATACATGCTCTACATGATCCTCTAGTTCTAGACCTAGTGGTTGCCGCCCTTGCCCCACTTTTCCTGGAGGTACGCCGTCATCCACTCGTACAGTTCGCGGTTGGCGCCGCGCGTGGCGATCGAGTGGCTCGAGTCTGTGAACACGCGCATGCGCCAGCCGCGCACTTTTTCCTGTGTGAGCTTGTCGACAAGACTCGCCATGTTGAGGAAATGCACATTGTCGTCGCCGGTGCCGTGTGCGAGGAGGAGGTCTTTGCCAGCAAAGGCAGAGACGTTGTGCACGGACGAGCGGTCGTAGCCCGCCACGTTGGCCTCGAGGGTGTTCATGTAGCGCTCGGTGTAGATCGAGTCGTAGTACCGCCAGTCAGTCACGGGAGCGACGGCCATGCCAAGAGTAAAGAGATCGTAGCCTGCCTCGAGAGTCTTGAGCGTCATGTAACCGCCGTAGCTCCAGCCCCAGATACCGACGCGCGAGCGGTCAATGTACTTGCGCTTGATGGCCTGGCGCGCCAGTTCGATCTGGTCGACGACCTCCCAGTGGCCTATGTCGTCACGGATCGGGTTCCGCACCTTGCGTCCCCTGAAACCGGTGCCGCGGCCGTCGATGCGCACAATGACATACTTTTGTTCGCAGGCGAGGTAGCTGTGCCAGTCGCGCTTGAACTTGTTGTCGACAGTCTGCGAGTATGGCCCTCCGTACACCTGGATGAGAACGGGGTATTTTTTGCGTCCAGACGTGTCCAGGTTCGGGGGGAGAATTTCCATGACGTTAAATTCAAAGCCATCGCTCACAATGGTGGAGCGAATCTCAACCGGTTTCTGGAACTCCTGGAGAGTGTGGTTGAGGGCGTTGTTGTCCTCGAGTAGCCTGTCGAGTCCTCCTTCGCCGGTCTGCATGAGGCGTTGCCAGGGGACAAGAGGTCCAAGGTACTTGAGCGAGTAGAAGCCCGCCTCGGGCGAAAAGTCTACCTCATGGTACCCCGCCGCCGACGTGTCGGTGAGAGGCTTGAGCTCGGGTGTAAAGTCGGCGGCGTCCTTGGGCAAGGCGACAGAGTAAACGTGGCGGTCGATGGAAGGCTTGGCTGCGAGGAAGTATACGATGCCGTTCTTCTTGTCCACGCCGGAAATCTTGTCAACCTCCCATTCTCCCTCGGTCAGCCAGACGGGCTCGGACGAGTTGACCGGGGTGAAGAACGCCAGGTGGTTGTAGCCGTCCTTGGGGATCACATCGAGGTAGCCGTCCTGCATAGGAATGACGTCCTGGCCGTGGTCGATCCAGCCGTTGTCGTCACCCTCACCGCCCTCGCCGAGTTTGCGCACAATCTTGCCCGACGACCTGCCCGCAGTGAAGAGAACAACAACTCCGACGCGGGCAGCCCGGTCAATCTCCTTGACGATGAGCCCATCATCACTGACCCACGCCACCTCGGTGATAATGTGGGCGGCCGGAGCCAGCTCCCCCTTCCACTTCAAGCGCTTCGTTTCGCTGTTCTTGAGGTTGAAAGTGTGGACGCTCACGTCGGGATTCGGCGTGCCAGGCTTCGGGTACCGCATGTCCAGCTTGGTCGGGTAGGGGTTCACGTTGAACGCATTGTTGGTCGGATTGTAGTACTGGAGCTCGTATACTGGCACCTCACTTTCGTTGCTGCGGAGGAACGCAATGTTATCTCCCTTTGGCGACCACCAGAGCGCAGTGTCGGTCGCAAACACTTCCTCCTCGTACACCCAGTCCGGCGCGCCGTTAAACACGACATCGCTGCCGTCGTTCGTCACGCGGATGGGGTCGAGATCGTTGCCGCTGAGCTGCATCCCAGGAACCACGTAGACGTCGTTCTTGCTCACGTAGGCAAGCGAGTGGCCGACCGGAGACCACACGGCAAACGACGCCGGCTCCCCCTTGTGCACCGACATTGTGCGGTGGTCCTTGAGTCGGTGCACCCAGAACACGCCGTGCGACGAGTGCCGCCACTGCTTGCGGTACTCGGTGCGGAAGAGAATGTACTCGCCGTCCGGGCTGAGCCGCCACCAGTCCCACGCCAGGGGCTGCTGGCTCCGCGGATCAAGAACGTCCTCGGTGCGCACCAGCTCACGTGTCTGGTTCGGGTTTTGTACTGTGGCCAGCACGATAGCTCCGTTGTGGAACGACGAGAACGTGCCATCCTCCGCCTCCTTGACCCAGCTGGTGCTCTGGTAGTGCGGGGAGAACGTGCCGTTCATCACATGGTCCATTGTGATGTGGCGCTGCTTGACCTCGTAATTCGGCCCGGAATAGCTCGTCGCGGCAAGCAGACCGACCATCGCCGCGGCGCCGACAATAAAAATGAGCACGACGAGGATCTTGCGCGACTTGCGCTGCTGCGGCTGGAGTCGTCAGCGAGTCCCCCGGGTGCGCGATCGCGATCAAGGGATAATTGTAGAAATCCGCATCACGGCAGGGTACTCACTCTCCGGGGCTCAACAGAGTAACCCACATCCTCGTCGTCGCGGCTTCCCGAGCTGTGGCGGAACTGCTTCTCGGCGTCGGCCTCGAACGGGTCCTCCTCCGCAATGTCGCGGTACACGAGGTCCGAGCCCGAGTCGTCGGATTCGAGCGACCCCCGCTCGTACGCTGGCGGCGGGTAGGTGTAGCCCTCGACGGGATCGGGGGAGCGCCGCGGCGAGAGCCCCCGGCTCCCAGGCGCGGGATCGTCCGTGGACAGGCGGTCGTATTGCGCCTGTGACATGGTGGGTGGTGAGGACGCAAGAAACAAGATGCAAGATGTGGTGGTGGCAATTGGTGACCGCCTGGAGGGCAGTGGCATGCCAGGGACGTGGGGGGTTGCACTAGGCCGTGGCCGCCCATGCAGTGCATTGCAGCGCATGCCACCATTTCGTCGTCATCCGCGTGTTCGGATTCACAACCCGCAACCTACTTGCACTTCCCGCACAACTACATTGTCCCAACCGCGTCCTACTCCGCCGGCTCCGTCGGCGCCAACTTCACCGCCCGCACAGCATAGGACAGCGTGCATCACCGCCCCGAGGCGTCCGGCGAGCTCGACGCCCGCTACACTCTCCAGCCGCTTCTCCATCCTCCGTCTTCTCCACACCGATGATCAAGTTCATCCTCGTCCAGGTGAGGATGCCCGCCGCCGCGAGCTGACAGTAGAACCGGCAGGGCAAGACGCGCCTGTCGAAATGGTATGCGCCGTACGACGATGACGAGAAGGTGTGTGATAGGAGCTGTGGTGGCCCGTGTGCTGGCGGTGCTGGCGGTGCTGGCCCGATCGCCGCCTTGAAGCTCACATGCTCACAACAGGTCCGGCTCCGTGGCGAGGTGCATCGCTTGATCGCGCCGCGTGATCAGAAGTACCAGTCCAACTTTGTCGAGGTGCGTGCGGCAAATATAGTACCTGAGCGTCCCACGCATTTGAGCTACAACTCTGCCCCATGTGCCCTGCCTGTGCTAACTGTCCAGTTCCGCAACGACAAGATTGTGTACCGCCGCTACGCCGGCCTCTTCTTCTGCGTCTGTGTGGACTCTAATGACAACGAGCTCGCATATCTCGAGGCTATCCATCTCTTCGTCGAGGTCCTCGGTGAGGAAAGCACTACCTCGTACGCTAACAACAGATGCCTTCTTCCAGAACGTCTGTGAACTCGACCTCGTGTTCTCCTTCTACAAAGTAGGTCCCTGTTGGAGTTGGCGGAGGGTGCTCTTCCGTTGCCGCTATTCGTTATCCCTTCACGCCAGCTCGTTCTCCCTTCCCGGCTCCACCGCGTCGGACATCCGCTCACACACAGGTGTACGCCATCCTCGACGAAGTCTTCCTGGCAGGCGAGATCGAGGAGACGTCGAAACAAGTCGTGCTCGATCGTCTCGACTTTCTGGAGAAACTCGAGTAGTGTGGCTCTTTTCATGTTTAGATGCAATGTTGTACTAGTGCATGTGCTTGCTATACAGTGTTTTGATGGGAGTAGAGTTGGGGATGGTCGCTGCTGGGTGTGCAGAGCCCGATGCTGATGCTCCTGGTTGCCGGCTCTCACTTGCTTTTTCCTTCTTTCTGGTCCTTCTTCTTCTGCGCAAGCTAATGTTAATGTTCGGTTCAACGGGAATGGGACCGCCGCAGGTCAGCGCACTGTACTCACCCACTTCTCCTTGCCTGGCAGTCAGTATCAACCCAAAGATCCAAGGCCAGCACAGGGAACTCACATTCTCGGTATGCCTTAAAGTAATGGTAGCACTGCGATCAGCCGCTGCACGGAGTACCAACCTGCTATCCCCCAAAGCCAGCTCGCGACGCAGCTCGCGCGACACCCACCTCGCTCTTGTTGTAATGCGTCATCTCGAGACACTTGAGGCTGGCCTTGGACGCGCGGTGACAGGGATCGGAAAACTGGCATCAGTGGGTGCTCTATCACAATGTCAAAGTGTCAAAGGTCAAAGGTGGCCATCGTATGCGCCGTGATAATCAGATCCAGCCACGGCATCTCCCCGGCACCCCGGGCATCCGCACACACCTTGCTGACTTGCTTGTGCGACTTGTGCTTCTCAAACATGTCGGCGTAGTTGTCCGGCTCGTACAGGTCCGCAGACGGCATCGGCGGGCGGAACTCGGGCGGCGTAGGCGTCGTCGAGGGCGGGACGGGGGTGGCCATTGTGGGGATTCGGGGGAGTTGGGCAGGAGGAGAAGGGGTAGGAGTCGGTTGCGAGTTGCGAAGATGGATTGCTGTGGGTTGAAATCGCAGGTCGTGGGTGGCGGGGTGAGGGGTGATGCGGTCGCCGGACGGCGAACTGCGAGCCAGCCAATTCTCTTGCACAGTGTGGGGCCCTCCGGTGGAACCATGATGGAACCCAAACCACCAACAATATCCGGTACACGAGATGACGATGCAGCGTTGCGCGTTGCCATCAACTCTCTCTGTCTCTACACTTCCCATTCAACATTGCTGATCACTAACTATGGGACTTGACAATGTGGTCGGGACGCTCGCGGCCGTGGGCATGGCGGTCGGGTACGTCGGTTCCTTGGACTTGCTGACCCCAGCCCGCCGCTCGTCTATGTCGACCAGGTATGCAAGCTGTGGCAGCGTCGCTGATTACAGGCCGTGAGCATCGTGCGCAAGCGGTAGGTCTTGGTGTCACTCGCCGGATATGCTGACGGCAGCGACTCGTCGGGGTTCTCACACGGTGCGCAAACCAGCAGGACAAACTGACCTCAGACGTGTGCGGCGTGCTCCTGATCGCAAACACATTCCGCATCTTCTTCTGGCTCGGCGCGCGCTTCGAGACGCGTACGTCCGCATCGTGGTCCCACTGACGATATTTAGCGCTCCTCGTGCAGTCGCTGCTACTCATCGTTTCACAGCTCGTGCTGCTCCAAATTTGCCTACGGTACGCGCAGCACAAGCCGCTCGGCGAGGAGGCCGGCGTCGAAGAGGACTCGGCCGCGCCCCGCCGCCGGCCGTTCAACTTCTGGCAGTGGCGCGGCCTCGGGTCATACATCGAGTTCCTGGCGGGACTGATCCTCGTCCTCGCCGTGCTGCAGCTCGCCCTCGGCCGCTTCATGTGGTACATTGATGCGTGCGTGCTGCTTGCTCTACTCCTCTCCTCGCAATCTGACAACAGACTCGGGTTCATCGCACTCACGATCGAGTCGACACTCCCCATCCCCCAGTTCATCTCCAACTTCCGCCGCAAGAGCTGCTACGGCTTCTCGTCGCTTACCCTCGCCGGGTGGCTGTTCGGCGACGCGTTCAAGACTGGCTACTACTTTGTCCGCCACAACCCCCTCCAGTTCAAGATCACCGGCATCATGACCCTGTGCTGGGACTTTGGCGTCCTCTCCCAATGGATCATGTACGGCGCCAAGCCGCCACTCGAGGTGGACGAGGACAGTGAGCCGCTCCGTCCGTAGACCGAGTCGTAGCTCGGTTCTGTAGACTTATAATGCCAAGATCGCCGATTGTTTTGCATAATGTCTACTGTTTTTGGGAAAAAGCACACAGCTTAGACGGCCTTGCGCTCAACAACGATGGTGTCCCAGTAGGCACGCTCGTTGTCCTCCTTGGCAACCTCCTCAATGAGGGGGGTGAGGTAGCGGACGTCGTCCTCGGCCTTGAGCCACTGCTCCTTGGGCAAGGGGCGGCGCATCAAGTCCTGCTGGAACGCAACGCGGAAGCGGTAGGCACGGTCGTAGAGCTCCTCCTTGGGGAGACGCGAGATAGCCTGGGGTTAGATATGTGGGTGAAGGTCAGGGAGGCGCAGGTGGACGAATGTTGTGACGGCAGCTCCGATGTCTCGCCAAGAGTGCGCTTCCCACACTCGCCTCGGACCGCGCTCGATGCTGTATGAACTCCTTTTGGGTAGGCACATTCCGCTGCGCGCACTCCGATCCTCGCGATGCCGGTGCCGTCGCACAAGCTTCCACCCGACCACGGACTCACCTTGGCGACGTCGTCACGCTCCTCGATGATCAGGTCGTCGTACTTGAGGCCAACCTTGCGGTGGCCAGCGGCGCGCATGTACGCGTTGGCGACAGGCTTGAGGCTGTTGAAGAGGGAGGGCGAGAACGCCTTGATGCACGAGGCAAAACTGTTCGCGGAAACGGAAACGGCCGGGCAACGCGGGAGATCGCGAGAGTTGGGGCGAGAGGGAATGGGCGCAATCACAGCCGGCGAGGGAGAGGGAGAAGGGGATCATTGTCGCGAGTAGGTGAGGTGTGCGGAATAGCAGTCGAGAGGGATGGGCGCGAGCGCGACGGCGAACAGGGGAAGCATCGACATCGACATGGACATGGACATTCGCGAACAGGATCGGGGACGGAACGGCGAGGAGACGGTGATCGCGAGTTTGGGGCGGGATTCGAGAAAGCAGCGTCAGCATATACTGTTTCCCCACAGCAGTGCTGCCGAGTGCGAAGACTCACGAGATACCCATAGGGCCGCCCAGCAGAACCATCTTGATTTCGAGTTTGGTGGAGAGTGGTGGTGGTGGTGGTGTGCACTCGACTTGAAGTGTTCAACTCGGGTGCAGTGGTGGTGCCGACTGGCTGCAGGCACTCAGCGCACTGCAGACTCTGCGCCAGACCTCGGTGCACCTCGGCAGGCAGCACTCCTTGCTCCTCGCTCTCGCCAGCCAGCCAGGATCAGCGCATCACGCATCATTAAAAATGCTCCCGCTCGCCGGCCACTCATCTGGCCCATGGCCCAGCTTGCGGCTTGCCTCCACTTGCAGGATCAAGCCGGCAACGACCGTTGCTCGTTGCTTGTGCAGGTTGCTCTCCTGTTCCGTGACGCTCCGAAGGGGCCAGACGCCATTCACCAAGCCGCCCACTGGTTCGGCGTTATCTCAACCTTCGGAATCGCCGAGGGTATGGCGGGTTTCAGGGTTTAAACCCCCCAGGACATGGATATCGTATTTGTCTATCTGTGCTGGACCCACGATGCATTCAACGTCGAGCTGTACGAGAGCTGTGTCACTCTGACTCCTCTCGATGATGCATATCCATCATTTAGACTCGTGTTTCGAGAGGCACAAGCAAAGTATATACGGCGGGGGTAGCCTGCAGGGAGACTGAGTATCCTAGCTGGCAGAGTTCTGTTGATCAGGCAACGTCCATAATGAGATCGAAGCTCTGTAGGACCGAGCCCCACAGGTCAACAACTAACATGCAGGCAAGAGTTACGACATTGGTTGCAGAGCCTACGCGTATTTTAGTGACAAATGCAAATGCCGTCTCTAATCTCATTGATAGGAGCGCTTCTTCGAGCCGGGAGCCATAATGTATTGGTCGCCATCGGCAGTAGTCCAACGGGCTCCGCTGGTTGTTCAAATACCGCCAATGCCTAGCGAGCTTTACGTGAACATTTAGACCACTTTCCTGTAGCCCATGGTCTCTGCTCAGCCAAGCCGATCAAGTTAACCCCGCGTTTGGAGAATCAGAGTCAAAGCTCCCAGCTCCCTATCTATCAATATTGACTGAAGCTCCAAGGCTCCGCGTTAGCATCAGTCATCAGCGTTCACCCCTCCTCATTCAACCCCTCTGCTGTCGTATGAATGATGCATGATACACAACCAACCGCGATGCTTAGAAGGGAAGCGACGGCTTCGTGAGCGCCTTGGCCTCCGTCTTGCCCTGTCCGTGAGCAATGACGTCTTTGTTGTGCGACGCACCTTTTTCCAGTCCGCAATGCGCTTGTCCATGGACGCCAAGCGGTCCTCGCGCTCCTGGATCCTCTGGTCGCGGTCGCGCTCCGCTTGCGTGCCCTTGAACATGGACTTGCGCTTCGTGTACAGATCCCGGCGGCGGAGCTTCTTCCACTTGCCCTCCCACGTCACGACCGTGCCGTCCTCGAGCTTGACGGGCAAGCTGGTCACCGGGTTTGTCGGCGAGGACGGGAGGTGGTGCGCCGGATACATCTCCAGCAGCTGCTTCTGCCGGCGGACCGAGAAAGACGGCGGGATGTGGACGCGCTGCCTGTGCGCCTCCTCGGGAAGGTCATTACGGCTGTTCGTGAGCATTACGCGTCGGAAGGGCGGGAGAACCGTACAAGTCCTCCTGACCGCCTTGGTTATCGCCTACCTCGTGAGGACCTCCTTGTTGTAGGAGTGGATGATGAACGGGTTGCGAACGACGCGCTTTGCCGACGCCGGCAGTTTGCTGAGCTCCTTGTGGATGTGGCGCTGGAGAACAGGCGGGAGGAGCGCAGCGTCCACGGTCGTCGGCGCGGCGGCAGGAGTCGCCTGCGCAGCGGTCGTGGCTGCCGAGGACAGGAAGCGGCGGAACATTGCGGCTGTGGGGGTGGACAGGTTGTTGACAAAGGCTGTCCTTGCCTTGATGCTTGATGGCGCGCGACCGTCGAACCGTCGAAATGTTAGAAGTTCCGTCTTTGGGCAGGACGGGCATGCCCCAGATGTCCGTCCAGCGATCTTGAGCTTGGGATCGTCGGATCGCGCCGGATCGCCAGAGTGCCTGATGGGCAAGATGCGCGTGATCTCCATGCAGTTCTCGTGAGAGTCCCATGCACTAATGATTATCTTCTGCTCGCGCGGCTCGCTCCTTTTTCATAGGTGACCCACCTCGGCTGTTCGGTGAACGGCGCATCTTTTCGGAAGCCAGAGCCGAAAAAAGGCACTGGCCACTGGCGCACTCATCAGAGCACCATGAGTATGGTGACAACACAATGTGCCACATTCAATAATGCCGAAAGCACCCAGCCCAGGTGCCAGCCAAGGCCCAGCATTATGGTTGGCCATTGGCTCCTTCCCTTTGCTTGCTAGTCCCTTAATCCGTCTCTGTCTGTCCGCGAAGTGCTCCGATAGCGCCCATTTGCCCCGCCCGCCTACCCCCAGTTCCTCCGTCGCACCAACTGGGCAGGCCCGGGGTGAGTCAGTCTCTCAGTGGTGGTGAGTGGCAGCCAGCCAGTCAGCCAGTCCAGTAACCCGTCCGTCCGTGTGGGCGCGACACGCTGGGTAGGCTGGGCAGAAAAATCCCCCAGCCAGGCGCAGCCAACCACCGCCTGGCTCTCCCCAGGTCCAACCAGGTGCGTGCTTCGCTGCAGGCTTGCCTTCCCCCCCCTGCTTCCCCCGTTCCCCCCGTTCCCCCCGTGTCCCCACTCCCTCGGCTCGCGGCACCACCTCCTGCATCTACTTCGTCGTCCTCGACACCACCTCTTCTTTCTTCATACTCCCTTCTCTTACCCCCCCCCCTCTTCACCCTCTCTCTAAAACCCGGCGACATGACCCTCGTCACTCGTTCTGCCATCCGTCTCTCGAGGCGCGGAGGCCAGCAGCTCCGCAACGCTCGCGCCAACGCTGCTTTCTTCACCACTGCCGCCAAGGCCGCCGGTGCCCTTGCCCAGCCCCGCGTTGAGGCCGGCCGCGCCCAGCTCCCCAAGCAGAGTGAGTGCAGCGCGCACCGTTGCCCTTCTCCCTCGACAGGAGTATATGGAGGAGAAGAGTGAACAAGTCTGTCGTCAACGTCCGTCGGTTGGCAAGACTTTTTTTTTTCTTCTTTATTCGGGGGGTTAGGAAACGTGTCTTTCGCGATCTAGATTTGTGTTTTTTGCATCACTAACATTGCAGCCCAGGCTACCCGCTCGTACGCCTCGGCCTCGTCTGCCCAGGTTGGTCAGATCAAGACCATCATTGGTGCCGTCGTCGACGTTCAGTTCGAGGGTGAGGAGCTCCCCGCCATTCTTAACGCCCTCGATGTCCAGTTCGCGGAGGGCCAGGTCAAGCCCGAGGGTGGCCGTCTCGTCCTTGAGGTCGCCCAGCACCTCGGTGAGAACACCGTCCGCTGCATTGCCATGGACGGTACCGAGGGTCTTGTTCGTGGCCAGAAGGTCGTCGACACTGGTGCCCCCATCACCATCCCCGTCGGCCCCCAGACTCTTGGGTGAGTTTCTTCCATGTTTAGCTGTGTCTGACCTTTTAGCCGTATCATGAACGTCATTGGCCAGCCCATCGACATGCGTGGTGAGATCAAGGGTGCTGCTACCCGCCCCATCCACTGCGACCCCCCTGCCTTCGTCGAGCAGTCGACCGAGGCTGAGGTTCTCGAGACCGGTATCAAGGTCGTCGACCTCCTCGCCCCCTACGCCCGTGGTGGTAAGATTGGTCTCTTCGGTGGTGCCGGTGTCGGCAAGACCGTCCTTATCCAGGAGCTCATCAACAACATTGCCAAGGCCCACGGTGGTTACTCGGTCTTCACCGGTGTCGGTGAGCGTACCCGTGAGGGTAACGACCTGTACCACGAGATGCGTGAGACCGGTGTCATCAACCTTGAGGGTGACTCCAAGGTCGCTCTCGTCTTCGGCCAGATGAACGAGCCCCCGGGAGCCCGTGCCCGTGTCGCCCTTACCGGCCTCACCATCGCCGAGTACTTCCGTGACGAGGAGGGCCAGGACGTCCTGCTCTTCATTGACAACATTTTCCGTTTCACCCAGGCCGGTTCCGAGGTGTCCGCTCTTCTCGGTCGTATTCCCTCGGCTGTCGGTTACCAGCCCACTCTTGCCACCGACATGGGTGGTATGCAGGAGCGTATTACCACCACCAAGAAGGGTTCCATTACCTCCGTCCAGGCCGTCTACGTCCCCGCCGATGACCTGACTGACCCCGCCCCCGCCACCACCTTCGCCCATCTTGACGCCACCACCGTCCTGTCGCGTTCGATTGCCGAGCTCGGTATCTACCCCGCCGTCGACCCCCTTGACTCCAAGTCGCGTATGCTTGACCCCCGTATCGTCGGCCAGCGCCACTACGACGTCGCCACCAAGACCCAGCAGATCCTCCAGGCTTACAAGTCGCTGCAGGACATTATCGCTATTCTTGGCATGGACGAGCTGTCAGAACAGGACAAGCTCACTGTCGAGGTACGTCCCCCGGTTGGCTGTCATTGCATGGTTGGCTGTTACTGACAACTTTAAGCGTGCCCGTAAGATCCAGAGGTTCATGTCGCAGCCCTTCGCGTAAGTGCCACACTGCCACCCAGGGATTTTCAGCGGAACCAAATTTTTCGCGTCGATCTCTGGTGATCCATTCCACACTGGTATTCTGACAATCCACAGCGTCGCCGAGGTCTTCACTGGTATGGAGGGCAAGCTTGTCCGTCTTGCCGACACTGTCGACTCGTTCGAGGCCATCCTCGAGGGCAAGTACGACGGTAAGTTTTTCTTTTCCTCTCTGCAAAGAACACACATCGCTGACCGGCAGACATCCCCGAGAACGCCTTCTACATGGTTGGTGACCTCAACGACGTCAAGGCCAAGCACGAGAAGGAGCTTGCCGCTGCCTCCAAGTAAGGTTGCGGAAGGGCATTTCCGTCTCGCTAGGTAGAAAAGGAAATGAAAAGTTCATGTTGCGAAGCCGCCTGCAAACGCAGTGCTAACTACGAGTTCGCATGCTACAAATACGGACGACGAGGTGCTTGGCACTCGAGGCGCCAGGGAGATGTGAAGCAGCTTGCGGGGGGAGAGTTGTTGAGAGGGGAGGTCGCGGAAGGGTTGTGAAGGAGCTGATTCGCGGCAGAGATGACGCTTTTATCGTTCGTCGCGAAGCTTGGCAATCTGACCGAGAGCTGTGTGCTGCTTTTGAGTCAGCGCAAACCCCAATAACCTTCCTGGAGGCATGCCGGAACGAACACACGCCCTTCTCGGCTTGTACTGCTTGTTTATCGGCGGTATCTGCTCCCTACTGACCAGCCCTTCTAGCCCTAATACAGACACGGTCGGCGAGAAAAGAGCGCCTCGGGCGGATACGCGACGCAACCCGCAGCGCAGCGGGTGCACGACCCGCGCCCAGATCCCATATCCGGACGCCAGACATTAACCAGTCAAAGTCGCCAGATCGCCATCAAATGTAGCGTACTGTATTCCGCGCCGCGCCCCCGCGTCGAAGCGCTCCGTAACCACCCAAAAAGCAGATATATCGCCAGCAGGTTTCGATCCTGCGATCTCCAGGTGTCACGTATGAGCCTGGCGCCGTCCCACTAGGCCATAGCGATAGCGCGGAAGCTGTCCCGCGGGGGGTGGTCGCGTCGAGCGCGTCGAGGGTCGAAAGAGTCTCAGCGTTTGTTTATAGATATCAGTATCTGTATTTTGACCTCACGTCGCAGTCATACAGCGGCGAGATCCAGAGGCTCCAGGCTCCGGGCTCCGGGCTTCGAGCTGGCGGACACGGTCGCGCTCGAGTTTGGGGAGGACCTTCTGCCTACGGCCATGATGGCCGCTGTGCCTGTCATGTGTTGGGGTGTTTGGGGAGGTCCGACATTCTTCCGCCTCTCGGCACTGACACTCCCCCTTCTCGAGACCGCGGTCGCTGACGTTCTTGCGGAGTCGCCTTGTCGTGCGACAACGATCATTGGGCGGGCCAGTACCACTGTGCGCTCGTGTGCGCGCGCGACTGTGATGCGCAAGCTTGCAAGCTAGCAAGTACCTGAAATCCTCAGAACTTGATCTCGATTTTCGCGCCGTACGCGAAAAGCCACCAGGTAGTGCGCAATGGACGATTAATGAGATGACCGTCGAAGGAAGTACGTGCTACAGAACATGGCACGGCACGACATGTTAGATGACTTCCAAACCGAGCAGACGTCCAAACACGGCAGCAGCGATTCCATAGTATATAGTACATCGTTCCATTGAAACTTCCACCTTGCAGCGGTCGCGACTGTTGAGTACATCAGAAAATCGGTGTCAGGTATGCGTATGCTGCAGTGCTGGTGGATATGCTGCTGGTCGCTTTGATACCCAATGCTGTTGAGGAGTACAAATCGAATCAAAAGATAAAACTCATTCAGATCCGTTTCATCAGGTGAATCGTCGCTTTTATTTGTGTGGATCGGATCAATGGACCGATAACGCCACTCTGAACGCTCACCGTATGACGTACCACGCTGCACGCTTGTTGCATCGAATTCATCGTGTCTCAACCCTCCCAACTCCCACAAATTCGTACGATTCCTTTCCATGAGAACTTGTTCATTGACCATCAACAGTTCTTTCCGATCACGATCAGCGATGACTGACCGTCGCCTCGCTTCCGAGCTTCCGAGTGTACGAGTGTCCTTGATCGCAAGGACCACAGTTGATCCGAACATTGGCGGTTCTTCGCGGGGCGCATTGGCCAAAAACCGTGCTTTATCAAGCACCCCAAAGCCCACGGGCACCAGGGTCGTAGCTGACGCCCAGGTGTATGTGTGTGAGGGAGCGGGTCCGGACAGCGCGGAGAGACGTATTACAGAGCAAAAGAAGGCCGCCCCCCGTTCCCCACTCTACGCCCCAGCTCCCTATGGCGTCGGACGCCTCACCCACAGCTATTGTTCTACGCAATTTCGTCGGGTTCTATCGGCGTCATGATATGGTCTCTGAGGTATCCGAGATCTCATCTGAGTGATGCCATCAATCAGGCCGGGTTAGTCCCTCTGCGTTTGGTGTGTCAAGCTACACGGGCGTGATGTTCTACTCCTGGTCACGAACGGAAGAATAGACCGCCGCTTCGGTCGACGGACAAGGGGTTTCCGTCATATCCCCGCGTGCAGTGCGATGACTGCATGACTGTACAGCATGTACAGATGAGCACGGGGCGACCTTTCGGTCCATCCCACAGCATCTGGTCTGCATCCGTGTCTATGTGCTCGCGTGATCGTGTCCGGGTGTCTAGGTGTCTAGACCTGTGTCTGGCGTCTTTGCGCTTTGCTGAGGGTATGTCTTGCAGTGTTGTCGCCGTGTCCCCAGACGAGTGACGTCCATTTTGTGTCATCAAAGTCACCACAAGGCCACAAACCCGAAGATCAAATGATCACCTCTCCTCCAGTCTTTGCCACCAAAGAATTCACAACGCCAGGTAACACGACGTCGCAGCGAAAGCGAACCGCCAACTACCAGAAACGGCCGCGCGAGCACGCGCATACGATGAGATGGAGTTCGACTACGACGACGGCTGCTCGCCCCTCACGCCCGCGACCGTGCTCGAGAGTCTGATCGACGATCGCCCAGATGCGTTCGCTGTCCTGCGGGCGATTGCCATGCCGGCCTTGAGCCCCAGCCCGTCAATCCCGTCCATTGCAACCGCCACGACTGTGGGCGAGTGGGGATGCAGCATGGTGGAACGGAGAGTGACACGGGTGTACGAGCTGAGCGACAGCGGAGAGGACGGCGACGACGACGACCACAACCTGCCGTGGCGGCCGCCCCCAGGAGCGAGTGTCACGAACATACCGGAGAGCATTCCTGCTGGCAATCCAGTCACAGTAAACTCGACCATCCCCCTCAGTGCACCTCCCAGCCACCCAAAGTATGCTTCCACGGCCCGCTTTGAACACACTGCGAGCGCAAGCAGTATCAGTGGACTGAGCGCGTTCAGCTTTCACATCCAGGCTGATCCGGTGTGCGAGTATGACTACGAGCAAGAAGAGGCAGAGGTGTTGGAGCCCGAGAGCGACTGTGTCCTGGATCGCGCCGACATCTGCATATCTCTTGATTTTTCGTGAGTGTCGTGAAACTTTCTGAGCGCGACTGGAGGAAAAAGGACCATAAGGACAGAATGCGAAGAAAAATAGTCAGCAACAGGATCCAAAATAATGATTAAATACTGTTTCAACAACGACGCCACCGCATGTTGTCACGCTGACACGCGCAGCGACGCCATTCAGTCACAGCCGCCTCGCCAGCTGTCCGACGGAAGGCTCACGCCGCTGGACGTTTTACCCGTGCTTGCGGAGGGAATAGATGAGCACGATCTCGAGGTGCAGCTGGACAGCATGTATGATCTCGATCTGCCAGACCCGCGCCAGTTCCAGCCAATTCCGCCGCCCCCTGCAACGGATGTGAGGTCTCCCCAACTGCCAGCTCGACCGCGTGTACCGCGCCGTCGCTCTGTACCTGCGACTTGGAACTGCCGCTCGCAACCGTATCCACTGCCAGTACTGTTCCAGTCAAAGTCCCCACAATCCCTCTCGCACTCAGCCCCCGACTCTGGCCGGCGCCTGACAAGCAGCAAGGCCAAGAGACGATCCTGGCCATCGGCCCTGCTCGAACAGCCCATTGCGCACAGACCACCTCGGACGGAAAAGTCGTCGTCTTCAGCACTCATCGCATCGACATCTGTCACGCAGAATGGCCTCGAAGGTGAACCCAGGCTGCCGCACCTGCCGCCACGCCCAGAAAGATCAGAGAGCCGGCGGTCACTGGCATCCTTCTGGAAGAGTGCTGGAAGGCGAACAACGCCAACCTCCTCTCCCAGGCTGCATGGATCGACGAGCCTGCCCAATGTTCCCAGCGCTCAGAGTGCTTCTTCTGCTTCTGGATCTGGCCCAGTACGATCCGCTGCGGTTTCAGCCGGTCGTGCTGGACGACGATGGATACGCCTCCGCCGGGAGCAAGGGAAAGAGGCACGAGAGGCGCGTTCCATCCACATTGGCCACATTGTCCGCCATTCGTCAAGCAGGGGGACCCTATTGTCGTCGCCTGACGCCATGGATGCCACCGCATACGCCACAGTCGACGCCACAGCCGCCACCGCCAGACGGCCAAGCTCGACTCCTCCCTTGCTGTACTCGACATACTCGTCGCGTTGTTCCGATCATTCCGCTCGATCCGCGCGCCGCGTCTCGCAGCATCCGCATGCCCCGCAGCAACGTCTTCAGCATGCCAACCGCCCAAGCAGCCACCATGTATTGCGGCACGAGTATCAGCAGCGGCAGCAGCCGCCACCTCTAATTGGGGAGCAGACCTTGTGCTCACCTAGACTGTTCATGGCTCGAGCCGTGACATCCTCGGCGCCGCCGGCTTCACGTCCCTATTACCCGGAACCATCGAGTGGGCCGTGTTCCCCATTATCTGGTCTGGATGTTGATCCGGATCAGGGGAGTGACGAGGAGTACATGTGTAGTCCAGACGCCGCATCTGGTAGCATGAGGTTGGAGACACGGACCGCTCACAGGTGGTCCGTGGGATGTGGGCCCATCTCTGCATCTGCCTCGACCTCGAGCCTGACAAGCAGTGCCGTTCATAACCCTCGTCAGAGCCTTGCACACTGGCCAGACTTGGACATTCTGCATCACACAAAACTCGACAAGTCTTCATCCTTGCCAACCTGTCTGTTCTCTGTACCCACTCCTTGCTCAAGGGACACTGCCGACACCACCATCAGCACCTGGCCAGTGCTGCCGCCGACAGAAGCAATCGCAACTGGCGACGCGCAGACTCTCAAAACTGACGGCCACACCCCTATAACATCCTCAACCCTTGCTCCTCACATTCCCCACACATCTTCTTCTTCGTCCGCAGTATCCTCAACGTCCGCCACTTCCGCTTTGCTGCTTGTTGATCCCATTACCGTTCCTTCTCCCAGGCCCCTTGTCTCTGCGCTTTGCACGCCAGACGATACTACCACACACGACACACACGCGCCCCGCTGTTGTGAATCTCCCCCACCCGCCCACTCGCCATCAGCAACCATGTACTACGAACCAATGTACTTTGGGCGCGACCCAGCCGCGTCGCTCGCCGGCTTGCCAAAGGGGCCACCCTTGTCGAGCTCGTCGTCGGCGCGCAGCATCAAATCGAAAAAGAAAAAGCACCGCGACCCCAACGAATCGTTCCTCGATGGCTTTCTCGATGCGCCGGCTACGACAGTGCCAGAGAGTCCTGACAAGAAATCTCAACCGTCTTCTCTTCATTCTCCTGCTCCTAGTACAGTCGGCGGCGGGGCCAGGAACTCTGTCAATTCTACCGGTGAGTCTGACACCGGCCACAGGTCATAGTCCCTCTTTCTGTCCCTCCCTCACCCCTCTTCCGGGGTATCTCGAGGCCGCGACGCGCCCCCTCACCCTCACGCCCCTGTTTGTCTTTTCTTGATCCCTCTCTCTTTCTTCCATTGCTGTGGCTATGCCTGTCCCAGCTGTCCCCAGCTGTCCCCTTTGCGTCCCTTTTCTGATTGCGTATTAGATTCGGTGAAACAAGCAAAGCCTGCACCCCAGCCTGCACCCCAGCCCGGGCAGCCACATACGCCACCCAGTTATGCATTCCAGCGCCCGGATCCTTTGCCTTTGACTTCCCTGTCACCGGGGTCGAGCTCGCAGCGCACAGATCCCTACTCTGATCCCCACACGTCGGGAGACGAGTCCAAGCGGACGTCGAGGTGGTCGCAGTTTACCTCTTCTTCAACAACGAGTGATTATTCCTCCACTCGTCACAACACTCCAATGTGGTCGCCCGACAGAGGAGCGACCTTTGCCACTGTCCTTGAAGAGGAGCCACTCGGTCTCGAACTAAACTTGTCCGACCCCTGGGCCCAACGGCCCCCTCGCTCGTCCTCACTAGGTCTGTCCACGACGCCGCCTCCGCCCGCGTCGTCCCTTCCATCCCTCCCCAGCCCTTCATACGGCCTCCCCTCGCCTCCAGGTCATCAGTCGCCACCAGGGCGTCCTCCCATTCCCGGTCAACGTGGCAAACCAAAGCGTCCTCCTCAGCATCCTTTCGCACATCCAAGCCATTCGCGCGCACCCTCGCCGCTCCTTTCTGGGGATCATCTCACCTCACCTGGTGCACAATCTGCAGTCTACGATCAATACAGGATGAACGAGAATCCTGCTCATCAAGTGGCCCTCCTTTCGCCCCAAGACGATCAAGAAAGCCAAGAATGCCCCGTCTGCTGCGAGAGTCTGAGCTCGACTTATCGCCTCCCGGGGGAGAAGCCTCATATTGTTCCCGAGTGTGGACACGCCATTCATCAAGTGAGTGATCAGATCCATGCGACGGCTCTAGAACACTTCCGGGAACTTTGAACGACCGGGCTGACCCTAGGAATGCTTCGTGACCGTCTACGGCCGAGTGCCGCCAGAAGGCTCCAACATGCACATTGGCGTTTGTGGCGTTTGTCGCCAGCCAATGCGTGTAACGCAGTCCTCGGGAAGCGACCGTGCTGCCGGGAAGAGCAGTAAGTGTCTGGGGCCTCTGATAAAAGCACGCCCCTGTGGAGCTGGAAGAAGACAGTATCGCTAATCCTTCAGAACTCGCCGCCCTAGTCGGTAACGATACTGGCATGATGGTCGCCCCACACTCGGGGTTATCAGTGCAAGACATGGAAGTGGACCACGACGATCCCCTGGAGTCTTCTACTTCGCTTGCGGCTCGCACACCACCGGCGGAGGGTTCGGTAAAGGTAGTCGTTCCTCGCATTTCTATCCGATCCGAGTATCCCTACGTCCGTCGCGGCAGGGGTGGCAACCCAAAGCAACATGTCACTGCAATGGTAACCATAGAAATTCCTTCAGCGACCGATCGCAGCCAGTACGCGGCTCGGCCGCGTCGGGAGAGTGGCGTGGAGCCGGAACTCCCTCCATCCCCGATGTCGGCTGGGTCCACTCGCGACTCCATCAACATGCCTCGCGAGGGACAGGGACCCTTCTCGCATGTACAGGCGGACCTTGCGCGCCGCGTCCAAAACTACCAGCTTCAAGGGCTCGACACCATCGGCCAACTGCAGATTTTCGACATTCTCCCTATCCGCAAGGGCACCCTCAACAAGGAGTTTCATGTCTACCTCTTCGAGTCCGCGCTCGTATTTATCCAGGAGGAGAAGAAGGCGGGCATTCGCAGCATATTCAACAAGGGCGCTGAGGGCCAAAGCCAGAACTCAGTCCTCAAGCTCAAGGGCCGGATCCATCTGAGCCACGTCGACTATGTCACCGACACGTCTACTCAAAACGAAATGTCGCTTCTGATCACGACTGACAACGAGGTCGATGGGTCGAAGCAGATCCTCCTTATCTTCAAGGATCGCAGCAGCCATGAAATGTGGAAGAGCACACTACTCCGTCTGGTCGAAAACGCCAAGGACACAAAGCCCACGCAGAAATCCCTCATGCCACCGGCCTCGACCGCCCGAGCGTCCAGCCTCGCACCGAGCACACAGGCTGGGTTCAGTGACTTTGACTCCAACCATTGTCCTCCCGGGTGCATGGGCGACCTCGCCTATGCAATCCCGATCGCGCCACGCCACACTCCCATCGACCTCGTTATTGCCATTTCCACACAAGTCGGCCCCTCTCGCGATGGCATCCCGCTCAAAGTCCGTTTGTTGCGCTCGTCCCTCCAATTCATCCTGGCGTGCATGGGCCCCAGGGACCGTATTTCCCTGGTTTCCACCGAACTGGGCCCGAACGGGGTTGTTCGCCGTACGCCATTCCTGAACGCGACGCAACACAACAGCCGTATGCGGTTGGAGATGTTTGTCGAGCTACTGGGAACCGGCCGGGCGGAGCACAATCACGACGAGTTTGAAGTTCGCCTCCTCCAGGACGAGCGTCCGGACGTTGTCACCGCCATTAACTGCTCCCTCGATCTCATCCTTCAGCGCAAGTCGAAGAACCCCACCACGAACATGGTCCTCATTAGCGACAGCGGTGATATTATCAAGCGGGGCGCCATGGGGATGGTACAGGCTCGTCTTGATGCTGCCAAGTGAGTAAAAAGGGCGTGAAAAAGGGTCTGACCGCAGAATCCCCGTGCACACATTCGGCTACGGCAAGGCGCATGACCCTGCTGCGCTTTGGATGGTGTCCAACCACACCCATGCGACTTACACCTTTGTTAAGGAATGGTGAGTTGTTAGAAACGAATCAATCCTCACCCCAGGTACCACCTCCGCGATGCTTTGGCTGGCATTGTTGGCGGTTTCATGTCGATTGCTCTTACCAACATGAAGCTGCGCCTCACGACGCAGGACGATGAGTTCCGCGTGCTTAAAGTATCGGGCACCTCCTCAGCGGTGGTGTCCACTAGCGGCAAGGAGATTGATATCGAGATTCCTGTTCTTCGCCATGACGAGCGCCGCGAAATTCTTGTCGAGTTTGAGCTTGACAGCGAACCCAACGACCTGGCGGCCAATCTCAACCGCCACCTGAGCATCAACAGCGGGGCGAGCAGTCTGCACAGCCGGCCTAGCATTGCGGAGGACATGTACGAGGGTGGTGCAGGCGGCGGATACGACGAACTGCCTGTCGTCGAGGTCGACTGCAGCTTCCATGATCCCGCAGCTGGTCGTAGTGCCACTCGCCTTGCCAACCCCGTTCTCCTCACTCTTGCGGTACTTTCGCTCTCCGCTCCTTCCTCTGGCCAGGCTGGTGATCCCCGTATCGTTCGCCGTCGCATGGAGGTGCTCGCCAGCGACATGATCACACGGTCACTTGTCATTGCAGCCCGCAAGAACTTTGGCCACGCGACACGCATCCTCCGCGAGACGCGTCGTGTTATTGACACGATGCAAAGTGCCATGCGCGCCACACTTCCAGCTCAGGGTCAGCCCCTGTCTCGTGCGGACGCAGCCACTCTTCACTCTCTCGAGGGGCTCTCCGCCACCATGCAGGACGTCGACATGTTCCTTGATGGGCTTGAGGTCCACAAGGAAATGTTCACTTACGACCACCGCAACTTTGCTGCCCAGCAGGCGATTGTCCTCCGCTCGCAGCGCAGCTGGACGTGCCGCACCCCAACCGAACTCCACTACGCGACCCCCGACGTTCAGGCGCTTATCCAAGCGAGCGCCGATTACGCCTCCTCGCGTTCGTAGGCCTATCTATACGCTATTCCCTCTCTATCGTAGTTGCATCCCTCTAGTTGTGCATTTTGGGACGTTGTGATTTTGTATATTACAGTACAGGCTCGGGATTGGGTCATTAAATACATGCAGAATGTTACATTCTCGCGAACATAGTCAGTCGTGTCCTCGTGGCTAGTTGCTCAACAACGCCGTTCGTTCATCCGGTGTTCCAGGTTGCGACAGAGGCTTGCCAAAGTCGTCAATACCGAGTCGCTTCTGACGGCTCTTCCAGGCAAGACATAGGATCTGATGTCAGCTGTGCATAGTTAGCAGCTCACCATTAGCGATGCCTGCATGGCGCCCGTGACAGCATAGGGCAACCATGACGTCCAGTCGGTGCCCTCCCCAGCGATGATGGAGGCGCAGAAGAGGATACTGCCCGGCACCTGGATTGCCATTGTGCCGAGACTGAGCGCTCCTACAAGGCGGGCGTGATATGTCTTGGCGATCTGAGGCGCATACTGCAAGATGGCAAGGGCCGTGGCGCTGAGGCCACAGAACGTCGCGAGCCGCTGGAGAGTCGGGTGCGGCGGGCGCGACGTCGGGAGGGAGAGGAGGAGTATGATGGTCAAAAGACCAAGGACGGTGAGGTGCACGGCGACGATCCACGCCACGCCCAGCGCCTCCTTCCACTCCTTCTTGTTCTGGTGCAAAGCCTCCAGACGGCGCTCGGCAAGGTGGGCGTCGGGCGCCTCGTCGTCGTCTTCCACGGGCAGCATCTGTGGGATGCGCGGAAAGTAGATGAGATACAGGACGAGGCTGTGTTGTTAGCAGCTGTTGGGAACGTATGTGTCCAGCTGTTGACTCACATTATGGAGAACATGAGCCACTGCAGCCAGACCTGGACGAAGCGCATCAAGCTCTCGGCACACTGGCCTTTGCTGACGACGCGGCAGCACTGGAACTGCGGCCACTGCATGATGAGGAGGTTGAGCATGCCGCTCGCAGAGGATGTCGCGCCGAGGAGGAGGAAGAACTGGACGGGGTGAGTTTGTGCATAAAGAGATGGTGACAACTCACCGGCGACAGGCCCTCAGATGTGCCAGTCATGATGATACGGAGATGCTGGCCTGTGAGTATAGTAAGAGAAAGCACACATACCTGCGGGAGATAGCTTATGATCAACCCGATGCAGAGGAAGACGGATAGCGCGAGGGTCAACGGATCATGGTTCTGTATATCAGCTGCAGCTCGTGGCTAAGCTTATGTTAGCTGCAAAGATACGCACGCTAGGGCACTGCGAGACGTCGGGAATCATCCTGATGGCAAGCGCTGGCGGTGGTGGCGAGGATAGACACAAAGATATCGATGAGATGGATGAGAGAGAAGACAAACGTGAACGTGAACGTGAAGTTGAGGGGTTGTCTCGAGTGGTCTCATTCCCCGCCGCGCCCAACCGTGACAACAGTAGTGGCTCCCAGTGGTGGCCCAGTTTGTCGTTCCATTCGTCATGGGTGGCAATCAGTGCCCACAACTCACAACCCGGGCACAGCCGCAGCCGGGGCCCCGGAGAGCATTTCGCAACACAAAAATCGGTCCAGGCCGACAAACACGTTCGAGATTCGGCGACGGAGATGACTGGGCTGTCCGTGTCTGGCGGAATCAGATTGAGATCCTCCAAGTGCCACACATCGTGACCAAAATTTAAATTCCGCTAATGCCGTCTACATTGGCTGTTTCCTGCACCCAGACATGCATGGGGTGGGATGAGATCTCGCACCCAGCAAGGGTCCTCCAGCCTGGCTGCGCTGGCGCTGGCACACCACCAGCTGCTCGCCTGCTCCCCACCCACTGGGTCTTGATCGCGATCAACTTTTGTCTCCTGCTCTTCGCCATCCCGCAAGAAAAACAGCCACCAAAATGCCCCCCAAGAAGGTCCGCGCTCCCCAGGAGGCCGCCGTTTCGCTCGGCCCCAACGTCGCCGAGGGCGAGAACGTTTTCGGCGTTGCCCACATCTTCGCCTCGTGAGTTTTGCGAGCGTTGCGGCGCGAGCAGTGAATTTTGTGGCTGACCGGCAGGTTCAACGACACCTTCGTTCACGTTACCGACCTTACGGGCAAGGAGACCATCTCGCGTGTCACCGGTGGCATGAAGGTCAAGGCTGACCGTGACGAGTCCTCGGTGAGTTGTTACGGGCGGGAGGCGCGCAGGACATTGATTTTTCTGGACGCATCCCGCCAATGATTGCCTGAAATACGTGAGCCAAAACTGACTCTCCCAGCCCTACGCCGCTATGCTTGCCGCGCAGGACGTTGCCGCCAAGTGCAAGGAGGTTGGCATCACCGCCCTCCACATCAAGCTCCGTGCTACCGGCGGTACCGGCACCAAGCAGCCCGGCCCCGGTGGACAGGCCGCTCTCCGTGCGCTTGCCCGTGCCGGCATGCGCATCGGCCGCATTGAGGACGTCACCCCCGTCCCCTCCGACTCGACCCGCCGCAAGGGTGGTCGCCGTGGTCGTCGTCTCTAAGCATCAGCATGTTCCCATCGGGGGGTGTTGTTGCTTATCTGGCGCCCCGTGTGTGCAACCTTTCATGGAAGCTTGTGCACGCGTTTCGCTTATAGGAGGCATGGATATTCTCTCCTGCCGCCAATGGTCGCTAGACAGCACGCGCTATGCCAGTCCGTGGCTTGTCAATGGCAGTTTTGAGGTGCAATGGTTGCAGCAGCAGCGTGAATGGAGGAGCAGGCGTGAAAGACTAATATTCTATTGACCTGCCGCGGATCTGCATGTGGGAGGCGCGTCTGAACATGTCAGTGGGACGTGAAGTCTAGGGCAGAGCATCTCCAGGAGAACTGTTCCATCATATCTCTTCTCGAAAGCTTTGAACTTTCAGAACAGGATAAGCTCACGGTCGAGGTGCGTTCCCTGGCTGGCTGTTATTGCATGGTTGGCTGTTACTGACGACTTTTAGCGTGCCCGTAAGATCCAGAGGTTCATGTCGCAGCCCTTCGCGTAAGTGCCACACTGCCACCCTGCCACCCAGGGGATTTTCAGCGGAACCAAATTTTTCGCGTCGATCCGACTTTAAGCGTGCCTCAGTGTGGGAGTCCTGGGGGGCTCAGCTGCAAAGTCGGCAGAGTGTTCAATTCAGACCAACCATGTGGATCGCGCAGATCGCCTAGATCGCCTAGACTGCCTTGATCAAAGCCCAAACGCATGTGGATTCCATGTCTGCGAGCATGAGACCTCTGGCCTCAGGCCGAAGAAATCGGAAGTGGGACATCCGCACATCTGACGTTGTCCATGGAGTCTCCTCCAAACAACATAGCCCGTGGAGTCTTCTCCCAAGATAACCCGCGGAGTCTCAACATAGCTCCCAATGACATGTTCCGCAGCGAGAACACAGGCCGTACATTGGCGCCAACAATACCCAGGCGGTCGGGCGCTGGGTCCCGAGCGATCGGGGTAGTGCACCACCACTTGCTGCGCGTCGCAAGATCATGGCCCGCATGACCCGTATGCTCGCACCTCCGCGTTGCACCACGCGGCGAACACGCCACAGGGGCCGAGCGCCGAGCTCCGCGGGAGGGCCCAAGGCGTGCCTCGCGGCGTGGCGGAGGGGGTACGGGGGTATGGGGTACGCCACGTCCGCCGAGTGCGTCGGAGTGAGACACGGTGCTGGTCGGACGAGCCGCCCAGCACGCCATGCGCGCCATGTCGCAGCGGACCCTGCTGTCCTCGTGCTCTTTGGATACCCTGCGCCGGTGTGATCTTGTGATGCTACGCGTGCCCGGTGTCGGATCGGCGTGTTCGGTATCTGACATGTGCCGAGTGGTAGAATTAGAATACCGATATGAGGGGTTATTCTGTCTGGCCATCGGATCGGCGATCCATATCCTTGGGAACTGGCTTTCTCAGAGTGCTAGAGTATGGGGAGTGGGTACTGTACACAGTACGACGATCGTGATCAGTGAGTTTGTCCGCGGGCCGAGGCTCAATACTCGAGCTGCAGCTCCATCGCTTGGCTCCGCTCCAGCGGAACATGTCGACACCCAGCCGCTGGAATAGAGTGTCCGGCATAGGCACATTCCTCAATGTCTGTCGGCATGTGCCTTGCGTTACGGGCCTGGAGCGAATGTCATTTCATGTGCGCGATGCAGTCAGCTGCTCTGCATGTGGGCAGGCTACGTTCATCGGCGGTGCATTACAACAATGTACAGGAACTAAAAACTGGCCAGCTAGGTGGTCGTGATCGTATACGTATACCAGTCGTAAAAGCGTCGCTTCCAGCTTCATAAACTTCATGAGTCATAGTGGGGAGCTCAGTTGAGGGTCGATCCAGGTCGTGGGGTGGAGCTGTTGTTGGTTTCAGAGCCGTATGCGTCGTATCTCGTATTATGTGGTCATGAATCAGAATGGAACGCCATAGCGCGAGGGCGAACGGAGCGCCATTTTGCGCACCGGTGTGACGTGTAGCTGCGACTGCAGGTGCGCCTGTAGGTGTGTCTGCAGGGCACGGGGCACTGGGTATTCAAAGGGGTTGTCTGGCGCCTCGTCTGGCGTCAACGGGCCGAGCTCGCTTGAGAGGGTCGAAGAGTTGGTACGAGGCAGCTCGTCGGACGATGACAGCATGCTGTCGCGTTGGGAAGGGGCGATTTCACAGGAGAACGCTGGCGACGTTGGTGGCCGCCAGTCGAGAAGCAGTGGAAACGAGTCGGGCGACGTCGTGTCGAGATACAGGGGAACAAGTTGCTTTTGAGGTGATAGCCGGCGAGTCACAAATGGAGGTACTGGCCAGTTCCAGCTCTCAGCTTCGCGGATTGCGGAGATGGCCTCCTCACGCATATCAAGATCAATTGGAGACGGGGTTCTCCGAGAAAGGAGTGTGGGAATAGGGGGTGGGGCTCGCGTGGGAGGGGGCGGGCGAGGAGACACGAGAGGGGGTGAAATGGGCACAGTGGCGACAGTGGCAACAGGAGGTGGACGAAGGGGAGAGCGCTTGAGAGGCGATTCTTGGCGAGCTGAGCATTCGAGAGACGGCCGGTTGCCGAGAGATGTCGAGCGACGGTGATCCGACGACGATGAGGAAGAAAGAGCAGCGAGCTGCGGAATAAACGGGGTTGATGATGCAGACCGTGTTCGACGACGCAGAGCCATTTCTCCCGCCTCTTCCACAGTCGCAAGCTCAGCATGAGAGGCGGTCGAGCGTTGATCTGCTTGCATCGGCGAGTCGGTTTGCGGCAACTCGCTTTGTGGGAGTGGAGGCAGTGGACGGAAGTTAGGTGCTACATGCGCTATTGACGTCAGCGTAACCGATAAACCCAACCTTAACTCACATTCCATCTGTGCAAGCGTGAGCGGAGCAATATCGGATGTTGTGCACATGATTGGTGCTGGGAGTCTTGCTCCAGCAGCAGACACCTCCGCTGCAGAGGATCTGGTGCGAGAAACGCGTCGAACCACTTGAGACTTTGACCGGCGATGAGGAGACGACGACGAGGGAGCCGAGGGAGCGAGAGCTTCAAGCGACTGTGACGGCTTGGGCGTCTTGCGGCTAACTTTGGAGAGGCGCCCTGCGCTCGGGCTCCGGTCGAGCTTCGGGCTCGACATCTCCCTGGGGTGCAGCCGAGGCATTGGAGACAGCACGTCGAGGGCCTTGACGGGCCGTACTTGGTGTACGACGACGGGGTTGGGCCGAGCTTCCTTCGATCTCCGCGAAGGCGCCTATAGCAGTTAGCTCAGGCAGTTCGACAGCCGACGACGTGGTCCAAGCTCATGTGCTCACCTTTGCCTGGCCGTCGTATGAGCTCATATTTGCCGAACGCAGCGGTTCTGGTCGGGAGAAAGATGCGCTAGTCACAAACGAGGACATAGCCCAGAGAGGAGTTATCGGACTCGAAGGGTCGTCGTGACCATCGTTGTCCATGTAGGCAAGGGACAGAGGGTGTCCCTCACTCGCATCTGAAGCCCTGGGTCGCCGCCTGCCCGAACTTGATGGTGATGCCGGGGACGACACGGAGCGTACGCTTGCGAACGCGTGGGGAACCTGGTCGCGGGAAGAATACATTGAGACTGGCGGCGAGCGTGGAGGGGAGATAGGGGATAGAGGGAGTGGTAAGGTTGAAGAGAGCGACGACAGGATCTGCTGTTCATGAAGTACACAGACACCTTCAGCTAGGAATGAGATCGAGGACTCTTCCAGTTCAATGGCCGAGCAGCGGGGACCAGGACTGGAAATCGGGTTTCTTCAACGCGTTCCTCACGGACCACACTTCCACCCTTGGCAGCGAACAGTGGAGCAGAGACAGCCCACAAAAGTTGGAGAGCACCGCACAGGCCGGCCCGAAGCGCCGGCGTTTCGCGAACCCCGCCACCCCCTCACTGCAGTTTCCCTCGGTAGGCAAGCGATTGCTCGGCCCAAGCAAGAAGCTGAGGTCGGATCGCACAGCCGTGAGCAGGGCGCGCAGGCTGTGGCACGCCGTTATTCGAGCAATGTGGCGCTAGTGTCGGATACCAGAGGGCGAGCACCTGCGCAGATTTGCGGAACACTAATCGGCCTCGAGTAACAAGTGGAGCAGGCCGGGCGGCAAGTTACGCGAAGACCCCGGATCGCACAACACAGACAAAGGTCGTCTAGCGGGCGCTTGAATTGTGTTACCCCACGAGGTTTAGCGATGTGTATCTGGTGCTCGTATTCTCTGGTAAGGGTGCGCCCAGGATCCCGATCGCGTCCGAGCGCTGGAGATTATGTGGGAAGAGCACGTTGCCCTGCCCAGGACCTTGCTCGTCGAAGGGTGGAAACGACGCCTCTTACAGCGCCTCGGGGGTCTTCCGCCACCGGCGCCGTCGAAGGTAAAGGGATGCGAAACCAAGGCCGAGGAGGAATCAGATAAACCGCGGTGCACGACGAGGCACGTTGAGGGAGCCAGGGCAAAGATGAGACACACAAAGACGCGACAGGAAACAGGTGGTTGATAAAAATTGTCGCGAGTTCCGAGTTCCGGCGTCGCCGCAGCGGGGCTCTGCCTCGCTGTTGGTGGTGAACAGGAGATAAACTCCACGAAGCGGTATTGCGAGTTGACGCTTAGACGTCCAGCGTCGTAGCGTAAACAATTGTCGTCAAATTGGGGTTGAGCACGAGCCGGCGCGCACTTGAAATGCCGTAGGTCCAGGTCTCTGGTGAGACTTTGGAGGGACAACGAGGTGACGGTTATGACAGGGACACGAATTGAATCACCCAGCGACCTTCTTGATGATGAGATGAAATGATGGAATGGGGTCGCTGGATCGCTGGAAACCGTGCACACGCAATCACTCTCTTGGTGTCGCGTGTGGTTCTTGTCGTCGTCGGGGTGCACGAGCACCCTAGCCGCTCGGGTCGTTCTTCCTGTTTTTTCACGGTCCTCTGTCGCCTGTGCGCTCTGCGCTTTCAAGTATGGTCCGAGCGTGAGTCTAGTAGGGCTACCGTGTACCGTAACGTCGAGCGTGTCAGAATGCGGTCGTGTGCAGGATATGGATCACGCGATGGGGCAGATCGTAGGAAATCGTCAAGTGTTCGTCGAGGCCGTCGTTATCGTCGAGGGGAGTGCGAGCCAGGGAGAAGCAAGAAACAAGGGGGGATAACAGAAAGTTGAGGAAGGAACAGAAGAAGATGAACACAAGATCACAAACAGGTTACACTACTACTGTTCTACTTGCAATTCGCATGTGATCCCATCAACACTCCCGACTCGAGACACCACCGCAACACACAGCAGTAGTAGTCATACTCTCATTCTGGTGGTTCCTCTTTTTCTTCAAGAGGAACGCATCAGCCCCTGGTTTGGGTGTCCAAGGTACGCAGAGGTTCTTGTTCGGGTGAGCATGGGTGTCGCCGCGTATGAGAGGGGTGCGGATTCCCTCATTCCGGTGATACTGGGGTCCTCGTCGGCAGCTCGGCAGTTACCACAACTTTGCAGCGAGACCGGGTCCTGAACCAGAAACGCGCAGGAGGCCCAGCTTGTTTGGAACTGGACAGTGCGGACAAAGGGTGGTGAGTAACGTCACTGCCGTAAGCCGTGATGGCCCATCCCAGCCCCGTGGTCATCGGCACCATCGCAGAGGCACGAGGCGTGAGGAGTATGACCATCCTTTTAAGTACCTTGCTCTCTCCCTGCTATACTGCTAACTGTTAGTGGTTTACCATTGTGTCATTTCGACGTACGACATCCCATCACGACCTGCTCCCTGACGGGAAAATGTCCCGGGACCCCCCCGTCTTACACTTTTTTTCTCCTCACTAGCTTCCTCTCAACTGCACGCCGCACGCCTCATCCGACACACGGGAAGGCTAGAGTAACTTCATGACTTGGCCACTCTCTCGACGGCGCGTCTACGTGTACGGCAAGCCTGCAGGTATACGAGCAATGTACTGTCACGAGCAGGATGAGAACCCCAGTTTCACTCTCGATTGGACCCGAACCAACCAGATTGCAACGGATTTGCGGTGATGGACGCCCCGGGATTGATCGCACAGGGTACAGATCGTACAGAGCTGATGGTAATGTCGCCGCTATGGTTTTGGTGCGTGGCAAAAGGCCAAGTAGCTTTGACTGCGACTCTGGTGACGAGCAAGATGTCTATTGTTCTATTGTTGATGTTGCTGCGCGAAGGCACTAGTGTGCCTTGTACCTCGCTACTTGCTGCTGCCTAGGCGCCTGTCTACCTGGGGCGCGAGCATTGAGCTACCTCTGTGATCTGTAACCGTTCCAACTACGCTCCAGCTCCTGTATCAGCGTTACGCTGCTTGTCCAGGCAACGACCCCATCACTGTCACAGCCGCAACCATCATCACGCGAGTTGCGTTGCCATATCCAACTTCCTGATCAATGTCCTGATGTGTCACGCCCAGTAGCAACTACGACGGCTGTGCAGAAGTATCTCCGACATCTCTCCGCGGGACCATGCTCTTCAATGCCATGCAATACATTGCCATTGTGATTATCAAATCTCATATTGGACGGACACAGAGATTAGTACGCGTCCTTGGGGACGCCGGCGAGCTCGTCGTAGCCAAGTGCGAGGTTGAGGTTCTGGAGACACTGCGTAGCCGCGCCCTTGAGGAGGTTGTCGAGCGCGCCCTGGAAGAGGTTAGCGTTTCTGTCGATATCGTCTCTTGTCCGTCATCTGCAACTCACCACAACGACGACACGGTTCCCGCTCGAGTGGACCTGCACACCGCCGACACGCCATCCGTGCTTGCCTGCCGCGTCACGCACGTCCGGGACGCCCTTGACAATATGGCAAAGCGGCTCGTTGGCGTACTTCTCCTCGTAGAGCGAGATGATGTCCGACGCACGCATAGACTCCTTGAGGGGAGCGTTCAAGACTGACACAATACCAGAGTACCAGGGGGCGACGGTCGGCATGAACGAGAGAGTGAAGCCGGACTGGCCCATGAGAGCACCGAGGTGGGTCGATGCCTCGCGCTCGTGGATGTGGTCAGTCAGCGCGTAGGGGCGGACGGAGCCCTCAAGGTCCTCCTTGGACTGTTGTGTGTGTCAGTTGAGCTCGTTAAAGATTTAACTGGGACGTACAATCTTAGGGACAGTCTTGGGGCGGCCCTCGGCGTCCTTCTCTCCAGACTTTGTTCCGGCACCAGAGAAACCAGAGACGCCAAAGACGGACGGAGGGCGAGTAGTGTCAAGGAAGGGGAGCAGGGGGTTGAGAAGGAGCTGAGTGTTGGTAGCGTAGCAGCCAGGGTTGGAAACGCGCTTCGAACGCTTAGTCTCTTCGCGGCCGTAGATCTCTGTTTCATTCAGCTTCATAATTCTACCAGTTACTTCTAGATTGCCTTCTCACCAGGAAGACCGTAGGTCCAGCTGTTCTCAAAGCGGTAGTCGGCCGAGAGGTCGACAATGACACCCTTGCCGCCCTTCTTGGCAGCACCGTCGATGGCGTCAACAAAGGGCTTGCAAACACCGTTGGGAAGAGCCATGACCCATGCGTCGACCTCGCCGTTCTCCTCCATCTTGGCGACGTCCTGAGCCGAGAGGTTCGAGTAGGTCACGTCTGCCTTGGTGTAGTCCTTGAGAGGAAGGCCAGCGAGCTCACGCGACGAAACGTGGGTAAGGTCGAGGTGGGGGTGACTGTTGAGGAGGGATACGAGGTTCTGGCCAGTGTAACCACGCGCGCCGATGAGGGCAACACGCTTGCGAGGAGCCTCAGTGGCGTATCCGCGGGTCGTACGGGGGGCAGCGTCACGGAGGGAAGGACGAGCCGAGGTGGAGAAGGCACGGGCGCCAGTGGGGGCGGAGCCGGCAAGGCGGTGGGGAGGAGTCGAAGGGCCAACGGGAAGGTAGACACGGTCGATGCGACCGGTCTGCTCAAACCCCTCAATGATCTTCTCAACCTGCTTGACGTCCGGGACACCGTACCAGAAGAGCGAGCGGCCAGCGCGGGTGAACGAGCCGTCGGCGCGCTCAAAGTGCCAGGCGCGGTTCTCGTCGTCGGCCTGGGCAGTCCAGAACAGGCGCTTGTGGTCCTTCTTAATCGCGTCGAAGACGTTGTCGACGGTCTTGTTAAGGACACCGTTGCGCGAAGGAAGGAACTTGGTCATGACAGGAGTCTGACCCTCGGGGTGCGAGACGACCGCAACGACATCAAACGGCTCGTCACCGTAAATGGTGGCGGGGGCGTTCTTCATGTCGGCGAAGATCTCGGCAACAGACTTGCGGCCGGCAATGACCTCGGGGTCACGCTCGGTGAAGACCTGGCGAAGCTGGGTGGAGCCAACAGCCTCGGCGGCGGGCTGCTTGTAGAGCTTGTAGCCGCGACGGATGAGGGTACCAGCACCAGCGTCGGTGAAGAGCTCCTTCTGGAGCATGTCGGTCGAGATGATGGCGACGGACGAGGTGCGGGGAAGAGTGTCGAGGAGCTCCTTGATCTCACGGATCTTGAGCTTCGTACCGTACTTGACCCACGACTCCTTCATAAGACCGTCATACTCCTCGTCGAGGTTGATGGTGGAGATTTTCTTGCCGGTGACACCGTGGAAGAGACCACCCTTCTCGTTGAGATAGACAATCTTCATAGGCTCGAGGACCTTGGCGAGCTCACCAGCGGCAACGTCGGCGTTGACGTTGAGCATCTGGCCATCAGCAGTCTCGGCGAGCGAGGTAAGGATCGGGAGGCAGCCGGCGCGGATGGCAGCCTCGATGGGGGCCTTGTCAACGCGGTTGATCTTGCCGACAAGCTTGTACTTGTTCTTGTCAAGGTAGTCGGCGTGGAAGACACCAGTGGGGATGGGGCGGGCACGCGTGCCGAGGCGCTCAAGCGCCGAGGTGAGACGGAGGTTCTCCTGGAGGAACACACGGCGGGCGACCTGGAGGGTCTTGGCGTCTGGCCATTAGCAAAGGACTTTATCTGCTCAGTTGATGCACTCACCGGTGATACGGATACCATCCTCGTACTCGGGAATAACACCCTCAGCCTCGAGGATTTCGTTCCTGGGGTCAGACGTGAAAGCCAGGTGCACTCACAGCTGGGGGCCGGCACCGTGAAGGACGACAGGGTAGAGGCCAAGGTTGTTGAGGAAGGAGAGGGACAGGGCGAGGTCATCGAGCTCGTTGGTGAGAATGGCACCGCCGATCCTGGCGTCAATAATTACGCCCCTGCGCACAAACATACTTGAGGACAGCAAACTTGGCCTCGGGGAGGACACCGCCACCAGCAGCCTTGGACGACTGGGTGAAGATGCGGAGGTAGCGCTCGACCTCCTGGCGCGAGCCGAGAGAGTAGAGCAGGCGAATGATGGTGTCCTGTGTGTGTCAGTGGAACAGGTTCAGGAGAGGATATCCGGTCAGTTATCAGCCGGCAGGAACCAAAGGGTCTTGTGCGGTCCACAATTCCGCCATGTTCTACTTTGCATGGGTCTCCATGATATGATGCTACTCACGCGGTCCATGCCGCCGTCGCGCTTGGCGACAGCGTTGGTGAGGCCGCGCTTGCGGATCTCATTGCCGACCTTCTGGGCATCGAGCTCAAGGACGACATTCGAGGCCGCGACGGCAGGCTTGACAAACGCGCGCGCCTGGACGGCGGGGCGGGCCAGCGCCGCGGCGGGACGGGGGAGGGCGGTGAGGCGGCGAAGCATGGGTGCGTAAAGGCGGTGGTTGGGTCAACCCTCCTTGGTCTGGGAATCAAGAAGAGTAATGGGATATACGATGGAGAGTGTGTGTGATGTTGATGATGATGAGGTATGCAGAGATGGCATAGGCTATCTCTCTCTCTCTCGCAATCTGCTCGCAAGAGCTGCCACAGTCAGAGAGCCAATCCTAAACGGCAAGAGAGCCTCCACCTTTTACCGACTCGATACAATTCAAACATGCACAGTCAAAAAAAGTATTACTCCGATCATAATAGCAGAGCCATTAGGATTGGGTACGTCATCTGGTTTAGTGAATACAATTTTTTCTCCTCTCATTTTGGCAGAGTCGCAATCTCCCGCCACAGGGGCCAATCTCACTCCGCTTATCAGAAGCTTCTGCGGTGACAACCGCCATTACCACGCCCACGTGATCCATTACATAACGAGCACGTGGGCCGCTCTACCCTTTTACACGTCATTACCTGACGAGGAGGCTTGTTGACGCGGATGTTTTCTTTCGTTGCGTGGTGCGTTGAGGGCTTCGGAGGATCCAAACACGAGGGCCAAAACAAAACACAAACATCCATCAATGACCAGAGAGCAAGGCCGAGAGAAGACAAACACCATCGATAGAGACACAACACCAGCCTCACAACACGACATTGCTTCGGCAGTCACCACTACAGTCCTCACAATGTCGGATCTGGAAAATGTAGTGAGCTGCGGCCTGCCTCACACCTAGCTCACACCAGCCGCCGGCGACGACTCGCCTCCCGAAGCCCGCGACCCGCACGATCCCGGTGCCCAGCACTCGGCCCCTCGGAGCGGCAACAACCGTAGCATCCAACAAGCGCAAGGCCGCATCTGCCGGCGAACCCCCGGCCAAGCGCATGGCCACCAACCCCGCGCCCAAGCCGTCACGGCCAGCGACTCGGAGCTCCACGGGCGCGTCCGCTGATCCGCATCCGCCGGCGCGAGCAGGTATGACGACTCGTCGGTCAAGCGGGGGAACTTCATCCGCTTCTTCAACACGAGCTACCGCTCCGCGCAAGCCGCCAGTGCCGACGCGGGCTGCCGCGGCGCGCGTCCCCGTTCCCAGCAAGGCTGTCCGGCCTGCACCACAACCAGCCCCCAAAACTGGGAAGCCGGCTGGCCGCTCTGTGCCCACAACAGCTGCCAGGCCCGGGGTTGCTCGCCCGGGAGCCCGTGCGCAGCCGCGCAGTACGGAGTCGCCGCCAGAGGACAATCGCTTAGCCAAGATGGAGAGCATGCTGGAGATGCTGAAGGAAGAGTGAGTGGACCACAGTGGATAATGACGCTTGCTGACATCAGAACTGCAAAGAGTACGGACAAGCCTTGGCGTAGCTGACCCCAGTTTCCGCGAGCCAGAAGACACACGATGAACGCCAGGCTCTGGCGCGAGCGGCTGAAGCGACTCAGCTCGAAGCGCGCCGTGGTCTATCGAGCGCGGCCGAGGACATGCGGGAGATGCAGGAGAAGCACTTGCGTGAGGTTGACGAGCTGGAACACCAGATCTTCAAGAAGGAGAGGGAGAAGGCGATACTGGAGCGAGAGATCAAGGATGTCACAGACGAGCTGTACGCTGAACGTGAGAAGAACCGGGTCCTGAAAGTGAGTTCTGGAACTACCTTGCGAGTACTAATGCCCAGCAAGAGAAATCGGATGCCGATAAGCACCACACTGAGCTCGCGGCCAAGCTTTGTTCCGCCGAGACTGTCAATGAGGCGCTCCGTGCCGAGGTTGATCGTGCCAAGCTGGCTGTGTCTGCCATGAAGGCCGAGCTGGAAACAAAGGAGGCGCAGGCGCGGGCAGAGGTGAACGACGCGGAACAGCGTGTCAAGGACGCCCAGGACGAGTGTGCCCGGCAAATGGCTGGCATCGAGGCTGAGTTACGCAACGCCGAGACGATCCGCCGCAAGCTCCACAACATGGTTCAGGAGCTCAAGGGTAGGTGACATGACGTTTTGGCGCTGACAACAGGCAACATTCGTGTCTTTGCGCGAGTCCGCCCTCCCCTCCGTAAGTCACAAGCTGGACGGGCTAGGTTGGCAGCTCACCATCAGCGCATGAGCTCAACAACCCTGAGGGTCTTGCCAATATCACCTACGGCGACGAGCGTCTAGCGGCTGAAACGGGCCAGTCGCACCTAACGGTCGTGAACCGTTCAGAATCAGCTATGGGCAAGGAGCGCGAGCAGATCAATCAGTTCACCTTTGACAAGGTGTTCCACCCGAAGCATGGGCAGCAGGATGTCTTCGAGGAGATCTCCATGCTTGCTCAGAGCGTCCTCGATGGGTACAATGTGAGTTGAAAGCCTCGAACTGTTCCAGAAGCTGACATCAGGTGTGCATCTTTGCATACGGCCAGACTGGGTCCGGCAAGAGTTGGACCATGGAGGGCGGCGACACACCCGACACCCTTGGCATGATTCCACGTGCTATCGACATGATCTTCACCGTCAGCAGCCAGCTGCGCGATCGTGGATGGACGTACACTATGGAAGGCACTTTTTTGGAAGTCTACAACGATGTCGTGAGTTAAGTGGCTCTTGATGGTAACTCATACCAGATCAACGACCTGCTAGGCACTGGTCAGTTTGACTCGAAAAAACACGAGATCAAGATAGACAAGGACAACCGGATGACCGTGACGGATACTGTTAGCTGTGAGTACTATTATCGGCCCATCTGACGGCAGTGCCGCTGTCCGAACCGCGCCAGGTGTCCGCGCTGCTCGAGAAGGCCCGCAGTCGCCGCGCTGTGGCAGCGACGCTGATGAACGAGCGTTCATCACGTTCTCATTCCGTCTTTGCCCTTAAAGTAAGGGGCTTCAACGCCGAGACCGGCGAGAGCTCCGAGGGCATTCTGAACCTGGTCGACCTGGCTGGTTCCGAGCGTCTCGCAAGCTCTGGAGCAGGAGAAAACAAGGATCGGCTTAAGGAGACGATCAACATCAACAAGAGTCTCAGCGCTCTTGCAGACGTTATTGGGGCACTCGGACAAGGACAGCAGGGCGGCCATGTTCCCTACCGGAACTCGACACTCACGCGACTCCTGCAGACGAGTCTATCTGGTGAGTGACAACCCCTGGCGATGCTGACTGTAACCTAGGATCCTCCAAGACGCTCATGCTCTGCAACCTCTCCCCGCTCGCGGCGCACCTCGGGGAAACGGTGTGCACCCTGCGGTTCGCCACCAAGGTCAACTCCACACCGGCGGGCACGGCGCGGAGAAGTGTCGGCAAGGCGTAAGATAGGACAATGTAAATGTAGCCATTGCAGTATGCTTTCGCGAAATGTAGATCCCTGCCCTGCGCGTGCAGCTGCGCTGTCTGGCCCCCGTATTCTTGCAGTTGAATGGTTTGAATGGTCATGTATGCTGGTATCTATTACATTTTCGCGGTAGAGGCCGGAGCGACGCCGTCTCCGAGGATGATGTCGCCGACGCGCAGACGGGTCCATCCCTGCTTGTTCTCGATCGTCTTCTTGTATCCCTTCCTGCGCTTCTTGAGGATTGTACGGGTGAGCGGGCTCTTGGTGTGCTCAAGGACGGTGAGCTCGCAGGACGCAATGTGCGGCGGGAGGGTCTCGAAGCCGGCATCGACGCCAGGAAGGTGGGGGAGGGCCTTGCGGAGCTCGCGGCCCTGTGCGGCCGGCGCGCGGATCGCAAAGTCACGCGAGCCAACCTCGAGAATACGCGTGAGCGAGAGCGTCGTCCCGGGAGCCTGTACGGGCTTGAGGGTCGGGACGGTGAGGATGTCGCGCGGGTGAAGGAGGTAGGTGCGCGAGTGGAGACGGGCGAGGAGGTAGATGCCCTTTGACGGCGTGGTCTGCTTGCGCAGGAGAGAGAGCGCCTCGCCCGTAGAGCTGGGAAGTGCCGGCTTCGCGGGAGGAAGGAGGTCCGGGAGCTTGCCGAACGTGGACGAGGAAGCGGTCGAAGTCGAAGCGGCGGCAGAGGAGGAGGCGGCGCTCGTCGAGAGCGCGCGCAGAGGCTGGAGGAGCGAGGCTGGCGTTAGTACTGCGCGGAGAGGGGACGTACCGCCCCGAGAGAGGACTGCGCGGGCTGGCATCGGTGCTTGTGGAGTTGGGATGTCGGGATGTCGAGTGCTTCGAGTTCACGAGATCAGTTCATCTTTTGCTTTCGACATTTCCGAGATGGACGAGGGTGTAGCGAAAAGTCTGAGGCGCCTAGTAGGGACGAGGTGGAAGAAAGGCTTGTAGGGGGGATTTTTGATTTTACACTTTTAGGCACTCGGTGTGATCGGCGGGTGGAGGTCGGTGGAGGTGGTCCAGCTCGAAGTTGGCTCAGAACTGTCGTCTCGAGTGTGCAAGTGTGCAAGTGTGCAAGTGTGCAAGTGTGCAAGTGTGCAAGTGTGCAAGTGTGCAAGTGTGCAAGTTTACAGGTGAATAAGGCGCCATGAGCCCAGACATGTAGACACAGTTACACAGCAGCCAGCTATATTGCAATAAGAGTGGAAGACGAGAATAGTCAAAGCTCACAAGATCACAAGATATGGTATGTGACTTCGTTTGCACAGGAGGCCGGAGGGGACAGGGCGATTGCTGTGTGTCCCGGTTCCGAGGCTCCCACAAGCGCCCGGGCTCTGATCAGCTCGCAAGGGACGATCTCTGCTTCTCACTTTCTCGCCACGTCACCTCTCAGATATAATTGCTGGCTTTCACTCGGTGTCACTCTCAACCTCTCTCTTTATCCTTTCGTCTTCCTTTTGTCACTTTCTTCCTCGCCATCTGTTCCTCTTCACCGGTTGCCCTAGTTACCAGCAGTCTCAAGTCTTGCCTCTCCAATATGGAGACCTCATCTCTCGATCCTACTCCGGACAGCAATTGGACCTCCGGAGATGTCACCCTCATTAGCTCCGATAGAGTTAGCTTCAAGGCTGACAAGCACACGATAATGACCACGAGGTAAGTGGCAGCCGGTAGACCAGTCGGATGGCTGTGCGGCCCAACGCAAACTTATACAAACAGTGTAGTTCTTCGCGATATGATTCAATCATTCCCCCTCGACAAGGAGCCCCCAGAGATTCCATTCTGTGATGAAATCATCGAAACAGCCGCTACTATCCGCATTTTCCTCGAGCTCAGCAACTCGCAACTCTCCAAGACGCACTTTTCCAGTGGGGCCGGCGCTGTAATTCAGGCCATCGCGTTTCTTAACAAGTACGATTGTCAAATGTCGAAGTGCATTCTTGAAGGCCACACACTGAAAGCTCTTACGTCGGATTGTGCAGAGCCCAAGACGGCTTTTATAATCGGCGCTTTGCTCGGCTCAGACGAGCTCACCCAGCTAGTCCTCCGCCTTCACGGTACAGCTCCACTCGGCTTCGACGAGTACACGGGTCTCACACTTAGTTGCGACAGGTGTGGATGCACCAGTAAAGGCAAACATTGCAAGGCGTTCCCGATGTGCTCACAATGCCACTGCTTCAACCGCACCATGGGAGAACGAACACAGGTATACGAGTTCGCGCAACTTCCCACGAAATACCTTTGCGCACTTGTGACAGCCAACAACGCGAGAGTGCTTGGCGCCACACCCGCTGCGGCATCCAAAGCCTTCTCAAATATACTCACAAAACTCGAGGTGAGCCCCTACCCCCGACAAGTTCGTTTGTTGAGACAAGACGGTGAAGAAGTAATCGCCGCGTAAGCGATCAGACCGGTTCGTAGTTGGCGCCGAGGCCCTCGTCCATCCCACCAGTCTCAATATTCTTTACGTCAATCCGATATCAACCTCAAGTCCTCGGCGCCATGTTCCCATAGTTCTCGCATTCACAATAACCAAGGCGTAAACGAGCCAGCAGTTGACGACGTTCCCGTTTTCTCCCCCGTTTCGATGCTCTTCGAGCGTGTTTTCATTCCCACAGTTTTACGGCCAGTACATATTAGGAGGATGCGCAGAGACGGCATGTAAATAGCTGCAAAACAAGAACAATTGCTGCGTCAGCCGGTGTACTAACAGGCGTCTGGTTTGGGGAAGCCATCCTGCTTTTGACTTGTGCGTTCTGTTAATGCGCCCATGGGTGGATTTTGTCAGCGCCCATCAGTCGTCGAGGCCACGCTGAGAGCCACTCCTGTCATCTTCCCTTATTCGTAACGATTCTCACCTCATCGCCACTTCATCCTACATTCACCTTCCCCTTAACATTTAGGTATCAGCACTCTCACCACATCACTCTCGAATATATCAGCTGGCTCCCACCTTCTCTCGTTATCCATCTCTCTGTTTCTTTCTCATCCCAATCTTCCTCCATTGTGCCATCTTCCGCCACTGCTTCCTCACCGCTATCGAAGTCCACATCGACCTCAAGCTCAACGTTTTCGATATGGCGGAAAGAACCCCCGACCCCAAGTGGACCTCGGGAGACCTCACTCTTATCAGCTCGGACGGGGTGAGCTTCAAGGTGGACAAACAGGTGGTCATCCTTGCCAGGTACGTTCTACTGAACAGACCGGGAGAAGCTGGAGAATGCTCTCCTGTTCGCTAACTGTGTCCCAGCACAGTCCTTCGCGACATGATCGAAAACGGGCCCTGTAATAAGAAGTCCTCAGAGATTCCGTTCTGTGACGACACTACAGAAACGGCAAGCACGATCCGAATCTTTCTCGAGCTCAGCGGTGTCAAGCTGTCGCCAGATCACTTTGGCAATCATGCTTTGAGCCTCGTAGGGGCCGTGCCGTTCCTTATCATGTACGACTGTCAATGGCCTATCAGTGTTCTTCAAGTTCGGATCAGCGAGGCGCTGGACATATCCCGAGTTGAACCCCTAGCGGCCTTCGAAATCGCATCACTGCTAGACTCCCCCGCACTCGCTGAGATTGTTGTACGCAGACACGGAACGGCTTACATGCGTCTTGAACCTTACAGCTTCTTCGATATTAAGTGCAAACAATGTGGCTGTTCCTCCGACAAACACACATTCCATCATTACGTTTCCCCTGGATTTGTGGGATTTGTGAGACAACCAAGCGACGTATTCAGATGCCCGCGCTGTGGTTGCTTTACCGACAAAGGGCCCGATCTCCTTGCTGTAACGGACATGCCGCCCTTCTGGCAAAGAATTCCCGGAAAATACATGGGCGCCATCTGGGCCGCCAACCACGCCATCGCCTGTAACGCTTCCCATGCCAATGCGGCTTCTACATTTTCCAGTGTTCTCCGCGACCTGCGCAAGTCAGAGGTGAGAGTACGGGACTGCACTGTAGCTGACGGTAAGAAGAAATAAGGTGGTAAAGAGTAAGACGACAGATGAGCAGTAGTGTCGTCGTCCAATGCTATCGGCTCTCAAGTTTGGCGTCAACTCTCGCCTCGTCCAACATGTTGATATCTCGACAAAGTCTACTTCGCCGATGGAAGTTTCTGATAGCAAGTTCTTTCCTTCACGGCCGCCACCTCGGGTGAACTGAGATTGTTTCGTCATATCGATTACTCCATGTCATAGCACGCAGGGTTAGGATGTAAATAAGTTGTAGAGCAGAGAAGCGCGACGGGGCGAGCACGACCGTTGCAATGAAAGCCCTCGAGGCACCATCTCTCGTCAGCAAGACGCTAGAGACACTCCGCAGAGTAGTGACTGGTGGTACAGCGACTGCTCTCTGTCCTCATCCGCCTCTCACGACAACACTTCACCTCCCTCTTCACCTCATTATCCACTCACTGTCCATTCCACATGTATCCCATCACCCGGCACCCAGCCCCCCTCTCATCCGTCCCGAGCGCAAGTAAGTCTCCCCGCGATCTAAACTGACGCAGAACGCGCGCGGACGCACAGCCCCACCCCGTCCGCGAGCGAGATCACGTCAAACCCAACGACCCCAAACGGAATCACCGACGACAGCAAGTGGACGGCCGGCGAGATCGTCCTCATCAGCGCGGATAATGTGCGCTTCCGTGTGCCGAAGTACCTGCTCCTCGCCGGGAGGTGAGTGACCGCAGAGCTAGACTGAATCTGCAATCTGATGACCAGCACGGCACTCCGCGAGATGATCACGTCACTCAACGACGACACGCTCCCGTTCGTGGACCCGCACATCGAGAGCGCAGCCGCGATCCGCGGCTTCCTCGCCCTGTGCGAGGGAACCTTCGCTCCAACATGTATGGCGTACAGCGACGTCCTGGCGATTATCCCCTTTTTGCGGAAATACGACTGTGTGCTGCCGACCAAAGTGCTCACCTGCGCCGTGTGGGAGGACGCGCGCGCCGTGTCCGCCGCGGCCCTCTTCCGCGTCGGCGCGACCCTCGACAACCCCGAGCTGTGTACGCACGCTGTGGGGATGAGCCTCCCCGACTACTTTCTCGACTGCAAGCTCTCCAAGACTGCGTTTCCGCCGTACGCGCTGGTATGCGGGCTGCCGGGCGCGTTTGTGCACGCACTCTGGGCGGCCGGGGCGGTGAAATTGCGGGGTGGGTCGTCTGCGGATGCGGCGGCGGTGTTCAAGAAGAACGTCGAGTATAACCGGGGTGAGTCGCGTCATGGAATTCTTGGGATTCGCTGACGGAAAGGTCTGAAGGCACAGTGATGGTGTCCAGGGGCGTCCGGTTACCATCAAGACAGATACAAGCAGCGAGCAGCAAGACTGGCGGGTTCCGAGCTGTGAACATATTAGTAGTCAATACCATGGCAGAGGTTTTGCGCGTCGATCATGTAGATTGGGGTAGATCACGCTGATCATCGTTAGTGAATCGTTAGGGGATTGCTAGGGGTGCTCATCGATGCACAAGTGGTTTCAGTGATCGTCAGATCGTCGGATACGCGGTCGGAATGTCAGCGATCAGCCAAAGCTGCAGACCGCCAGCGAGCCAGCGGCCCGCCTGCTGGGCCCGGCCTGCCGGGCGGCAGATGCCGTGAGGCGCGTCGAGCCGCAGAATTCAAAGTCCTGTTGAGCGACGATCCGTGATGATCGCCATGAGCGACTTTCGAGCCCAGAAGCCGGGGACACCGTGCGCCGTGCACCGTGCCTTCAACGGATCATCGGCACAGATCGGGGCTCAACAGATCAACCAGTGCAGATCGCGGGAGATATCTGATACGAGAGATCCAGATGGTTGGTTGTGGTGAGGGTGATGCATGGTGCGCATGGTCACCATGCAAAAGCAGCATGGTGGGTTACTCCGCTGTTCTAGCTGTTCTCCACCCATTGATGTCCGATGGCCCCTTTGCCCCTTGGCATCAGCCCCACAAGGCCCACCACTGCATTCGCGCATTCAAGCTCGCGCCGAGGTGCAGCGAGGTGACTGATGCGCGCCTAATGGTGCACAGAAGCTGGTCTAGTTGGCTATAGCGCTGTGATGGCTCAGGGTCTCCACAGCTTGCATGGCTCCCAGCCAATAATTTAAGAGTGCCACACCTGCCGGCGAAATAGAGGTACGGCATAGTGCCGCTAACCCCGCTGCGCCGTGCTTCTCCGTCTCGCTCCGACGGACGGGCTGGGCGGAATCCCCCTAGGCTGGAGGGAGCTGTATGCTTTGTGGGCTCTGCTCGGCCAATCCAATCGCGAGGACCACGGTAAAAATCGCTGGGCTGTAAGCAGAGAGCATTGTGGGCTGGGCTGTTGCGCTGGTTGCACTGCGCTGGTTGCTGGCGTGCTGAGAGGCCAGGCGCACTTCTACTGGCTGTAGCCCTTCGACTGGGCCTGGCTGACTGGCTGGTGGTGACTGGCGCGCAGCCCGCAAAGCTTGACCCGCCCAGTGTGTACCCACCTGGCGACTGACCCCGGGGGTCCTTTCCCCCCGTTGCCCTGTGCTGGCCTGCAGCGAGCCTACCAGAGAGCGCCTCACAGCCAGCTGCCCCATTCCCTCCTGCCTGCCCCCCCGTCTCCCCCCGTCCCCCGTTCCCCTCCTCCCTCCCCCCCCTCCTCCCCTCGGCTGTCTCTGTCAAAGGCCTAGTCGACCTCTCTTCTCTTCTCTCCACCAAAACTCCCTCCTTCCTCACCCTCCTTCCCAAACACCGCTCATCATGCAGTCCGCCATCCGGAACTCGCTCCGCGCGGCCACCGGCGTGAGTCTCCCTCGACATCTTGGTCACCTACTCGCTGTCTGCGAGCGCGCGCACACCCCCGAGATTCGGCTAGGAAAACGGGGGGGAAGTGGGGGGCTTGTATCGGAGAAGAAAAAGAAGCCACAGACTCTGGCGAGTTGGCGCCGGCGCAGTCGACTGGCAACGGGATCCGACACTGCCTGCCCGGCGCCGACGGCGTGCGCGCTGCCCACTGCGGTCGCCAGCTCGCCAGAGTTCTTTTTCATCACCTCCCGACATCCCCCCTTGCGCGCGCCGCATCGCAAGGGACCATACATCGCCGAGTTTTCGCTGACAGTCATAGCGTCGCCTCGCTCGCTCGTACGCGACCGCCAAGCCCGGTAGGTATAGGCATGGGCTACCATCTCTGCCTTTGATGCTACGTATCTGTTCTTGAGCTGACCACGGCGATTCTTTTGCACCATTGGCGTTTTTTAAACACGTCGCACCCTTGGCTGCCCCAAACCTCCACCATCGGACCAATGATCTGCCACGCTTCCCCCGCACCACCACCACCACCACCACCCACTTTCAATCCGCCAATGTCCATCGCATCTCATTCCCACAACAGCCGCTTCGGAGGTCTCGTCGATCCTTGAGTCGCGCATCGCCGGCACCTCGGTTGGCGGTGACGTCCAGGAGACCGGCCGTGTCCTCAGTGAGTATCATGCACCTAGATAACTGTTCTGGATCTCGGCGCACGTGTTAACACTTTTCCAGCCATTGGTGACGGTATCGCCCGTGTCTACGGTCTCCGCAACGTCCAGGCCGAGGAGATGGTTGAGTTCTCTTCGGGTATCCGCGGCATGGCTCTTAACCTCGAGGCCGACAACGTCGGTGTTACCATCTTCGGTAACGACCGTCTCATCAAGGAGGGTGACACCGTCAAGCGTACCGGCGAGATTGTCGACGTTCCCGTCGGCCCCGAGCTCCTCGGCCGTGTCGTTGACGCTCTCGGCAACCCCATTGACGGCAAGGGCCCCATCAACGCCTCTGGCCGTGCCAAGGCCCAGCAGAAGGCCCCCGGTATTCTTCCCCGTCGCTCGGTCCACGAGCCCATGCAGACCGGTCTCAAGTCGGTCGACGCGCTCGTCCCCATTGGCCGTGGCCAGCGTGAGCTGATCATTGGTGACCGTCAGACCGGAAAGTCGGCCGTCGCTCTTGACACCATCCTCAACCAGAAGAAGTGGAACGACGGCAACGACGAGAAGAAGAAGCTCTACTGTGTCTACGTCGCCGTTGGCCAGAAGCGTTCGACCGTCGCTCAGCTCGTCAAGACCCTTGAGGAGAACGACGCCATGAAGTACTCGATCATCGTCGCCGCTACCGCCTCGGACGCCGCTCCCCTTCAGTACCTTGCTCCCTTCTCGGGTGCCGCCATGGGCGAGTGGTTCCGTGACAACGGCAAGCACGCCCTCATCATCTACGATGACCTTTCCAAGCAGGCCGTCGCCTACCGTCAGATGTCCCTTCTTCTTCGTCGTCCCCCCGGTCGTGAGGCTTACCCCGGTGACGTCTTCTACCTCCACTCGCGTCTCCTTGAGCGTGCCGCCAAGATGAACGAGAAGTACGGTGGTGGTTCGCTCACTGCCCTCCCCATCATTGAGACCCAGGGTGGTGACGTCTCGGCCTACATTCCCACCAACGTCATTTCCATTACCGACGGCCAGATCTTCCTGGAGGCTGAGCTCTTCTTCAAGGGTATCCGTCCCGCTATCAACGTCGGTCTTTCCGTCTCGCGTGTCGGTTCCGCCGCCCAGACCAAGCTCATGAAGTCGGTTGCCGGTTCGCTCAAGCTCTACCTCGCTCAGTACCGTGAGGTCGCCGCTTTCGCCCAGTTCGGTTCGGACCTCGACGCCTCGACCCGTTTCCTCCTCAACCGTGGTGCCCGTCTCACTGAGCTCCTGAAGCAGCCCCAGTACTCGCCCATGCCCACCGAGGTCATGGCTCCCATCATCTACGCCGGTGTCAACGGTCTCCTTGACAACGTCCCCACTGACAAGATCGGCGCCTGGGAGAAGTCGTTCACCGAGCAGCTCAAGTCGCAGCACCAGGGTCTCCTCGAGAAGCTCTCCGGCGGTGTCCTCACCAAGGAGATCGAGGAGGAGATGAAGAAGCTCCTCGAGGCCCACATCTCCGACTTCACCGCTTAAGCGAACCACAACCATCAGCCGAAAACGGTTGGGGCAGCGCCGACCGCTCACGCTTTCGGTGTTCCTCAATGAGGGTAAAGGGGTCGAAGGCAGGTAGTAGTAATAAACTGGTTGCCTCTGGCTCTGGAAAAATGCATCGAGATTGAAAGATACCCATATTGTTCTGTGAATGGCTTAGCTGCAATGATGACGGGGCAGGGAGGAACAGCGAGCACGCATCAGTGCATGGCGAAGGGACCTCCTGATATGGGGAGCAACGAGTTTGGAGCAATCTGCCAAGCATGTCCGCGGTGCGAGACTGTAGCTGCCACATCCAGTCCCTGAAACGCATCCAGTCAGCTCGCGTAATTGCGTTCCGCCAACTCTGTGTGTGTCTCGGGCTCTCTCGCCTATAGAACACGCAAAAAATGCCACAAAATGGGTCCAAGTCCGACGCGTCACTGGCTGCCGGAAAATCAGCGCAATACTCCACCACCAACCAGCCAGGGCCCACCCGGCTCGGCCGATAGGCCGACCAGCGCCGATGCTCCGATGCGTGATACGACGCGCGAGGCGATGACGCCACACGTCGTATGCACACACTGCATACTGGCGGCACTCGGCACATACAGTACGTGCAGCATGACGCGCCTGGGCTAGCAGAGGCGCGTATTGGATCCACAGTTGTTGCAACACGACTACATGCCTGAAGGGCGTCGCACTTGGTGCATGGCCAGCAGCTGTCGATCGTCCATCAGTTGCACTCGTGCTCGGAGGCAGTCTGGAGCAGGATTGACGGATTGGCGGCCCAGCGCCTCTGACGGCGCGCGCAATAGTTTCGCAACAATCGACAGCCCGCCTGTACGCCTGTCCCTCCCACGTCGTGCAGCATGGCGGCCCCACCCAGCGCGTCTCCAGAAACTGTCGTTACACCAGGGCGCAACTCGACTCGGGGTGCTATGTACAACATCTCATAAGATACTACTGCGTAACAGATAGACAGACTAAAAGCCCCAAATTAGTCTTTGTATAATACACGCCGGGTCCGCCGCCCGCCGAGCGTCACCAGCAGATTGTCCGGTTTCGGGGGTGCGGTTCTCTCTAGCTTTTCTAGCGCGTCGTCGTGGCGCCTCCGAAGGTAATTCAGTCGTTCACTGAGATCCTCCCAGAACTGCCGGGTGGGGTCGTCGCCGAGCTTTCTCAGCTTCTTGCGCGCCGTGTTGTACGTTTGGCCCTCGGACCCGCTATCTAGCGAGAATTGCTGAATGCACAGCGCGATGAGCGTCTCGGGGACGAGAACGGAGAGCGCAAAGTTCGCGAGCCGCTCGGGATGGAGCCTTGCCCATCGTGGTGACGGAGGTGGTGGTTCTGTTTTGGAGGCATCCACCGGGGCAACCGATGGAACGGACGCGCTGGCAGCTGGGGGGTCCGCAGTTGGAGACGAGGGCGGCGCTGTTTCGCCAGGAACTGCCGGATCAGCCGTTGAGCAGGGCGCACTCGCGGCTGGGGGGGAAGCTTCGGCTGCAGCTTGAGCAGCGTCAGAGCTGCTGGCCGCGCCGTTGACGATCGGGGTGTGCTCCGTTGGGGTCGAAACTTGCTCTGTCGCGGCTGAAGCCTCCTCGGGCGAGACTGGCGGCAGCTCCGTTGGGGCCGAAACTTCCTCCGTCGAGGCTGCTGGTTCGTGCTTTGACGAGTCTGGTTCCGGCTTTGTTGATGCCGATGGTTCGGGTGAGGTGGCAGCTGGGTCCATTGAACTTGGATCCACGCCTGCAGCTGAACCAGTGTCGGAGGTAGCTGTCACATCAACTGCCGCTGGTATCGACTCCGTTTCGGCGGGCGTTGGCTCAGCTGGAACCAGAGCAGGTGCTTGATCTGCGACAGTTGCTATTTCCGGCGCGGTTGGAGATGCAACGATGCCGTTCGCGACCGGTGTTGGGACGGGTTCAGCGGCCATTGTTGCTGTGAGCGCTGCCGCAGGAGGAGTTTGCCCATCATGACTCTCATCTGTACAGGGTTCGGGAGCCGCGGAGAAGGCCGCCAACTCGGCATCCAGCCACCGCGAAAGCGCCTGGTGGAGAGCAACTGTCTGGTTTGACAAGAGATCTCCGACGTCTGCGTGAACGTCCAAGCTACGCCAGACAGGATTGGGCGAACTGTTGATGCGGTGAAACAAGTCCACGCGCCATTGCGCCGGGGCGTACTCCTCCGCAAGCAATCGTCGTAGTAGTGGCTCGACAGCGCGTACTTGTTCCTCTGCGTACTGCTGCATCTCGCGCGAAGCAGCGTCCTTCAACACGGGCTCAACTTCTCCAATCTGTAGTCAGCCTCAAGGGTGCTCGTCGCGCGGGCAGAGAGACAACTCACCGTGACGCCCATCATCCGTTCCTCGTCCTCAGGAACATACATGAAAAGTATCTTGCTCCGAGGAAGTTGGTAACGCTGCCCAAGACGATTCTCGGCGAGAAAGTAGCGCCCCGAGCTGGCTGTCGGAATGAAGTCGACGAGCTTGGCCGGGATGTAACAACTTCTATCCCACGCCAAGCACGAATGACCCATTGTCACAGCCGGTGGGAGCGTCGGCAACGGTTCCGGAGCCGGGTCCCGTGATGATATTGGCGCAGAAGACAATGACGACGAGTTCGTTCCCCCGGGTCTATTCACCGAGTCCAGCCATTCGAAGATATCCACCTCCTGAGAATCTTCACCCGGATCGTAGAGATCTTCATCCGGAGTTGCTGGTTCCCGTGGCGGAGTCGAGAACGACCTCTCCCGGACACGAGCTGGTCCTCGCGTCGGTGTTTGCGTTCGTCTGGCCGATTCCGGTGTCCTCGAATTGTTGCTATCTTTCCGTTGCGTTTGCGCACTTGGTCGCGATGCAGGCACCCTACCACTCTGACGGCGCGGCTTTGAAGTATCGGTACCGCTCTTCTGCTTGCCCTTCGACGTGATACGCTTTGGGGGTGATGGCGTGTCGACGGCAGACGCAGAGGCGGAAGGAAGAGGTTCAGTGTCGTCCGCGTCCTCGTTCTTGCGGCGCCGTTTCCCCAACATCAGAAGTTCTTCAAGGTCGATTGCGGCGGCGGGGTAAAGGGGAGATCAATGTGAGCAGGTGGCGGTTAGATTAGAGTGCCGGAAGAAAGGAGTGATGATGAGGATGAAGAACTCCGACAGCCGGGATGTATCGATTTAATGGTTGCGAGTGGGTGAACGACGGCCCATTGTCTCTCCAAAAGAGGTTCGTGTCGGTGGAGACAAAGAGTGAAAGAGAGTGTCTTAATGTCTCAGGAGAGTGTGTGTGTATGTCTAGCTGTCTGAGGAGGTGTGATTCTCAACAGTATGGGCCCATGTAGTGTGTTGTGTTGTTGTATTTTGTTGTTGTCGTCCCCCCCTGGCTGGACAAGGAACAACGAGTCCAATTTCAAATGGATGGACGAAATTCTGCGGGGCCCCCTAATCCGACCCCTTCCCGTAGTGATTGTGTTGGTCAGGGGAGTTCTCTAGTCGCGTCCTTCTGGACACCACAAAGTCTCGAGTTCTGTTGTTGTTGCTGTTATCACCATCATTTTACACCATCCAATCCCACAACAGACTCACTGCTCATCACCACGGCTACGGCAGCTGTACGCCCTTTGCGCATGTGCCCATCATGCCCAAGCCAATGCCTGTAAAGGCCCGCCCGGCTGCAGACAAGACATATGACATTCCCGTCGTGTCCTTTCACATCATTACCGACGACAAGTCGTTACTAGGACCCGCCGGGGTGCACTCTGTGAGTATGGACCATATGGGAGCTGTATATGCGCTGTAAGCTGACCTCCATCAGGACCAGGCGAGAAGTTATGGCTGTTGGTATCTCCCGCGTCTTCCTCCTCTCACCGCAGACAATGACTTTTCCGACTTTGAAAGACCGGAGCACTATATCCGCTATATCGGTGAGAACGCGGATCGCTGTTTCAGATAGCTAACAGCAGAACCTATCGAGTCGGAGCTCGCGGTTCAAGTCGAATATGACATGGACGAGCAAGGTGGGTGCTCCTGCCCAAACGCATTATTCACAGCAGACCAAGAGTGGCTCGATGCCGTGAACGCGGAGCGCAAGAAGGATCAATCTGCGCCAGTGTCGTATGAGCTATTTGAGATTATCATGGACAAGTTGGAGAAGGAATGGTTCAATCTTGTGCGTATGACGTCTCCTTCCGGTCTGACCACCACCAGATCAAGCGCATTCCGCAACCGGCGTCGCATATGCCTGTCGAGGACTCCAAGTGCGCTATTTGCGACGATGGAGAAGGCGAGAACTCGAACGCGATTGTCTTCTGCGATGGATGCAACCTCGCAGTTCACCAGGATTGCTACGGAGTGCCTTATATCCCGGAAGGCCAATGGCTGTGCCGCAAGTGCACCGTGTCGCCTGAGAATCCCGTCTCCTGCTTGTTCTGCCCCAATGAAGGCGGTGCGTTCAAGCAGACAACGACAGGGCATTGGAGCCATCTGCTGTGTGCGATCTGGATCCCGGAGCTCAGCGTCGGCAACGCAGTGTACATGGAGCCTGTTGAGGGTGTGGAGAATGTCCCGAAGAACCGCTGGAAACTTGTGGGTCGTCCAAAACTGACTATTGCTAATCGCAGATATGCTCGCTCTGCAAGGAACGTGTTGGTGCTTGTATCCAGTGTGAGAACAAGAGTTGTTTCACTGCCTTTCACGTCACTTGCGCTCGTCAAATGGGCCTGCTCATGAGTATGAAGTTAATGGGAGCCGATGGGCAACTCCGCGCTTACTGCGACAAGCACCTTCCGGTATGTGCCTCCCAGAAGGAACTTCTCTGACATCAGGCTGAATGGCGAGAAGGCCGCGAAGAAGACACCGATGACAATGATACCGATTATCATGACTCTGAATCGGATGAGGATGGTGTTGACTTTGAGGCGACGCCTGTTCCCAAGAAACAGGTGCGCAAAAGCTCGCCCACATTGAAAACGGTTACGCCCAAGACCGCCCGGGCGCACACAAAGTCATACCGCCCGGGGCCGCCAATCGTGCCCCGGATGATTGTGACAAAGCTGCTCGAGTATGTCGCCAAAGTCAGCATCCGCAAGAAACAGCAGTTTGTCGAAAGACTTTGTCGATACTGGAGTCTGAAGCGTGAGGCTCGCCGAGGGGCACCGCTCCTGAAACGACTTCATCTTGAACCATGGACGGCGACGAGCGAGTCCAAAGAACAGACTGACGCTGAACGGGCTCAGAAGCTGGAGGTAGGTAACCTGCAGCGCTCAATCTCTGACACTAGTTCCTTGTTATGCTTCGCAACGATCTGGAGAAGGTCCGATTACTCGCGGAACTCGTGCGAAAACGCGAGAAAGAGAAGCTCCGCCAAGCCCATGTCATCCAGGACGTTGTGGACAACTTCATCTTCCCGCACTACATCACATTGCGGCAAACTCTCTCAAGGATCGTTGCGTAGGTGAATCAAACCAAACTTAACTGACCCCAGTATGGACAAGTCGGAGATATTCCTTCATCCGGTTAGCAAGGACGACGTACCTGATTATTACGACGTTATCAAAGAACCGATGTGCTGGTCGCAGATTGAAGAAAAAATCGACCGAGTGGAATACCTCGACACCAAGACGTTCAAGCGCGACATAATGCTTGTCCTTGACAATGCGATGCAGTACAACAAGTCGGAGACACCATTCCACCGGGCAGCATCCAGAATCAAGAGGAACGCTCTTCCTGTCCTTGACGAGTTGGATCTCATCCGGCCACACAGTGCTTTAATGCCTGTCGATGATGATGAACTTGTCGTTGCGGACGCAGACCAGGTCGGCGATCTGGAACCCTCGCTTCTCCTCCTCAAGAGCCTCCTCGGTCCTGCGGACAATGGGCATGATATGCTCTCCTCGATCTTTGCTTCCGAGGGCGACGGCAGTGCTTCTGCCAGCATCACAGCTCCCACTCCACCAGTTCCCCGCCAGAGAGAGAAACCAAATACTTCTCGACGTCCTCCGCCAATAGACGCAGCGTTTCAGCGTGCGACCCGCAGCGCCGCTGCCGTGCAATCTCCGGCTCGGGATACTCGCAGCAGTGTCGCCGCCGCCGACACCCCAGACACTCCAAAGCCACCGCTGGATCCCGAGGAGGCTGCCAAACAGGCGGCTCTTGCGGAGCGCAGAGAGCGCGAGAAGGCGGAGAAGAAGCGGGCCAAGGAAGCATTGGCGTTGAAAAAGGAGGCGGAGAGGATCAGGAAACGCGACAAGGAGCGTGAGCGTAGGCGGCTCAAGAAGGAGGCCCTTGCGAGGGAGCGCGGGGAGCTTCCGCCTCTGGAGCCGACAAAGCCTGAACCGGTGCCGGAGGCTGAGGCAGAAGCCTCACTGGAGAAGGATGCTCGACCGGAGAGTACCGCGGGGCAGGGCGATGCCGGGGCGGTGAAGGACGGTGTCCCAAACGAGAAGGACGAGCACGAGAACGAGGAGGAGCCGAAAGCTGTCGCGGAGAAGGGCAAGGCCACGAAGGATCTCGCAACACCGGACGCAGGTACTACAGAGAAGGCGTCCGAGGCGTCTAAAGAAAGGCCAACGGCGCACGCTGTGGATCCCACTATACCCGAGGAACCCATTGGCGATACGATGGACGTGGACGAACAAGCCCCTGGTGAACCAAGCACTGAGCAAGTTCCCGGCCAGCTTCAGCCAACGAACGACACTTCCGAATCAACAGATGCGCAAGCCGTTGAAGAGCTCGATACCACTGCGGACACGATTCAACCGAAGACGGAACCAGACTCGGCGGACACGGAACGGGTCGAGGACACGGCCGAACCTGCTGCGAGCACGGACGATGCTGTGGTGGAAGCCATGGCACACGCTGAACCCAATGAGACGCAAGATCGACGGGAAGCGCTTACTGGCGAAGACGAACCCACACCTAAGGACGCTGCGCTTGCGGCGGATACGAAAGGGGCTCGAAACGTCTCCGAAGACCACGATGCGGACAAGTATGGCAGCGACCTCACCCCACCCAGCTCGCCCGGCAGCATCAAGCCACTAACGCGGCCGGAACGGGGTGTGCTTGGTGTCCAGTCAATCCTGACCATGTCCGACCGCGAGCGGCGAGATGCTGAACGCAAGCTCGATCTCGTCACGACAAGCGTCGATCCCTTGGAGGAGTACAAGCGGTTCAACGTTGGGTGGATTTTACCTGAGGGATCGAAACGAAAGCGGGCGTCCAATGTTCCCCCGCCCATCACCACTCCAATAGCCAAGAAACCCCGTCGAGCGTCCAAGACGCCGAGCACTACCAAGGGACGGGACGCGGATTCGGTTTCTGTGAAGAGCGAACGGGTAGACGTGAAAGGCAAAGGGCGTGCGCGGTCTAGTGAATCACGTAGCCGCACCGTAGAGCCGGCCCCCGGTCCGTCGTCGCCGCTTTCCGGAGAAGACGAGGACGAGCTCACGCCTGTCCCCGAATCGGCTCAGCCTAGCGCTACGACGGACACATTTCCCAACATGGCGCGTTCCAGCCTATCGCCGCCGCCCGAAGTGCACAAGCCAGCCAAGCGCGCAAAACGGATGACGACTAATACGTACTCGCCAGGGACACTGGGTGAGTGAATATTGGCGGTCTATCGTGCTGACGCCAGTTTGGGCAAAGGTTCCATCGTATCCTTACTTCCCGGCCATCATTGTCGACCCTGTCGCGGACCACGAGCTGGTGCCGCAGACTGTATTGGACCTCGAGGCGGACGCCAGGGCGGCTCATGGAACTGTGTGGCTCACGCGCTTCTACGACAAGTCCCAGTCGTGGGCGTGGGTCCCACTCGATAAGCTCACTGTCTTTGGCGAGGATGAGGAGCTTGATGAGCAGTTCCTCACTGGAAAGGGGAGCAAGAGTGGAAACCGTGGCGCGTTCAGGAACAAACATCTCAGGAATACCTGTCGCACCGCGTACAAGTGAGTGTCCCAGATCATCTGAAACGTTTGCGACAGAGCTAACAGGCAGGCTGGCGAAAGAGGCGATGGAGGCAAAGGAAAAGTAAGGAATGCCACGGTGTTGGTATCATGTGTATGTAATTAATGTCATCATGGCATCCAGTATGCAGGTGTATCTATTATCAGTTCATCCATTATCGAGGGAGACGGTTCGTCCTATGCGGGAGGCAGCATGCTCAGCGCGAGTAGCAGCTGCTTCCTCGCAGTGTCGTAATCATCGTAATCCATTGCAGAGATCGCCCATCGAGCATGCTTCTGCACCAACTCGGTCTCCCGGCGACCGAGGCGGGCGGCAGGAGCAGGAGCAGGAGCAGGAGCAGGAGGCGCATGGGCGTACGAGGCCATAGGTGCCGGGTGGACCTGAGCATGATGCGTCGGCGGGTGGACCGGGGCGTGATGGACAGGAGGGGGCGCATGGTGAGCAGGAGCTGGGGGAGTAGCCCTCGGCGCTGGGACGTTGGGGCGCACAGCCTTGGGTGCGGGCAGCGGCGTCGGCTTGGACACTGGCGGCGACGTGCTCTTTGGCGGCGACACTCCCTTGATTGGCGAAGTGGCCTTTGGCGTTGGCGGCGATACGCTCTTGGCGAGGGGAACCGATGGCTCGGGAAGATGCGGCGGGGGCACCTCTGTCGGGGGCGGTGCACCAATCTCACTAAAGTCCGTAACGCTCGCAAACGTCTGGGCGGGGGAGAGTGGCGCGCCGTCCGGGCCCGAAAAGCGCACGTTCTTGCCCTCCGCGTCCGCTGCTTCTGCCGACTGGGACCGTGCCATTGCGCGAGCGGCCGGCGTGCCCAGCTTGGCAGAGGGCCACGAGTCCTCGCCGTGGCCGTCGGCGCCGGGCGTGGCGACCGTAGACCACTGGGCGGAATCGGTGCGTCCGAGGTGCGGAGGCACAGGTGCTGAGGCCGAGGCCGGGGACGAGAAGGCGATGGTGGAAGGTTGAGAGCCCGAGAGGGAGCCGCGAGGCGAAGGGCTTTGAGCCACAGCCGGCGGTGTCTCGCCCTGTGGGGGCGAGAGCGCCGCGAGCTCGGCATCAAGCTCGTCCTCCTCGGATACCGCTGTGGGTCAGTTGATACTGCAATACTGGATAGCTCTACTCACGTGGACCGGCGACGGGTGTGCGGCCCTCGCGGAGACACTTTGAGAGGTCGGCCGCTTTCCACAGGGCGTACTTCCGCTTCTGCTCCATCTGCATGTGAGTAACGCGGAGCAACCGTGTAGTTAGCACACATACCTCGTCCGACATGCCGCCCTCAAAGCAGCGCAGCACCTCCATAAACTGCGCGGAAACGGCAAAGCGCTGGATGACGGACCTGTGCTGTCAGCTTCAATCTGGGTCTCAACCAGCTCACCGATCAAACTTGCCCTTGCGCTCGTCATTGTCGGCGCTGACAAAGATACGCAGCGCAAAGTTCTCGACGTACGCGCTGCCCGCGGCTTCGTTGGTCACTGCCTCGTTGGCGGCCAGGACCGCCTTCATCTGCAGTGTGAGTTTGAAAAAAGCTTGGTACGCACCTCCTCAAGACAGTCGAGGAGCGCCATGAGGAACGCCGTGCCCTGCGGCGTGCGCGGGGCTTTGAGTGCATTCTGCGCCGCGGCAAAGCAGCCTGTCAGAGTTAGAGGGGAACGCGAAACGAGGAACGCGGCACGCGTCGCGCAACATACTCACACCAGTAGGAGATGACGGGCTCGGAACGCTTGACCTCGGTTGCGCGCTTGACGAGGGCGTCGCATGCCTTCTTCAGCTCATCGGGCACCACGGAGGGGATATCGATGCCTTCCATTGCGATGGCAATAATAGGAAATGGACAAGTCGAGGAGGATGGGTGGGAAGTTGGACGGATGGATTGGAATGAATGGATAAGAGTGGCTCGATGGATGGAATGGACGATGGCGACGCGTGCAAGTGACTCTGTGTGGGTGTGTGTGTGGCAAACAAGTCACCAGCATTCCAAGGGGGGTGCCTGTTGGCTGGCTGGCTGGCTTCTCGCCGAGTGACGTCATCACCGTGAACGCAAGTGGACGACATTCTGTAGCTTGAGCTGTTCATGCTGCTCATGCTGCTCATGCTGCTCAGCTGCTCGTGAAAGACAGTTATTGTACATGCATTGGTGTCCATGCTCCGCACGACACCAAGCTACCAAGCATCCCGTTGTACAATTAAAAGATAAAGTCGGTAGATGTATGAGATAAGGAGGGAGTGACTAGGAAAAATGTCTCTTGAACTACACTACGAGCTGGTGAGCAACCGGAGCAGGCGGCACGGGAGGAACAAGCGAGAGTCTCTTGGGCGTGTATGTGTGAGCACGGGGCGTGTTCTCGTGGTCCGAGCTGTCTCCCTCCATAGCCGTGAAAAGAGATCCGTACGACGAGCAGCGAGCGTCGTCAGCAGAGGTGGACGAAGTCGGCGTGGCCAGCGGCGTCACTCCAGAGCGGACGGTTTCGCCAGAGGTCTTGCACGTAGACCAAGAGGGCTGTTTGTGAAGCGACTCCTCGTCAACACCGTCTACAGTCGTCTGGCGGCGGTAGTATCCACTGGGAACCGTCGGGTAGGTCTTTGCATCCCGGGGAGTGCAGAGGTGCTCGACGTGGTCGGGGTCCGGGGACGACACATCGCCAGACGAGTCGGACGGCGGGAGCGGGAAGTCGACGACGCCACACGAGGGAAGCGTGAGCGAGTCGTTGGATGTGCTCAGGTTCTCCATGTTTATAGGGATAGTGCGGCACGTACGCAGACTGCCACTGGCAGTTGACGACCGGCGTTCTCCACTCGGCAGGGCGCGGTCACCGGGAGTCGGCGAGTGGTCGGGATGTGACGGCCGACGAGGTCCAGCAGAGACCTTGCGGTCCCCATTCGATGATCGGCGTTCGGCAGGTCCTGGGCTTGGGCTAGGAGTCTGACGGGCTGTGAGGGCCGCAATCGTCGCCGAAAGAGCACGGTCTCGCGGGGTGATGCGCGAAGTCTTATCCTCACGTGTCGGTGACTCCTCGATGTCGTCGAGGCCGCGGTTGGGAACATCGGCGGAAATGTCCAGCGCCAAAGACAAAGTTGAACCACCAAACTTGTGGAGCATGGGAGTCGAGTAAGACGCAGGGAAAGCCCAGTGGAGCGATGGCGGAGCCTGCATTTCAGTCGGAGGGCGAGGGAATACAGTGCCGAGAGGGGGCCGTTGCTTGCTCTGACCTGTAAGCCGGCGGAGCGACACACGACTAAGACGCTTCTCAGAACGAGTGGGAGGTGCATCGTCGTCGTCGTCGTCCATCACAGGTAGGGGAGCTGCCCACGACGTCCGCCGAAGGCGCGTGTTGCCACCAAAGGTGTTGTTTATCCCGCTGCCGAGAGATGGAATGCGACGTGTCTGGGAGCTCGGTGCATTGGTCTTCTCAGCAACGACAACTTTCGGGGCAGCGGGAGGAGGAGGACCTGGTGCGGGCAACGATGGTGACAGAACACGGGGCGGACTTGCCGAGACTGCGTCAATGAGGCTTTCGCGACGGCGACCGAATAGCTTGCTACGACGACGGGATTCACGACCAACGGACCTGAATTGCGGAGCGTCGAGGTTGACCGCCGGCCGTGACATCTGCTCGGACTGGAAACTGCGTGGCGATTCCGAGGCTTTCGCACTCTTGAGAGACGACGCAGCCGTAGACTTTGTGCGCCCACGACCAAGCGTCAAGACCGTCTTGAGTCGATTGAGGAACTTTGAAGGTGGAGGGGCCAGGTGCTGTTCGCCATTGTGGGTGGAAATGGTTGTCGATTCGGACAGGGCGCGATCGCCTTCAACAGGGGATCCGCTGATATCCGAGAGTTCCGGCGCAGCGGAGGCCTTCTGAGTCGCGAGATCCTCATCATCCCCGAACGTCGCGGTGCGCTTCAGAGGATATTCTGGCGGCTCCTGTTCCTCCTCGTCCTCCTCCTGCACCTCCAACAGCGGTGTGGGCGAACACATCATTGGCGGACGCCACATTGTCGGCATGGGTGCGGTGTTGAAGCTGGCGTTGTGGATTATAAAGGGTGTCGGGCGCGGAGGAATGCCTGGCGAGGACGGCCCGGACCCGGCAAGATGTGACTCGGACCGAGCGTAAGCTTGACGAAGCATGGGGTGGTGAGACAACGGGGACTGAGACAACAGGGAGGGTTGTGATGATGAAGCCGACAGCATCGTCGGTTGCGATCGACTGGCAGGACTGCTGCTACCATTGGTGTGCGAAAGCTCGAGCGGGTGTGGCGGCGGCTTGCGAATGAAGCTGGAGACCGGGCGGCGCCTGGGACTGGGAGAAATGGGAGAGCGGGCATCCTGGTACTCTTCGCTACCCTGTTTGGCCCACTGTTCGGCACGCTGCTCGTTGCGTTGTTCAGTGCGGCGCAGGTCGACCATTGAACCGAAATTGAGTTTCGAACGCCAGGCCCGTGTTGACGTAGGACGCGCGCGCTTCGTAGGAGTTGCAGACCTCTCGGTTAAACCTGTTGGAGATAGCGGCATGGACAGCACTCGTTGGGAAGCGCTGAACAGGTTTCGCCTCGATTTCCACCACTTTGTGTCGGGGCTAAGCCTCGATTCCCTCGAATGCACTGATTTCTCAGTGGTGGGCGATGGCATGATTCGACTGCTTGGGCTCATTGGGGTCTGTGTTGTCCACAGGGCAAGCGGGTCGATCTCAGCGGGTGGTTCCTCCTTCTTGGCTCTGCTGAACCATCGCCGCTTCGCTTTCGGAACGGGACCACCGGCCCAGCCATCACCCAGGCCGACGACTCCCGGCATGGAACGCAATGCAGCGTCAACCGGTACGCGATGGGAAGACATGTAGCTGTCCATCTCGTCCTGGTCGTGGGCATCGTCGTCGGAGTCCACCGCGTCTTCGAGAACAGTTTGAGGCGCAGCTTCTGGTGGCCAGCACTCCTGTCTCCCTTCATCAGTGATGGCAGAAAAGCCAAGTCCAACCGGCTGGATAGCAGTGACGCGTGGTGGCGGTGGTGTCCCATCCATCATTGGGAGGGACGCGCTGGACGATGTTGGTGAAATCGTAGCGTGGGAATCGGTTTCGTAGTCGTCGTCGTCGATGGGGAGTGCATCCATGGACACACGGCTGCGAGACGCCACGCCGCCACCGGCGCCAATGCCGATGGACATGACAGACGTTGATCTCGAGGTGGATATGGCTTCTGGAATGCTGACGTTGACGAGGTGACCACCTCTCCACATTGAGATTGGCGGCGGCGAGCGGGCGTCCGTCCGTGCTCCCTCATGTTCCCATGGGATCGGCTGTCGCTCGTCCCCTGCAGTGTGAGATTCGTCGTTTGGATACGGATACACAACAAGCAACGGAGGAGCGTCATGTGGGGGGGATGATAACGTACAAGACTTGTCCGACCCGCGGCGACTGGAACTGGACAAAAACATGCTGCTTGAAGAGCTCGGTGCAAGTGTGACCGACATTATGGTCCTCGTAGAGCGCGGTCGGTTGGGAACGAATCGTGGCCGATCAGAGCCACAGCTGCGGCGGTGGGTTTGCAATGAACAGTCGCCAAGGCTCGACGACAACCTGCGTGCCGGAGGACAAGGATTGGCGTGGGGTGATGAGGACGAGCGCAGTGGGCCCAGGCACGACGCTGGCTGGTTTTAGATTGTCTGAATGAGAACAAGACAAGCAAAAAAAGAGGTGGAACCAGGATGCGAGCGCGTGCAAAAGGCGATCAGCAAGAAATGTCGACGGGAAAGATGAGATTGCTGTAAAATGTGGATGTGGGTGTCCGTAAGAATGGGTAATGGTGATGGCGGTGATGCTCTCGAAGCCGGCGAAGGGAGTCTTGGGAGCCTCGGGCCTAGGAAGGAGGGTTCACGGGCTGTTCGGGAACGGTCTTTGATTGACACCTCGCTCGAAGGGACTCGCTTGGCTGATCGACGGCGGCTGTCGATCGTAAGAACAAGGACAAGTGGCGCCTGACGGAACCGTGCTCTTCTCTTCTCGCAATCCACAGTCACACCCCACGCACACAGAACAGCCGAAGCAGGAATGCGCGTGTGAAGCGACGGCGAGGGACACAAGGGCTAATAACCCAAAGGGAAAGCTAGTCGTGGCCCGAGACGAGACGTTTACCCTCTGATGCACCTAAGAATCCCAAGGATCTCTTAGACAACGGGGGGATGGGGGAGGGCGACAGGTGAACGGGGCGGGGCCAGGTGTGCGTGGGTGGCGTCGGCGCGGGTACTGTCTATTTAACAAACCCACCCAGGGTCTCCCGCGGAGTATGGGCCCTTAGATGCCTTGGCCACAAAGGGCGACCCGGATGATGCAGGTGGACGCCCTACAAAAAGTGACAGCCCACTTGAGCGGCAGCGGCTTTATACAGGGCACCAACAAGTTATCTGGCAAGTCAAATGCGCAATGTCCCGCACAAGCCCAAAGTGCACTAGGATCTCACACGGATCACGGGGATTGGCGCCACAAGATGAGGTTGAGGGTCCGACAACCACCTGAAGCAGCCGGCACGCGCGGCACGACTAATAGTGGCGGAACGAGGCGTTCGGGTCTCGAGCAGGTGGCGTAATGAGCGGTGGGCCAGACGTAATGACCACACAGGGGGAGGTGGAGCAAGTGACTGTTGATGGTGAGTCGGCGATGGAGGACACACACGGCGGGATGGAGAGTGTGGAGAGATGAAGTCGGAGGGGGAAACAATGAGTAGAGACCGACAAAGAGGGTCGAGGGGAAAAGGATGCAGAGACGGGACTGTGGAGTCGGCGATGGATGGGAAAGAGCGATGCGAAGACGTGGACCGATGTGTATATGGCCGATGCAGGACCAGATCAGTCAAGCTCGCACGGACACGGTCGATGTCCTTTGTCGTATCGCCGTTCCGAGAGAGTGAGGAGAGTTGCACAAAGCAAAGGTGATGGGTGGAGGACAAAATGGGACCACTTCCGAGCATGCGAATGACACGAAGCCTTGTTGGACAATGACCCGACTTGAACTACTAGTACCAAGAAGAGTGACGGGTTCCAGTTGCTCTTCCGGGGGATGAGGAGAAGATGATACGGGTTCGTACGACGTCGTCCACTAACTCTGTCTGTGAACTAGGCCTGGGTCTGCAAACGGCAGGAGGCGACAGGAGAGGCCGAAAGGCAGTAGGACGGGGGCTCAGGACGGGGGCTCAGGACGGTCAGGACGGTCAAGAGGCCCAGGAGCCAGGCGGTATGTATCTTTTTATTACTGGGGGCCTTGTCCCCTTTGATGTGTCCCTTCATCTCATCCTGCCGTACACCACAAGGCATGCAGGCCCGAGACTGACTCTGCACGAGGGGGCCAAGGGCAAAATGCGCCAAGTGGGAGAGAGCGCAGAGGGACCAGTGACCCAGCAGTAGCAGCTGCGACGCAAAGAGTGCCTGTCTGCCTGTCTCCGTACAGACTGTGAGAGACTGGTAGAGCTCCTCCCGCGCTCAATCAGAGTCGCCTGTACTGTCCTGCCCGTCCGCTCTCTCTCTCTCTCTCTCTCCCCCTCTCTCTCTCCCCCTCTCTCTCTCTCTCCCTTCTCGCTCTCGCCCAGTTGACCGAGTATGATAACCCTGCCTGTCCCGCAAGGGCAAACTTTGATTGGAATTTTATCGATTTTTTTTTTATTCTTCCTGGTCCCTTGCCCTGGCGCTTGACAGGCAGCGCTCGAAAGCCTGAGAGTTTAGGCGCTTCAGCGCTTCATGAGTGCGGGTCTGTATTGCTCCGGCACGGCAGAAGGCATCATGCTACTCGTATTTGCACAATGCATCGGTCACTGTTACTGCTGAACCCCGTTTTCTCAACGCGGTCCGTAGATTGATTGAGAGTTCGCCGAGGAGTTGACATATGACTCTGTCTCGGGAAGACCGTTTGTGAGACGGGGTGCCACCTGCTGAGACGAAGTGAAACGGATGCTGGCCGTTGTCTTGCGAGCCAGCAAGCCAGCGACCCAGCGACCCAGTAGACTCTGGATCACGCGTTTGCCGTTCTGCAGCTCTGCAGGGGAACGAACGTGAGGAGTGTGAAGCGGTGACCAACAGGCCGCAGGGTGTCTCGGTGTATGCACGTATGCATCGCTGTGATCCAAGTAGAGTGTTCCTGTGCGGTTCCTGCTCCAGCTCTCTTTTACTCATTCAGTGCCTATCTTGGTGCCTCGCGCACATCTAACCGTTCCTGTGCGGACCAGGATGGGGTGGTGGCCGATGGCCGCGGCGACGGAGGATGATGAAAGGCGCCGGAAGACAAAGCAGGGAGAAACTGGGCTTGGTTGGCGCGAAGCGCGGAACGCTGACCACTGGCCACTGGTCAAACTCAATCCGCTGTACTGATTGCGGACACTCGGACTCGGACGCCAACGCCAGAAACTCACAGCTTGCATTGCTTCTGCGCAGCTGGTGGCATGTACATTGGGATCCGGCACAGCAAAGCTAGCTTTCAGAGCTTGGAGGCACGGCACGGCAGCGGGGTGCAGCGGCAACGGACCTCGGGCCTGCAGTGGACCTGGCGGCTTGAGGAGACTTCCGCGGGCTGGGCTATTCACAGCTACAGTATGGATGCCCCGCGCTCTCTCCCGTGGCCCGGTTCCTCCAGCGCGGAAGATTGTAACGGACCCCCGGAACTGGCAGCCGGCCTGGGGCGCTCGTGTACTTCGAGTACAGTTGATTGTGTGCATGGGAACACGAAGCTTCAAAGTCTCGAGTAACCGGCATTCGCGGAGGCGAGGCGAGATCGACCAGTTAACACCTCGGGTCCGTGTCACACACACAGCCGCAAGCCAATGGTCGCAACATCTCGATATCTCGATCAGCTCGATCGGTCGTTCCACCTCAAACCTGCTTCGTCTCGGCAAACTCAGTTGCATCCGGTACCGGCAGACGGTGTCACAAAGTGAAGCAGGCAGCATCCCGAGCGTGACCCGGCGAGCAGCGGATCGCGTTTCGATCTGCGGCCTGCGGAGGCGAGCGTCGTGGGTGTTCTGTGCCTACGAAACAATTACAAGGATGCCGTGGCGCTGGCGGTAAACTGTATCTCGATCCAGTCTCGGTCCAATATGCACCGGCGCGCCAGCCGATGGCAGAAGTTCCAGATGGTACGCAAATGTGCACTGCGGCGAGCTACGATTAGCGCAGCCCGCGCAGTGCCAGACTTAGATACAGTTGGCGCCGCGATCCGCCACCACGGAAAATGTAAACCGTGAGCTACAAAGATGCGCCTGAGCATGAGTGTATTGGTGCATCGGAGAGAATGCACAAGAGGGATGGTGGCGGGGAGGGTGGCGTGAGTGCACTGTGTCTATTGAGCGCACGCTGCGCGGTGACTGCGTATGAATGGTTAAGCTCCTGTGCTCCTGTCCAGTCCGTCTTGGGCAGACCCGTTTGCAGCATGTGCAGCCGCCAGCCATCCACATCGTACGGCTATGCCAACCTTGTTATCAGCACATGGTCAATCCAGTGGTTGTAGTAGGTGTAGCCCAGGCATCTTTCGTGACCGAACGCGTCTTGGCTCAGCTCGCTGGACTGTGAGGCAATGTCACATCATGCAACACATTACCACCTCTGGATGGCCCCACGATGGCCACCCATCTGTCGTGTAACAGACTTCGATCAGTCCGTGTGCCGATGCCCAGAACGACGCCACACGGCCATTAAAACCCTCAATGAAACGTCCACCTGCCGCCGCCGATGTCATCGTTCGGGATATCCTGGGCCATGGGCAGACTGGCACATTGCGCACATTGTCAATTCAGCAGGGTATCTCGCCGCGGGCCGGACGCCCAGTTTTGTGGGTCCGAGACAGCCACTGCTGTTTTCCGGCCAGCCCGTCCCGTCAAGCATGGGCCAATTTAGTGCATCTAGAGTGCCGTAAGTTATACAGGGAGGCTCCTGAGAGAACAGGGTCGCCGAGATCGACAACGGGGCTGTTCTGGTTGTGGGCTGCACCCGTGCAGGCGAGTCACTGACTCTGATATGCGTTCCAATATTAACCTCCTTCGGTTCCTCTTCGTGCTCGCTCAGTCTTCGCTCTCTGCGTCGTTCTACTCGCTCTCGAGGACCCGACTGCTCCTCTACAGTCTGTGTGCAGACCCCCCTTCTGCCCTTCTGCTCAGGGTGTCGGGACCTCCAGACACCCCGTCGCAAGGAACCGGCACGAATCGCGGCCCGACTCGAGGTTGCCGAGACGGTAACGCTGGTCCCCCGGCACCCTGTATTGGCGCATAAATGCCTGGATATGCCGTTAACCATGCCGTTCAGCCAGGAGAATTTACTAGGCTCGTCCACCCCCGTTCAGCACGCCTCCATACCCTGGCCGTCCATCGACCGAGGGCACATGTCCGGCTCGGTCCTTTGGCGCTTTGGCCATCGGCCAAGCTCCTCATCCTCTCGACCTTCACATGTCAAACCATCTGGTCCATTCCGGCCTGGGACATCTCCGGGACTGGGCAAAGCTCGTTGTGGCTGAAGATTGAAAGCGCTTCCGAAGCAGTATCGAGAGCCCGCGAGACTCGGAAGATGAATTTGTGTTCATATTTTCCGCTGGCGCCGCTCGCACCCCATTCCATCTCGGCGCAAGCGAAATCTGTTCTGGTGACCATCCGAGTACAACCTCTGGGCAGTTTCCCTTGAACTGTGCAGGACCCGCGCTTCACTTCCGCATACTGACCCTTGCACAATCGAACGATCCGCTGGAGTCTGCAATAAACGGATTCTATACTTGCTTTTGTGCCTGGGAGCTTTGGAGAGCAGCGCAGCTGTGACCTTCTCATGCTTCTCACCTTCTCTGTCTGCACTCTGCTAAGCAGTTGGCACTCGGGTTAGTTGGCGTTTTGTCACAGTACAAGTGGACTGGAATGAGGGCCCTGATCTATGGAAATGTGTTCCCCTCCCAACTTGTTTGAAGTGCATCAGGCTCGTTCTTTTCCTGTCCCGGCCATGTGCATGTACTGGACGCAGACCAACTCCTGCAACACAGGGGGTCTCTCGACATTATGTCGACATTTGCCAGTCGTCGATGTCTGGGATGTGTGGACAGTGAGTAGTACGTATGCCTCGCCATGCCTGGCCGTTAGGAATGGAGGCGTTCCGGGAATGCTCCGATCCAAATCCAGCCAGCTCGGCAGGCATATGCAGGCCGAGTGTCGTGATCGGAAACGCTCAATACTCAAGGACACATCGACATGCTCTGTACGTGATACCCATATTTGAGTGTGACGCTGTCAGTGCTCTGTGCAGCGAGCAGCCACGATCTCCAGTCTGGACCAGACGTCGTCACCATCCCGCCCGCTAATGCTTCGAGTTCGGATGCAGATACAGCGTGACAGGAGATTGTGATCAGAAGGCGATCATATCAAGCTCCGCGACGATGTATCGCTGGCCATTCAGGACAAGGTACCCAGCCTGCCCAGCATAGCAAGCGTAGCAAATGTGCCCACGCGACCCAACACAGCCCACATGCGCCAGCAGAACCGCCAAGATATCAATATATCAGCATGTTCGGCAACCTGACTTGGGTGCATGACGGCAATGCCCTCCAATGCAGGAACATGTTGGCATGCGTCCCTCGCTTCTCGATTCCTCGCCCCTTCAGGCAGACTTATGGCCCCTCGTGCCCATCTCATGTGCTTATTCTCGTACTGTAAGTATGTATCGCGACTTGAGCCTGAATCGGTGACATGAGCTGGACGATCGATCGCTAACGCAACAAGTCCCAGGATCCCCGGGCGTTCGTCGTCAAAGGCACCCTGGCACTGCCCTGCTGCAGTCTGCTGTCCAGCATGTCTGGCCGACTGCAGCATCACGAGCTCACGAGGTCGCATGGTCACAGATCACAGATCCTAGATGAATAGACATCCTATATCCTAGATTATGCAGATCATGGCCGGAGAGGATAGGATCCACACGATCTGCATATCTGCACCTCCCCCTGGTGTGTGCCTCGGGCGCCACTGATCGTCGCCACCCACTATTTGTTTGTTTATAGTTTACGCTAAGTCTCTGGGGCGATCAGGTAATAAAACTTCGGCGACAATCATTCGGATGATCAGTCACTTAGTCAGGACCATCAGGACTATCAGGATCACCGAGGACCATCAGGATCATCACCAGGACCACCACGATGGTCTGGACTTTTGGAATCAGATCGCCAGACATTCGGGGGTGGCTACTCACTTTCAGTCGAGACAGTTTCCCAGCCTCAGCCTCTCGATTCAAGACTCGTAAGCCACAAGCAAAGGTGACTGGTGACTACCAACAGCACCCAGAAAGAGAAGATGAATTACTCGGAACTCCATATCCAGATCGACTATGCACACACGGACTGGAACGTGCCTCTATGCCTCTACGCCTCTACGCCTCTACACTTTCCCCATACGAGTGCGAGTGCACATCCATTCTCACCAAATCCCGCCCATGTACAATACGCTCTCGGCCCACTCCGCTTGGCAATGCCCTCTCGGCATCCAAATAGCCCTGCACCCTGCGTCCAAAGTGCCAAGCCAGCGCGGATGGGTCGAGATTCCTGATTCTCTTTTTTTTTTTTTTTTTTTTTTTTTTTCCTGCGTTTTGCCCTCTGCTTTGCTTTTCGTTTGTCCCGTCTTGCCCTCTGTCCTCACTTTTCCATGCAGGAGCAAAATCATTCCCTGGGAATCCGGCTGTATGTACCCACTAGTGCTACTGCAGAACACGTCCTCTTGTGCGTCGTAAGGCGTATCTCCGAATCCTCGAGAGCACCAGCAAACCAGCACTCCGGTCCAGCCCCCGGCGCCAGGGCCACCCTCGGGCGACGCCGCCCGCCTACGCCGCTACGCCGCCGTCGTACCCTGTGGCCTGCGGCCCTGCGACTCCCCGCGGCATCCCTCTCTCGGGATCGCGGGACCGGGAGTGCGCGTCGGTAAGAATGTGAGACTGAGGCGCGATGTACATACTTGTATCATATACCACGGGGATGTACTGTAGGCTTGCAGGCTGTAGAGTGTAGACTGTAGGGTGCAGGGTGTCCATAGGGCTGCATACGTGCATTGCATGGACAGTGCGTGCATGGCCCTGCTGTCTTGCCTTTGTTGTCACCTGGAGTCATCTCGGGGTATATCGACTAATCACGGCACGCCGCCTAATCGGCCAGGGCGATGGATAGGCCGGAGACCGGACTAGACACTGGAGGGTGGGGAGCGGTGTGCTGTGATGTGTGCTGTCGGGGGTGGATCATGGGAACGCTCTTTGCTATAGGCTACGGATGAGGATTCCTACATGGAGCTTCGTCGCGTCGCGTAGCAATTCTACATACAGAGTGCAATGTCAAACGTCGCGTAGCCTAGCCTCCGTAGATTTAGGTTGCTCCCACTGTGCATTCCGCGGGTCGAGTGGCCCCAGTGTCCGAGCGAACCGGTACGTTCCCGAGTCTGAGCGCCACTTGGTACCGAGGGCGTGAATGTGCGAGCCTCAGCTCGTAAGAACGTAAGAGTGTGGCACAGTATGGCACAGTGTGGCGCAGATGTGCTATACACGAGAGCGATCGTAGACTGGCACGAGATTGGCAATACCGCCAGCCATTTTGTATGGAGAGAATGCCAACATGTTGCCAACGGCCGATCAGTCACGTGATATACGCGTCGAAGGACGCGATCGAGCCGCACCTGCTAACATGACGTACCTCGAACTCGACATCGCACAAGTTACCACCCATCTTCTCGATCCCATTTCTCCTTCAATTCTTGTGCTAGAACGTCGATCGAGACGCCGTTGGACTCGCCGGAAACTAGAGAAAAAGATATGTCGGACTCAGAGATCTCCGACACCGAGGGAGCCGGCATTTACATGTCGCAACCCAACAATATCCTTGATCGAACGCCCCAACAACCGTTGCCGCGCCGACAACCGGTTCACCTTGCGGAGCGAGTTCTGCTCCGTCAAACCAACCTAAACACCCCCGAAGTCCCACAGCAGCAGTTCCACGATCATCGTGAGATGATTGCAGAGCTGCAGGAGTGGGCGGAAAGCCTCGGCTTTGCAGTTGTCACGAGATCGTCCAATGGGGTGTCGAAACCGACCGGTTGCGCATTTGTCACGATCGGTTGCAAGAAAGGACGCGAGCCGCGCGTCGAGCCATTGCTCGCTCAACACCCCGACGCGCGTCGATCCGCAGCCTACACCCACTGCACCGGCTGCCCATTCACCATTCAAGCTCGCCGAGAAGACGGCTTGTGGGCCTGTTTTGTAGCAACAGCCGCGCACAACCATCCACCGTTGCCGGCGTCCTCGTTCCCAGAGCACCGTCGACCGATCGAAGCCGCGCGGCTAGAGATCGAGCAGCTAGCCGCTCTCGGCCAGCGTCCTCTCGACATCTTGCAGCGCATGAAGATGCGGCCTGAGGGACGCCGCTACACTCTTCGAACCGTTGTTAACGTCACCCACGCGTGGCGGCGACGRACTCGCTCTGTGAATGATGCCGAGACTCTCTTACGATCGGTCTCGACAGCYGCTAGCCGCGGCGACATTATGAAGGTGTTTGTCGGCGAGAACGGTGAAGTTCTCGGCTTTTTCTACTCGACCGATCAGGCGCGCATTCTCTCTCGCCGCTTTTCGACCGTCTTCGCACTAGACTGCACCTACAAGACGTCTCTCTACAAGTACCCCCTTCTCGAGATCGCCGGCACAACCGCAACCGGCTTCGTCTTCGTCTCGGCGATCGTTCTCATGGTAAACGAGAGTGCGGACTGGTACGAGCGCGCGTTGCGGACATGGCTCGAGTTCATGGGTGACGGTTTCGTCGACGGCGTCGGCGTCCTGATCACCGACAAGGACAAGGGGTTGCGAGCCGCCTTGCCGCGCGTCTTCGACGCCGATCGAGTCGCATTTCTCCTCTGCATTTGGCACATTCGACAGAACATTGCAATCCACAGAGGCGGCCTTGAGCAGGACCTGTGGGACAAGTTCATGGAGGCGTGGAACTTGGCGGCCGACGCCTACACCCTCGAGCAGTTGCGGACGGCAGTTGCAGCGTTGGAGACGACTTACTCGAGCCGCCCCGGCTTCAACGGCCTCTATAGGTACGCTAGACGTCGTCTCGATCGAGACGGACACCTGTTTATTGCCGCCTACACCAAGAAGTGGCCGACACTCGGTGTCCGGTCGACTTCTCGAGTAGAAGGAGCCCACCGGTGTCTCAAAGGACGTCTGCGAACAGCGACAGGCGACCTAGTTCACCTAGTGACGATCATGCGCGAGCGGTTCGATCAGATATGGATCACCGCGGTTGACAACATGTCTCGAGAACTGTCCCGTGGAGGTGGCGGCTTGCCACTGTCCTTCTCTGAGCTGTTCGGCTTCGTCGCGAGGCGCGCGCTGCACCTCCTACATGCTCAATATCGTCTAGCTCGAGCCGAGTTCGATCGAGCCGACGCCTCTCGCGAGACGGCCTGCAGTGGCGGCTTCACCGCAACCTACAACCTGCCCTGCAAGCACTGGATGCTTGCCCAGATGCGCGCCGCGCGCGCGGCCGATATCGAGCGACATTTCGTCCCCCTCTCGCTAATAGGTGCGCACTGGTTGCTAGATGACGAGGGGACGCTTTGCAAGTACGGGGACATCCACTTCACTCGAGAACAGTTGCCGCAACACGGCTCTCGAACTCGAGCCGAGAACGGCGACGAAACCGTCCATTTTAACAGCCTTCGGCCACCTTTCGTCATCCGCTCGCGCGGCGTCAACTACACCTCCTCGCAGCTCGATGTCGTCTACGGTGACGGTAATGAGCCCGACCGGACGGTTCGCCTGCCTGCCAGAGGGCGAGGTGCGCAAGGGGGCACCCAGGACGGCAGGCCGTCTCGCCGCATGCCGACTGCAGCCGAGAGAGCCGCGACGGCTCGAGCGGTGGCGGCCGAGGAACAGGACGGTTCTCGAGGCTCAACTGCAACCCAGGCCTCGGCGTCGGAGCCGCCTGTGCGGCGCGACAAGAACGGCCACGTCCTGCGGTACTGCGACTACTGCGGCAAGCATGTCAACCACCGGTATGTGTGCCGGCGCGCACCTAGAGAGCCTTGGCGACCGCCTGCAACCTCGAGCGCATCGAACTTGATAGGTGCCGCCTTCAGGCCGGCTCCTGCGGCTCCTGCGGCTGCAGTGGCGGCAACAGCGGCGTCGGCGATAGCGGCGTCGGCGATAGCGGCGCCGCTGCCGCCGCCTGCGCCCTCGGCAACGGTGCCGCCGGCCTCGGCGATGGCGGCGCCGTACTCTAGGTATCATCCGTACCCTCTGCCGTACCCTCCGTACCCTCAGTATCCTCCGCTGCCGCACTGGGCGGCCCAGGCCCCACCCATGGCCTTTGTAGTTCACCCAATGGGGTGGGGCGCACCCCGGTAGCATGCACAGCGTCTCTGATGGCGAGCAGCGCGTCTCTGGTGGCGAGCAGCTCACTCTAGGTGTCTTGCAGGACGTTGCGGTTGACGAGCAGATTCAGGGTTGGCAGCATGCCGGCATTCTGCCCATACAACGTGGCTTGCATAATTGCCAATCTCGTGCCAGTCTACGATCGCTCTCGTGTATAGCACATCTGCGACAGTGTGGGAGACGGCTCGGCGGCGGCTGCGCGACTGGTGGTGTGTTGCGTAATGACTTTTCACAACGCGATCGTACGGCGCCGATCACCAATCTTGTAACGCCTCGATGTCAGCCGAATATGGTTGCCAGATACAGAGTTAGGTTTGCGAACTGTGCCCGTTTCGAGTCGCCAGCATGTTTGTTCACGATCGCCTGATGATCTGAGGAGCGGCCGGAAACGTGGTTCCAGCGATATAGTCTAGGTAAAACCCTCGTCAATGCCCGCGCCTGACCGTGAGTCACCCGCAAGGTTCATCTCTGATGCTAATGCATAGTGAGTAGCTTGATGAACGGGGTCATCACGTAATGACTACGTGAGGCTATAAGCCTAGTCGTTTCGTCGAGGCACACAAAACTTTGACAACTTCTTGGCAGATGGCTGCTAGAAGCGCGGCATCGACGTTGATCCAGTTCGCGCCAATGCAAGAGGCCCAGAATTGGATGCCAGCATTGTGACTGGCCGTGGCGCGACAGGTGTGCCCGGGGTGAACTTGTAGTTGCGAAGGTTACTGGCAACCTCGAGAAGAGAAGTCTGCTTCGGCGTCGATGTCGACCCACTGCTAGCCTTCGCCGCAGCGCGTCCGACAGCCGTTTTCTGCGCTAGGGGTGCCGTGGAACTACCAGACTTGTACTTGACTGTGATTCCCAAAATTTTGGTATCGTATTCCTGCAATTAGCCCCGTAAGAAGACTCAAGATCCCACCTTGAGCTGCTGCGGGGTCATTCCCTCGATGTTTGCCAGTGCCGTTTTATCTGCCAAGTCAGTGGTGCCTCGTTGGAAATACTTACTTGTCGGACGCATCGCAGCAATGGTTTGCAGCGTGGCGTCAGGAAGAACCGCCCCACCCTTGGCGAACTGATGTTAGCTAGCAAATGGCCCCGGTCGCTCACCTTTGTCCGCATTGCTATTAACTCGTCATAGCAACGCTCAGTAGGCGACTTTGCGTCGGTCCGATCTGGCGCTGCGGCCGCGTTTGAGGCGCGCTTGACTCGCTTCTTCGGCTCGGGCGGCTCGTCCTCGTAATCTGAATCCTCGTCATCAAACTCGCGCGCTTCGTCCTCAAAATCATCATGACGGGTTCGCTTGCGCGACATCTGCAGAGCGTTCGGGAGCTTGCGGGGCTGTGCAGGGGTGTCCTTCCTTTTGGACGTCTTGGACGCAGCCTGCTTTTTCGGAGATGCTTCCCGGAACGCCATATCAAGCTTCAGTTGACCATTAAGGAACTTGTTGGCATTGGGTCCAAGCTGCGGTCAGCGGTAATGACAGTCAATGACACTCACCGTTAGATAAGCGTTGCTCCAACCAGCGCCATTTGCGCTATAGTATTCTTTGAAAGCGCCCTCTAGGATCATTGTTTGCACCAATCGTTCGGCCTCAGCGCGGCTCCAGTGCTTGCCGATTCCAAAGTGAGGGTTCAAGTTGAGGCCCTTGGTCGCCTGGCCCGTCATGCCGCGGAAACAGTCCACGACGTTGTTCTGAGTAATGCGATCGTCACGGCCAAACGCTTGTAGTACTTTTATGAGTTTCTGGCCGTCCTCAAGCACGCTCTTGGTGGTGTAGCGGTCGCTCTCGTGTGCTAGACACACATCACAACCTTGCCTGCAATCGGAAGGATCAAAATCCTCGTTGAAGAAACGAAGAACCTGCTTGCGGCGACAGTCCGTCTTGTTGGTGCAGAATCTTAGCACCTCATTGAGGCTGTCCCTCTGTCGCTGCTTTTGCGCATAGTCGAGGTTCTGGTCACGGTCAATCAGGTGGAACACCGTCTTTGAATCTGAGAATGCGAAGTCTATTGTCAGCTAAGAACAACCCGCTTGCGCACAAAGAATACACGTCGATGCTTTGGCATCACGCCCAGCTCGACCCGTTTCTTGGTAGTAACCCTCAAGTGAGCGCGGCAGCGAATGGTGAATAACGTCTGCTGTTAGAATACGTCATCACATCGTACTTACATCGCACATCGGGCTTGTCGATGCCCATACCAAACGCGACCTTCAAGTTAGCAACAGTACAGCCGAGTATAAGAAGAACAACTCACAGTAGCAACAATGACCTCAAACTTATGCTCCTGCCAGCCCTCCTGCACTCTGCGCCGATCCTTCTTCGTCATGCCTGCGTGATAATGCCATGCTGCGACCTTGTACTTGTCACGCAGTTCTTTTGCGATAACCTCGCACTTTTCGCGTGACGAGCAGTAGATGATACCACTTGCGCCCTTCGGCTGACTGCCAATAAAGTTTGCAATGTCAAAGAGCACCTTTTTCAGCTTTGGCCGGACTTCATAGTGCAGATTGGGGCGGTTGAAGGACTGCTTCAGCACCTTGCATTTGTGAATGTTGAGCACTCGGATGATGTCGTCCTGGACCTTGTTTGGTGCCGTGGCCGTGAGAGCCATGATCGGGACGTTTGGATACATTGTCCGCAGCTGGTTAAGCTTAAGGTAGTCGGAACGGAACTGGATTTAGTATGATGATTCAAAGCAGCACTCACATCATGACCCCAGGCGCTCACACAGTGCGCTTCGTCGATGACAAAGCGCGCCAGCCTGTCGCGATGAATCAGGTTCTGGATAATGGTCTTTATCCTGCCACCCTGAATGAGCATCTCGGGGGTGACATAGACCACTTTTGTGTACGGGTTTGGCCGCGAGAGTTCCTCGTGCGCCATGTTCCTGTCGGCCGAGGTGAGGTCACCAGTATAAGCAATGGCGGGGATGCCGCGCTTGATAAGATGACGAGTCTGGTCGTTGATAAGAGAGATGAGCGGCGAAACAACAAACGTGACACCCTTGGTCTTGCCCATTGAACAGATCGCGGGAAGTTGATACGTCAAGCTTTTACCTCCACCCGTGGGCATGAGAACAAAGACTGTTGTCAGACGATAGCTCGGACCCAGAGGGACGTACCATCTTCTCCGGCCATCGTATAATCAATCGCCTCCTTCTGATTTTCCCGAAAGGAAGCCAGCTTGAAGACCTTGCGAAGCTTGGCCTGGACTTCCTTGGTCCACGGGTGCTTCACATCGACCTTGATGACCCTTTGGGTAACAGCTGGCGGTCTAGCAGTGGCCGACGGCATTGGTCCGCCGAGATCGTATTGAGAAGACGCCTGAACGTCTCTGTGTGATGATGTTCCGACTCGCTGAGGTGACTGACCAACAGCCGACGTCGGTGACGAGAATATGTCAACATTCTCAAGGTCTTCAAACTCTGCCATCGCATCAAGAGAACGTATCTGCTGTCGCGGTGTGGTAAGCCGAGGAAGTTGCGGTGGTGGAGGCGAACTTGCGGGCACGAGTTCGTCCGCGTCCCAGGCCTCAGCATCGGCAATGTCCTGGTCATCGAATTGCGGCGACTGGGAATTGTGCCGTGTTCGCGAAGGACCCGCCTCTGGATAGTGATGCTGGTAGCTCTGTTGTTGTGCCCGTTGCGGCTGAGGCGGCGGCGGCTGATGTGGTTGAGGTGTGGATTGTGGCGATAGTATTTGGGACGGCAGCTGGGGCAGCTGATGATGCTGTGGTGTTTGCGCCGACCCAGACTGCATCGATTGCAGGAAACGCTGACGCGCTGCCGCTCCGGCCGAGTTGTGTGGTGTTCCCCCAGCGCTACCGCTGCTCGACGGGGCCATTGGGCGCGCCGCGACCGCAGCCTTGAGCTCATTAATGCGCTTGGTTAACAATGTTCTGTTGAGTAAGCATATGAGATCGGCGTCAGCCACATACAACTTGGCTGCAATCATCTCTGGGTCGTCGCCCATGAGGTCGTCGCCGTGGCCTTGGAGAATCTGGGTCCACTGCTCCAGCAATTGGATCTTCTCGTCCTGGTTCTTGATCAACATTGCCTGGAGCTTCGGGAGCTCTTCCTGCAAGGTCAGAAGTCGATAAACGAGCCCAACTCACCGAGTCCAGCTTTGGGCTATACGTCCCCGGTGTCCCGGTCATCCCGCCGTTCACAGCTATCGGAGCTCGGGGCAAAGAGGTGGGGGTTTGGGCATGGGGGGTGAAGTAGTGGGAAGGGTTGGACGCGATTGGAATAACTGCGAATGTCAGACAACAACAACAAGGAGCCCTCACGACACAGACCCGCACTCCTGACAGACCACACCATACTCACGGTCGCCTTCTCGCATGCCGACAAAGCTTGGTAGGACAGTCGACTTGGAGCGCTGCAGGGGGGCCTTTGCGAGCTGGAACGCGGACTGTGGCCTGGTTAGCGGGTGCGATATGACACCAGTTGTGAGAAGTGGCAGAGCAGTGCCTGCGCCATGTCCTCACAGTTGATCTTGCCAAGGGAAGCTCGACGTGATTCGATGTCGAGGGCGTCATGTACGCCCTCATGGATTCGAGATTATTCCGCGGGGTCGTGGTCGCTGTTGCTGCCGCTGTTCCCCCCGGCCCCGCGGATGCAGCCCTACTTGTAGACATTGTTGATTACGATCAAACTCGTGATATCGGTGTCTGAAGCAGAAGCATTGCTGGGAGGGTGGGATGGATGGATAGAAGGATTTGCTGTGGTGTGTGGTATGGGTATATTGGGGGGGAGTAGTTTTGGACAGAATTGGAAGAAGTCAAACGCGTCACCTCACAACCACAGTCAACCGTACAGGACCGCGTTCTGGGTGGTCACACGCGTTTTGTATGATATGATTTTGCACGGGTACGCGTTGGGCGGACCTTGGGGGGTTTTGTTTACGTTGGGTGGCAAAAAGCACAACCGCAAGTCGGAACCAAACATGTGCACCGGTCCAGTCAACCGCCTCACCCTGGAGGTACGGGATTATGCCTTGTGGCACTCTATATCTAGTCTTGGCTGCGGAGGGCATGTCACCGGCATGATCGCATACGGGTCCTCGTCGTCACTTAGACGATCGCGCTCGCTACCGCCTCCGTTCTCCATACGCAGCCCATTACAGACACCACATACACACACCCATGTCCGGACTTACGCGCCGGGCGATCCGCGAGCTCTCCTCGCGCCGCGTCGGGTCAGCCGTCTCGGCGATCTCGGCGTCGCCCAGCACCTTTTCCGCCAGGTCCGCGTCCAATGCCGCGCAGCCAGCGCCGTCAGATCCTTCCGAACCGCCCAAGCCGCGACAGGACCGTCCTGAGGCGTCCAAGCCTGCGCCGGCCGCGCCGGCCGCGCAGGCTGCGCAGCCCATCACGCGGAAAGGAACGTCACCCGTCGGCAGCTCTGGCCGCGGCAAGGACCGCTTCAACTTCAACACATCGCTAACTTGGGAAGACGATGATCCCGAGGTGGGTATCTAAAGTGGAGGTGAAATGGAAGTGACGCTCACGCCTATGACAGTCTGATAACTATCGCGTCGTGACGGCCGCAGAGGTCGCACACTACCGCGAGCCGCCGACGCGCGTCAAGATGCTTGTACGCGACTTTATCGATGACAGCCTGTACAACGTAAGTCTTTGCCCTTGTTGATGATACTCACACGCAGCCTCACTATGGGTACTTTTCGAAGAATGTCACCATCTTCACGCCGCCAGACGACAAGGGCTACGACTTTTCTCAGTTCCGCAATCAGACGGCGTTCCAGCACTCGGTGGCGGAGCGGTATGAGGTGGAATACGGAGGAGCGCTGCCAGGTACTCCGCAGGCGCAGGCGGCGGCTGCGGGGCAAAAGCCCGGCGAGGGGCTAGGCCGGCAGGTGTGGCACACGCCGACAGAGCTGTTCAAGCCGTACTTTGCACGGTCGCTCATGGCGGCGATCCTGCGGCAGTACATGCGCAATCAGTTCCCTCACGAGGATCTGATCATTTACGAGGTTGGCGCGGGCAACGGATCATTCATGATGGATGCGCTGCGGATGCTCAGCGAAGAGCACCCAGAAGTGTTTGCCAAGACGCATTACAAGATTATCGAAATTTCTCCATTGCTGGCTAGGATCCAGCGGGATCGTGCGACCAAGGCTGGCTACAGCAACGTCGAGATCATCAACCAGGACTTTTTCAAGTGGCAGGGCGGCTCGTCTGAGCCGTGCTTTGTAATCGCCAACGAGGTCTTTGTGAGTACGATACCAGATCTTCGTTTCCTAACCGTCAGGACAACCTCGCGCACGATATGATCCGGTACGAAATGTCCACCCTCGAGCCGCGTCAGGCAATGGTCTGCATCGACGCATTTGGCGACTTCTCCGTCCGGTACGAGCGCCTGACGGACCCCCTCCTCCGCCGCGTGATGGCATACCGCCGGCTCTTGCCACCAAGCCCCGCGACCCAGCCCCCGCTCACCAAGCCGCTGCTGTCGTCCGCGGCCCTGCGCAACGTGTACGCCGGTATTCCGTTCGCCCCCAACCTCACCAGCGCGGACTTTATCCCCACCAAGGCGGTCGCGTTCCTTGAGCGCTTGCGCAACCAGCTGCCGGCACACCGGTTGCTCATGTCGGACTTTAGCCAGCTCCCAGACGCGGTGCCCGGGCGGAACGGGCCGGTCGTCCAGACGCGCTACGGCAACACGATGGTGCCGTGCAGCACATTCCTGGTCAAGCAGGGCTTTTTCGACATTTTCTTCCCCACAGACTTTGAGCTTCTCAAGGATACATACTCGCTCATCATGAACTCGCCGGTGCGCAACGAGTCGGCGCCGCGGCCAAAGGGCGCAAAGGCGCGCGCGGCGCTCAGCGACGACTTTTTCTCATCCGCCAGCGTAAAGGGTTTCCGGCGCCGCAAGATTACAGTGTATGACCAGGCAGAGTTCCTCGCAAAGTTTGGCGGCGAAAAGGAGATTGGGCCGACGCGCACGCGAGACGGCCTGAGCCCTATGCTGGGCATGTACGCAAACGCAAAGATTATGTTTTAAGGCAAGGACCACACGAAGTAGGACATCACACATAGGATAGACGTACATCATCAACATGCATCAGAGTAGCCACTGGCGCGTGGAGTGTGCGCATGAACGTGGTCGTGTATCAGGCCCTAGAAACGGCGACAAGCAGTGTCTTTCGACGAGAACAAAAAAGGGGGGGAGAGAGGAGGTTGTGAGATGGACTATTCACAGCTATGGATAAGAGGGCTTAACGAAAACGTTACAGGACACTTGGGCGATACAAACTGTGTGGTTGGAATATGGATCTGGCATCTCGAACAGGAAACAGACGGGAGACTAGGCGCGCATGCCGCGACGACGGACGCCAAGGACGACGGCCTCTCGCGCCGTCCCGCGAGAGTCTCGGCCGGCCATGTCGTCGGTGATGACATAGTCGACAATGGGGAGATATCTGCGCTCGTACTCGAATGATGGCGAGCGAAGCGGCTCGGCGTCTCGATCGCGATGCCAGCTTACATCCCGCTCGCGAGGGGCCTCGAAATCACGCTCAAAGTCGTACACGAGCTGCGGCTGTGGCGGCGCAGAGTAACGTTTACTGCTACGCTTCTTCTTCGAGGACGTCTTCTTTCCCGATGATGCGGGGGCCGAGCGGCGTCCGAGGAGAAGCCACATCAAGAAACGCCCGACCCAGCCGATAGTGACGCCGAGCATGGCGCCGACGCCTACCACGCCTCCGACAAACACGTAGACGGGGTAGAGCGTGTAAAGGAAGGAGCGGAGGACATTGAGCGGGGCGAGGAGGAATGTGCGCGTCAACAGGCGGGCTGTCCATGTGACGGGGTAGAGGATGGTGGAGATGATGGAAGCGAGAATGCGGAGCGCGTCCATGATAATCGGCAGCGGAATGGCGAGGAGTGTCACGCCGATATAAATCGGGTACAGGAATGACTGGGCAACGGTGCGCCAGGTGGACGCAGTAGCCGGTTCGGCGGAGAGACCCAGGGCTGCCGGGGCCTGCGGTAGTTGCGGGAGGCCGTACGGGAACTGATACGGCGTTGAGGGCTGGGAGTTGGGACTCGGCGCTGAAGGACGCTGCTCCACACCATGCTGACCGAGGAGTGGTGATGATGAAGGAAGGTGCGAGAGGATCTCGTCGTCGGACCGCGTGAGGATCTGCCAGAGGATGTAAATGAAGACGACATAGACTGGGGTGTGAGTGCCTGGGACAAGATTGATGGCGCAGCGAGTAGTCGCAGGCGGTCGTTCTGCGGTGCGCAAGACTCGAAGAACGCGCCACCAGTGCCTCCTGTGGTCTTCACGGCTTCCCGCCAAGGACTCCGCACGGCCAAGAATTCTGTGCGCCACTCTACTCACGGACAACAGTCACGGGGCTCATCGGCTCCTGCGCCTCGCGTGCAGGCTGCTCCTCCGCGAGGGTAAAGGGGTCCATGTCGTCAAACGAGGGGCGTGGGGCGGATGACGTCGAGCGGCGACGCGTGCGCTGGTGTGTGCTATGCGCGTATGGATCGCGCGCATCGCGCGCATGGTGGGCGGACTGCGCCCGGAGAGGCACTGGAGTCAGCGGAGGAGAGGGGATAAGGCCGAAGGGCAACAAGGTAAGGAGATGCGCGTCGCCTCGAGGGCCGGGAGTGACAAGAGTATAGGAGACGGCTTGCCGAGCCGGGCCATTCATTGTCCATGTCGTGTGGGCGCATACACGAGGAGGGGACGCGCATGAAACGATGTCGATACTCACTGTCAAAGGAGTGTGTTAGGTTGGATATGTGGCAACTGGGAAAGAGGTAACAAGATGGATAGATGGTGGGCTCGGATTGTGATACTTGTGATTCGGTTGGGGGGTGTTGTTTTTGCTTTGGGTTATGAAACACCCGCGCCGGCAGTGAGGTCGGGAAGTGTTTCTTGGCTCTGGCTGAGCACACACTACTACTGTAGCTGCTTTTTTCCCTCTTTCGTCGTTCCTCGCGATGTAACGTCTATTTCAACGCAGATTCTGTGTACGTGTTGCCATCGCCACTTGCGAACGGCGAGCAAGCAGACTGGAATCGACTAGTGCCCTGGTCGAGATCGAGCGTGACGGCGCGTTGCACAGCTTGGAGGTTGCTGGATCGCTGAATGCTGAATGCGGAATGCGGGATGGACGATGGGGACTGAGACTAGAGAGGGAGTCTGTCGGCTAATTGCAGTGGAATGGTGGGTGGCGATGATGGGATGTGTCCCACCAGATGGGCGATTCAATAACCTGGACAAGTTCGTGCAATTCGACAACGATGACCGAGTGTGCAATGTCAAGAATCAGGTCGATAACCAGGATGCACCTGTTTGTGAATATATCCAAGCAATGATCAATGAATGCACCTCCAGGTTGACTACTGATATCACTGGGGCGGAATGCCGACGATGCTGGTCAGACAGGTCGTTGAATGGGGGCACGCGACCATACCCCCAGACCCCAGCAATTCGATCTCACAAAGTTAACCAAAAAATACAGTATGTATGTTCCTCTGCAGCAACATTTCTGGCTCGGCAGCCAGGCCCCACGCCGCGCGGCGCAACGACCGCTGAATACATTGGAGGTCTGTAGTTGGTCGAAACGACTCACCACAGTTTATTCAAGGTTGGATGACGGAACGGATGTGTTCCTATGACAGCACTGATCGGACGGCGGACCTACGTACAGCACCACAAGGCGATGACCATCATCAGAGCCGCTGCGTTGGGGAGTCACCACCAGCAGCGGGTTGCGGTGTAAGCTTTCGAGCTTGTAGAAACAGCACGTGTACGGCACACATAATGATCTAATGATACAATGAATGCTGCGCAGTGGGCTCTGCACGATTCCATCATACCGACGTCGACGGCTTATACAACTCTTCACCGCCTGCCGGCCGCTGACCGCCGTGCGGGTGATAGCCCGGCCGGGCATGCGGTCCGTCATGCCCGGATTCGAGCGTGAAGACAGTAGTGAAAGCGTAGATGTTAGGTGCACAAGTTGGGTTATTCCTGCGCTTTGCACCGATGAACATTCCTGGCGGGCCTGGCGGGTGAAGCGGACCGCGCGGCGCGCCGCGGCGCCGCGGAACGCTGCAGATATACCGATGGCATCAATTCGTATGAACGCGCGTTCTCTGCGTGGCTACGGATACCATCAATCTCGAGCTTGACTAGGATTTCGACCGTCCAAATGATCCATATCGAGCATGCTGGCTGAACGACTGGCGAAGAACCGAGGGACACAAGCGCAGCGCGCAGCGCAGGTGGGACAAGAACCTGCCGCGCCAGCATGGAGAACTAGATCCAGCGACGAGTGACGAGTGGACCAAGGACGAGAGGCTCGCTCCGGTCACTCCAGATGGGGCCTACTAGGCGCGGCCTGTGGGCGATACGCCACCAGGGTGTCCTTCGCAGCTCCTGCACTCCTGGCCTCTCAGCGCTCCTGAGGCCCTCAGGCCTCAGGATGGCGCCGTGTCCGATCACAGGCTCGATTTGGATCAGGTAATGGGCCGATACACAGAAATAGTCTGCAGATGCAGAAAGGGGGTGTGGCACTTGATCCCCTATTGCCTATCTGTATATCCGACAAAGTGCAGGAATCCGCAATGGTCGTGGCCGTGTGCGAGGCGCAGCGAGGTGCAGCGAGGTGGTCTGCCAGCTGGGCAGCTGCCAGGCGGCCAGGCGGCCAAACCTCGCACTCGCAAGCTCGCAAGCTCGAGCTCGCACCGCCGCCACGCGTTTCAAGCCGCGACCGCCGGCCCGCAGCGTATACCGCCACCTCCAGGTCGAGCTGAGCGAGGTAAACAAACATGGAGATGGGACTGCGTGCTGCGTGCTACGCGCTGCACGCTATGCCACGAACAGTCCAGGAGGCTGACTGGCAGAATCTGAGATTGGTATATCTGATACTCTATCCGATCACTGCTGTGGGCCATCAGTGATCGGAATCGGACCAGAGCTTCGGGGCCCAGTAGCCACGTAGCCGATACTGCCCCGGGATGCCGAGCTGCCGGAGCCGGATGCCGCGGCTGGGGCCCTCCAGACCCGGGGCTGGACCCATGGCGCTCGTCGCTCCGCCAGGCCGATCGTCAGACGGGGCACTCACGCCGGGGTACCGCGCATCACATCGCATCGGCGCGGCGCCGCCCCCTAGCCATCCCAATGTCCTGATCATCCTACAAACCCATGTATAGCTTTGTGTAATTGTGTCCCAACCCCTTTGCCCCGTGGCTCGGTGGCTCTAACAAGAATCTCTATCATCCCGCTTTGGCATCAACGACCTGCAGATCCGTAGACTAGTCGATATAATAGCGCTAGACCGCGCCGATCCGCCGATCCGGGATCAGCCGCTAGCCCAGAGTCTAGAAGGTTTTCGGCCTTCTGGGCGATCCCATGGCCCAAGTACCCAAGTACCAAAGTTGCATTACATACACGCTCATTGATCAATGACCAAGGCTGATCTATCAAGCAGTGTACACTGACTGATGCCCAATCTCCACTCGATCCACCACTCTCGCCCCCCTCACCCCTTCGCCCCTCGCCCCTCGCTTCTCAGCCACCCACAACCCACTACGGCGGCGCCGCCGCCGGCCTGGACCGTGTACCATGTTTACTATCCTACATTCCAGCCACGCCCGGCCCCGGGGTCCTTGGATCCTGGAGGGGTACTCGCCGTGCACCGTGGATTGTACTGAATTCGTGGGTTCGTGGGTTCCGAGATGGGCTGGGCGCCCTTGTGCTCAGGCAATGGTGAGACCGTGCCCGTGCTGGCCTGCCGGTAGGCCGGTGCGCGAATGCGTGAGTGCGCGAATGCGTGAGTGCGCGAATGCGTGAGTGCGCGAATGCGTGAGTGCGCGAATGCGTAAGTGCGCGAATGCGTGAGTGCGGCACATATGCCCGCCCTGCAGCCTGAAGACTATCCCCTCTCTGTTCCTGTGCGCACCTCGATGCTTGATGGATGCTTCTCCGGCCTGCTTGGCACGCCCAACGGCTTGCCTGGCTGCGGGCTTGACGGGCTGCGGGCCTGTCGGGGAGCCGGGTTGGGTGCACGAGTGCATGCAGTGTCCGGTTACTGAATCTGCCTGGTACAACGAGGTATGGTGTGATTGCTGTGGCAACGAGGAGAGATAGGAAGGTGGGATGTGATGAGTATGTCTGTATGAATGTTTGAATGTTTGAATGTTTGATTGACGGTATGCAAGAGCCAGAGGAGAACAAAATGAGGCAAGAAAACAAGGACAATGATGATAGCGCGATAGCGACGACAGCGCAATGAATGGAACCCAAATGAGAGCGATCGACGGCATGGAGTACTGGAGCTCTGGAGTGCCTGCGCTCGGCGGAGTGCGCCTCCACTACTCCGAGTCTACTCCGAGTCGAGGTCGTCGCGTGCGTCGCCCATTGGCGTCAAGAAGGCGATTTCCTCTTCGCGCACGATGCGCTGATCCTCCTGTGCCTTTGCGATGGCGCGTTTGGCGACATGTGTGAGGTAGACGAAGAGCACGCAGCACAGGATGATGCCACCCCATGTTACGCCGGCCTTGACCCGCTCATGCTGAATGTCCTCGGGGGAGGGCTGCCGGGACGATGCCGGGTCGTTGATTTCTTCAGATGGTGCCGTGTGATATGCTGCGGAAATGTCATGGATACCGGCTCCGATCCAGGTGTGCAGGACGAGCTTGCACAGCGAGATGGCCGTGCAGAAGGTGTACGTCTGCAGGGTCAGACTCGGGGCCGACGCGAGCACAACGTTGAGGAGGTTGTACGGGTAAGGAGCGATGCGGATCAACAACAAGAGATGGGGGTTCTGCGGGATAATCTGGAGAAGGGACGTGGCTGTCGGCGACGACGCGAGACTGCGGAGTTAGCGATCGATCACAGCCGAAGGGCAGACATCACCTCTTCCCGTTCACACACACGCACCTTCGAGTGACGGCATCACGCAGTAGTGTGCGGGAGATGATGAACACAACAACCGCGCCAAACAGCGATGCGAGGTAGCTCGCGACGAAACCGTTCCAAACGCCGAATGTGTAGCCGGAGAGGACGATAAGAGTGGAATAAAGTGGGAGAGGGGGAATAGTGGTGATGAAGATGAGAACGCCAAAGACGACGAGCCCCTGGTAGCCCATCTTGTACAGACGTTTACTTAGATTGTCGAGAGCTGCTGTCAGCACAACACGCGTTCCCCGCATGAGTCTACTCACCATCAAAGAGCTCGCCCTTCCAGAATGCCGTCGCTGCGAGGAACCCGAGGGTTGTAATCACCCATCCGATCATGAGGCCACGCCCCAGCAAGCCACTCTTCGATTTACAGCTGAAGCGTTCCCGGATAGCATGGAGGAACAACTGTCGGACCGGTGGTCGCGAGCGGGGTGGGCATTGTGCTTCGCCGCCATAGCTGTGATGAGACCATGCGGGAGGGAAATGTGCCGGCGCAGCAAGCGGCGACGGGACGCGGACCTGATGGTGGAGCGGACTAGGGTGGTGGTTGTGATGGATAAAGTCGCCTCCTCCTGTAGTGTTGGACGGCGACGCGACTCGGGGCTTCTCGTTGGCATCGTTGCTCGGTCGCCGCGACGCCGCGAGTGAGTTCTGTCGAGAGTGGCCGTGTGTACGCGAGTAATCGGCGCTCGAGGTCGCGGCCGACGTGCCGGATCCGACGGGCGACAGGCTCGCCGCTGCCGGCGAGGGGACGGTGCGCATGGGCTGCTCCACCGAGAGGGTAAGCGGGGGCATGTATTTGCTGGGCGACCGGGAGGGCGGGGGAGCGTGGAATGCAAACGAGGGTGTAGCGCGGGGGTGGTGTGGCGGCGAGGGGTGGTGATGGAGCGTGTGGGTGAGAGAAGAGGATGGCGATGAGGATGGAGTTGCTGAAGAGGAGGATTGCAAGTTCAAGTTGAGGTTGAGGTTGAGGCTCAGGTCGTGGTGGTTGTGGTTAAGCTTTGATGATGATGGGCTGGATACCCTGGCCGTGGCCGCTGTGATTGAGCCTGAGCCCATGCTGCTCATGCTCATACTCATGCTCATGCTTGCACTCATGCTTTGGTCTTGCTGGGTGCTGCGTGCTGGGTGCTGGGTGTTGATGCTGGTGGTCGTTTCCGCCGCCGCCGCCGCCGCTCGGACCTATTGTGGGACCTGTGTTGCAACTCCTGGGATGGTTACAGGTGGGGGGGTGGGGACCGGATGGGTGGGAGATGCGGGACGGACGGCAGTACGGCAACTGTGCAACTATGGGGCCGGGGAGGGAGGCGTTGCGTCGGGGGGTCCTGGGGAGCTGGGACGAAGGGGAAGGGGGGGGGGGGGGGGGGGGGGCGGCGGGGCGGATGTCTGATCTGGGATTTCACTGCCGCGGGAAGCGAGTTGGCTGTGGCGATAGACGGGTAACGGTCAGCCAGTCGAGTCGGTGAGATGCAGAGTGGAGTAGAATGAGAATGAGGATGATGGGAGACAAGAGTGCGAGAGAGGAGCGACGAGTGTGAAAGAGTCGAGAAAGAGGCGACAAGACGGGGTCGACTGCGATCTCTCTGCGATGCGATAATGCAAGCAAAGCTCCATGCTCCATGCTCAATAATACTGCTCATCTGCTCCATGCTCGAATGCTCCATCTCCGCGGCATCTCCGAGCTGCACCTTCTCAATCCCGAACGGCGGCTGTCTCCATGTCTTCCAGCATGCAGCATGCATGCATGCCTAGCATCTTTTCCCAGCTTCCCATAGCTTTTCTCATTGCCCATCAATCATTTTAAACGTGCCAAGAAAAACAAGAAGGGTAGAGCCGCGGGGGAGCAACGGGAGAGTGCCAGAGAGGGAACAACCGACTTGAAGCGATGGAGCCCACGAGTTGATCGAGGCCATCAAGGGCCCAAGGCCCATTTGAGGGGGAATCTCTCTCGGATGTGGGGTATAATAAGCGCCGAAAGCCTGCTGCGCAGTTCCTTGGCGCAAGAGCCCGCAACGCGCAGCACGCAGCACGCAGCACGCAGCACGCAGCGAGGTCCCTCCCTCCCACTGTAGTAGTTTCTGGGCCAGCCCCAGCAAAGGTGCACCCCCTGAATATAATAAAGTCCAGATCCTCTGGAATTCTGGAACGGAACATGCACACAACCATGGGCAAAAGTCATGCACACCTCGCTTTGGTGATCCATACAAGGCCAATATCCCCTCTCCACCCTCGGGTATCTGGCAAGATCATCGACTGCGCAGCAGGCGCACTGACATGGAGTACCCTAGTCACCATCTTGCCACCATGGCCAGAGCGGGCCAGGGGGCAGGAGCCAGGGGGGGCCAGGGGACCAGGTGGCGAGAAGTGGTGGCTGCCACCTCTGCCATCAACCGTCACGATGTGCAATGTCGGAGACATGCATTGCATGCATCCAGCCATGCAGCTTTATGCAGACAGCAGGACATCCATCAGTGGCGGGCCGGCGAGGCAAGAAGAATTAGTTAGTATCAATGCGCAGTACATGTTCATAGCTGCCGCCCCGCTTCGCCATCTCATATCTCGCACTTCCTGTCCACTTTGGCAGTCCTCGTCGGTTCCTGGATCGCTCCGCGCTCCGAACGCACTCCCCTCGTGCGTCGACCGTTGGTGCGTGGCGTTTGCTGACCCGGTGACAGATGCCCATAAGTGACCCAAGGTCAAGGAGCAAGGAGAGTGTGCGGCACAGAGATCCAGAGATGAGGTGCACCGGTCAGCGCGCTCAGTGTGACGTGTGCCTCCGACTTCCCATGTGCATCAGCGAGCACTCCACTCGTGCCTCCAGGCCTCCAGACCTCGAAATACACGTTTCACGCAGTGGCACTGTGCACTGTGCACTGTTTCCTATCCCCTTCCCCTCGCGTTCGGTCTTGACTGAGGTCCTAAAATATCATGCTCCATCCACAAGCCCATCCCCTCATGTCCCCTCTTGTTCCGCAATGCAATGGCCCCTGCTCTCATGTGATCCCGGTCCGATGAGCGGTGCCAAAGGATACACAGTCCTTCGTGTTGGCATGGATTACATCGGCAAAGTGGGGATAGCGAACTGGTAGTAGATGATATGCGTGCGTGGAATGCTAGAAAGGTGTGGTATGAATGCCCCAAGTGTTACAAATTCTCCCAATGGTAGGTGTCTGATCCCCCATGCTCCTGCGCGTTCACCTTCCTCATCGGCGTGAGGCATGACGCGTTCGCTGGCGGTTGTTACGCCTCTAAGGGGTTTCCGATGGCGCCGTATCGGATGCAGACCTGCTCCCTCCTCCTGACTCGCTGGCTGTGCCTTCTGTCGACTCGCCGCTGCTCGTGCTTTGCTCCGATAGCCGGCGCTCGTGTTTCTCCCGCTTCTTGACCTCGCGCTTTAGACCCCGCTGGGCACGCTTCGCCTCGGCGGTGCGAGTCTCGCGGATGAGCATCTCGCGCTCCATCAGGGACACGCGCCGTTCGTCGAGGCTAAGTTTGCGCATCGCGTACGACTCCGCCTCGTTGGATCGCACAATTTCCCGTACTTGGGGATACACCGTGTCGCCGAGGCCGCCGACCTCGGCCTTGAACTTGACCATCTGTACGAGCATCCTGTTGATTGGTGCAGGGACGCCGAGACGCGTGCCGAGGGAGCCGAGGAAGCCGTTGATGTAGTCGATCTCAGTCACCCGTCCGTGCTTGACGTCAAGGGCCATTGATGAGTAGTTGCCACTCGTTTGCTTGGCGACGCTACGGACGCGATCGCGGAGACTTGCGGACGAGAAGAGGCGGAGAGTGTCAGGTTCGGGATTGCTCGACAATGTCTTGAGATAAGCGGTGAGGAGCTGAGACGTCTCCTCGACGGTCTGCTTGAGAAGACGGTTCCCAGGCCCACTGCGGATCAAGGATCCATTGGTGAGGAAACCGCCGCCCAGGACGGCGGTCAACGGGTTGATAGCCGCGTTGACTGCGAGTTTGAGGAGGAGTTCGTGATACAGATGCGGCATGGGAAGAAGGGTCGAGTTGAGGGACGGCATGGATAGGAGAGCCTCGAGCGTAACGTGCAAGTTCTCGAGACCACGGCCCGGCGGAGGAGGCGGTAGCGGGATCCTCGGTGATTCCGGCGGCGTCAATGGGGGCAGGTTGCCGACCTGCTGGCCCCACAGCCATTGTTCGACATCGAACCCCCGCGGATCCGGAACAACACCCCACTTTAATGCGCCTTGTCCGGGACGTGTTGTTTGGATGACAGACCCATCACTGACCGGAGTGACGCCGTGCGTTGTCGTGCCGAGAATAAACTGGGGACGGGATGTGGGCTCGGGCCAGAACTTTGCGCACAGCTCGTCGTACACGCCAATGCCGTTCTGGAGGAGTGTGATGACGGATGTGGGCTTGATGCGGTCGTACACTCCCTCAATCGCGACCGATGTTGATGGCGCCTTGCAGCAGACAATAAGCGAGTCAATCTGTCCTCCAACATTGACAGCCCGCAGTGCGCCGTCCTCAATAGCCTGCTTCAACGACGGCAGCATCGAGCGCTTCGTAACATCCAGCTCGTAGCCGCTCGTCTCGGTCGCGTCGCCTCCTGTCCGCACGACCTTGAGTGTCGGCCCCTCATTCACTTCCACGCCCGTCTCCGTGAGCTTGCGTTTGCGAAACACAGTGGCATTCCGCACGAGCAGGCAAATGTCCGCCGACGGCTGCGCGAGCCGCAAGTTGTGGGCCACAAGCGTGCCGATCGCACCGATTCCAAGCTGCAAAACGAGTTAGTATAGAGGCAAACGTCCGTAAGAGGACATCGTCCTGTACGCACGACATGGAACCGCATATGCGCCTTGTACCGGTGTGGGTTGTTTTTGATTTCGAACAAGATGTGGAATCTCCCACTCGACTCTGTTCGACCTTTTGCTCTTCTGACTTTTCTGTCATCTCGCGGCACTCGGGCGAGTCGCGATCAGGACACACACAGAAATCGCCACCAATGGATGTGGACGGAGGCAAATTGGGGCTGTTGAGTTGATCGATTTGAATCACCTCTTATAGAAGTAAATAGAATATCCTCGATAAGAAATACAGCTTCCAAAGCATTCAAATCCAAACGCCCCCCAGACCACGTGGCACGTGGCATTTTTGTAATCGTATAAATCCTCTCGTTATCTTGTTCTAATGTTCTTAATGGTTTCTTGAATTACAATGTTCGAATGTTCACATTTCTGCCTCCACCCGCGTGTCTTCCGGGATTTTGGTGTGTGCTTGTGATCTGTGCCCAACCAACCCTCGTCGTCGTCGCCTCTTGACTCGCTGTGGTTCGCTGCTGCTCTGCCTGTGCGTTGCTACATTTTGTTGCTTTTTCACTGCCATTTCTGCATCATCTCCCTCCCTCATCCTCGCCATCACCCTTCCATTCACCCCCATCAAGCACTCGCAGCTTGCTCAATCCCAAACCACCCACTACACTACATTCTCATTCAGACGTAAGTACCCATCTATCCACCGTCACTGGCGTCAACCACTTTTCTTCTCGCTCTTGTGCGGCAACATGATCGGCAGCTCGTCGCGCGCTCGACCGTCCTTCAGCACTGTCGGCTGTCTCTTGGACGAGCAGGATCATTCGTTTGGAGCACGCTCATTTCTGCTAATGGGAACGGAGACAGCCATCAACGCCGAGCCCGGCTTTATGCAGCCCCGGCAGCGACATGAAAGAAGAAGAAGAAAAATGAAGACAAAAAGTCGTCATGTCAATTCATGTTGTTCCGCTCGTGTGACGACGCGCCTCAAAACACGTCCACTACAATCACCTCTGCTCTCCACACTGGCCCATTCTTTGATCTCCTGCTGACTGGACCCAGATGTCGATGCACTTTGCCCCCCAGTGGGTCAAGCCCATCAAGCCAACCGGCTCGGCCATCACTCCCACGACCGAATTTTCTCCCCAGCAGTTCTCAAAGTCTGCTACCGGGACCTCGGCATCGCCCTTCCCTGCGCTTGGCCAGCCTCGCTCCGGTTCTCCGACCACGATCGTGCCCCCAACCAACCCGCCCCTCTCCTACTCGCGCGTCACCCACACCCCCGCGTCGCCTTCGGTCCCCGGGGATGGATACTTTCCGTACCCTGGTGGCGAGGGGCACGGCGAGGCCGACCCCAGCCCCTTCCCGTTCCGCTACAGCCGCGATCAGATCCTGGCCGTCTGGGATGAAGAAAAGGTCAAAGAGAGGCCTATCGAACTTCTCCAGCTCGCTGAGAGTGGCGCGGTCATTGTGAGCCCCAAGGTCGTCAAACCGGTCGGCCTGAGGGAGCTCTCGGAACTTGAGAAGAAGGTGCGCGGATCCGTCCGCTGAGCGCGCGCTGATGACATTTGCAGCTTCTGGCAACTTCGGTTCATCCCCCCATGCCGACGCGTCGCCCTCAAACGCACAACAACAGCCATGTTGATGCAGCGTCCCCCATGCGCCGTCCCCAGGTCACTAGCAAGGACTCTGGCTCGCAGTCGCCCAACACGTCCCGCGCACCTTTTGGCGGGTTTGGTCGCGGTGAGGGCGGCGTGTTTGGTGGCTCCAAATTCAGCGGCGCCCTTGCCGACGGGGGAGGACGCCAGCCTGGGTCGCTTGGTGGCGGTTTTGGCGGTGTCGCCAAACGCACCAACCGCCGGGAGGCGAGCGGAGACGATCAGCTCCGTTCGTCGGCTGCAACCACCTGGCGTTCCGCTCGCAATGCCTCGGGCACCTTTGAAGGTGTCCTCGGTTTTGGGAACACTGCCACTTCGAATACTGGATCCGCAGATGCAGCAGCCAATGGCAAGCCTGAAGACGACGGTGGCTCCTGGGGCGCTGCTTCTGGCCAACGCAAGTGGCGCGCAGCTCAACCATACGACAAGTCCGACAACGACAATGTTCCCGTGGAGCCCACGTCCGCTCCCGAGCCCGAGCGCCGCGAGGCCACTCCTGTTCAGCAGCACGTTCCGACTTCGCACACTCCCCAGCCCCAGGACCTCGGCATCATCAACTGGTACTACCGTGATCCTAATGGGCAGGAACAGGGTCCGTTCACCGGCAACCAAATGCACGAATGGTATTCCCACTCGTACTTCAAGGACGACCTTCCAGTCCGCCGCGAGACAGAGACCACGTTCCACAGTCTGGCTGATCTCAAGACGAGCACTGGCAATGCCGTGCAGCCCTTCCTCTCCGCCGTTCGTCCCCGTCTTCCCCCCAACCTCCCTATCCCCATCGGGCTCCAGGGCAATGCCCCCGGTGCGCTCCCCTCCCCGTCGCTGACCGACTCTTTCCACCGTCTCAACATGCAGGGCTTGCCTCCCCAGCAGCAGCAGCACTCGTACCTTCCCAATGCCCCCTTCAACAGCCAGTACCAGCCTCAGTTCAACGCCGCGCCGACCTACCAGCAGCAGCCGTGGAGCCCTGCACCCGGGCCCCAAACCCCCACCCGTATGAACGGCGTGTACGGCACTATTGGTGCTCAGCAGCCCTACCCTTCGTATGGTGGTGCCATCGGATCCCGTGGGCCTGAGCCGTTCACTCCCTCGGCCATTGGTCAGCCCCTCACTTGGGGCGCCCCCAACCCAGTGGCCGGCTGGCCTCAACACGCCCCGGGCCCCGGTTCGGCGCCTATCCCCCAGCAGATTCACATGGACGCTCCCGCGCCGGAGTCCTACTTCCCGGTTCAAACCCAGCAGCCTGCCCAGCCTGCCCAGCACTTCCAGGCTGCCCCTGAGCTTGCCGCCACTGAGCCCGTCCAGCCCACCCCCGAAGCCGACTTTGAGCAGGCGGAGCCCGAACCCGAGCAGAACGAGCCTGAGCAGGTCGAGCCTGAGGTGCCTGCCACGACGGAGACTCTCGCGGAGCGTGAGGAGGTTGCGGAGCCAGAGCCTGCCGTGCCCGAGCCCGTGGCTGAGGAGCCTTCCCCAGCTCCGGCCCCTGTCCCCGAGGCTTCCAAGGCTTCTGCTCCCTCTGCCTGGGGCAAGCCTGGTAAGGCCCCTAGCCGCAAGTCGTCGGTCAACATTCCCGGCCCCGCTGCGCCCGTTTCCAAGCTGCCGCCTGCCCCCGTCTCGCTTCCTCCCAAGCCTGCTTCTGCCGCGCCTGCTGCTGAGCCCACTTCGCCTGTCACCGCCGTCTCGCCCGTTGAGCGCGCTCCCCCCAAGGCCGCTCCTTGGGCTGACAAGCCCGCAGTTGCCTCTGGCCCGTCTCTTCGCGAGATTCAGGAGGCTGAGGCTCGCCAGGCCGAGGCTCGCAAGCTTGCCCGTGCGGAGGCGCGTGCTTCGGCTTCTCCCGCGCCCACTTCCTCGGACGACCACCAGATTGGCACCACCCGCTCATGGGGTCTCCCCACGCAGGGTACTAAGAACGTTGCCCCTCCTCCCACGTCATCGACTCCTCCTGCTCCTGCCTGGGGCGGCGCCAGCGATGGTCCCAAGAAGACCCTCAAGCAGATTCAGGAGGAGGAGGAGCGTCGCAAGCAGAAGCAGGAGGCTCAGCTCCGCGCCGCCCAGCAGTCCACTGCCACAACCAAGCGCGGCTACGCCGACCTGACCTCTACTCACTCTGCACCCACCCCGGCCCAGGCTGCTGCCGCCGCCGCCCAAGGATGGACCACTATTGGTGCCTCTGGCAAGGTGACGGCCGCTCCCCCCAAGCCCGCCGTCAACACTGTCATGTCCAAGACGGTCGTGCAGCCCGCTTCTAAGCCCTCCACCCCCGTCGTCTCCGTTCCAAAGCCCGTGGCCGCGGCAGCCAAGGCGAACGGCTCGTCGGACGACAATGCGCCGTCCGTCGAGTTTATCCGTTGGCTGAAGCAGGCCCTGAACGGCCTGACCGTCAACGTTGACGAGTTCATCACCATGCTCCTCTCCTTCCCCACCGAGCCGACAAACAAGAACGAGACTCTCGAGATTATTGCCGAGATGGTCTACGCCTCGTCGTCGACCCTGGACGGCCGCCACTTTGCCCACGAGTTTGTCACCCGCCGCCAGGCCGATCTGCAGCGCAGTGCTTCGCGTCCAGTCCAGAAGATTGTGTCTCTTGCTGATGTCGTCAAGACCCAGCCCAAGGCGCCCGCTGCCGATGCTGGGTTCAAGGTCGTCAAGGCGAAGAAGCACCGCCGCGGTTAAGCGGAAGAGGACTTCGTTGCGCGTAGTCGACAGATCCCCATCATAGTCCACAGGACCCCCCTCTCATGCACTGTACACATTATGCAGCGTCTCATATGCAAGTACGATTCATATCAATCATGGTCGTATACTACAACTACTCGCATGCATGCGATTTGCGCACTTGGTAGAAGCTGCTCGAGGATGTCTCGCAATATGGGGCACGAGATGCCGATCAGATATAGTGCTCATACTTCGTCGTCGTCAATCTCCTTCCAGTCGTCCATCTCCTTGTCGAAACCAAGGAGGTCGGGGTCCACACCAAGACGCAGTAGCATCGCACCGCGATCCCACGCAGCCTCTTGACGGATTTCGCTTGGTGTCAACTAACAGTCCCTACAGTCCTTTCAGCATGGAATACTTACTCGTCTGCCTCCTCCGAGAGCCGGTTTGTATCCAGGTCCACGCCCCATTCTCCGGGTGGCGACCCCCCGCCAGCTTGCTCGAGGATCTTGAGAATATCGTCCTCGTGATTGTCGCCAATAAGGCCGCGGACATCGCTATTCCGCTCATACTCGCGCTCTCTGCTGCCACTATCACCCCAGCCCATATCCCAGCAGCTGGTCCCCGAGTTCGACTCGACAGGCTGAGGGAGGAGCGCGAACAGACGGTCGGTGATCTCACGCCCCGCCTCTCTCCAGGTAGCCACCAGACTCGCGAGGCGGTCGTCTTCCCCTTCAGCAGTGTACTTGACGGCTTGGCGGAGAATACGGAGGCGCGTCTCCAGCGCAGCGATAATGGGCGCGTTGCGATCGATGGGCTTTAGACGCAGTTTCCCAAAGGAGCTGGCGCGCTGAGAAGAGGACTTGATCGACTGTGGAGATGGTGCGCCTGAGCGAACGAGCGGGAGGAACGGCTTCGTAACGCGGGTACTCGGGAGTCTGGAGGAGGTCGACGGGATTGAGATGCTCGTTTCTGAAGGCGGAGAAGAAGGGACGTCGCTTCCAGTTTCAAATGAGGAAGGGATGGGTATGTTGGCTGGCTGGGTCTTCTTCACGGCTATCGCAGCAATACGCGTGGGCGGGCGGAATGGTCGTTTGAGGACGCGTGCGCTATCGTATTTCTGACGATTAGTGCGAGTGACTTGGGGTAGGTAAGATGGAAACACTCACTTCTTCATCTCCATCTGCGCGTCGTTTGCCCCGCGCATGAGACCCTTGGTGCCCGGGAGTCTTCCCAACACGCCACTGCTCGTGATCTTCAGGCGAGGGCGACTTGCGCATGAGAGTCACCTGGCGCTTCGGGATTGTGTTCTTGATCTTGATTTCGAGTGGATGCGATGGGCTATCTTCGAATGGACATGACGATGCGTCCCGGTCATGAATGTCGTCTGGAGAAAGTTGGAGATTGGGGGTATTGGAAACTGGCCCAACCGCAGGAAACGACGCAGCCGCAGATGGAAACTGTGGTGATGGCGTTGATGGGGCCTGTGGTAGTTGCGACGAGGTTTGCTGAGGAACTGCTTGAGTGACAGAAGCAGAAGAGGCGCTCCCTTGGGAGGCGGGTTGTCCTGAAGAATGGGGGGAGGCAGAAATGAAGGTCTCGAGGGAAGGCTGAACTGACGCGCGATTGGAAGCCTGATCAGCGCCTTGCACAGCGACTGGGAGGGAGATGGGAGATAGTGGATGAAGAGCTGTTGCTAAGATAGCTGGGGATTCGGACGATGTCTCCTCAGGCGGAAGAGATATGCAAGTCTCAGCAGGAGTGTTTTCGACTCGGTCCGGGAAAACAAATCGTCCCGTAGGCTTGAGGAGAGGCCAGTCTTCCTGAGAGTCAATGCTCGAAACACTGTCAGGATCAGGAGTGCTCGATGCCGCATCTAGCTGCTTGTCTCCTTCCATGTCGAGCCTCGCTTCCTTCCACGACGGCTCGACTTGCTTCTCGGATGCCGTTTCAGAGGCCTTTGGCAATTCCGCGGACCGAGTTGTCTGCGGCGCACCAGGCCATGCCGCCTGGGGGGACTGGTCCAAGTCCATTGCTGGATCCATAGTGCGACGTTCCCCTTCAATCTTGTCATCGCGCGGCGACTTGGGCGGCATCTGCGCCGCGGGTGCGGAATGAATGTCATCGACACGAGTCGAGTTGGTGTGGACGTCCTCGTTCGACGGTTCCGCCATATCAACGTCAGAGTCTAGTTCAACAATCCGCGGGCCAGCATTCTCCTGGAGACACTCGATAGGCAGGCGGAGGGGAAGCGACAGCGACGTCGGAAGGCCCATGGCCAGGTAGCGGGGACTGATAGTGAAGCCACGGTCAAGCATGGCGTTGAACGGGTCGGTGAAGGGTTCAGTAAGAGTTGCGTCATTGGGATCTTCATGAGTGTCGAGCGGGAGAGATGTGGCGGAGAAGGCAGTGTTTTCAGGATCACGGCCCTCTGCACCCGGATCGTTGCGATCATGAAGAGGGGAAGACGCCGGCCGTGACAGAGAAGACGCTGGTCTCGACGGGAGAGGCGACACGGCCTGATTGTCCGCAGCGCCCATGAGTGCCGCAAACCATGGCGAGACGGAGCCCGAGCGGCCGAGCGAGTTGGAGCGCGAGCTCGCCCCCGATCCGGGTGGCGAGAATGACGGTGTCCAGAGGACGAGCGCGGACGAGGTCGCGCTCATTGCGGACGTGAGTAGTCAGAGCGAGTGAGAGATGAGAGATGAAAATGAGAGGAGAATGGAGCTGATAATGAGATTGGGGAGAGTGAGAGGTGAGTTGATAACAAAAGTTGAGAAGATGGGGAGAGAGAGTGAGAGGAAAAGAACGCAACAACGAATGAAGACGAAGAAGAGAAGATGGAAAGACGGAGGGAAGGCGTTGTTGAGAGTAAGAGAGGATACTTGCTGAGACTTGCTGAGACTTTTCTCCTTGACACTATACAAAGCCAAGCAGGAAGCAGGATGGGACAAAGTCAAGTTGTCTTCCCTCCTCGCTGGCTGATGCTGATTGACGTCGACTGGCCCAGTCGAGGTAGGACAGAGTCGAAAAGAAAACATTGACAGGTAAAGGCAAGACAACAGCGCAGAATGCATGTGCGATCTGTGAAGTGATGAAGTGATGAAGTGATCAACCTCCACAACACGTCACCTCCACCAGGGTACCAGGGAATGCCCAAAGCCCACGGCCCACGAGTGCCACACCGGCCAAACCCCGAATCCCCAGGCCCCGCGCCCCTCTCCGCCCATTCATGCTGCCCGTATCACACACCCGCTCCTCCACCACCAGGCAGGCCGCCATCACCATCTCGGTGTATAGTACTAGTGTACCTCGGACATCCGCTCGCGAGCTAGATAGATTGATATCTGCCTTGGCACACACCGACCCCCACCCGCCGACCCCCGACTTTCCGATTTCCCCGAACGAGCACGAACACGATGGCGTCCGCAAACACCGCGTCCGAGACCGAGATGGCTGCCGCGCGCCTGCCGCTTGGATGGCGTGATCAGTGCTCCGCGTTAGTATCTGGATCGTGGAGGGATGGGAGATGTCTGAGGATCTGAGAATGGGAGGGGAGGGAGGCGAGAGGGGATATCTCGGCGCACTCGTGATTGATGTCCGCGCGAGGCTTGGAGTAGGACGACGCAGTGTCCCGCTCCGCTAGCAGACTGGTGGGCTGAATGGGCAACTTGCCTTGAATCCGCGATACAAGGCAGACAATATTGCGTCTCCGTCGTCTCCGATCTGCGGATCTGCCCCTGTTGGGCGGGGGTGCACTGCAACCCGAACTGAATGGACGGAGATGGGCGACATGGGAGATAAACCACGTCTGTCATGACCAGAATTGGGATCTCGTTCTCCGCTCACGTTTGGCTGCTCCGTGGCCCACATTCAATCTTGCTGTTCTCTCCCCAGAACCCCGCTCACACCGCAGACTCCTTATCCCCTTGAACATCTGCAGGCACAAGGAGAACTACTTGCCATGGAAGTGCGAGGACGAGCGCCACGTCTACGAGAAGTGCCAGTACGACGAGTACGTACTTGGAGCTCCGCGAGCTGCGCGAGCAGAGCGAGCCACAAACTGACAACCAGCTACATTCACCGTATGAAGCAGCTCGCTCGCCAAAAGAAGGAGGCCGCCGAGGCCGACGAGTAAACAAACGGCAACAACGTAGACGGCGCGCGGGACTACGGTGCAATCCTTCCCTACCGGCCGGGATCTGCGCGCCAAGGATGGAGAAGTATGCATCACGATACCCACATACAACACAGAGACAGGATAAGGTACTTTACTCTAATCACATTAACACTACCGTTGGGCGCCTGTGTTTCCGCAACATCTGCTGATTGAATTCCCATCACGATGATGAATGGCCGGACAGCTTCTCGGAGCTGCCAGTAAAGAGGTGGTCGAGACGGTCAACGAGTTTCCCGATACCAGGCAAACTCCTGTGCGACTTGGAGCTCGCGTCATCGTCGGCATTGCCTGGCCCGCTGATGCTTTTGCTGGAGACATTGGACGCAACACTCCCCGTCCGCGAATGACTTGGCGAGCGGACAGGGGACGCTCCGCGACTCGCCCGACCCGAGTCAGATACCACACTCCAGCTCTCATCAGAGAGGTCACGCTCTGATCCAGAAAAGACTTGGGAAATGCTGCTCCGAACACGCCTGTGTCCACTAGATGCCTTTGACAGCACCCTTTCAGGTAGACTGGGGGCCCGAGACGATGGAGGCTTTATCAACGATTTCGCGTATTCAAGATCGCGATAAATGCACTCGATGGCACGCTGGACGCCATGTTCCTGATCACGGTTAGCCTTTCCCTGGAGGCATCCTGTCGACTTACCCGTCGTATGTCCTCCCCTACAGCCCTGGCCTTGAACACCTGGCGCTCGTTCTGGGTGGCCTGGACGAGCGCGTGTGTGAGCTCCTCGATTGTGAGGTTGCGGATAGCGGACCCCACACCAAGACTCTCGCATCGTTCAGCCCAGAACTCTTGGTCGCCAAAGAAAGGTTTGATAATGGTGGGGAGTCCTGCGCGCAGACTGGCACCAGTCGTTCCTGCACCACCATGGTGGCAGGCCGCGTCGATCCTGGGGAATAGCCATGAGTGGTCAATCGAGTCAATGGGGCTGTCGGTTAGCATTACTTGCGCTTACCCTCGTTGACCTACTAGATGCTGTCAGGATACTTGATCCCGTCTGCGCCTTCTGCGCTGGACATCTCGGGTGGCTCGCCCTTACGTTTACCACGGTCAGACCAGCCTTTCGAGAGAACCGCGCATACTCCAGACCGCACAACAGCCTCGACGACGCAGCGCGTCATTTCCTGAGGGTCGGAAACGACGATCGAGCCAAAACCGCTGATGTCAGTGGAGATTTCGAAGCGGCCAACCCACATATAGACGACCTTCTGGCCTCGCGCGTGGGCTGCCTCGATAAACTGGACTAGATCAGGGGGTGCTTGCCACTCCTTGTGTTTGTGTTCGTCGGCATGGTCTAGGAACCAATACCCTGTTGTCAGGACTGACATCTCAAAGGCAACTCACCAGTGACATGGATCCACTCCGGCCAGTCGAGAGGTGCAGGCACTACGGTTGGCGAAAAGTTGTACAGGAAGGGCACTGTCGTTAGCTTGGCCTGAGGCCGTCTGGCAACATACCCTTGTCAGCCTGCATCTTGTCTAGGTTGGTAGCATCTAGGTGCAGGGTATTCCGTCTCCAGCGGTTAATCTGGCCCGAGATTGAATGCCAGAAGATTTGGTCAAACATGACATAGGTCATGTAGTTGTAGCTTCCCCCTCGTTTGTGCTCGGGTACGGCAAATGCTTGCGGGTATGCGCGTGTTCGTGACCATGGCATCTTCTGTTAGCTGATGAATTATGACGGGGAACGGCTCACTGTGAAGGCGCGGTAGTACGGAATACGCAGAGCCTCGGCAATGTGAATGCCCGCCATTGCGCTCGGAGACTCGATTAGCATCTGTGCACCCTGGCAGGCCTCCCAAGAGGACATGAGCAGATCGTCGAGCCAAACTCGGAACTGGCGTCAATTCACACGTCACTGCAAAAGCTCATACCTTCTGGAGACCCTCTTTAAGGAAGGAGACTGTGAACATGCCATTATCGACGCAAAGCTGCATCAGCTCTGCTGGGTCGCCGCCGATACTCTCGAAGCCGATTCCGTGCTGCAAGTCAGGACAAAATGAAGTGTGCTTCGACTTACCCCTTCAACCCATTCGCGGTATTCGCCATGCGACGCAATGACGGTCGTGTGGCCTTCCTCTTGCAAACCCTTGCAAAGGGCAATGTATGGCTGCACATCACCGCGACTTCCGATGGTGAGGCAGACAATCTTCATGGGCTCAGGCTTGAAATCGAGGAGGGATGAAGTGGCTGAATTGAAGAGCGGCGACGAGGCCAACGGGCCGCTCCGGGAGAGTTCGTCCAAGTCCTCGACAATCCTCGCTTCGCGCGGTGTTGGACCAGCGTTGAGCGGAATTGCCTCCTTACGAATAGCCGCCATACGGTCTTGTAGCAGGTCCATGCACTCATTACGACGCTTGCTTGATGAGAACTCGAGGAAGAGCTCCTCATAGCCCTTGATTATAACAATCAGTCCCGAGTGTCCAAACCGGAACGCCTTCTGAGCCTTCATCCCGTAAAGCTCTCTGATCGGTACGAGCATCTGAGAGGTTAGAATGTTATGGAATTGTGACAGTCCAATCGACTCACCCGTGTCTTGTAGAGCAAAGCTGACGAACGAAAGCAAAAGTAGTTTGTCGAGATGAAGAACCGGCCGTGAACAGGAAGCACTCGATAAAGGCTACCGGAAAAGTCTGCAAGGTCAGATATATTCTCATCCACTCTCGGCTTTCGTCTACGCACGTGCAATGAGCTCTTCCTGCTCAGGAAGCGCAAAGCATTTATGAAATTGGTGCTCAATGGGATCCTCGCCTGGCAGCGCCTCTGTTGAGAACGAGCGTCGCTTCGGTGACAGAGTACTTGCACCGTCACTTTCACTGAAATCGTCCTCAGAGGAGTTAAGTGCTGGTTCAACGACCTCGGTGACCACCGGCGTCTTGCGAGGGGGGTGGCGGCGTCTCGCACTCTCCATCTTGCGATCAGAGGAGCTTGGTGACGTGCCAAATAGCTTGGCCGCAGGGTTTCGTATCCAGCTTCCGGGCCAACTACTCGGTTGGTGGTCCATGCCGGGGGGAGGTGGACCAGTCTGCTTTGGTGGATATCCCTTCTTCTCACGGTCTGATTCTTCGTCAGACTGCAGGTCGCTATGATCGGCATCGGAGGCCTCATCAAAGTGGTCAGTCAGTCTCGATCGCTTTGGCGCCGCAATAGGCACACGGCTCTCGCTCTTAGAATCTCCCCCAATGCCTAGCGGGCGAAGAATCGATCCAATCTTGGGGATATAGTGTCCCGAGGACGAGGAGCTAGGTCGTGCAGGAATGGTGTGCTCACTGGCCGTGTCATCAAGCCCATGCAGAGTCGCTTCCGATGACACTTTGGGCAAAGCAGGGGTTGGCCGACTATCCAGCAGCTTTTGCAGCACCTCGAATGCGTACTGGTTGTCCGGGAACGAGGCGAAGAAGTAACTGCCAATGGAGATAGAGTCCTCGGCATCGACGACCTTGATTTCGATTGTTTCTGCAAACTCCAGGGACGGCCCACGCTCGATATCGACCACTGCTTCAAGAGGGATAACGAGACGCACGGTTTCGCCCTCTTGCTGCTGCTTGTCGATCACCTTGTTGAGAACCCGTATCCACTCTTCCGCGTTCCCTTCGGTGTCGGCCGTGAAAGTGTAGTTGCGTTCAGATGTCCGCAATTTGAAGCGGGCACCGCCCACAGAATCACAGCTCGACGCGTACTGCAAGGATACGTTGCCTTTGGGGAAGTATGGATCCTGTAGGTCAGTGCCAGCAACTGTTGGGTACCCACACTTGAGCTCTCATACCACGACAGCACGTCGTTGCGCAGCAGAAACCAGAATTTGGTGCTGAGCTTGGTACGTGATGATTTCTTCCATAGCGGTCCGCTTTTGATCACAGCACTCTCGTCGTCCGCCAAGCGCGCAAAGAAGCAGATCCGCCGCGGTGTCAAGAACATGTAGCCTTTCAGCACTAGAGTGTAAGCATCGAGCGAAACAAGACGTCATCCGGCCATACTCACTGACACTCCTTAACAACCAGCATGTCATTTCCTCCAGGACTTCCTCTTCCTCCTTAAGCCCAAACACGTCTTGTAGCCGAGCAGCGAGTCTTGCGCTGCGATGGCGCTTTTCTTCAGCCTCGCTCTCCGTGTCTGTTGGCTGTACGGCATGCCTTTCGAGAGGTAAATCAGCGAGGACACTGTCGTTTTCCTCCTCGTCGGCATACTGATAAGACAGTTCAGTCTTACCAGGCGCCTGAGCCCGTCTAGCGATGGTGTTCTCCCTAAACGGGAAGTGGAGATCGGAATGTAAGAGGCGATGCTGCTGCTTCCTTGGCGACACGCGTTCAGTTGGAGAGCCCGAGGGCGGGCCAGCCGTCTCCATCGGCCGGATCGTGTGGAGAGACGAGTGCATCGTCGGCACTTCAGTCAGCGATATCCCCATCAGCAAGGTGCTTACTTGCGGGGCGCGATGGCAGTATGCTAGAGCGCACCATCCGATCTCCGTCATTCGTCGGGAGGTCGCTATCATCTCCAACGGAGGAGGCCTCCTCGTCTGTCTCACCCTCCCAAGGTAAGGCCGTGAGGGCGGACACGAGGGCGGACGTGCCCATTCGGATCTGGTGGACCAAGTGCATGTGTGTTTTTCAACGCACAACGTTTAGATAGATGACGACATTGGGTGGCAAGGGGACGATAATGGGTGGCGAAGAAAGGATGATCAGCTCTGTGTCATCACATTTATGCGGGCGACCGCGCCTGACTCACCGATCCCATTGTCGGCTCCTGTTCGTCGCGGAGTGAGGCCTGTCTGCTAAACACGTGCGAGCGATGCGACCGATAAGGAGGCCGTGATGTGCTCGTATTGTTCTGGCGGCTGAGGCCGCGACTTGCCGAGCGGGCGCGAGTGGGAGGCGCTTCTGAGCGAGGTTCGGCAGCCTCTGTCAACGTGGGCTCGGCAGTGGTCCTCAAGGTGGGTTGGCGACTTGAGAACCCCGGGTTCTCTGCCTTTGGTGTCTCGAGGCTGTCGCCAGCTCCCATGTAGGTAGCGGGTGAGTCGACTGTGGCTGCCTCGCCGACTGCCGGACGCGGCTCGGCCATGAACGGCGACTCGACCTGTGACACATCCTGCATGTCGGTGTGGATTGATAGCGACGGAGGGGACTGCGGCTGTGATTGGGATTGTGGGAGATCGTTCAAGATCGGGGCCTGAGAGCTCTCCCCGACGTCTGGCAGAGCGGCAGCAGTGGGGGACTTTGCGAATGGAGGTGTGGAAAGCAAAGGTGGAGATGCCAGTCGAGGGAGTTGTTCGCAGGACAAGACGCCAGTGCCTGACGCGCTTGGAATGAGATCTTCGTTCAGAATGGTGGTTGCGGTGGAGGTCAGAGCGGAGCTAGGCGCAGGGAGGGTTGATATCGAAGCCTGTGGTGTCTCAACGCCAATGATTGCCTGTAACGTCCCTATGCACGGCTGGAACGGTTGAGAATGGTCAAGATGATCGTATCCATAGCTTGGCGGGGGCGGTGGCGAGCAGTCCCCATGCGCAACAACAGGGTTCGTGGGCGCCGCCGTATTGTTGGTGGCGGCAGGTGATTCAAAAGGAGGAAAGTACGAGTTGAGTGTGGTGGATGAGGATTGTGCGGCTCGAGGAGTTGGTGTTCCAGGTGGGTTGTTGGCCATTGTGTGTTCAAAGAGGTACTTTGCCCGCCGCCTTGTCGTCGTCGGAGGAGGGGGAGGTGCGGGGTAAAGGATATCCGATCGATTACGGCGAGTGCGAAAGAGTGCGTGGTATGTATGTGGTGCAATTTCAGTAATGTGTTACCCAAAGGTGACAACGACTTGACTTGGCGATCTGGCGAGTTCACTATGGTTGTTGGCTTTTCCGATGTTCTCTCTTGTGTGTTGCAGTCGAGAATGAGAAAGAGATGAAAATGTACGGAGCGTCTGTTGTTTGTGGTCGTGATGCAAAGCAGTATCGCAGCAGCAGGAGCAGTGGCGCGCGGCCTCCATGTCCTCCTTGATAACAAGACCACAAGGTGGCGGTGAACCCACAAGAGCTGCATGACTGCAGCAGTGAGGAATGACGTGATGCACACCGACACACAGGGTCGGCTTGTTGCTCAACGGCCGTCAGCGTCAGCGTCAGCATTTGCAGCACGACGACCCTGCACCGCGTGATGCTCTCCGTCGGCTCGGATACGTTCCAAAATAGGTCCAGATGCGGCCAGACGAGCAGAAGATGCAGGGGAGAGGGGGGAGTGGGATCAGGGTACTCTGACAATCAATGATCATTATTGCCTAGGTCATCATCATCAGGTTTGGTATCATCCCCTCTGCCAGGACCGTCGTCATCTGTTGGTCTCTGTGTAGAGTGGATCACTTGGGCCGAGGTCTCTGCAATCTCTGCCCCTCTGCGCATCTTCCAACACCCCCCTCTCTCGCTTATCAACTGAATCGAATTAGGTCGCTTCGGTCGGATGTTGGACGTTGTGTGGGCACCGCTCTGGCGCTCTGGCCCGCTCTGGCCCACTCTGGTGCTCCGCAGTCCTTGTGTTTCTCTCAACCTTATCGCCCCGATCAGTTTGTTGCACCATTTTGCCACCAACCAAAACCCGCGTCTGCACGCGTCACCCATTCTCGAACACTCAACACGGCGCACCGCATCAATAATTCTCTCTTACAGGCTATTCCGTCCACGAGGACCACAGCCTCGCAGCCTCACAGCCTCTCAGATCTACACCTTGCCGAGGACAATGCCTGCACATCGGCGCGGTCCCTTACCTTCCGGATCCCCCGATCCAAAGCATGCCCAGTCCGCGTTCACAACTCCAGCCCACAAGACGGCACGTCCCCGCCGGCCGCTGACATCCCCTACGGGTACGGGAGCTGGGCGCCCGCACTTTCTGTACACGTCCCCCGCGGTGCCGCGGGCCGCGCGCGCCCAGACGATCGACACGGTGGTCAGCGACGGGCTCGTCGGTGCCGCCGTGTTCGGGGCGGAACGCAGCCCAGACCATGCCGAACGTAAACGGGCGGCACGCGACGCGCTCTTCCGGGATGTCGAGCCCGCCTCGCCTGGTGGGCCGTTCTCGTTCTACAATGCAGCATCTCCCCGCCGGCGGGGGCGAATCAGCAGCTTCAAGGTCCCTTCCATGGCGGCAAAGGACGACAACGCTGTGCGGTCGCCGGACTCGGTACCCGTTGCCGCCCGGCCTCGGCCGCCGTCCGGAGCCGAACGGGCGCACGGTCGCCGCACGCTATCGCGCGCGCTATCCACCACATTTGGGGATACGCCGCTTGCTGTGCGTGTCCTGTCGTTCTGGGACCGAGAGGATGCTGACAGGTGGGTGGCCTGTGCATGTTGCCTCTGACCCATCAGAACGGCGCTTGTGTCGCAGGTGGTGCTCGAACTCGAGTCGCAGTTGGCGCGGATGGCTGCACAGGGCGAGCCATATAGTGAGTACTATTTGTTGACGAGCTGACACCAGTGCCTCTTGTGAATGCGACGTGCGACTCGCTCAAACTTGTCCGGGATGCACGAGGAGTAGAACTCGTCCTCAGTGGCAGGATCGATACCATTGCGGACCCGCGAGCTGTCAACTTTTGTCGCGTTGCAGCGTGTTTCCGTTCTGTAAAGCTGTAGATCTGTAGAGCTCTTGGCCAACACTCGTCTCACCCCATTTGTATCCTTACACACAGTTGTCTGTCTACCACCACCATGCATATATTACAACAATCAATCCTCCATGCGCGCCATGGCCTCGCGCTCCAGCTCGTATTTGGCCTGCAGGCGCTCCCTCTCCGCCTCCTTTCCGCCTTCCGTCAGCCCAGGCCAGTTACCCAGTTACGCCGAGACTCACCCTGCGCAAGCAGTGTCGCCACCGCCGCCGCCGTCGTGTGCCGGTGGTGCACGATCGCCGCCGACTGGAGCTTCTTGATCGTCCCGCTGACAGCCACGACTCGAGGGAGCACGCGCACGCCCTCGATGCTCGTCGTGAGCGTCAGCGCCCCCCATAGCAGGCGGTAGTGCGGGCGCGCGACGCGCATAATCGTCAAACTCGTAAGCGGCGAGTGGTAGATGACTGAAGAGGGGAGTGAGCGATAATTCTCATCATTCTACTTCTCAGACTCACCGCGGAAGCTGCTCCCGACGCGGCCCCACCCCTCGTCGCCGAACACGGCCTGCACGGTCGCGCGCACAGCCTTGTAGATTGCCCCTGTGCCCTCCTCGCCGAAGAGCGGAGCGGAACTCGGCTGCGCAGCCATGAACGGCACGCTGGCGAGGGGCGCGACCTCGTCTTCTGGCCCGTCGAGATCTAGGCCGTCGTCGTCGTCGTCTTCTTCATCATCCTCATCGTCATCGTCGGCGCCATCCTCATCCTCCACATCCCTGTCGCCGGTCCGCTTCGGTCGCGGTGCACCGACCGACGCTGGGGGGGGAAACGGCGAGAGCGCGCTCACGTCGATAAACTCCACAAGCAGGTGGCGGTTCTTGAAGCGGACCATGGGCGCCGAATGCGATGGAGGGGTGTCTGGTTGGTGTTGTAGTGGCTGTTGACGTTCTCCAGGTTCAATGTCGAGGTGAGATTGAACTTTGTCAACTTCTGATCAAAACATAAAATCGACGAGCATGGCCCTCGCGTGGATATGACGTGCAAAAGGGTATAGCGGGGCTCCACAACCAGATGTCAAGAGATCGAATTGTAAGTCGCGTCGCTCTTCAGGCAGTTGCAAACAATGCATACTCTGAAGTGTCGCCATGCGCTTCACAAATGCAAGCGGTCTCTCCAGTCACCATCCACCTTGTCTCCTATGCAGCGCAGGATGCAGTATGATACATTGGGGACATTGGATATAAGGGGTATGTTTTCCTATCATGGATCGTATCGCGACGGCCAGCCCCTCTAGTCAACTACAACAAGGCCGTCAAAGTGGTTCGCGCCGATAATCGCCATCATGTGCTCAAGGGGGTTCTTCGTCTTCTTCCCCTCCTGCGTCTTCTCCGTGCCGTCATCCAGCTTTCCCAGTTCCTCCTTGAGGTCATCCCATGAATCCTCCTCCTCGGCGGCCGACTCCTCTTCCTCACCGAGTTCTCGGATAAAATACTTCATCAGCGCACCGGAAAAGCCGCTGACGAGAGACACACCAGGTGTGTCGGCGCGGACGGGCTTTGTAACTCCAGCTTGCAGATTCCAGTACACCATCTCTGGCACCGCGTACCCCGCCTCCTGGAACATGCGAACGACCTTCTCGTGTTCGGTTGCGCCGTATGCCATTCCATGGCTCTGGTTGAACTGCATGTCGGAGAAGACAAAGATCTTTTTGACCATGTCCTCCGGAGCCAGCTTGGCGCGCTTCGCGGCGTTGAGGATACGAACGAAGACTATGTGATAGTTGGTGGACATGCCCCAGCGGGACATGGACAGTTTGCGCGCACGCTCCAAAAGCGACAGCTTGGGGTCAATGTGTTCGAGAGTAGGTTTGCTGTCGAAAGTGATGAATGCACCATTCCAGGGAGGACGCGCGAGTTCGCTCAGCAGTAGCGTGAGCGAAACGCACGGCCAGATGGGATTGACATTCTGAGAGGATTTGAGCTCGCTGAAAATAGTTCCCATGGATCCCGACACATCGGCGACCGCAATGCAGTTGGCCAGTTCCTTGTCAGAGCTTGAGCGAATCGAGTCGATGAGCGCGTTCCACTGGAGGTTGGCTACACGTCCGCCGATTTGACCTCCAAACAGCGCATCGTTGAGGAGCATATGCGGCATCATTGAAGCGCCCGAAATGGTGCTCTTTCCCGATGCGACGTCCATGAGATACCGTTCCATGCCTTCCGGGTCGTGCTCCATAAAGGACTCCTTGTACCTCGCCATAGCGCGAGATGGGACCTTTGCGTAATCGATAGTCCAGCGGCCCTTGACCATTTTGGTCTCGGGCACTGCGAGCACGCGGCGGAGCGGCGTAAGAACTTCGGCCTGGAGGCGGCGCCGGGCGGTCTTGGTATCGGTGCCGAGGAAGAGACGAAGCGCAAGCGCGGTGGCGACATACAGTTGTTTGTCTGCCGACTTGCCTGGGGTCGGCGCCCATTTGGCAGCATAGCTCATCCCAAAGAGGTGTGGTGAAGTGCCGGCTTTACCGTAACCCTCGGCTTGGCGCTGCGCCTCTGGGAGGTTGAGGAATTCCATGTGTGCCTTCAAGCGGGCCAGGTCCTGCGCCAAGTGTGAAGCGAAAATGTCAATAACCGTGAGATACAGAGCTTGGACTTTGGGGTCCTCGAGCACAACGGTGACTCGCTCCTTGAGGACCTTGACGCGCATCTTCTCTGGGTCAGGTCAGCACGTTGAAAGGACTGCTGTCCACTCACTTGTGCCACACCGGGAGAGTTTGAATCGCAGGTCCAGTGAGTCTGCGGGCTTCATGTCCTCATGCACCTTCTCGTGCTTCCGCCGTTTGTTATCAGCACCCCCGATCGCCGCGAATCCGGCGCGGCGCTTGTTACGGGCTTGGGCCTCGTCACCGGCTTTGGCGGCCAGGCGGGCTTCCTTGAAATTCTCGTGGGGCGCCGACGGCGCGAGCGCCTCATCGATGGAAGAGAGCGGGCCAGTGTAGTCGGTCGTGAGCTGGCCATTGGTAGCGAGCATGAGAATGTCGTTGAGGCTGTTGTTAGTGACGACATGAGATCATGATACGCACTCATCAAAGCACCCGTGAGGGCGCGGAGGATACTCCGGCTGCTCCTCCATCTCCACATCACCTTCGTCATCGAGTGTCTCGACGCCCTGGTTCGCCGCAAGTTTGCGTGCCGCCTTGGCCTCGTCTCGCTTCTTGCTGCGGGCCCGCTCGCAGGTCGGCTCGACGATCAGATGGAGGCTGCGTGTGAGTGTGGGAATCTCAAAGGGCGCAGGGAAAGGGAAAGAGCTCACTTGGCGAGGAGTGTGCGCGGGTGGTGGGTGTACAGCCACGCCACGCAGCGGAAAAAGCCTTGCTTGTAGCCCTTGCCTTCGTGGATGCTACGAGCGTGCAAGATGATGCGCAGCGTACTGGGAAGGTCAGTGAGCTCGCAACGGAGTTACGCACGCTTCGGGGCTTACGTCCCACGCCTTTTCGAGAAGAGGGAAGAGTGTTTCCGCGGTGACGTTGGGCGAGAGGTCGTTGAACAAGTCGAGGAGAACCTCGCCCGTGCTGGAGAACCCGAGCGCACCGTTCCAAGTGTGCGCGTCAGGCGTGGCCTGGAGAGCGCTGATGAACGGCGGAACCGACGGCTTTGTCTTGGATTTGCCCTTGACCTTCTTGACCTTGTCCTTCTTGGCCGTGAGAGGCAGGAGCTCGTCCACCACAACCTCCACCGGACGCGCGAGCTGGGCCGCAAATGAGGAGGGGAGCTTCCAGTGCTCGGGGGGGTTGGCAGGAGGTTTGGGAGGAGGACGTTTAGCTGGCATTTTCTGCAATAAACCGCGAGGTGTAAAGCAGGAGAATGGTAAGAAGAGAGAGTGAGTATGGATTCCCAGGCCCTTATGTATCAGCTTCTGGTCTTGAGAGCCGCCACCGCTTGACTCGATCTGGGTGGGTCACCAGGACAGGAACAAACCAAAGGAGAACGGGTCGAGTCGAGGGCTGTTTCGCTGTCGCACGATCTCACACCTTCTCACAACGCCTGTGCACACAAGTACGCCACAGATCCCACAGAACTATTGGTTCTCGACCGACCGATGGAGCAGGAATTGCAGATCGATCGGATCCGACGATGCCAAGATCGAGTTAGCTTGGAGGCAGTGGATGTGTGAGCTTGGTACGACGCGATACGACGCTTTGGGTGGCAAAAGTGTCCGACACGCAAAGGGTGGCGTAGGGAGGCGGTGCAAACCAGTGGCCAGTCCCGGTGGTGGTGGACTCAGTTCCAGTGCAAGTCATTATCAAACTGTTGTTTATACGTGAGGTGCCCACCAAGTTCTGATTCCTGTGTTCGTGGATATCGTATGTATGCATGTGTGGTGGTGTATCAGCGGATCAGCGTGCATGAGAACAGTGACAAGGAATGAGCAGCACCGACCAGACGTGCGTCTTTCTGGAGCCCCACAGCCATCGGCATCGGAGATCGACAGATCGATCGTCGTGTGCTGCAAGTTCAATATCCAGAATTCAGAACCATCAGAACGCAACGAATAACAGCGCAGGTCGTTGAATGTGCTCGCTGCATGGATGATATACAGCTTTTGCGGCTCGATTTTTAAAGGCTACGTAGCACAACTGTAAACAGAATTTTGATTCTATCTTATACGGGACGGACTGGGCAACCCAGTTCGATACCGCGTAGTCTTTTTGGCTCGCTGGAGCCTGAAGAGGCCGCGTCCCGGACCAGGGGTCGTGGGCGCGTGACCGAGAGTCGCGAGAGTTGCTAGAGTTGGCTGGGTGCCCGTGAAGGCACCTGCCAGTCCCACAGCTCGTAACTACCCCTGTGCCTATTGTAATGGGTTGCAGGCGGCTGTGCTTCGTTACATAACGAGGCCTGCTCCGCTTTTGAGCTGCTGGACCTGGATCTGGGCAGCAGACAGCTAGAGTAGCAACCTTCTGGGAATGGAGATTGCGTTGCAATGGACTTGCTATTGCACGGAGACTCACATTCCCGTTTAGAGACCGCCACAATTGTCTTCTCGCACCCCAGCCCCCGCCGTTGCTCGCACCTCTCTACGCCCTCGCACCTCCGACTGTCCGTTCCTGATAGCACGACTAGCTCTCGCACTTGCCGTCGGCGACGTTCCTCCGATCGGACCAATGATGCAAGCCAATCAAGGTCTTCCTGGCTCGTAAGCCATCGGTGGCCATAGCCAGGGCCCTGGGGGTTGCCTAAAGCCACACGCAGTCAGCGTGGAAGAGTGCCACACGTCGGAACTTCGGCATTATTTCCCACCCAAACTCGGAAAGACCGCAAGGAGGAATCACATGACCTTGTGCTCCACAGCTACCCCCGTTGGCACCGTACTGCACTGTAGCAAGCCCCCGCCCAGCTCCGCCCTCGCCACTGGGCAGTGGTGCAGTGATAGACCTTTGCGTGTGCTTGTTTGACTCTTCTTCTTCTTCCTAAGCCACTAAATCAACATCCAACAGTGAGTAGCGGAAATCGCCATCGCAGTCGAGGGACGGGATCGGATACGGACACGGACACGACAACGGACACGACGCCCGGCGTGTGCGATGTGTGCGATCGCAAGTGGCGAGGGACGTCGACTCCGCGCGCCCTGTCCCTTTCCATTCCTTCCCCTCTCGACCGCGATCTCATGTTTAATCCCCTTGTCTGACCCCAGTGCGTGACAAGTGGCGCAAGAAGCGTATGCGCAAGCTCCGTCGCAAGCGCAGAAAGATGAGGGCGCGCTCCAAGTAAGTTCTGACTACAGCTTGTCCTTGCAACAAGTACTGACAGCTCCCAAGGTAAACGACTCGCCATAACCCGATGAAGTGACCCGATTCGGAAGGAGAGGCCGTGGCCCAGCAATAGGGGGCCGAACGAAAAGCCGAGTAGTGGACATGTATCATTGCGAGGCACCGCGAAGCGAGAAAGGACTGGCAAGGAGGGGGTGTAGGCAGTGGGTCGTCAGCGAATGAGGTCAGTGCTGGGTCAGCTTCTAGTGAATATGCGGTCTACCGTGTAGCAGAACGGTGGATGATGTTGCTCCTCCGAGGTCAAAGCAGAGGGGAGGGGTGAAGCTCTGAAGGTGGGAAACTTGCGTTGCGTTTGCGTTCGGGGGGGTCCGATGAGGGGTCAGCACTCAACCGGGACTGTTGCAGATCGCGAGGTCGCGAGACCGTGTACATCTGCGTTTTCTCTGCGCAGACCCGACTTTGCATCTTGGGGAATTGGGGAGGAAGCATGTAGAGGGATATGAGCATATGAGGGACACTCCAGGACAGCAGGAGATGGGTCACTCGGATCCTCACGAGGTTTTTGGCGACACCAGGGAACGCAGAATAATCTCGGACCTGCCGTGCGGCGCCTCTTGTATGTGGTTCATCTCCGCCGAGACAGTCATGCCCTGTCTCTCTGAGGCCGGTACCGGCGACGGTCTCGGGGATGCTGGACTCAATTCGAGCGCTCTGGGCTGCTTGGGCATGGTGTTGGATTCTTGCCTGGCGATGGGTCGTTTCGGACACTCCTTCATGCGCGATCGCGCGCGATTGACGTGCATTACGCATGCACGACACGCGACCTATGACGTCATCTCTATCACATCACTATTTGGACCATTGTCATAAGGCTGTCCTTCGTTCGAGACTTGTGGCTCCTGACCTTGATCAGGAAGGTCCAAGATCATCAGATGATATCGAGCAGCAGACGATCAGGCATATATCAGGTGGCCGAGGTTGAGTGGGGTGCAACCCACAGTCGGCGAGGAAGAGTCTGGTGTGCGATCCAGCGGGAAGTCAGTGGGAAGCCAGCTGTTCACGCCTTGACTGATCCTGCCTCATTAACGGCTCACATATCACAGACAAGGCATGAAACACTGGACACGAAACAGAGTAGTGAGCCTGGTCACAGAGCTGCTTGTTGTGGTCGTGGGTGTGTGGTGTGTTAGTATTATCTATTTCCAGTTTTTATAGTCTTCTTATGTCTCAACAGCTGTTCCTCGATAGTATCGAATAATTCGAGGGTGTGCTAGACCTGCAACTGCCCAAAAACACAAGCGCTCTCCGTCTCGTCCTCCCAGCTGCCTATGCACCTGTGTACCCCTGTGGCTATGAGTTGACATCACAGACAGTGGGGTAGCTGGTTGTCGTCGTCGACCATCGATCACAATGCGTCACAACCTTTATCCTCGACAACCAATAATCCGACGTCACCATCCACAGCACCGTCGCACCTGCTGGCCCACGTAAATTGATCGCTACGTCAGCTTTGCCTGAAATTATTGTTAGCATTCCTAAAAGGACAATCCTCGACTGGGACATATGTAGCGAGCGTCTATGGCCCATCGCGCACTTACCACTCTACCTCTTTCCAAGAAATAACCTCACGCAACACCCGCAAAGTGACCAGAACATCTCCCCCGAACGCACCCAATTCCAAAAACCTCGACAGTCGACTCCATCTCCGTTTCCAATTACGATCCCGCGTCCAAGCCCCACCCGCACCCGATGTGCTGCTGCTGCTGCCCACCGTTCATCTGGTGGCCGTTCTGCTGGTCACGCGGCCCCCGGCGCCGCACAACAGTCACCGACGAGAGCCTCAGCTTCCTCCCGCCCCGATACCCCGCGTACGCTACTGCCGATACGGGCGTCTATGTCGTTGATCCGGCGCCGAAACGAAGCTGGAGAAAGGGCAAGACGGGTTGAGATGTTGAGCTTGCCGCGGCGAAGGGCAGGTAGTTTGGTCTGAGCGCGTAGAGCACCGAAGCCAAGTCTATTCCGCATCCTTTGGTGCAGAATAAGCACTAGATCATACGGTAATTTCAAGTAGGGAGACCTTGCGGTCATCGGCTTATGAACCTGTCAGAATCTCACCAGCGGAACGTCCGGTAGCCCTCACTACGGCGCCATATCTGTCACGGGGGGGGGAACGCAGAGCGCTACTCACAGCCCTCAATGACCTCCGACAGTGGATAAGTGTCCGTTAGTGGCGTAAAGTCAGCGTCGGGTCAGTGCTATGCTCGATAAGCAGAAGGCCAACACTCGTGTCTGCTGCTAGGAGCTAATTGGAGAAAGAGGAAGCAGATGTGGAACAAAGACGCAGATTCAGGGCGTCTGAGATGGAGAGCGATGGGATGTGCGGATGAGCCCAACCGCAGTCTCAAGCAAAGAAGCCGGTATCCCACGCTCGTAGTGCCGTTGGCGCATGATGGAAGACGAGGAAGAGTGCGATGCTGATCGCTAGTCGGCGCTCGCCATTCAAATACTCGTCCTCGCTGTCAGGAACAGTGGCCGGTTGTACAGCTGTTGTTGACATCCTTCGAAAAGAGGGGAAGAAATAAAAACTGCCAGCATACTTAGTGGAGGTGGTCCAGGCGTTCCAAAAGTTGATCGATCACAATGCTGCTTTCACCTCGCCCACTACCAGTTGCTTTTCTCCACCCGTTCTCCACTCTCAAGACCACTGATGGTGAGCATACCTGATGAGCTGGGTAGAGGCGGCGGGACGGCGTGTATTGCGTGCAAACCTCAGCTAGGCGATTACTGACGACAGAACGACGACATTGTACGTCCAATTCGCGATACCCGACATGGTGCTGACATGCTCTATCACTGACCCCAATTTGTCAAACAACAACATCACCGACACTCCGCGCCTTTCTCGATCCTATTTAGCACACTCAGAAACGCGCACGCCCAAACGTCGGCTCTGCGCTCCGCCGCCCGCCGGCGCCCGACTTCGACAAGGGCGTAAAGTACTGGGACGGGATTGAGGCGAGCGTCGATGGCGTCCTGGGTGGATTTGGGAATGGAGTGAGTGTTGGAGGTGAGGAACGGGGCGTCTCGGATGCCAAGAGAGACTCCATCAGAGGTGTAGGCGTGAGCTCGTCTCAATACCTCTATTGACTCACCGACCATGTCGGTTGGGCAATGTTCCCATAGCCGTACGCGGCACCTCGTCACCACCAGTCTACCGAACTCAGCACTGACCCCAGCCCGTCCCGCACATTGACCAGCTCTCGTCGCGCCTTTTCCTTCTCTCCCTCCTTCCTCAACTCCACACCTTCGCCAGCCCCCTGACTCCGACTCCCCCGCCGCGCCCGGCGTACCGACTGACAGGACTCGACGTGGGCGCGGGCATAGGACGCGTGACGAACACGGTGCTTCTCCCGCTTCTTGATGACGTGGTGCTCTCCGAACCCGTGGGACACTTCATCGAGGAGGCGCACCGCGCTGCCTCGCGCGGCGAGTGGCGCGAGCTCCCCCGCGTGGCTGGAAAGATCCGGGACGAAGAGGAGGCGGCGGAGAACGCGCGCCGCATGACTGAGTTCCGCGAGGGGCGTGGGAAGCGCGTGTGGATGGTTCGCTCGGGCCTACAGCAGCTCGATCCCGCGTTTCCCACCCACCGTGGCGAGAGTATTGGCGTCGTAGGCGAGGCGAGAGCCGGCCCTGCCGGAACATTTGGGACGGATGGCGCCGAGGTGCAGTACGATGTGTGAGTGCACCAATTACCTGGGCAGTGGCACTGACGGACAGGATCTGGTGCCAGTGGTGTCTTGGTGAGTTTTACTGAGATTGGCTGCAAGGGCGGTAATGCTGCAACGACTACCTTAACAGCGACGTCATGGAAAGCGGGCTGGTCCCATGTTTTGACCTGACTCGTCCAATGACTCCTACTAACACCAGGCCACCTCTCGCACGCTGAGCTTGTCTCCTTCCTCCGCCGCGCGAAGGCTGCGCTGCGCCAGACGTCCACGATGGCAGACGACGCCGCGGACGGATACGCCGCGCCCGTCATCGTGGTGAAGGAGAACTGCTGCGAGGACCAGAATGGGCCGCACGAGTTCCTCGACGAAGAGGACTCGAGTTTGACTCGGTGGGTGGAGCTGATGGTTTCGCGGGGCAGTTGGTGTCCACGGACGCCCAGTATTAGGATATAAACCCGAGGAAGACACCATACCCTCACGCATCTCTGCTGACCCCAGATCCAACGGACGCTGGCTCGAAGCGTTTACTGAGGCCGGCCTCCAGGTCGTCAAGGACGAGGTGCAGCAGGGCCTCCCGGACGAGCTGTTCACCGTTAAGACGTGAGTGTAGAACAAAAGTGTGATGGAGCTGACGTCCGACAGTTGGGCGCTCCGGTAGCGAGCATTGGTGGAGGACGGGGCGTCATGAGATGGGATGGGGGTCAAGTCCCCCTTGATCTAGGACCGGCGGCTTCGAAGAGACTTATATACCCGTAGACATCATGTAGATCATGCGGATGGATAGACCATTGTTTACGCGTTGTGCTGTCTGTCTGTGTGTTATGGTTGAATGCACGATTGTGCTGGTTATTTGGTTCCAAGCAGATGTCCATCGAAGGAGGAGGCAAGGGTTGAGGGGTAATGGGGGTGTTGCTGCGAGATGGGTGGATGGACATCCACCACAGCCTCACTCGGCGAAATCGCTTTCATCGGTGTTAAGATATAACCCCGAAAGCATCCAGGCCGAGCCCGGCAGTGCCTGGTGGTGGCCGACGGAAGCAAAAAAAAAACTTCTCCTCTGGGGTGGGCCAAATTGGATCTGCACCTTCCCACGGGTGAGCCTGAAGAATTGGCTGGGAGATGAGCTGGGGCGGTGGGGGGAGAGGGTTGATTGGCAGCAAGGGGGTTGAGTGGGTGTGTGCGGTGTGGTGCTCGGTGCTGGGCTGCCTGGCGGTGGTAGGATGCCCCTCGCTGGCTGGCTGCTGGGCTCGCGCGGAGTGGGTTTCTCTGCCCAAAGCCGCCGTCCAACGTTCCATTCATCCCTCAAGCCCCAGTCTCTCGTGAGTGACCCCAGCGACGACGACAGCAGCAGCGATAGCGACCGCGATCGCGAACGGCGCAGTCGGACGTCCGAGGGAGGAGTGATGAAGACCGTGTGCTGACTGAGTGTTCGTCAATTTAAATATCGATTTCCCGTTGTTCGTTTCTCGTCTCGCTGCGTTTCTCGATCTCGTGCCCGTGTCTGCACCGATTCTGCGACCCCATCCCCCCATTCCTCCCCCCTCGCCAAATTCTCCTACGCCGAATCCGCTGCTCCCTTGTCGTTCTATCGACTGATTTGTGCACCGCGAATTTTTGGTCGTCCCGTCTTTCCCCCCCGCCCCACCCAACTTTTGATCCCACAGCAAAAATGCCTTCTATCGAGATCAAGAAGAAGCGCACGAAGGTGTTCAAGCGCCACCAGTCGGACCGCTATGCGTCCGTTAAGGAGGCGTGGAGGAAGCCCAAGGGTATCGACAACCGCGTGCGTAGATGGCTGGAACTGGATGGGCGCGAGGCTGGGAGGCAACGGGATCGGGGCGAGGATAATGGATGGCGAGAATGGACTGGGAATGCGCGGATGGTCGTGAAGAACGACGGTATACCGATGTCCTTGGTGTTCACTTCGTTGGAGAGATCACCGAGGTACCACACTCTGTTCACCCGTCGTGTGCCGCTGCGTCCCACTGTCTAATGCCATCCAACCCGTTCTACTGCACCCTCCCACGCGCTTCCGCCCATCTGGATAACGAGCGAGGATATCACTAACAGTTCAGGTTCGTCGTCGCTTCAAGGGCCAGGCTCCCATGCCCAAGATCGGTTACGGTTCGAACAAGCGCACCCGCCACCTCCTCCCCTCGGGCCACAAGGAGATCCTCGTCAACAACGTCGCCGACCTGAACCTCCTCCTCATGCACTCGGGCAAGTACGCCGCCGTCGTCGCCCACGGTGTCTCGTCGAAGAAGCGCATTGAGATTGTCCAGCGCGCCAAGATCCTCGGCGTCAAGGTCACCAACGCCGCCGCCAAGCTCCGCACCGAGGAGGCCTAAGCGCGCAGTGTTGTGGGAGATGTATGACTGGTTGCATATACGGAAAAATTAATGCGCGGCATGGGCAAACGGAGCGGAATAGGGTTGGAGGGCCAGGGCGGATTGTGACTGACATGCACGATACTGACCGCCCAAGTGCAGCTTACTAGAACGGACAAGACGTGATACTGCCATTTTTGTCAATCCGGCCGGTTCGAGTCCCCTCTCCAGCAGCGACATGGAACCGCCGCTCTCCGAAGGCTTATCGTGTGCTGGGCGCCCGGTTGCGCTCTCAGATACAGATGTACGTGGATCCATCGTGCGGCCGCGGACAGAGCGCGTATGTCACAAGGGTACATGGCTGGAAGCGGTTGTTTGGTATGGATGTATGGGTACTAGAATGTGCACTACAGTAACTCGTCATCACCGACGCGGGCGCTTCGCGTCCTCCTCATCGCTGCTATCGTCCACGACAATCGCCTCGGCGCTCGACTGTCCCAGATCCAACGAGGGTCGCGGCGCGACGTTCCGCTGTTTACGCTTCGTCCCGAGGCCAGACGAAGCCGACCCCGAGCGACTACTCGACTCTCTGGGAGCTTTGGCCTTTCCACGAGAGGCAGCTCCGTTAGCCTGCCCCGTCTTGCCCTTCTTCCCGGCTGTACTCCGCTTGTCCCGCGCCTCCTCGTCTTTGTCCTTTACGCGACACACTTCGACAGGCACACCCGCCTGGAGCAGCACGTCGATCCAGATCTGGCGTCAGCTTCCACACGATGTTCTGAGCTCACCTTCTGTGTCTCAGAGAGCGTGTCTCCCGGGCCCTTGACCTCGACAAAGCGCGCCTCGCGCTTCGCATAGTCCCACACGCTGCTGTCAGTCGAGCCACACCCATTTCACCCACATGAGATCAGGCACACCGCTCGCGCGGTGCCGATACTCCTCGGCGAGCATACGGCAGATGCTGGCTGCCGCGTGGCCGCCCATGCACTCCAGGATCTCGGCCAGCTCAGTCGCGCCAAAGTCCCAGCTGAGGCCGACAGCCCACGTCCCGCGCGGGCGCTCGCGTTCATCTGCGTCGCGGAGCATCGCGAGTGCTGCGGGCGTGTCTTCCATCTCTGCAAGCCGCGCCTCGATAAGATCATGGCGCGCACGCGAGAAGCCGTCCTCGCCCAGATCAAGTGGTGCGGTCTGGTACGCTGTCTCGAATGCGCCGGGCAGAGGGTGGAAGAGAACTGGCCACATGAGGAGGGCGAACAATGTTGTGAGGATCGATGACTCGGCGTGGAATCTGCTGTCAGCGCTTGCCAAACGCATCAGCACCCACCCATGGTAGCCCCGATCCTCCCACCACTCGAGCACCCATCCCTCGACTGTTACCTCGCCATCGCGCCCGATCCATGCGCTCTTCCCAACCTGCTGCACCTGAGACTGGGAATCACCATCTCCCCCCTCGCGACCGGAATCTCTGCGCTTCATCTGACCAATGTTCTGACTCGAGCGGGGTGCGACCAGCTCTCGCGTCTCGCAGGTCAGCAGCTCGGCAAACGAGATATGCCGCTCGTCTGGGGGAAGGTTCAGTTTGTTCTCCAGCCGCGTTAGGCGGCGCGATAGTCCAGGACGGTAGATGATGTGCGTGTCATCGTCGAGCAAACCGTCGATGCACACCTGCGTTGCCTCCTCAAGCTTGGCAGTGCGCTCCTCTGCAGTCGGGATGCCACGGTAGTGCGTCATTAGCACGAGCGCTAATCGTTCATACCATGCCCTGGCGTCAGCTCAAGCGCGATTTCATTAGCTCACCCCCGTTTGCCTCTTCTCCAGCGCCGCTGCGCTAGCAGCGCGCGCAGCACCTCACACTCAAGGTCGTACTCGTGTAGCACACCCAGCGCCTCGGCGCCCTTGTACACGACGCGGGTGAGAACATGTTCTGTGCAAAATCGGTCACCAACGACGCCAGTTGGCGGCGGCGCTTCGGTAGCCACCATCTCCTTCCAGATCGGCCATGTTGCTTCCCAGACGCCGCGCACGATTTTTGCACATTCTGTCCGCGGCATCGGCTGTCCGCGAGGCGCAAACACGCTTGGTGCACCGCCCGCGCGTATCTGGCCCCATATGTCTCCGAGCGCCTCGGATACAAGCACCTCCCAAGACACAGCGCGCTCCCACGTAAGCATATCTGCGCGCGTGGGCCATATACGGCTGCGCTGTGGCGCGCCGTACGCTGGATAATGGCGCTTCTTGGCGGTCACCAGGATCGGAGGGAGGAGAAGCGAGGACTGACCGGTGGAAATGGGAGGTGTGCGAGAGAAGACGAGATTGACGCGCGCGACCAGCGTGCACAGCTCCCGGTCAAGGCGTAGCACATGTCCACCCACAAGGGGAAGAAGCTGGGCTGCTACTAGCGCCTCGGATGTCGTCCGGCACGAAGGCGTTTCCTTTACTTTGCCCTTACCCTTGCCGCTGTACGTGCTCCCAAAGTCGAGCGTCGTCTGGCGACGGGCAACGTCGCGCAATGCGGAGATGGTTGACTCGCGAGTGGCAAGCAGGTTTTGCGGGATTTTACGCCCGCGCGCGACGCGCCGCAGTCCATCGGCGGGCATGCAAGACATGATGTCGTCGAGCGTGAGGTTGTGTTCGTCATGGGCGAGCCGCGTAATCGGTGGAGAGGGGCGGGGTGCAAGGCTGAATTTGGTGTCGATGTGTGGAGGACCATTCGTGTCCGAAGTGGCCGCCAGGCCAGTCGCACACGTTTCAGCTCCGCTCTCGCCGGCATCACTCCCCGGCATCCTACTCGGCCCCGCCTCAGACTCGCAGACTCGAAGATACTCCTCCACGTCGGCACCACTCTCCTCGGCCCAAGCGCTACGGCGCAGCGCCTCCGCCAGATCGGGGTCGGCGCGTTCCTCTGCTTCAGTGAGGCCAGTTGGAATCTCAGTCCACGGCCTGTTCTTTCTTGGTGGCGAGCACGGCGTGTCGTTCTCGCTCACGGATAATGGTGGCTCTTGTTGAACAGACGCTTCACCCTCCTCCTGAACAATATCCTCAGGCACATCTAGCTCCGCAGCGAGCACTCTCGCGGCGCGGCGCACGCCTTCCTCCCCTATCTCGCCCGAGTACGCGTCGACAAGCGTCACTATGGGGAACACGCGTGGACGGCGGAGGAGCAGGCGCGTGAGAAGGTAGTGCGGTGCGTCTAAAATAAGCATTATAACATTATAACAGTAGTATAACGCACAGGGGAGAGACAGGATGTACCGCAGGATCCACACCTCACGCGCGGTGAAGAGGTACGCCTCAGCATCGAGAACAGTCGTGATCATTTCTGGTGTGAGATGGCTCAGGACAAGAACGTACCATCAAAGAGGATCACGTACATCGACTCTCGTGAAAAACCCGGCGTCTCACCAATACCATTGACATCCTCCTGCGCGGCCTCGCGCCCTGCCTCGGCGTCCGCCTCGGCCTCCATCTCCAGCTGACGGTCCACATCCACGTCCACCTCCTGTTCCGCCTCCACATCCCCGACGGCCCTCCGCCGCAGCTCGCGCGGCTCGGGGAACAGCAAATCCGGTGGCGGCGGGGATGAATCCATTGGCGGTTATGGGTATGGGTGTTCCATGTCGAGATGTCAAGTCAATGGTTTTGTTGTATGTGCATATGTTGTTGATGGTGTTGAAACGTGTTGATGGTGGAACGCGTCGGTGGAGGTGAGCATGGTTGACTGGACTTTGTAGAAGGGCACAGACTGGGTGGAGGCGCGGAACCAAATCTGTCTCCCATGGTGAGCCTGATATTCTTGCCTTCCCGGAGTTGCATTTGTTGCTCGGTTTCAGGCCCATCCACCTCTGTTCCTTAGTTTCAATCAACTCGTCAACGATAGGCTCTCGCTTCAGCTCCATCACCACCACCACAATGTTCCGCGCTACCCGCACCGTCTACGCCGCCGCACAGTGAGTAGCACGGGAGAAAGGGGGAGGCAGAGGAGATACAGCGGTCGCACGAAAGAACGCCCGGAGGGAACCAGACGGGCGCGGTGGGCGACTGCGAATACGCCGACATTAGGACGCTGGAATCATCATACCGCGCGCCAGACTGCATACAGCGCGACGTATGACAGCCGAGACCGACGCGCTACAATTAGGACCGATTCGCGCACGGTGTAATGGGCGCTGTGGGAGGTCTGGTTATGTTTGGGCCGCGCGCGCGTTTGTTAGCTCCGCGACGATCGTGACCCTGCGATTCTCCTTTCCCTTGTCCTCTCATAAGAGTCTGCTAACACGCAGGGCCCTCAAGTCCTCGACCGGCATCGCCGGCCTGGCCGTGCACCCGAAGCCGCTGCCGGCCCTCTCGCAGCTGTACAGCGAGACGCTCGCCGCGGTGTCCTCGCTCCCGGCCGACAGCGTGTACCGCCAGGGCGTTGAGAGCGTGACGAAGACGCGTCTTGCGATCGTCGAGCGCGCAGGCACCGACATTGCCGCTGCCGAGCGCGAGCTCGGCTCCATGGTCGAGGTTGCTATTGAGGAGGCCCAGGCGGAGAAGGCGCTTGTCGGCAAGATGGCGGAGTGGAAGGTGTGAGTACCGACTGGAAGCTGTGTGGAGCGAGGCGGGATAAAGAGGTCGCGCTGTGAGATGTCGGAGGGGGGACGGTGTGGAACGCTACGCAGATGCCCGAAGATCGGCCCATCTGCGCTCTTCCAGGCTTCCTTCTCTTGCCGAACGGCCGCACTCCCGCGTTGCAATGGACGGTGTCGGTACAGAATACCACGCAGATAGTCGAGACACCATCTATCTGCGTGCTTTCGTGCTTGACTCCCCCTTCTGCAGCCTGCCTGTTGAACGTCACACTCCTTCTGTTTTACGCCGAACAAGCAGGAGAACCAAACTCGCCCAACGTCGTATTCGGCCCCTTCCCTTCTTCCACCTACCCATTCGGTGCTGACAACCAGCTGGGAGCCCCTCGAGGAGAAGCCTCTCCCCAACCAGTGGCGCTACTTCGACCCCACCGGCGACTCGCTCTAAATCGGGTAGGCATGCATGATAGAATGAAGCAGGATGAGAATGGGCCTGGTCTGCCGGGTTGTGGATAGAGGCTGAGGGGTCGAACATCCAGCTGACCGCGTCGATTACGCACAGTCTCCTCATCAACTAACGACGCATTAACTACTCACCGCCTGGCAGCCAATACCACAACAAAAGCCACAGCCCAATATACGACGGATACCGGCGTGGTCCATTGACTCGGTCTTCAACGTCACCCCTACAAGACGCCTGGACTGTGGCCATGTGACTGAATCGCGACCTTGCGAACCGKSRCGGGGGGGGGGGGGGGGATTCGTTTGACACACTGCAGCGCCCCATGTGCTGAGCTTGATTTAGGCCGCATCGATGTTCAGATGGTGGACGTCTACACTGCAAACGGGGGTCGGCTTGAACACTCAGATGCTATCTCAGTTTTGTGGAGTTATCGAGGCCTGTTCGCCTCATTCCCGCGTTAGTGTCTTGCGCCACCTTCTAACGTTGGAACACTGGTGCAGATGCAGCTTGGTTCGACGTTACCAACCCGAGAGTGCGAGAACAGCTGACGGCGTCAACTACAGCTCACGTGCCCAGTGTCATCCCAAAGACGCGAATGGCATCCCGCAACGAACCGGCGCCGATGACGCGCGGTCCGGACAATCCGGAGTCCATCGCGCATCCATGCAACAATGTCTATACATAGCTGCGCGAGCTGCGCGAGCCCGAGCTGCAGCCATCCCCGCGCTCGGGACCATCTTATCATCCCAGCCGAGATCGATACCCAAGCTACCATGCCCGTGGATAAGCTGCGCGCCGATCTGGCGTCGACATAACTCGTCATCAATATTGTCTCCGCCCTCGGATCTCCAGCCTCTGCTCCCCCGGCCAGGACATCTGTGCTTTGGAAAATCAGCGATTCTGGGCTGCATGACAAGCACATGACGTGACGTACCAAAGTGCAGAGGCTTCCCACAGGTCCCAGATTCAAGAAGTTTGGAAGTTCTCGGATACCGGATCAACGATCACACGTGGGCTGCCTCTACTGCGTCCCCGGGGCTCTGGACTCGATGGACTCCGGGCGGAGCGGACACTGTTCCACTCCTCCTGTCACGGGAGCCCGGGAAGGGCAAACCGTGATGAGCATGTTGAGGACCATGAATAGGGTGCATTTCATATCTCTCGTCTCACAGCTCACACCTCTCATCTCGCATCTCACTTCTCACGTCTCCATTGCCCCTCACAGCTTGCTTGCACGGCCAGACCCAGGATTCTGGGACACGTCACAATATGACAAGGGCAAGATCCCGAGATCTCCGGCCACAACCTATAGGCGCGGTGCACTCTCCGGAAATAGAGCGCGACGCTACTCGGAGTGTATTGAGAAGTGCACAACTCGCTGTACCCCCCGCGATCACTATCTAAAATTGCGTCTTTGCTGAATGTGGCATGTGAAGGGTGCTCAAGATCCTTTGTGTTACGAGCTGTTTCTGACGCGAATCCGTCGACGACAAACCCCCTTCCTCACCCCACTGACAATACTAATGCTCCGTTGTCTCCCGCCCGCTCAAAACGGATCCTGAAGCCATACATCTACACATGGTCTACATGTATACGACGATGCGGTGCATGGCCGAGCCCTATTCGTAACTGAAACTGCCGGCATGGGGTCACGTCAGTGTGTCGCGTGTCTCGTGTCGGCGTGTCTGTGTGCTGATGCGGTGTGTACATGCGTCGTGGTGGTGGTGATGGTGATGATGGTGGTATGGGTATGCTATTGGTGCAGGTGGTATTATGGTATTGTATGGGCAAGAAAGTGGTGGCTGCAGCGGCGTGTCCGGCACGCATGTGTGGCCTTGCGCCGTCTATCAGCTATGTTGTAGTCTCCTTCTGATCACGACAAGTGTCTCTCGGTGGTGTTCCTGTCTCTTCTATTCGTTGGCCTCGAGGGCAAAGCGCTGCTCACCAACTGTGCGGCGGTAGTCTGCAAGCGAGACAACAGCCAGGTTGCTCATGGCGTTGTCGATGGCCTCCTCGCCAGTGAGGCGGCGCTGCTTGACGATACCGCTGCGGATCGTGGCGGCAAGTGCGGCGGCCGAGTCGGCAGCCCACGTCGTAGCCGACGAAGACACAGAGAGGTTGAGGGCGTGCGGCGGGAGCGTCTCGACGCCGACAAAGGCAAACTTGACGCCGCGGGGGAGGTAGCCTGCGACCCAGTCGGCGGTGCTGTCAAGCATACCGAGGCGCGGGGCGGTCGGGAGGCGCGCGAGCGGGCGGCGCTCCATCGGCGGAAGCGTGGTAATGTCCACAAGACGCTCGTCGTCGTCGTCATCTCCATGCCCGGGGTCACTCTGCGGGACGAGAACGATGATGATCTCCTTGACGCTCTTGGGGAGGCCGGGGCGGTAGGTGGTGGGAACACGGATGGAGGAGCGCAAGAGGCGGTGGTCCTTTGGATCGTAAGCGATGCGGAGGACGAGGCGCTCGATGCCCTCGTTGACAGGGCAAGTGGGCGCGATGGCGAGGGCGGACGAGTTTGTGTCGGTGCTCTGGTAGTCGAGGAAGCGAGACAGAATGACAAGGCGGCGGGGCGCGAAGCGGTTGAGCGTGTGTTCGTCCCATGTCGGCGTGTCGACGCGGCTGAACTCGTCCGCCTGCATCGAGTCGTGCATGTGCACGCGCAAGACGTCGGGGCACGCAATCACCGGCTGGCGTGGCGGAAGCCGGAGGTGGCCGACGAGATCAATGACCTTGGCGTTGTGGAGAATCGCCCGGATCGGGCCCGTGATGTGCGCCTCGCGCTGCGCGAGCACGTCGTCAAACGTCGTCTCCTGCGTCGCGGCCGGCGCGCCGTCGCGATGGATGTGGAGCGGGTCCGTCCATGTGCAGTTGACAATCACGGGCTCTGGGTCATCCCACCCTACCCACGAAAACCACGGCCCCGTCGGACACCCGTACCCTTCCAAGTCGACCATGGGACCTGCTGCCGAGGCCGCCGTGTCCTGTTGCGAGCGATCGCGCAGGCTCATCACGACATGTGAGCTGATTAGGTCGCGCACGCGTGTCCGCATCTCCCGGGAGGTGTCGTGCAGCTTGGCGAGGGCCTCGCGTGAGCATGCAGAGATGATCGCATCCATGACATCCGGATATGCTTTGTGGTCAATTATGACCCGCGGAGGCGGCCCTGCTGCTGCCGCTGCTGCCGCGGCTAGCCGCCTTTGTGCAAGTGCACGCTGCATGCTGCTACCATGGCTGCCGCTGCTGCCGCTTGCACTCGCACTACCGTTCGCTCCCGCCGCGGCGCGGTCCTCCAGTGGTGTTGTCGGCTCTGGTGACGACGATTGACTCGAGTGTGACGACGAAGAGTCCGATCGCTTGTTCCGCGGTCCCTTGCGCCAGGCGTCGCCTGCATTGCGGCGTTTCTGCGGGTTTGTCCACTCTGGTCCAGCTCTCCGACTTGCGTCTCGGCGATTCCCGACGCCACTCGCTCCCTCACCCACATCCTCACCGTCGACGTCCATGCTGTCCGCCACTAGGAGTTTGCGTTTCGCTGGCCCCGAGGGCCCGGCGACGGCTGACCGTAATGGCGGGAGCGCGGGGACGAGCGGCGACTTGGACTTGGGCAGACACAGTGCCGGGTCGGCATTCTGTGCTTGGTAGCCCCACAGGTCGACGGCGGCGGAGCAAAAGTCGAAATTGTGTGTGTGGAGGGAAAAGTTCTCGCGCTCGTTCATCTCGTACAGGTCGTGTGGGCCGCGCGCCGTCGACATGGTCGCCATGGTCGCGCGGGTCGGTGCGGAGGTCGCCTCGGATGATAGCGAGCGTGGAGAGCGCTCCATCGTTGATGTGGAGGGCGGCAATGTGGGAGTGTCACTTGGTTACTTGCAACAACCTCCGGGACAGTGATAAAGGGGCCAAGTTGCAGGCAGAGGCGGTGGACCTGGTGCTCGTCTGCTTTGGTCTGCAGTGCTTTGCAGTGCTTTGCTGCTTGCGTTGCTTGTTTCTGAAGAAACGGGTGGCGCTGGGGTCTCACGGCTGTGATGGCGGGGCTCGCTTGTTACTTTTTATCCTCTTGCTGTACATGTACTGATATCGGATCGCTGCCTCTCCGCTCTCCCCGCACACCGCGGCATCTGCGGGCAAAGAAAGGCCTGAAAGGCAGGCGACGTGAACTCAGGACAAGGACAGGTCGGATCGGTCAACAAAACTCCACAAACTCGTCCTGTTCCTCCTCTTCTCCCGTGGCCCCGTGGCCCGCTTCGCCGTCCAGGGATCTCTCATCTCGCTCTGCGCCGCGCACCGCGGTGTGCCCCCCGGTCGCGTGCGGCACGCGAACAGAGCCAGAGCCACGAAGCCAAAGAGCCAGAGCCAGAGCCAACTGATCAGGTCCGCCAGGTCCGCGGCCATCGCTCGGGAACGCGAGAATGTCAGAACGGCAAGAGGAGAGAGCAAAAAATAATAATAAACGGAAACAAGGAAAACCCAGCAAAAATAAAATAAAATAAAGTAAAAATCAAATTCAAAAAAAAAAAAAAAAAAAAAAAAATCAGTGCCAAGGCACGTCGGCCAGAAAGACGAATGGCAAAAACGAGAGCAGCGAGACTGACGAGACGAGACGAGCGAGAGATCATTCTATCCGTCCGGCGAGTTTCCGGTGAATGCGGGTGACCCAGTCCCCAACCATCCAGACCTGCCCCTCGTGGGGCCTGTGTCCAACTTTGGTACTGTACCAGATTGTGACGCCTGTTGCTGGGTTTGGCTCTGTTTGAGCTCATACGACAGGGAGCCGACGGCGTCCTGAGGCCACGAGCAGTCGCTGGTCTCTACTGTGGTCGCCGTTCTGAACCTGAGAACGCCGTCTGCAAGCCATGCACGCCAGCTGCCGACCGTGCCGCCACTGCGGATCGCAATATCGTGCGAGTGCTTATCGCGCAAGAAGCAATGTATGTCGCGCCATCCGCCATGAGTCGCATGTCCACATGTGGATAACGCCACCCCGTGTATCTCTCCTCCCCCGCACTCCCTGGACTCCTAGACCTGTTGTCCCCGTGGCCCACGATATGATCCTTGATCCCATGATCCATGAGATGAGCCACACCGTCGGCCACTGGCATGCCACTTTGCCACTTGGCACACGGGACTTGGCCACCTGGACTCGGCCACTCATGACTAATTAACAAGCCCTCGTTCTCATCAGCGCACCCCGCGCACCCCACACCCCGACCCCGACGATAACGGCCGCTAACAGCAGACTGCGGCGCACAGGGCGTACATTCATGTGACCCGGAGCTTATCCTGTCGCGCTCCCGGGTGCAGCCCGGTGCCCGTGGTGACTCTCCGGACTCGCCGGAAGCTGCAATACAGACCATACGTGATTCACGACACAGATTCAGAAGCAGGTGCAGGAAACAATGCCAGGGGGTATAGGAAGTGGGGCCATGGCCGTGACCATTGGGGAACTGTAGTGACGGAATCGCATAATCCGCATCTTCTGTTCCCCTCGATGGCTAGATGCCCAGATGCAGGGAGCTCTTGGCCTTCTTACAGCGCTTACAGCTCCTATTGTGGCAGCTTTGCTTGCTATTTGCAGCGCGCAGAGCCCATATCATCCAGCATCCAGGACGCCCAACCCTCGGTGACGACGCGCCTACGGCCAGCTCTGCGCTATGTACTACGATAAGCATGTCACGGAAAAGACGGAAGAGGCGGAACCCCAACGGCACGCAGCCGCGGCTACGACCTGCTGATGCTCCGCCCACTTGAAGGGTTGGCATTGTTGTATGTGTTTGTACATTACACCCCTGTTGGGCAGAGATGCACCCATTGTTGTCCTCGATGCCCTCCGTGCACTGCGCACAGACAGAAGATGGCATGGATTGTGTGGGGTACAAAGGTAATGGTAACGACGCCGAAAAAGATGATTTACCCCGACGGGGCATCCACATGCTCCATACGCTCGGACCGATCGACAGGATGACAAAATGACAGGATTCATGCTCCTTGCTCCTGGCAACTGGCTCCTGGCTCCTGGATGACTCCTGGATCCTGGATATACTCTGGTGCGCTTCTGGATGGAGAACATTGGGCTGGGGGTGTATGCTGTCACTGTCAATACTCCAAACAGCAGCCTAGTGGTCCAAAGAGGGTTTAGGTCTGGAAAGGCTGCCGAGATATGACAGCACCCCGCGTAGTCATTTCCTGCCCGCTCCGTCTCCGCAGAGGGGTTACATTGTAACTTTGTAGCTTTCTCGTAGCCCGACGAAGCACAGTTTCCGGGAAATCCGGGTTGCTATGCGTATTTGGGTTACATTTTATCTTCTCGCCTCGCTCGTTTCCTTTTCTCTCCCTTTTGCTTATGTATCATGATAGTCTCCTCGCCATGCTTGGCTTTATCTATTCTGGACCCGAGTCCGAAGAGCATATACCGCTTTGTGAGAATGCTGCGCGGCACTGAGAAGCAATGATGCGGGGGATAGCGTCACCAGGTGTGGAAGGTCGGTGAAACTGGCTTTCCCACTGCGAGGCTCCGACTGCGTGCCTCGGAGCTGTCGCGGATTAGGTTGGTCGGATTCCCAGCTCCTGGCACTCTGGTACTCGGACACGGCACAAGCGCAGAGGACGCAAGCACATGAGCACAAGAAAGCGGCATGTATCGGAAGTGTGGCTACTAATGGCTCTCTCTCTCTCCTGGCTGTCGTTTAGGCTGATATTCCCGAGATTTCCGGGTAGACAACAGGCGTCGTGGATCCTGACAGAACCTTGATTCCGACGGTGGCTCCTGTAAACCCGGAGCATATCTAGGATCCGAGGCACAGTGCCGCAGAACAAAATACAGACCTTGGTAGGCAAGCTCCCAAGCAACCACAAGCGCGCAAGCACTTCCGATGCATAGGGGGCCTCGTGGCTCGTGGCCCGTGGCTCGTGGCCCGTGGCTCGTGGCTCTCCTTCTGGATCGGATCCAGGCAATGTCACACCCCCTCGCTGTGTCAGGTGTGATCGTGTCGGGCGTCTCAAGTGTCGTCCGCCCTTACCGGACTGGCTGTTGTCCAGTTACTGCTTACGCTGCGTGTCGGTCGCGCCGTAACAATGGGACTGAGGGACAGCGTCACCAGGACAGTGGTTGTGGTTCCAAGATGGTTCCAAGGCCCCGTGCCACCCGGCTGTGAGGAGACCACGTCGGAGAGTCCGAAAGGGGGCAAGGGGACATGGAGATCCATGTCTTTGACATGGTCAGTTGCCAGCTGCGGGCGCCGGTGGCGCGACCAGCCATGGAATGCAGCGATTGAGCACAGACAGCAGCAGCCAGCTGACCCGCTCAGCGCCACCACTATCGAGACTATCGAGGAAAAGAACGCCACTTGACCACTTGGCTACTCGTGTGCTTCGTGTGCTTCTGCCGGCCATGCCGGGTGCCGGTCGTGCCGGGGCGGCAACAGGCCAGTGCGCGAGGACAGTGCGCAGGCGACCGCGTGCTGCGAAGGCGCCGAGAACACACATCGCATTCACTGGCCGAGACCGGGGTGGCGGATGGCGGAATGTAGTCCTGCACTTGTCCTTAACGATCGAGCGGCCGGCGGTCCTCGATCCGGTCTCGCGTCTCGTCATCGGCCGCAAGCTGCAGGTGTGGCAAGTGCACGAGTTCGTGAGTCTCCGGCTCCGGCTCCGGCTCTGGCCCGGCCTGCAGCGCACGTAAACGGGCCCCCTCTGCTGGGTCCTGTACACTGTTTTTTGATTTCGTTATTCGCTCCTGACCCTCTCGCTTGGGACGGGATGGGGATAATAACCCTTTGGAGATCATCTCTCTCAAGCGATGGGATGCGCGATGGCGCGCTCGCGACCGCGTGCTCGTGTGTTCTGGCCGACACTGCCAAGAGCTGCTGTACAAGCTTGGCTAGGTAGGAGGTTGTGGACTCGCGTGGTGGTACGCCGCTCCGGACGCGACGGAGCTAGAGACTGGGCGCAGGGCGTCGGCTTCCGATCGTGGCTGCAGGCTGACGTTAGTCCTAGGGTCCGCATGTACAGGACGCGTCGCACGCCCCCCCCCCCCCCCCCACGGATATGGAAGTAACAACATGAACGACGTCAAATACCACGACTGATGTGTCAGGTTATCTGCTACGGACGGCTACTCAACGGTGCAGAGGTGCCACAACCGCGGCCGTGAGATCGAGAACGGCCTCAACAACCGCAGATTACATCTTCCGGAGTGCACACTGCTCATCTAGAGACGGTGCGTCTTGGGCAACTCTCCGGCCCCGAGGGCCTGGTCGGGATGCATAATGCTGTTTCCAAGTTTCATCGCTGCGCGCGTGGGTGGACACATGGGACGCGGGCAAGATCCATCATACGCCATGCCGTGTGTCATGTAAGAGTCAGGATCGCAAGTGGTAAGCAGCATTGTGGGACGATGACCGCTCCGGCGGGATGTCGTCCGTCTAGCCGTCTTATGCCGGAGACGCCGCGAGTCCCGGAGTCGACCCGGAGCCGGCTTAGCGCAAGCACAAGAACAAGTATTCGCCCCAGAACAAAAAACAGCAAGATCAAGAACAAGAAAATGCCCTGCCCCTCGCCGAAGACTCCGGAGACCCGAAATGACCTAATCCGTCCAATGTGTCTTTTCCCCCGCCCGCCGTCATTCTCGACCCCCGAGGCCCCAATCCCTCTCCCGAGACTGGCCGGGCAACGTGCAACATGCAACACGTAACACTCTGTAACCCGTTCACCTGGACATGTTATGGGTATTCTGGGCATTCTAGGCAGGGTTCCCGGGCCTAGCTGAGCGCTGCGCGTGCTCATCCCCTGCGAGCATAACGTTCAGAGCATGCCGCCGAGTACGGAGGCCGGATCCCGCTCCCGCTCCCGGTGCGGCGTTCGGCCGGCGGCGTGGGTGACAAGTGGAGCGGCTACGGCCAAGCTCAGCCTACTTGTGAGTGCGAGTTATCAGGAGCGTTATTATGTCGATCTTCGCACTGCGTACTCCCAACGCGAAACTTGGCACTCTGCGCACTCCATGTGGGGTGTTGTGGGGTAAACTAACGCGTCGCGGAGCAGGCGCGTACGCGCGCACGACAGAAGGAATAACAGGTGCCGGGTGCGGATTCCTTGTACATGCCCGTCGTCCGCATACCGTGCCCGACCGGAATGCCCGACCTCGCCCAACAAAAAAGACCATGCCCAGCCCCGTTCCCCGAGTCCACCTCCGCAGACAAGGTTTGTGGATCTGCGGCCGTCGTTCGTTAACGTTATCTGCCGCGGAGCGCCTAGTGACGGCTGAGAGCGGCTGCCGCTGCAGCTGCGGACGAAGATGATTTAGAAGCTCGTTAGTGCCCCCGGTGGAAGTAATAAGGTTTACCATCTCGCGGCCGGGCGAGCGGGCATACTCTGGAGAGAGTTCCTACAGTTACACTTTATTCCCGCCGATGGAGTAACAGATCTTGATCTCGCGAACAGACTGTACTTTACTAGCGGAACCTGCGGTCCGAGGCCTTCTAGGCTTCTGGGCTCCACCGATGTGTGAGTTGCAGGCTTCCACCGACTTTGCCACCGACGCCTGCTGGGCGCCTCACACCCGGCCATGAGGGAGGCGTCCGCGACGTGTGGCACTGAAACGAACATGCCATGCGGCATCCGGAAGCTCGGCTCCTCTTACTGCCCCGCTGTCGCGAAGCGTATCTGGAGAAGATCCGGGACGAGATCGGCGTCTGCACTGGCGCTGCACTGGCGCTCGTCGCTGACAGCACTGCGTCAGAGGGGCACTTCCGATGGGGCACAGGTGGCCAGGTGGCGGAAGGCTTGCAGGAAGCAGTTCTGCGTGCTCCCATATCCACACTGCACGTGCAGGTTGAACAGATCGCAATGCACTGCTCGTGTTCGACTCCTTCCTGACGCTTGGGTGCGATCTGCCAAAATCTGCCCGCTGCGATCGCGTTCATGGCTGGAACACGCGTCGATGAAACACAAATGTACAACCTCCAAAGCCCTAATGTACGACTGCTGGGCGATGCCCGTCCCCCACTCTCCGCTCTACGAATTCTCCGCTCTACGAATTCTAGCACGATGTACCCACGTATCCCGTCCCATCACAGCCGTCCCCGGTCGCGCGGCCGCGGCGGTAGCGGCAGCTTGTGCTTCGCCTCGAACCCGGGACTCTGATACTGTTCCATGCCCGCTGCCAGGCCCACGGGGAGCAGGTCCGCCTGCGTGTGCGGTTCATAGTCGCCCTCGTCGGGTACGACCTCGCCGTTCGGGAGCTCGACCTGGCCGAACTGATGTTAGTACCGTGGCTGACGTGGGATGCGTGAGGGATTGATTTGTGGAGTGTTGCCAACGGATGGCTATTAGCCAAAACGGCGATCCGCCACACTCTCGCGCTCTGGCCCATGCTCCCCACCCATCTCGTACTCACGTCCCAGTCCCGCTCCACGCCGCCAGGCATATAGTCCGCCTTTCCGGTATACACGCATTCCCAGCCGGCGATGCGCCCCGCCCCGCGGCGGCGGTACAGGCTGGTGGTCGCGCACCCGGCGGTAAAGTCGCGGTGGCGGTCGCCGGTGAGCGCGCGCCCGAGGGTAATGACCGTGGCCGCGTGCGCAAAGATCACGGCGGTGCGTACCCCGGCAGCATCCATCCGGCCGATCCACGCGTCCACAAACGTGTCGATGCGGTTGTACAGGTCCGGCATGCTCTCGCCCTTGCGCGAGGGGAAGACGGTGGATGCGTAGTCCATGTTAATGGGGAGGTCGGGAAAGAAGGGCACAATGTCGGCTGGCCCGCCCCGCGCCGGGCGCGGGTGCAAGCCCGTACCCTCCAGCGCTGGGGGGTACCATTCCGCTACACCGTGGTCGATCGCGATGGGGAGATTCAGTGCGCGGGCCGTCGGCGCCGCGGTCGCGACGCACCGGAAAAACGGCGAGGACACAATGAGTTCCGGAACGGGGTGGGGGGCTGTCACCTCGGGGTTTGAGAGGTACGCGCCGAGATCGCGCGCCTGCTCGTGCCCGTACACAGTTAGCGGGTGGTCGAGGCGGATGCCGGTGGGCGTGTACTCTGTCGCATTGGACGTGCTTCTGTGAGCGGGGGAAGCAAGGGGAGACGTACCGGAAGCCATGTCGGCAGATGTAGATGTACTCGAGCATTGCGTGTGTGTCGGGGGGGAGAGAAATGTTCTTGTCAATGTCGAATGTTGATGTTGATAAAGTCTGAGTTCAGAGTGGAGTAGGTGGAATGCGTCGGACGAGACGGTGGCCGAAATGCGAAGTTGGCCGGATATGGCCGGATAAGGGGTTAGACGAGTTTTGTGGCACTGCCAACTTTTCTTGTTCTGTCTCTCTCGAACTGCTCAACCTTTTTCATACCTCTACGCAGTTATTCCCTCTACACAGTTGTTCTGGAGGTAGTCTTGGGCCAAGCTCTACAAGGGCATAAAACGAGAGGACTGGCCTCGCATCATCCGGTCGCCAGAAACCCGTTGACAGCTGCTAACGACCGCCCAACTTCTGGTCCTCCCCCGCGTCTGGACACCCGGGCATGGAGAAGAATGGGAGAATGGTGGGGGATTGCGGCCGGGCTCTTTCATTGAACAGCACAATGAAAATTATGGAGACCACGTTATCGGGGCAGTTTCACGCGCCGGATATGGTGGCAATCGTTGTACGATGATCCCTCCGCAGGCCGCCGCCGCTCGTTCCGTCGCACCCTGCGCCGTCGCGCCGTCCTTTGCCCCACCGTTTATTATATAAGTACCGCCAGTCGTCGTAGTTTACCTTATGGATCGAACTTCTCGCGACGACGACAGCAATGAGCCCCCAGTCCAATGTACCGGAAGTCGTGGGTGTTCTCTTCCTGTCGCGAGTTCGACAGTCTCTCGAGTATGTAGTTTGCCCTCGGCGGCGCTGGTGCCGGGCCAGCCTTGAGCAAGGCTGTAGAGAATAAAAATCCCTCGAGATATTTTGGTAAATGATAAGCCAGATGCACCCACAGCCTGGTATCCCGGCAACCCACATAGCGCTCGGACAAGCACACCCATGAAATGTTTATCGAAAGCTCGAAAGCTTAGGGGGCCCAGAACTGTTCTCCTTGTCGAGATCGGCATGATGGAGCTCAAAATGTGAGTCATCAGGTCGTCAGTGTTCTAGTCAGATGGGCAGCACGGTGCATGAAGAAGGAGAGGAAAGAAGAATAATGGAAAAATACCCAAGAACGGTCACATTTCCACAATCTCTGCAAGAGTTGAAGCGGAACACTAATTAGCGACGGCAAGATAAGCGACAGAGCATTGTGGCGGTACGGTATCGTCAGTCGAATCCATCCGTCAGTGATCATCACGACTCTACCTCTATGCTCCTTTTGCGCAGCGTTTTCCCGTCAACAGACGTTTCCACGGAAATTTATGTGCCTCCTCTACCGGACCCCAAACCAGACCCTCCTGCGCAACACCTCCCTCGTCCCCTCTCCCCGTCGCTCTCATGTTCAGTGAGTTCTCGACAGAACTAGCATCGCGGTCAAGATCCCAAGTTCTCGCGACTGAAGCCACTATACCTCCCAGCACCACGACACGACGCCGACGAGTCCGCCTCTCAGCACCCTCCTCCTCTCTCCCGCTTCTCATCCCACTTCATCCCGTTATTCTCGCGACGCTTCCCTAGCTGCGGCGGGGCCGCAAAACACAGAACATCAACACATCGTTGGTGAAACGGTATCATGCGTCGTTGCCATCGACGCGGCAGGGGTTCGACTCCCTTACGATGTAGAAACGGCCTTTGGCCGTTGCTTTTTCGGTGCCCGGAGGCGGGGGGGAGGCGTGCGCAGCCGCGGAGGTCGGTGCCGAGCGGGGCCCAGGCATTTGGGGCAGTCGGTGAAGGTCGGGATGTTCGAGGTGCGAGGCCGCCGGAGCACCGACGCAGATGATCGGGGTGCGTTTGTGGGTTTGGTGAGAGGGCGCTGGCACTGGCCGCTCCCTAAACCACAGAAAGTATGCGGCGTAGTTGACAGAGGGGTCGTCAGACTGGGTATGAGGTGAGAGGTAGATCCAGGCGGGATGATGATCAAAATTCAGGCGTCAGTGGCTGTTAGCTGTCCCCGGCCGCTTGTATGGCGGATGTGCATATGGACATGGTACGTCGAGATGGCGTCTATGACTTTGGCGGTGGGTCGTGATGGGGCTCGCGGAATGAAGAAGAAAGGCAAAGGATGGCGCGCAAAGTCCGGATCCACGACCTACTCGTCGTGGCGGGGCACGACGACCGCGCTCCCATCGAAGCGACCATGCCTGAGATCGTCCAGCGCGGCATTAACCTCTTCGAGATCATAGACCTTTGTCTCGGTCTTGACACCAACTTGCGGGGCGAGGGCGAGGAACTCGAGCCCGTCCGCCCGGGTAAGGTTTGCGACGCTGACAATCTCGCGCTCGTTCCAGAGATCCGCATACGCAAAACTCGGAATGTCGCTCATGTGGATTCCCGCACACACGACACGGCCGCCCTTGCGGACCGCCTTGAGCGCGCCGGGAACGAGCTGGCCCGCGGGCGCAAAGATGATGGCCGCGTCGAGGGGGACCGGTGGAAGCACATCCGACCCCCCGGCCCATGTCGCGCCGAGGCGGCGCGCAAACGCCATCTTCTCCTCGTCTCCGGGCGAGGGAAACGCATATACCTCCCGTCCCTGGGCGACAAGTACCTGGATGAGGATACTCGCCGCGCTGCCGACACCGTACAGCCCGATCCGTCTTCCGTCGCCTGCTTTCACGAGGGAGCGCCACCCGATGAGGCCCGCGCAGAGGAGGGGTGCAAGCGCCGCGGCGTCCCCCTCGGGAAGGGGGAACGTGTAGTGTGCGTCCGCGAGGGCATGGGACGCGAACCCCCCGTCGCGGGTGAATCCCGTAAATGTCGGGTGGTCGCAGAGGTTTTCGGCCTTGTGGGTCGTGCAAAACCCGCACGTGCCGCACGTCGCGCCTAGCCATGGGACGCCGACGCGCTGTCCGACGCTCAATGAGACACCGGCGCCGACGGACTGCACGCGCCCGACGATCTGGTGTCCGGGGATGATGGGGAGGACGGGGTCGGGCAGCTCGGCGTCAATGACGTGCAGGTCCGTGCGGCATACCCCGCAGGCCTCGACGCGGAGGAGGACCTCGCCGGCGGATGGGGATGGGAGAGGGAGGGTGACGCGCTCGAGCGGCGTGCGGTGCGCGCGGAGCTGCATGGCGAACATTGTGCTCATCCTCGAGAGGGTATGGCGCATGTGTGGGATGAAAGATGGGGGTGCGAGAGATGCGGGAGATACAGTGGCTGCTATTTATATTGGAGGCGTCCAGATGTCGTTGTGGATTGTTTTGTGCCGATGACGACAGGCCACGTGAAGGCGGTCGGTGTAGCTTTTGTTCGACATGTCGTGGCGCAAATTCACTCCGTCGAGTTCTGAATTCCCGAGGTGAGGCCCGCGGCATGCGTCAAGGTGAAGCTGCTGCAGCCAGTGGATTTGTTGACTTGGAAGAAAGCAGTGGTATTGTTGTAGCATAATGGAGAAATATGTGACGCAAACGATGATCGAAGTCTGCGGGGTGGAACCGACGATACAGTCTGAGGCCGTCGAGACGACATGGACATACGCCCTGGCGAAGGTATACCGAGGCCCTGATACACGGGCCTTGTTTCTCGAAAGCAGAACTACGTCGGACACAAGGGTGGCGGGGTTCAGAAGAGATGTGAAGGCCACTGAGGCTGGTGAGCAATCAAGCTTTTGAGAGCCAAGACACGAAGGGACTTGGAATGAGGCTGGTCGCCATCGTGCCGTTCACTGTCGATCAGTTAATGCAGTTGGTGGTCAGTTGGATCAGTCTCGGCGTCAATTATGGCCCACTGCTCCTCGTGTCATTCCCTCTTCCTCATCCTACTCTCTGACCGTCTGGCCACGACCCGCTCGCTTCGCTCGCTGATCACTGCTCGCTACTGGCTGCGCGCTTCGTGTGCAAAAGTACATCGCCGAGACGCCAAGGTCCACACATCTACGTGCATGCGGGGACCGTACCGGCATTCCCAAACGTCGCTCCCGCATGCTGCCCCTAAATGATGCAAACACAACGAGAAAGGCAGAAACTCTCTCCAGTCGTGCCAACCAAGTGTTCTAAAACGTGCTTAGTAGCCAAACTTGGCGAGCTTCTCGTCGGTGGGAACCGAAGCGGCGGCCTTGACGCGGAGCTTGCGGGCAGCCTGCTTGCGCTCGAAGTACGCCTGGCCCTTGACCTTGCGCTTCTCCTCGAGGCGGTCGACAACGTCCTTGTAGCCCCAGCCGACCTCGTGCGAGATGCGCTTGAGGGTGGCGTACTTGCGGCCAGGCTTGAGGCGGAGAACGCGGAGGGCAGCGGGGACGACCATCTTCTTGACCTTGTCCTGCGCGGGGGGGACACCCTCGAAGAGCTCAAGGCGGCGGAGGGCGGCGGCACCACGGGCCGACTTGTGGGGGACCATACCGCGGACGGCCTTGTAGAGGATGCGCGAAGGAGCGCGGAAGTGGAAGGGACCCGACTTCTTGGGGTTGACAATGTGGCGCTCTGGATGTCAGTGGGATCTGCAAGTAGTTTGGGGCCTCTCCAACGCACTGTTGAGGTAAGCGTGGTACTTGAGCTTGTTGCGGAAGAACGAGCCCGAGACGTTGATCTCCTCGCAGCGGACAACCGAAACCTTCTGGCCGGAGAGGATCTGGATGGGAAATGATAATTCGAGTTGGAGTGGATCCGCGACAGGCCGCGAGAGTCGTGAGCATCATGATAGTTGGATAGATCGAGATGGAGCGCGGAACATCGAGGTCGAGAGAAGACGAGGTCAGCACAGTTCAAACGACGGGCTCCACGGCCAGGGTCAAAAGTTTTGGCAGCATCCCTCCTAGGCAGAGCAATCTTCACACGCCCTCGCCGCTCGCGCAGCACTTCACACCACCTCCCCCGCCGTGCGCACAGCTCGCTCTCCCTCCTCCTGGACGCTGCCTTCCCTCTCCACCGAAATCCGCCAATCCACCAATACCCACCTGCTTGGCGAGAACCGAAGCGAGACGACCAAGGAGGTGGCCCTTGCCGTCAATGACGATGGGCGTAGACGAGAAGGTCGACATCTGGGTCGGGAACGCGAACGAGCGGGAGAGTAGGCGATAGGAAGGGGTGGGATGGGACGACACGAAAAATTATCGTCGATGGACGCGAGAGACACGGCAAAGAAAAAAAATCGCAGCGGAATCGAGAGTACGCGGGGAGAAAGTACGCGGGGAGAAAGACGGATCGGATCGAGATGAACGCGGGCAGGATGTGGTCAGCACGGTGTCTCTGTCGTCGCTGTTGGTGGCGAGCTGGACGCACTTTTAGGGGTTTTGGGGTTGACGGTTGAGGAGAAGCCGAAGGTCAGCGCACACGCACAAGAGAGGACAAGCAGCGAGCACCAGTCACCGTACAGCGAGCGAGCACCACCGAGCACAGCCAGGCAAGCCAGAGCCAGCCAGGCAGACAGCGCCGATCTCACAGCCAGCAAAAGCCAGAGCCAGCCAGCGCACTGCCAGCCAGAATGCTCTCACCCAGCCAGCCATGAGCCAGGGAGCCACTCATTCGCCTCAGCATGGCCCACCGTACACTTTCCACAAGCACAAGTCCACTCCCACCATAGCTCCAGCCACGCAGTACCCCGCACTCCTCCACCCTGTACCCCAGTTTTGAAGGAGACACCCTGGCAGGTAAATGAGATAACGCCGGAATAGTCCCATCACTATGGGGGAGTGGCACTCTGTCGGCGATATTGCTATCACCGAAACAGCCGGAACTATTCTAAAAGGAGGTTTCAACTCGGCTGGATCGGCAGATTTTCTTTTGATCTTCGATCTCCTATGACGACATGTTTTTGTTATTCACCTTTGGCCACTTTTCTTCCCGACATGCCCGACAACTCCCCCAGAATCCTTAGAATCACCTTGCACCCTTCCATCTGGACTCGATCATCGTCAGTCTCCTTACTCCCCGACTCCCCGAGACATGCTCTTGCCTGCAGGGAGTGGGCTGTATGCCGTCAAGACGTGCATGTACTGTAGATTGCAGCGCGTGTTGTGGACTGCATGACTGCATCGTGGGCGAGCTACGGATACTGATGTGCTTGAACTGGCACCACCAGACCGCTCCAGTGCTGGCCCCCTCTAGTAACCACAGTTTTGCATACCAAGCAAAACAACAACAACAACAAAATCCTAACAGGTCGACCAGTCGCGTGATGACCACCGCCCTCCGGGTTCCAGTAAACAGCGGAACACGGAAGCTCGGACTCTAAACTCAGTCCGCGCCGAGGTCCCCCTCCACAGTATGTATATCCCTCCGTGTGCGTGAAAGGAGATGCGTGCGCGGGGATTAATGTTTATAGCTGTATTAGCGTTTAGAATTGAGAATGGCTGGGACGGAGATTGAGATCCAGATGGCAGATAACGTTTGTCCTCCTAGTGGTCCCTTGCTGTGGAAGTGCGAGGCAGTTGCTCAACTGCGGTCAAAGACAGAGAGTATGTATAGAATATGCGCCACACCGTGCATGTGATCGGGCGCCCCGGCGGCGTCGTCAGCGGAGCGGAGCCTTAAGCGTAACTGACTCAGCCTTGTGCTGCTGACATGGGCGGACACGAGTAGACAGATAAGATGGGGTCGACAAGGGTCACGCTGGGGGGGTTGGACGTCTGTCTTAAGCTCCGCGGCATCTACTCCAGCCGGGCTGATGTGCAATCGCATGGTATCTCCGATGCTCAGATGGCTCCGAGGCCTGAGCTCTCCTGCTCAAAGATCGGAAGAGGAAGTCGCGTCGAGAATCAGAGTTATGCACGGCAAGACAACACGCCGACGTCACATATAGCCACAATCAACCTGGAGCTAGGATCCGGGGATATCCCGGCAGATGACGGCCCTGCACTATTGAATGTAGTGCGCACCGCGCAGAGCAGGGCAGATAATGTCGGATAACGGCTACCCCGCAGCGGGCCCATCCCGGTCGTCCAGCAGCAGTAGTGGGCGTCACCGCACCTCCCGCCCTGGCAGTTTCCGCTCCCGTGTCTGTATCCATACTGCCGCCTCCCAGGAGGGTTCGGAGGGTCATACTCGCGTACACACTATACTCCGGCCCTGCAGCCTGGGTGCGGCGGGATGCCGAGTCCCAAAGTCGACAATGCCGAGAACATGCCTGAGCCGGGTACCGATCTCGTGCCTGGCATGCCTGGAGCGCTGGTATCGGCGAATTCCGACGCGCGCGATCTGCGCGATCAGTTCGCTGGTATTTTGTCAGTCGTGTCAGTCGTGTCAGTTCTCTCGTTGTCTCGTCGTCTCGTTGTTCGGTTACCAGAGGCGGGTGCGGGACGATTTCACGTGCCGCAGGACATTGCAGGGATGAGATCAATTAGAGTATCCGAGTACCAGAGTGTCGCCAGTCCTTTCAGAGCGGCTTGGCGCGCATCTCCGGCTCCCGCAGGGCCAGGTCCGCTCCGAACAGCAGCCCGACGGAGAGGGTTCTGTGGTACCGTGGCTCGAGCTCCCAGCACCTCGGTGGCCGTCAATGCTTGATGCTGTGGTATTGCGACTAAATTCAATGGAATGTGGGGCACAGGACAATACGGTTCGCTGGAGTAGCTGGAGTATGGCTCTAATTATGGAAGGTATGTCCATCACGCTCCTAGTGAACCAGTGAGCTGTGGGCGCTGGTGGACAGGCACCCGACGCGGCCCGACGGCAGTCATGGACGTGCTACGTGCTGCGTATCGATGTACTGGATAAGGAGCTTGGATGGGCCGTATGGGCAGGAGCCGCTAGCTATGGGCGTGCCGCGGGCCGGCACGCGCCTGGTCTTGGTACACCTCTGGCCTCTGTCGCAACGTGCTACAAACAGCCCATTGCCCATGATCTCATGACGCACGTCCGGCGCTATACAGCACTACCACTCGATTCAATTCGATGGCTCCGATGGCGCCGATGGCGGATGGCCTTGCATGGCCTGCGGGGTGTGCACGTTCGCAGCTGCCCAGTTGCCCCAGGCTAGAGGCCAGAGGAGAGCAAGTACAGGGGTCGTGGAGGTGGCTCGGGATTCGGGGCGGGGGATTAAGGTTTTAGCTGGGGACTAGCTGGTTCACCGTCTCCAAGACCCTCTAACACACGCATCGCGTTTATGCCAGCACAACAATGTCAACATTGATCATATCAAGGTTGAGATTCAGGCTATCCAGGTTCTGTAGGCTCACCCACACTCCCCTGCTATGTTCTATTGGCATCCCTGGGAATCCCTGCTGGCGTAATTCGCGCGCATAATTGTTCCTTTGGGCGATGGAGACTCTGGAGGAGAGGTGGGCTCGCGATGAGGAGGGGGGGGGGGGGGGCCGATGAGGGGTAGTACCCTCGATGCCAAAGTGCTGTGGCGCGCAATGGCGCTGTGGTGCGAGCGCCTGGCGCGCGCCTTGGCTTAAACCAGCCAGGACACGCTGCAGCATGTGACAAACCTATAAAACTTCCACCGCCGTGCACAACTATAGGATCGATAGGATCGATAGGATCGTTGCAGGATACATGGGGGAAAGATAAGGAGATGAGAAGGCGAGAAGCAAGGAGGAGCGGGTAAACAAAAGCATCTCGAGCATGCATGTTGCCCTGTTTGCAGAATTGCTGGCAGTACTGTTGTTGCTGTGCAGAGCATTGCCTCCCCCCTCCTGGACCCAGATGTGAGAGATCCCCGACCGAGTGTGTAGTACTGCAATGCCACCCCCATATGGATGCATGCATGCATGAAACACGTCGAGCACAGCCAACAACACAGCCAGCAACACTGCATACTGGCAACAACCCTCTTCGTTGCATCGCCAAATATTATCCAGTGCAGTAGTAGCACTCTCTGGTGTAACCTTCCCGGCTGATAAGGTTTGGATTCGGGTGCCAGCCGTCGCTCGCAGTCTCTAGTGCCTCTGGACTCTGGCCTCTGTCTCGCAGCAGACTGACTGCGCGCTGCAATGTCCCTGTGTCTCTCGGGTCTCTCTCCCCCCCCCTCCTCCCTGGCCTCAGTCAGTCAACGTAAACTAAAAGCTGCAAGGCCACAAAGCACGCCGTGCACGCCAAGCTAATTCATTCGGTGCATTTTATGGGATCCAGGACCTCATACCATCCAGGGGAGTGTGAGGTAAGAGGGAACGACGCCACAAGGCAGTTCAACGTCGGACAGGGGCCATTTTGCACAGGGCCACAGGGTCTGTTTTCGTGTCTTGGAGCCCTCGCAACGCGCAGAGAGAGAGGGAGGGATGGAGAGAGAGGGAGGGAGGAGAGAAAGGGAGAGGATGGCTAAGGGGGCATTGGAAGAGTCGAGAGAGAGAGGAGTGATGATGTACTACAATTTCTCCATTGAGACCTGTGTCTCTCTGGGTTCGTTCTTTCTCGACAATTGATTGCATTTGCTTCGTGCATCACATTCATCTACGATCCACTCTACTCCTTTCACACACATCTCTCTTGCATCGGGGCTGACACCATCGCATCGCCAAGTCTCGCCCATCGCTTCTGTTCTTTTGCTTCGCGTTGACGACAACACATACAAACACACACACATTCACTCACGCCTTTATCTCCCCGACTCTTGGCCACCTTTTGCAGCCCCCGCGTCGTCAAGTCCCCCCGTCGACTCCTTTGCCCAGCTCCAACGCAACTTGCATTTGCTTGCAGTAATTGCATTCAGAGATTCTTGCATTTCCTTTTAGACCTTTTGGCTCTCCTGGCTGAAAGGAATCACGACGACGTGCACTTGCGACGACTTCCGCATTCGAACGGACCCCCTCCCCACCAGCCGCGCGACCGGCCCGCGTTGCACGTGTGCCCGCCCGTACGCGTTTGGACCACACTCGTTTACGATCACGACCATCTACGAACAGACCGCGCGCTCGAAACTCGAGGTCCTTGTTGCTCACTCTCTCTCGTAGCTTTTAAAGCTGCACGACGGAGCCACCGATTGAGAGCCCCACAGGCCTAGCGAGGCGGGAACACTCGAACCCTGGACCAGGACCTACTGCGGCCGCCGCGACTCTTGCCCTCGTTGTTGACACTCGGAGATCCGTGCAGCACCAACAACAGTCGCGCTCTTTGTCCTCGTCTTGATATCCTGCCCCGCCCCCAGCCGCACGGCTGTCACCTGCCCCCCACCCCCCGGACTCCGTGCCCCGGCCTGAGCGCAGCACACACCGCCCACCTCTCATGTCCACCGTATCCCCCACCGCATCCCCGCCAACAAGCGCGAGCGCGTCGGCATCACCCCCCGAAAGCCCCACCGTCCTCACGCCGACAAACTTCGAGAACAGCCACCTCGCAGCCATGGCCATGACGGCCGGCAAGGGCAGCAGCGAGGGCACGCGCGCAGGCAACATGAACGCCTACGGCCTGTCGCTCGACGACCTCCCACCGCTCCCGCCATCAAACGGGCCCTCGCCCCTCCTCCACCAGACCCCCCTCGACTCCTCACCGCTATCATCTCCCGCGACGCCGCATTTCGTCGCGCGCACAATGAGCCGCAACGACAGCGCGTATGCCTCGGCTGCCCAGCTCTCCCAGGCCGCGCGTGAAAGGCATCGCGACTCGGGCCGCAGCAGTCCCTTTAATGACCGCCGCCACGGCCCATCACATCTCCGCCCAGACGCAAAGGACTCTGTCGAGTTTGCGTCCCCGTACCGCGCGACCGAAGAGCGCGCGGGCTTCCCGCTGTCGACCAACGGCAGTGCACACCCCAACCACGCCACTATCCACCCGCCTGAACCCCCAACATTCTACACTTCCGTCCCGTGGCTGCTCGCCATGTACTTTTGCTTCAACCTCGGTCTGACCTTGTTTAACAAGATCGTCCTCGTATCCTTCCCCTTTCCTTATGTGAGTCGTCCGTGTGCTTTGCTGCACGCGCCGCTATACAATGGTTACTGACAACAGACACTCACCGGCCTCCATGCCCTCTCGGGATGTGCGGGGACGTGGATTGCACACGAGCGTAACGCCTTTGTGAGTGCAAGTCTGAGGATCTGAGGGCGCCAAGGAGGACATGTGGCGTGTGGCGTGTGGCTGTCTGGCGGTGACGAGGTGGCTCCATGCTCGTGGCCCATGCCCGTGGTCCATTGCCGTGGTCAATGCCCGTAGACCATGCTCTTGGTGCCGAAGCCACTGCCGGCGGCCGGCACCGATCGAATCGATCACTGACAACAACCAGACACCAGCACGCTTGACGCGTAAGGAGAACCTCATTCTTGCCGCCTTTTCTGTGCTATACACTATCAACATTGCTGTCAGCAATATCTCCTTGCAGCTTGTCACCGTTCCTGTGAGTTCTTGTTGGCGGTCCATATCTAACTCTCAGTTCCACCAGGTTGTCCGCGCAGCAACACCATTGTTCACCATCTTCATCACGGCCACCTTCCTGCGACAGCGGTTCAGCTTGCGCAAGCTCGTCGCGCTCCTGCCAGTTGTGGCGGGTGTCGGACTCGCGACGTACGGCGACTACTACTTCACCACCTGGGGCCTGGTGCTTACGCTGCTGGGCACGTTCCTTGCGGCGCTCAAGACAGTGGTCACGAATGTCATCCAGACGGGCGGCGGCGGGCGCCTCAAGCTGCACCCGCTCGACCTGCTGATGCGCATGTCCCCGCTCGCGTTCGTCCAGTGCGTCATCTACGGGTGGTACACGGGTGAGCTCGAGCGCGTGCGGCGCTACGGCGCGACGCAGATGACGCGCACAAAGGCGATTGCACTTTTGATCAACGGCATCATCGCGTGCGGCCTAAACATTGTGTCCTTCACCGCGAACAAGAAGGCTGGCGCGCTGACCATGACTGTGTCTGCAAAGTGAGTCTTACTAGCTGTTTTGAACCTGGCTCCTATTTGTTTGGAACTCTGCTCACATCAGCTGCAAGCAGGTCCTCACGATCGCGGTGGCCGTCATCCTCTTCAACTTGCGGATCACGGGCATGAATGCCATGGGCATCCTGCTCACGCTCCTCGGCGGTGGGTGGTACGCATATGTCGAGTACAACGAGAAGAAGAAGAAGCGCCTCGGCGCGCGCATGCTCGACATGCACCCGCGCTGGGGCCGCGACGTGGAGAAGTAGAGAAAAGGAACAGCAGTTGTTGCAGGGCACACCAGGCCCGCTGCTCAGAGCATACCATTCCATACCATGAACATTTCGGGCGGTGCTCCGCCCGGCCACCCCTCCCCGCATTATCCCGCATTGTTAGACATTGGTTACCTTATGCATCGTGTCGAGTACGGACAGAGTATGGGGAGAGGGAGGGTGTCCGTTGGAGGAGAGGACAGACCGAGAGGACAGAGCGAGAACGACGTCAGCCTCGGATATGCATCTCCTGCTCCTGGGGGTCTCACGCCACCCAACCGGGAAACAGACAGCACAAAATGTGAGCAACAACGACAACAAAGCTCTCACCACCACTCTTCCCACACCACAATGTCCGACTCTGCCGCTGCCCTCGAGGCCTACATCGCGACGCAGCTCGCGTCCCTCAACCTCGACGTGCCCTCTGACGATGTGCGTCCTTGATCTCTAATCTCTCCAAAGTCTCCAAAGCTCACCCCAGGTCGAGTTCATGGCGCGCTTCGTGGAGGAGGACCTCGAGCACGACGACAAGCTCGAGGGCGCGCGTGGCCTGCTCGAGGGCGTCGCACCGGTACGCACACACAATATTCAGAGCTGATGGCAGGACGGGCTTCCAGAGGGCAGCGACGCGGCGCTGGAGCGCATTCTGGGGGAACACGCGCGGCTCGCGGCCCAGGCGGCCGAGAAGGAAGCCGAACGGGTAGCGCGGGAGGAGGAGGAAAAGGCAAAAGAAAAGGAAAAAGAAAAAGAAAAAGAAATCGATGTCGAGGCGGTACTCGCGAGCGCGACGGACGAGGAGCTCGCAGCCGCGCGGAAAGCGGCGCTGTTGCGGCAGTACGCGTATGTTGAGGGTGGGCCCGAGATTGTCGAGCGCGAAGGGGCGCCGCCGCGGGGATTGGCCGCTGCCGAGGCCGAGGAGAGGCGGAGGGCCGAGGAGCGCCGTGCGCTCATTTCCGAGGCGCTCCGGCTCGACGGGATGAAGAAGAAGAATCGGAAAAAGCACCAGCAGTGTACGTTGGGGTTAAAGGGGTTTATTTAGGCTGACGATTAGTTGATGATCCCCTCATGTGGGAGAATCTCAACAAGGAAAAGGTCGCGGCGGCGAGTGCGATGGCGCGCGATGCGGCCAAGCAGCAGGCGACGGACAAGCGGAATCGCGACAGGGCCGCGCTCGAAAAGCAGCGGTGAGTGGACGTGGTGGGTGTGTGCTGACGGCAGGGCCGACGCGGCAAAGTCAAAGGCGGACAAGCAGAAGAAGGCGCAAAAGCAGGAGCGCCGCGCGTAGACTGCCCTTCGGGCTTCGAGTGCCACTGCTCGTTCCATTCCAACTACTAGACATGCATACAGTGGTCGTGTCATGCGGGCTTGGGGTGGGAGGACAGGTATGCACATGGGGGAATAATGATGGTAGGGTTCTCATTCCTATGGCCTAGGATCTATGGGTCTCGTGGGGGTTCGTCAGAGTCGTGCGGGCGGCGGGATGGGGCTGCCGGGCGATGTGAGTTGCTGTGGGGCACCGGGGGAGACCTCACCGTCGCCGGGTGGTGCGGTGATCATGAGTGGGTTCGGGGGAGACTCGTGGTGAGCTGCGACGGCTCGTTCTGGGAGCGGCGCCCGGGGGAGGGCGATCGCAGCGGCCTGCTGTGCTTCTAGACGCTGCACCTCTGCTGGTCCCTTGGACGGCGAGGTCGGTAGCTGAATCGTGGCTGGGTAGACCTTCGGTTCAGCCACCACCTCCGGGAGGATCTCCGGCGCAGACGCAGGGCGGGTGATGGTGAATTGGCGGTGGGATGTCCCGAACGAGCCCGAGGAGCGGGACGAGCGGTGTGAGCGGTGGGGGGTGACCTTCTTCTGCGGTGAGGCCGGGGTGGCCCGCGTCGGCGGCTCAGGAGTGGGCTCGGCGGTCTGCGTCTTGCCCGCCGGTGCGTCGCGGTCGATCGGGTGGGAGACCACCGTCGCGAGCGTCACAGCCGATAGCAGGATGGGAAGCGCGGCAGAGGACGGCGAGAGTGGACCAGGAACGTCCTCCTTTGGCGGCTCACTTGGGGTGAAGCTTGTTCGCTGCGAGTCGCACAACCTGGTCTTCGATGTTGGGGAACGAGTAACAATCGCGTCAACCGGCGTCTCCGCCTCAGGAGACATGCCTTCCGCCTCCGACTGTTCAACATTCTCCTCATGGGCGGGGAGAGCGCGGGGCAGTTCCGGCTGGCTAGTAACCGCCGTCTCAAACGGGCTCTCAGTCAGCGGACTACCAGCTATAGAGAGCTGGAGACTGTTGTCCTCCTCAAACGTAAAGTAACCCCCCGCGGGAGAGTCCGGCAGCGAGAGAGCCCAGGCGTTGGCGGTGGCTCGGACCTCTGGCTCGAACACCAGGTCGGACTGCAGATAGGCGGGCTCGCTTGGCGGAGACGCGAAGAACTCGTTGACATCAACATCTCCCTCCTCCTCGTCGTAGTCGCTGTCAAGCGAGTCATAGAACTCGTCCTGCGGCGAGTCACGGAGCGGGACTACACTGGCCTCAGGAGCTGCGCCGGATGCCGATACGGATACTTCCTCGACCTGGGTCGCCTCTGACGGCAACTCCAGTGCGGCCGAGGGAGCGAGATCGAGAGGAGAGAGCGCCTTTGTTGGTTGAATTGGTGCGGTCTCATCGACCAGCGATGAAGATTCGCTGACTGGTGTCTCAGGCAGAGGAATGGCGGCTGGCTGAAGGGCTGGCACATTCATCTTGGAAGTTCCAGCCAGCGCAAAGCGAGACTCGACGGGGCTGAGGAACGGGGACGTCAAGTCGTCAGCTGCGTCGCGGGTGGGATCGGCAGCGATGTCGAGTTTCGGCTCGGGCACAGTAGTGACTACAGGCTCAATGAGTTGAATCTCAGTCGGCGGAGTGGCTCCGAGGTCGTCAAGGCCGCCCTGGGTTCGCGTCATCAACGCGTCGGCGGTGGGAAATTCCTGTCCCAGCCACTCAGATGTAGGCGTTGTGATACCGGGCACGACGGAGAGGGGCATGAGCGTCGGAGGAGGCATGCTGAAGTCCACAGGGATCGCGCTCTCCTCACTCATTTCATCAAAGCTGAAGCTCGGGCTGTCGAGGTATTCCGACATGGGACTGTCAGGAACACGCACGTCGTCGGACCTCGGCGCTTCATCGTGAGGAAGAGGGGTGGCATCCACCTCGCGCGGCAGAGGCGGAGAAGACCTCGCCTCCAGGAGGGGTAAATCTGCCGGCGAGGGGGGAAGGGGAATGACAGCGCTGTCGATCGCGTTATCGTGCACGAGCTCTCGAAGGGGCGACAGGGTCGGTGGCACCTCGGTCAGAACTGGCGAGTCCTGCGGAGAGACAGGAAGCGCAATGGTTGCAGGGCTGACAGGCCCAACTGCCGGAAGATAAGCCTCGGCATCGATGTACTTTTCAGCAGGTGTGTCAATTGGCGGTACAGCATTGCGCGCGCGTTCCACGGGAGTCGTAACTGGACTGATCGGATGGGCTTGCGTGTGGGAGAAGGCTTCGAATGTTGGAGTCTCTGGGGCTTCGAGAACGAGGCCGACGGGAGCCATCCGCTCCACAGGAGAAATCATTTCCACGGTCCGCTCGGGGGAAAACAGCAGCGGCACGTCTGCGTCGGCTGGCGCCTCAATAACATCACACGGAGCAATTGTTGGCGATGGGAAGACCTCGGAGAACGGGGTGTCGGGTACATCGGGCAGTGAGGAAGCGGCGAAACCAATGGGTGCCGACTGCTCAATGCGAGCATCCTCTTCAAGCCGTGAGGACGCGTTCACTTCCACCGGGCCCTCGACAAAACTCCGTGAGGCAACTGCAGGCAGCGACGAGGACGCAGATGCCGGCGTGTCAGGAAGCGGAACCGTGAGACCCATGTGTTCAGTTTCCGACAGCTCATCCGCATTTATCGCTCGGCATGCGGGAGACAGGGCGAAGGTTTCCTCGACAGGAGATTCTGGGAGCGGAACCGCGGAAGCCTCAAGTGGCGATATCGCAACGTCCGTGGCCGGCAAGCCCTCCTGACCTTCGTTATTGTATTCGCTCTCGGGTTCACTGTCGTATTCGCTGTCCGAGTCTGGCGTCGGGACGAAAGTATCTTCAACTAGGGAGTCGGGAAGAGGCAGAGCATTCGGGGAGGCATGCGTCTCTGCGTGCCCAGACGGCGGCTGTCCAATCGACCGAGTCGAGTCCATAGGTACGTCCAGAAGTGTTGGGGGTGGCGTCGACTCCTCTACCGAAAGGGCCGCTGCCTCGGGCTCGCTGTCGTACTCGCTCTCCGAATCATTTTCCACGCCGAATGTCTCCTCAGTGGGGGAGTCAGGAGAAGGCAGAGCGATGGGAGCCATAGTTGTCTCCCCGGTCAGAGGCTGATGGAGCGACCGAGTCGCGGTCCTAGATGTATCCTCAAGCGAAGATGTGGAAATGGGTGATACTGCGACACCTTGGGACGGCACAGGCTCCTCGACGTCGCGGAACGGTGAGGTGTCCGCAGACTCGTTATCCTCCTCGCTGCCGTACTCGCTCTCGAAATCAGCCAACGCACTAAACTCGTCTATAGGCGAGTCTGGGAGTGGAATTGCAGTCGGGGGCAGATTCGTCTCTTGTGACTCGATCGACGAGGACGACCCCGCGGTTGGGGGAATAGAAGAGGGTGGCGCGGTACCCTCAACCTGAGCCGGTTCGCCAACATCCTCAAACGTTAGTCGCTCGGGCTCGCTGTCACATTCGCTCTCCGAATCCGAGAGCACGCCGAAAGACTCTTCGATGGGAGAGTCCGGAAGCGGAAGTGCGGTCGGAGCAACCGTCGCGTCCGAAGGGTCAATTGGCCGAGATAGGTTTGTTGCTACGTAGTCAAGCGACGTTGTAGAGGCCGCGACTGGGGACAGCGTTGGCTCCTCCGTACCTTCGAACGGTACACCATCTTCAGTCTCACCGTCGTACTCGCTTTCCAAGTCTGGTTGGGCAATGGACTCTTCAATGGGCGAGTCGGGGAGAGACACAGCCGCCGGGGCGACGATCTTTGGGTCGTCCACCGACCGACTCAGGTCTGTCGGCACCGCCAGTGGTGTTGGGTGAACGATCGGAGAGGCAGCAGGCGACACTGGGAGGGCGATGGACACGGGGTCGACTGGTGTCTCAGGAAGAGAACAAGTCAGCTGCTCCGGAGAAGCTTCAACAGATTCTGGCACTGAGATAACCGGCGATGGGTCCTCGGTCGGCACAGAGATGACGAGGGACGCGTCCGCGCTCTCCTCATTGGCATGAATGCTCGCCCAGTCGCTGTCGCTGGAGTCCTCTGGTGTGTTCGCAGCGTCGCCATCGTCTGATTCAGAACTAGGTGTCGGCACGTTGAGCATGCTGCTCGTGGAGGAGGCCAAAGCGGACACCGACTGGGGCGGGCTTGCTTCGGCCTCGGACAAGTCGAGGACGCAATTCCCATCCTCGTCAGGATTCGCCGTAGGACCATCGGCCACGGAGCGGGCTCCAGAATCTGCAGCCACCTCGGCGGCGGGCGCGGGCATGAAAATATCTTCAGTGCCAGGAGAGGGAGTATCGTGGGCCATATCCAGAAAAGGCGGAAGAGACTGAGGGGTCGGCGGTATGGCTGCCGCGGCCGTGGAAGGGTGGGACTCGGCGATGTCACGGACGGACGGTTCGGGGTCGGTGGTGGATTCTTCGGAGGCGGCGGCAGGCGATGAAGCCAGGATATCCTCAATAGCTTCGACCTCATTCGCCTCGTGTTCGCCGTGGGACTCGAAGATGGACTCATCATCATCACGTACCTCCTCCGTGTCTGCCACGGACTCGGGTAACGGGACGTCCTCTGGCAGGAAATCCTTCTCGGGCAGTGGAATGTCCTGCGGCGAGCGGACGACCTTGGGCGACGTGCTGTCCGGAAACGGAAGGACATTTACTGGCGAGGAGACTGCCTCGGAAACGATGTCCTCGTCGTACAGGGGGACATCCTCCATCGGATCGATCCGAGGCAAGGGAACTCTGTCATCCAAGAGGTCGTTTACCGGCAAGGTAGCACCCTCAAACAGGATGTCATTCTCATCCTCTGGCAACGGGATCTCCTCGGGACGGAAATTATCCTCCACAGAACCCATCATGGCAGATACGTCTTTCCCAATCTCCCGAGTGGCGTGAGACTCCGGCACGGCTTCCGCCGGTGTTGCCACTGCGACAATGGGCGTGTGAGGTTCAGACGAGATGGGCGTCGAGTCTTGAATAACCACAAGAGGCACGACGGGGAGAGCGAAGCCCCGAGGCGTCGGGGTGAGCTCCTCGCCGTGCTTATCTTCGCCGTCGAGGTCGTTGTAAAGCGCGTGCAGCCCCTCATCAGTCACATCCCTTACCACGGAGATGGTCCTTGACTCGGGCGTAACCAACTGGGTTGTGTCAGGCGTCGGGACGGAGCCCAGGCTGTAGCGGTCTGGAGTGGTATCGGGAAGTCGTGACTCGTGTGGTGTCGGCGTGGTGAAGGACAAGTCGGTTGTGGGTGACATCAGGATGACTGATGCAATGGGTTCAGCGGGTTCCAAGGGCTCCGCGTTCCGGCAAGAATCGATGGGAACGCTACATTCGGTAGGTTCGGGAGACTCGGCAACGTCGACTGTCTCATTGAAATCGTCAACGGCAGGCTCGGCACCGCCGAAAGGCGTACCAGGCTCAACAGGTTCAGCGGCCTCAGCATGCGCCAAAGGCTCGGTGCCGTCGATAAGTTCCCTAGGCTGCGCAGAGCCCTCGATGGACACCACCGACGCGGCTATTTGAACGGGCTCAGCGGGCGCAAATACATTGTGAAGAACAGCGGCGACGGGTAGGGCGGCGACGGCGGTGGCAGTCACAGCAGGGGCGACGTGCCCATCGGGCTCAACTGCGCGCTCCACGGCCGGAACTGAGATAGTGAGCTGCGGGATCGGTAATGCGTCCACTGAAGGTTCCATGCGAGGAAGATCACGGGTCGCACTCTGTTCAGCCTTGCTGTGAACGGCTGCCTCTGCGTCATACACGGTCTTGTCCGAGTCAATGCTCGTGCGCATTTCGGGAACGGCATTATGCGTTGCGTCTCTGATGGGCAGAGCGTCCGGAAGCGCGGCACTGTCGGGCAATCCCTCGCCGTCGGCGATGGTTGGTTCAGGCGAGGCCGGGACGGTGACGAAAGTGTCGACGGTATCGAACGCACCAATGACCACGACTGCCTCGGGCTCGTCGTCCGTCTTGACCGCAGCGGGCGCCTCGTTCTCGACCGTCTCATTCATAGTGCCATCTTCATCGGAGTAAGTCGACTGTATGCTCGCCGCCCTGGAGGAGAAGGCAGGCGAGTACGGCGAGTATCCTGCCGACGAGTATTCTGCCGGAGAGTACGAGTAGCCTGACGGTGAATACGGTGCGGGAGAGTAAGGGCCGGGTGAGTAGTCGCCAGGGTAGACATCGGCGGGGGAAGAGATGGAAGCAATGGAGTCGTTGGCGGAGTGGGATTCGTCGCCGGACTCATAGCCGTCGGCCTCGGAGGTACGTTCGGCAACGGTGCCAGACGCTACCAGGCGGAGAGCACGGGCCAATGGGCTATCCTCGCCATCAGGGGGCACTTCGGAGAGCTGTGCTGGTGCCATTCTCTCCGCCTCGGCCTTTGGCTGGCATGTCGATGATACCACCTCAACGAAGGCTTCCTCTGGCATTTCCTCCGCCATCTGCAGTGGCGATTGCGGTTCCGGCTCGTGAGGCAAGAGCCCCTTCGCCTTCTCTTCTTCAAGGTATGCAGGAGAAGGCACAATCACAACCTCGTGGTCTGAAGTAGCCGCGTCCGACTCGGCATCGCTGTCGACTGGTTTCAAGAGAACGACAATCGGCGCCGAGTCGTGCTGTTCGTGTTCCAATGTGCGGTTTGACACTTCGTTACGAGGTGTGCATGGTGGAGACGCCTCCGACAGCTCACGATCGACAACGGACGTCGACGGAGACGGCGGGCATTCCAGCAGCGCGGAGATTTCGGAGATCGAGTCATTGCGAGCCAGCGGGGCTTCCTCCAGCAGCTCCAGGTCATGCGATTTCTCCAACGCGTGCGAGGGCGATCTAGCGAGCCCCACCAGGCCTGAGACAGCGACAGCGGCCGTGGCGATCGCAGCCGCAGCGACAAGTGGCGCGGACGACGATTTGGGTGAGGAGAATTGGGTCTCGGCGTCGCGCAAGGCCCCTTGAGGCAGCTCGTGTGGCGATGCTGGCAGCGCCATCCACTCGGTTTGTGCGCCGGCCTCGACCGCATCACGCTTGTCGGACTGCGTGCCGCGCTCGACCTGCGCCTTCCGCTCCTCCATGCTGCTCTTACGGATGTGCTCGGCAACCGAGCGCGTGTTCACCTGCCGCAGGCGCGCGACCTCCTCTGAGAGTTCCCTGTTGTCAGCGCCGCCAGTGTCGTTACCCACCTCGCAAGTGTACGGGCCTGCTCCGCGTCTTCTTCGCTGCGCGCCATGGCAGCGCGTAGACTACCGATTTCGGCCTCGAAGTGCTCCGTGTCTATCTGAAACGCGCGCGCAGCCTTGACACGCTGCACCTCCATCTGCTCGACGAGCGACGCTATCCCTTGATGCTCGATACTGCGGTCAGCGATGGTCCAGCTACTCGAAGGCGAATCAGCTGGACTCACGCCTGTGCCTGCACGAGTTCCAGCAGCTCCTTGCGCTTGGCAGCAGCATCTTCTCGCTCGCTGCGCATCTGTCTCGCGAGCCGCTCCATCTCCCGGCGGCATTCCGCCACATCGCGCGCCCAAACTTCACGGAGCGACCGCACGCTATCGCGGAGGGCGCACGCTTCGGCCTCGGCGCGCGCCTGCCCCCCTTCTGCAGCGGCGCGACCGGCCTCGGCACGCGCGACGCGCTCGCCTGCGCGCTCCTCGATGGCCTGTCGTTCCTCCATGTGGTGCGCAGCTGCGTTCTCGGCCGCGCGCACGCGTTCCAGCGCATCTGGGAAGGGTCAGTCCAGGACGGGCGGCAAGGCAAGGCAGGTGGCGGAATTGAGTGAACGCCTAGAATTGGATCTGAAACTCACCGGCTGCGATGCGCTCCTTACGCTCTATGACACTGTTGAGCGCCTCGGATTCGGAGCGCATGCGCTCTCGCATGTCCTTGGAGTCGCCCTCGCGGCGCAGGAGCTGGCGTCAGTGAGTGCCGAGCAAGGAAAAAGACCCAGCAGGTGGGAGAGAAGCGGGGGAGGAAGACTCACAGTACCGATTTCTCGGCGGCAGCTCCGGACCTCGAGTTTGGAACGCTCGAGCTGCGCTTTGGTGCTGTCGAGCTCATTCTGGAGTTCTTGGAGCATGCGCGATGTCTTGCCGGTCGGTGACGGCGTGTTCGGACTTTGTAACCGGCCAGGAGAGGGTACCGATGTGAGTGGACTGCCGCATGGTGAACCCGTGCGCGACATTGGTGAGGGGACAATGTCGCCCGGAGTATGGCGGTCGAATGCGCGCCGCCGCGCTGCGATCGTGCCGTTTGCGAGGCCGGTCGTGCTATTCATAGCAATGGGTATGTGTCAAGGCGAGTATCGTTGAGCGAAAGGTTGCGCAGAACCAGCTGCCAGAGTCCGTCGACGGTGCCAGCACTGCCGGATGGGAATAGGAGGGAATGTGGGTAGTACAAGAATGAGAGTTGGGATTGAGAATGGGGATGAGAATGAAGGACGTCTAGTGTGAAGTGAGAATGTCTATTTGATCTATTTGCCGCTTCCGAAGAGGGGAAGAGAGAAGAGAACAGAAGGTACCTGGAAAGTATCCTAGAGTTTCAGTCGTGACCAGACGTCGTTATCGTTATCGCGTTCGTTCGCGGCCCTCGCGGTTGTATATATAGTTCTGTCGCAACTACGAACAAGAGGGGAAGGGACGGAGGAGATGACGGCGAGACGTGTCACGCGGCGGAATGAAGAGGAGAGTGTTCGAGAGAGGGAGAGCGTTGGGTGAATGGGTGGTCGAATGCTGCCCCCTCAGAGAAGGTGGGTGTTTGACGAGCTTGCGCTTTTGGTTCGTGCGGTGCGCGGGCAGTGACAGACAACGAGAGACGGAGAGACAGAGAGTGGGAGGAGAATAGGGAACAGCGATGAAGAGGAGGGTAAAAAAAAATGAGCAGATGACGACTGGGTAATCCACGTTGGGGGCTGTCTCCCCGTCGAAGGGTACGGGACTGGACTGGACTGTTCCACGAGGGTGAGCACAATGGCGGCGGCGGCGGCGGCGGTGGCGATGGCGATGGCGCACAGACCACCAGCTGCAACAGTATATCTCCGCCGCTCACCTTGTTCGTGTCCGACGCCGAGCATTGACGGAGAGATGCGGGTACCTTCTAGTGCATAGACGAGCTGGACACAAGCTTTTTCTGCATCTTTTGGGTCATGTTCATTTCTTTTCAGGTGGTGTTGAGGACGGGGAGGGGCATTTGTCGCGACGCGTCCCTAGACACGGCAACATTTCGGGCACATGGATCGTTGAAACGATACCGAGAAAATCTACCACTCTCTCAGAACGCGGTCCGCGCGGAACGGAGTGGGATCGGGACTGCAGCGGTCTAGAGTGGAGTGAGGCGAGCAAACGGTCGGCGACAGCGTGCATGGAATGGAAAACGAGGATGGGTTAGGAAGGTCGATGGATGCGATGGAGGAGATGTTCGAGCTCCTTGATCGCATGCGAAAATCGATGTGGGGCATTCAATCCATCAACGCGTCGCCGACGCGACAGTCAATGGCGACATGTGTAGCGCATCGCGCGTGTCGTAGCCGAACTCGTAGAGACGCGGCGTCGGCGACGGAGCAGGCGTGGAGATCATCACACTTTGTACGGAGCACACCATCATCTGGCATCTCGGGGCGACGCGTTTCATCGATTCCCTGATTCCTGAACTCCCGAAAGTTCAATGTCACGTGATCCTTCTGCAAGGTCGCCACCCAAAAAGTCTTCCTCACACACCTCCACCACAAGAAAAGGCAATCAATCCAACATCCAGCTCGACATTCTTCCCAAAACATTACCACTAGCAACAATGTCTCGGAACCGCGGCCCGCGCTTCGGCGGACCCAAGCTGCCTGCCACGCTGATGGACGAGGTGGAGAGCAAATATGGTGAGTCCAGCCCTGGTATTTTGGCTGACGAAAGGCAAGGCGCGGGGACCATCACGGAAGGAGCAGCGCAAGGCTGCGCGCAAGGGCCCGCCTCCGCGGCAGTCGCGCGGAGAGGGGGGTGGAAGCGCGCGGAGAGATGAGCGGCCGTCTGGAAAGCCCGCCAAGCGCGCGGCGTCGCCTGAGCCTGAGCCAGAGCGGAAACGGGCAAAAGTCGAGGCGCCGGCAGCCAAACCGAAGTCGACGACCAAGGCGAAGGGGGATAAACGGAAAACAGAGGATGGCGGGAAGAAGAAGAAATCCAAGGAGCTTGTGCTTCCGCAGGACGACGGAGACTTGGAGGACCGCGAAATCGAGTGGCTTGAGTACATGCTCAAGAAGGAGGGCGGGGAAGACAGTGACGGCCTTGATGGTGAGTTTAAAGATGGGTGTGAGGCTAACTGTAGATATCCTCGACTTCACGGAGCGCATGGAGAGCGGGAAGCTCAGTCGCGGAGATCTGTCCGACAGCGACGAGGAAGAGCAGGTGGAGGGGATGGGGTTCACGGACTTTGGGGTCAGCGACGACGAGGTTGATCTGAGCGAGGGAGACGACGATGATGAGGAGGAGGAGGAGAGTGACGATGAGGAAGAGGAGAATGAGGAGGAGGAAGAGGACCACGACGACGGTGATGACGACTCTGAAGAAGCGCACTCGGATAGCAAAGACGCGCCGACTTCCGCTCAGGACCCCACAGCTGCTGCTCCAGAAGCACCGGCAGAGACAACTCGCTACATTCCGCCGCACCTCCGTGCGGCGATGCTTGCGGAGAAGGCGGCAGGCGACAGCGGAAAGGCGCTTGAGCGCGGCAAGCTGGAACGCAAGGCCCAGGGTTTGCTCAACAAGTGAGTGCGCAGTGGTTCAGTACTGACCGCAGGCTCTCCGAAGCCAACCTGGACTCGATCCTCGCCGAGGTCGAGAAGCTGTTTGGCGAGTACAGCCGCAACGACGTGACGACGACTCTTACGGGCCAGATCATTGCGATGATTGGTTCGCGGACAAACCTTTTGGACTCGTTCGTCGTGCTTTACGCGACGCTCGTCGGCGCGCTGCACCGCGTCATCGGGCTCGAGTTTGGCGCGCACTTTGTGCAGACGCTTGTTAAGCGGTACCATTCCCTGGCCGCTGAGCTCGTAACGGCTGCGGAGCCACAGGTAACAGAGGACAACGAGGTGGACACGCACAAGGAGACGTTCAACCTCCTCACGCTCATCGCCGAGCTATACAATGCCGGCGTGATCGGCGCAGGGCTCATCTACGACCTCGTGCGCGGTTTCATCGGCGAGGGCGACGAGCTGCTAAGCGAGCGGAACGTCGAGGGCCTAATGAAGATTCTCAAATGTGGGCACTTGTGACCTTACAACACTAACGGCAGGCTGCGGCTCCCAGCTCCGCGCTGACGACCCGGCAAGTCTCAAGGACATTGTCGCCCTCGTGCAGGAGCGCACGCGCGGACGGGACAAGGACATGACGACGCGTGCGCGCTTCATGGTCGAGACGCTTGTTGCGCTCCAGAGCGGGAAGAAGAAGGGTCTCGGCATTGAGCGCGAGGACGTGGCGCGAATGCGGCGTTTCCTCGGTGGTCTGGGGAAGAAGCGGCGGCGTGAGTGTCAAAATGTGGAACGGAAAAACTGACCCCAGTTCTCGCACCGGAGCCCCTGCGTGTCGGCCTCGCGGACCTGCTCTCGGCGGACGCGCGCGGAAAGTGGTGGCTCGTCGGTGCGGGCTGGTCCGGCAACCCGCTCGTTGAGAAAGCCGGTGCTCTTTCCAAGAGCGCGAAGAAGAAGGCGAAAACAGTCGACGAGCAGGAGGACGAAGAGGTGATTCTCGACTTTGCACGCAAGCAGGGAATGAACACGGACGTGCGGCGAAGCGTGTTCGTCACTCTCCTCACGAGCGAGGACTGCCAGCACGCCGTCGACCGGCTGCACGCGCTCAGGCTCACGCACGTGCAGCAGCGCGAGTTTGTGCGCGTCACCCTCCACTGCTGCGGCATGGAGGGCGCGTACAACCCGTACTACACGCTCGTGCTCAACCTCCTCTGCGCGAACAGCTACGACCACCGGTTCACGCTGCAGTACGCCGTGTGGGATCTGCTCCGCGAACTGGACGACGGCGGGGTGTCCGATGAGCGGGCGGGAAACGTGGCGCGCACGCTTGCCTTCCTCTTCGCGCGGGGCAGTGTGGACATGACGATTCTCAAGGTGCTCGACTTTACGGACATGTCCAAGGCGACACGCCGGTTCCTCGACACGCTCCTCCGCACGCTTCTTGTGTCGACACAGAGCACGTCCCCGCTCCTCCGCCTCCCGAAGGGATTTACCATTGCGGACATGGACCCCGAGGCGGTCGAGGCGCCGTTCGACAAGGCCCTCGCCGCGCCCGAACTGGCGGGCGGCCTCGCGTGGGCGATACAGGGAATCACGAAGACGCCCGCAAAGGGCACGACTGAGCTCGCTGGCGAGGTCGTGCGCCTCGGGTGTGAGGCCGCGCTTGGCGTGCTCGCGCGCGCGATTTAGCATTCTGCATTGCATTGTCACCTTGGCCCGCAGCCTGCTCACTATCTACTAACATGGATTCCACTTACGGGGCAACGTCTGGCATACTGTACGCGCATTCACATCTGACTGTCCAAGGCCTACTCAAAAAGGTAGCACTCCTTGCTGCCATCCGCCTTCTTGGGACAATACGAGCACCCGTAACCCCCCTGACCAGCGGGGTAGAGTCTGCGAGAAGACAGTTCTGCAGCATCCGAAACGCCTGCGCAGCATTGATGGAAGAGGCAGGTAATAACATCACCAGGATTGAGCCATTACTCAGCGTGTGCCTTCCTATGTACGTCCATTGATGGGGCACGCTGCGGCGGTCTAATAAACGCACTTGAAACCATTACCGTCCCTCTCGCACCGCTGATATTCGGCGCAGTACATGGCGCTCGCCGACGCTGGCATGTCAGCAGGGCTTTGGGCTTTACGTCATATCAAAGGGCACTCACAACCGTAGCAGCAGGGCTGGGTCTTGAGCACGCAGTGCGTGCCGCACCAATACGCCGAGTGCTGCGGGCAGCGGCCCCTTCCGGCCTGGCGCTTTTCGAGCTGCGGGTCAAGTTCGAGGTCGAGTTGGAGAGCGGGCCCACCGAGCTCGGGACCAGTGGCCACGATTACTGGCGTCGAGTGCTCCGCGTGCCCCGACCCCTCGGCAGGGGCGGCGGGGGCGGATGCGACGAGCGTGGCGGCGAGAAGGAGCTTGAAGAGCATTGTACTAAGGCTCGGGGGTTGGCGGTTTGCGAGGAACAGACATAAGGCTACAGGGCCTCGTTATATATCTTGCTGAGGTATCATGGCCTTTGCACTCTGCAATGTGGCACAGGAGCCTGTTCGCTTGTTTGTAGTCTCAGCCGAACAGCGACCCGAACGTGTATGTTCTCTTGTACCATACCACCATGGTCCTCAGGTGCCTCGTACGCATACCCGTCAAGCGTCAATATCATACAGCGTTCCAACCCCATCTTTAGACGACAGTACCATTTCGGCGACAGTATAATCGGAGACGGTATCGTGGCATTGGCGTAATATGCATACCCAAGACATCAAGACATACTGGAGCCTGATCTAGCGGATTTTGAGCGCGGACAGGTGAGGACGCCAGGACGCCAAGACGATCGATATGAGGCCATGAGATCCATGATATCTGTAACCCTAATGCGGAGATCTCTGCGCTATTGTCCGTTGCGCATGCGGGAGATTCTGAATATCGCTACAGTACAGCATCTTCTCGCTTCATGGGCGCACGAGATGGATGTCAGGACAAGTTGTATTTCCAAGACAACGGCGACTTTCTGTGCGTCGAACGTGGATACCGGGGTTGCTGTAGCCCGTGACCCTCGAAACACCCAGGGCTGTGCAGGTACGTGTTGGCCAGCGTGCCGTTCCGCAGTAATAGGATCGATGTTCAAAGTTGCCAAGTCCGATAGTTGTTGGCATGTCGCAAAGTCATGTTAAGCGAATGGCGATGAGTTGGTGTTGGTGTGACGCTCCGTGGGTTCCCGACTTTGGACTTGTGATCGGGAAAGTTGGATGGACGTGAGGCGCGTGCGAGTGTGCGTGTGCCTGGAGGCTGGTGAGCTGGTCTCGCGTCAGTCATTATGAGTGTCTGGAGTTTGATTCCAGTGATCCAGTGAGTCATTTCAAGACATGTCCATGTCCCATGTTTCAGATGTGACGATCACGATCACGCCTAATCTTCTTGTGGTCAGCTGTCCCTCCGGTCGCTTTACACAACACTGGCGTGTCATCTCAGGTCTATGGACGGGCGTCCTCGCTCTATGGGAAAACTGGAATCGCTGGAATCGTCCACGGCTCAGGCGTGGTCCGCTACTTTTCACTATCGCCGTGATCTTACTTGGCCGGGGTGCCGGCAATGAATGCCTTGACCTGGGGCTGTCAGTAATTGAAGGAAAAGAAAGACACAAGGGTATACGCACGTAGTCGGCAAAGCTGACCATACAGATGGTCTGCCAAACACCGAGACCGATACGCGGGGAGACACCACGGTACAGGCCCTTGATGCCGTTCTGGTTGTAGATGTACTGGAGCGTGTTCATAATGGTCGGCTTGGCGGGGCGGTTGGGGTCGGTGTTCTTCAGGGCGGACTGCATCTGGAGGTGTTAGTGGGGAGTCACATTGTTTGCTGGGTGGGACTGGAAAGGGGCCAGAGATGCGACAGAGTAGACAAGGAGAGAACGCGCGTGAAACGCGCCCACCTCTAGTCGCTCCGACAGCTGTTTCTTCCCCATCACCCCCTCACACCATGTCTCAACTCACCTCCACACGGACGACCTCAATGGGCTGGTTCCAGGTGGCAAGGGCACCACCGACGGTTGACGAGATGATCTTGTCAAAGGCAGTGAGCTTGTCGTCCTCCTTAAGGCCCTTGATCTTGCGGAGAGACGACTCGGCGAGACGCGCGAATCCGAAGCGCGAGCCCCAGTTGGTAGCCTGGCGGACGGCGACGGCGTTGACACCCTTGTTGATGCCCTTGATACCTTCGCGGCGGTAGATGTCCATGAAGACCTTGAAGGTCGACTCGGGGGGCGCACCGCCGGCAACCTGCTTGTGACGCGTGATCTCAACGGTCTTCATGCAGGTGCAGAAGCCTGGCTTTAGCGGGGTTCATATGCAAGGCGAACTAGTCAAGGCGGGAATTGGAGGGGGGAGACCGTTACGATGTCCACCACAGCCCATTCTCCGCCTCCGCTGCACCGCTGCCCATTCAGCACTCACCCATAGTGGCGTACGCCTGCGCAACACCACCACCAATACCACCAAGCATACCGGCACCGGCCTGCGACATGCCCATCGAGCCCATTGCATACTTCTCGATCTCTCCGGAGGTGAAGATGAGGACGGCACCCTTGGTTGACGCCTCGATCCAGGCCTGGGATTAGCTGTGCTGCGGGGTGTGGAGCTCCAGGCGGTGTGCCTGGGGGTATTCGCATCGTAAAGCTCATAGCCCCCAGCGATCGAGCACAAGCGAGGAGGACGCAGGAGAGCAAGCTGTAGGTCCACCTCGGACACCGGGACACTGGCTACTGGGCACTGGCTGTTGGGCTCGGTAGCACGCGATGATAGGGTAGCTCGCGGCACGGTAACACGAGCACAGTTACCCGGTCGCGTCCATCGGGTCCGTGCGCCTACTTCTGGCCGGCGCCGAAGTGGAACGAGCGAGCTGCAAGCAAGCGTGCAAGTCCGAAATCCATAGCGAGCGCTATGCGCAGGCAGTGCACGACGCCATGCACGCGCCCAGCACCAGAGGCCAAGCCGGGAACGGTCCGCGCTTTCCGCGCCCTCTGGTTGGCGCTCGGCGTTGGCCGGAGCCGGCGCGGGTTGGCTGCCGGGCCGCCCGATGGGCCGAAACCCGGCCCAGCTGCTGGCTGGTCTGCTCGCGCGCCCATCACACGCCGTGCGATGCGCCGCTCCCTCCTAGGTAGCCGGGTGCTCTACTCCGCCCTGCTCCCCTCGCTCCTCGCTCCGCGCTCCGCATCGCTGCGCTCCTCCGTCCCCGGCACTGTACTCACCCACGGGATGAGGCCCTGGTAGAAGCCCTTGAAGCCGCCGCGGCTCCAGATGGTGCGGAACGCGTCGGGCATCGTCTGCTTGCGGTTCGCGGCCATCTGCGTCTTGATGACCTCGAGCGGCTGACCGAGCGTCGTGACCTCAAACTAGATTGTCAGCTAGCTTTTGCGCGGGTCACACACGAGGTTCATGGTCGCGCCGACGGCAATGTTCGACCAGTTGAAGCCCTTCTCTGCTGGTGCCATTGTGAGAGTATACTAGGTGTAGAAGGGGTAAAGGGAGAGAGGAGGTGAGAAAGGAGAAGAAACGCAGTGATCTATGTGGGGTATAGTCAACAACAGAGACGACTGTGGTTTGTGGGAAGGACGGTGGTGGGTGTCTGGAGAAAGAAGGGATCCTTTTTGGGGGGGTGGTCGTCGTGGGGAGAATATAAAGACACTGGCCATTGCGATAACATCCCAGCACCCGCGCAACGCAACGCAACACTCTGCCCCCCCCCCGTCGCGCCGTCTGCGCGCTCCGCTCTCCGCTCTCCGCTCTCTGCCCTGGCACCATCACTTGCAGATATGCATTATCATCTCTCCCCCAACCCCCATGCACTTTCTATCTGTGGATCTGTGGGGGGGCCTGCGGGGCTGCCATCTGGCGCCACTGGGGTGCTCCGCCCACACGCCCAGCTTCTGGCCCGCGCGTATCTCTCTCCACCCCAGCTTATTACGATGTATCCCGTGTTGTATCATCCCACAGCCTAATCAGAGTTAGCCGAGCCCCTTTTCGACTCCACGCATCCTCCACCTCCACATATAGACAGGCACCAGTGCATTACAAAAGAAGAGTAATCAACCCCCCTTCATTGCATCCTTTGTCTATAAGGACACGTGCACCTTTATTACTATCTACCCCTCCCCACTCAATGTCCCGCCCCAGAACAAAATACACCCCTCCCCTTCCCACGCTCAGAGCGGCTCACGCCGCCTCCACAGCCCGCGCACGCGCACCACTCGTCCCACCCCCTCCCTCTCTCGACTCGGTCTCGTCCCATCGCCGCGGTGCACTAGGCGCGCTCCGGCGCCGGTAAAGGTCGGCATACTCCGCCCACCCCCGCGCTGCCTCCGAGATGGGCTTCTTGACTCCTTGGGTTCTTGGGTTCTTATCAGTGCCGATCAGGAGCTCAATCATTTATAAAACGTGCGCGTCGCGAGTCGCGAGTCCGTGCTGATCCCCGTTTGGTCCCGCCGATCCAGCTGATCCTGCTCTGATCGCTGATCGCTGTCTTATGTCTGATCTTCCCCCCCTCTGCATTTGGCAGCGTTGAGCGAGACTGACTGGACTGACTGGACACGGAAGCAAAAGGATTGTCGGTTTTCTCCATGTTCCCAATTCTCGGTCCAACAGTCTCAAGGCTCAGCGCCGCACCAACTGACCGATACAAACGGACCGTGGGCCGTAGACCGAAAGTTGCAGCTGCATGCTATGCACTGCACTCTGACGTACACAGCACAGCGCTCCTATGTCTCTAGAAACACATGCAAGCATCTCTCTAGCGCACTCCGCGCTCCGCTCGTCATGTAGGCCGTTCGTGCCCACCAATTACCATCATTTGTACCGCACTCTTGCGCACGCGAGCACCACATCCGTCTCATATCTCGTACCTCACGTCTACCGTCCACTTTCTCTGCACACTTGTCCCACATGTCAGTTGTTTGGTGGTCCGGTCACGCGTGCATCCCGGCATAAGAATACACAGCCCCCTCGTGCTATCAGAAACCAATCCGTAAACTCTCTATCGTTCGGTAGGGCTAGTTTACTTCTTGGACTCCTCGGCGGCGGCCTTCTTGTCGGCAGCGCGCTTGGCGCGGACACCGGCGTGGCGGGCGTCCGAGCGGGCCTTGCGGAGAGTGGTGAAAGCCTGGAACTCCTTCTCCTCGGCGGTGATGGCGCGGGGCTTCTCGGCAGTGTACGCGGTGGGGAGGGCGGGGAGGTCGCGGGTGAGGTGGGCGGTGAGGTCCTCGCCCTGGGCGTCGCCGGCCTTGGGCTTGCCGTGGACGCGGGGGAAGACGACGAGACGCGAGTGGTAGGCCTTGAGGCGCTCAACGTTCAGGTTCTGGCCCTCCTCCGACTTGGAGCGGCGGCGGTGGTCAACAACAATGCCGAGGCCCTTGGCAGCCTTGCGGGGGATGCCGGCGAGCTTGAGCTCCGAGAGAGTGAAGCCACGGCCCTCTGCTTGTTAGAGAGCTCAGAGAAATATCAGAAATATCCATGTTTACTCACCACGGACGCGGATGTTGTAGCGCTGGGTGGCGCAACGAACAGCGGGGCGGAGGCGCTCAAGGGGGGCGGCACCCGAGGCGAGGGCCTTCTTGGAACGAGCGACACGGCGAGAGTGCTTCTTGCCGGGCTGGTCGAACCAGGTGCGGACGCGCCTCTGCCAGTCCTTGCGGAAGTGGTTCTTCTGGAGCTGGTTGTTGTGCTTAACCATGACTGCCCTGTAGGTCGAAAGTTGGTCGACGAGAGATTAGACGAACAGAGGGGAGATGGGAGATCGCGAGGGGACAAATCGTACAGGGAAACACCGGGTGCAGATCAGGCGAGAGCACAAAGTGTGGGCGAGAGGTTGGCAGGGTGCGATATTGGACGGAGCGGAAATTTGCAGTCCACGCCAGAGAATCGAGACCGAATCAAGTCCAGAGTCCAAATTCCACCAGTTCCAATCCACCACGAAACAAGCACGAGAGCGGGCACGTAGAGAGGTGCAAGACAACGGGTACGCGATCACGGTTCGGAGGTCGATGTCGCGGGGTCACAGGTCACAGGTCACAGGTCACAGGTCACAGGTCAGAGGTTCGCAGTTCGTTGTTCCGTGTGTTTCGTGTGTTCGATATAGTATGTTCGTTCGTATCATATGTTCGGGGAAGACGGCATCAGCACCTCGCTCCGCACGCGTCCCATTATCTGCCTGCTCGCCACCACGACGGGCGGCAGTGCTGTTACTCACCGTTTTTTTGCTGTTGAGGGTTGGGGAAGAGGGGAGTGTTGGACGACGGTGAATGAGCAGGCGAGCGGGGCAGCGAGCGGCGGTACAGTGGTGGGAGCCAGAGCCAGAGCCAGCGCCAGTGCACAGGGTGTGTGCTACCCAGGAGCTGCCCAGCCAAGCAGGACCTCTCGAGCGCCAGCCAACAAGACCTGTGCCAGAGCCTGAGAGAGACTCGACTTGTGGTGGCTGTCAAAGTTGTGCAATTTCGCAATCACGTGATTTCAATTTGGACGAACATTCACCAAGGGATAACGCCGCAAAGTACCGAGTGCCAGAGGGGTGTGGCGGAAGGGGCGTTTCCACACGGCTCACACGTGAGCGCCGATCAGCTTTGCAACGAAGCATCACGTAAGCCGTAAACAACATACCGTGTCTGGACCCAGAAAAAATCTCCTCAGCGCGCACTCGCACCCGCTGGACGCGCTGCACCCCCCCTGCGCGCTATATAACCCGCCTCTTGACATCTTCTTAACCTCAACAAACGCATTTTAAATCTACTCAAAAGCACCTCCGCCGCTCTGCCCTCCCTCTCGCAGGTCGAGGGCCCACGTCGCGGAGGCCGTCATACCGTAGATGAGAGCGACAAACGGGTTTTGGGTGGACCGCCTACTTTGCCTCTACGCGGGGCGCGTGGTGGGGGGTCCAAGCCTTGTTTAACATTTCTTTCGGCTATGGATCGGTGGATTATAACGTGGGCAGGAGGGGAACGGGGTGGGGAGGAGATGAGGGGATGAGGAAGGGGATGCAGGGGACGAGATGGTGGTATGAGCCGTCAGGGGAGAAGGAGAGTCAGCGGGGATCAGAGGGAGGACGGCGGGGAAGACGATGGCGCAGCGTGAAGCGATTGAGATGCAGCGCCCACTGCGGACGCCAGTCGGACTGCAGAAAAGGCTGTGTCCCATCATCAGTGTGCACCGTCTGTCTGAATGTCTGAGCTTTGTTTACTTACTGTAAGAATGTGAGCTATGGGGATAACAGTAGAGTTATGCAGCTATCGTATGTGGCCATCAGGAATGTGGCAGCAGGTCAGACCTTGTAGCTTGCCTCCGAACGTCATTGCCATGTCATGCCTTCCACCACATCTCGTACCTACGTACAGCCTATGTCCCAGGTCGCGCCGCGAGTATCAGTATGCTATCATCAGATTGGGTATGCATGTGCAGGGTATACTCTCATCAATCAGCCTACTCATCAACAGCCATCGCCTCGTCCGGCGCACTCTTGCCTGCGTCCCCGTCGCCATTCAGAACAGGCCCATTGTCCTGTCCCGTCCCACCTGTGCCCTCCTCACCCTTACCATCTCCCGCAGCCTTGTCCGGCTCCGTCCCATCCGCATCACCGCCTTCTCCCGAACCCGCCACAGCCGCCGACGCGTCCTTCAGCCGCCGGATCGTTGCCGACACCTCGGCGCATTTCCTGTCGTCAGCCAAGGGATTGGCGGGCCTGTCGGGGGCGTGGCTGCATGCACACATGCGAAATCCACGCCCAGCGCCCAGCGCCCTGTGCCGCAAGTTCAAGGCTCGGCGCTGGCTTCAACGCCCTCGCTCAGCTTTTGGCAGCGCTTCGCCGCATCGCACTCACTCTCTCAACTTTGCCGTCTGCGCGCGCCGCTCGGCAAGCTGCTTCTCCATGAGCATCACGAGCGTCGCCTCGGCCTGTACGCCGCGCAGCTGGTTGGCCGACACCATCATTGCGGCGGCGAGGTTTGAGAGGTGTTGGATGTACTGCCGTCAGCAAGCAGTCTCACCATGTTCCCAGCTCCGAGCTCATCGGCAAGGCCCATTTCCACACACGCACCTCGTCGCCCTCAGATCCGCGCTGCGCGACCGCCAACTCGCCCGGATTCCGCGCTGTGACGGTAAGACTGTCCACGAGCGCGAGCAGCGTGTGCAGGAAGCTGTGCAGGAGGACGGGGAGCGTGGCGCGCTCGCTGTCCCCGCCCGCACACACCCGTGCCGTGATGTTCTCCGGGAGGTTAATGTCCTTTGCTGTCGGGATATACGGTTCCGTCTGCGGTCAGTGGGAGAGTATATGGGAAGAGGGATGCCTAGATCACTTCGCATAGCTTCATTCGCGTCTCGTCGCGGTCCGCTCGCAGACTCACAGTGTACACCTGCCCAAAAAGCATCCACCCGCCGTCCTCCTGAATCCAGTCCGCGCGGGGCGGGGAGAGCTCCGCCTCGAGACGCTCAAACTCCCCAGGCTCGGGGGGTGCGATCGGGCTCGTCGCGTCTCCACCGGCACCGGCACCGGCATCGTCCCCAGTTCCCTCGTCCCCTCCTGCCTTTTCCCGCTTCAGCGCAGCAAAGCGCGCGACAGCATCGGGCGTGAACGCCTTGTAGTATGCCGGCGGGGGCGGGAACAGCGTGTTTGTGATTGGCAGGTTTGCGTCCTCGGCCATCGTGGTGGTGGATTGTGTTGTTGATGCAAAGTGGAGTTCGAGTGGCTTTATTGTGTCATTGTTTGGTGTGGTGGAGGGAATTTTGGATTTGGTGTCGAGTGAGCCACCGTTGTTCTGCAGAGGCTCGGAATCCTCCGATGCTTTCATTTCGGTTGTGTCGACTTGAGCAGCTCACTGAATTTCTCTCTACCATGCCCGTGCATCCACATGCTGTCCTGTGATCCTGTGATACATTATATCAATTATTCCAATGCCGAGCGTTTATCTCCTTCGTGGTGGTGACATGGGAACGCACGGCGACGAGGTTTAGTATCCAGCCCCGACTGGGTCTTGGGGGTCTCATAGCTGCCAAGTTTTGGGGGCGCCATTCGGTCTTCTCCACATCTCCACGACCCCCATACTCTTTGCAATCCTTGCGGGATTGTGGAGATCGAGGTCGGGACTGCCAAATGCCAGATCGCTAGACAAGTACCCACAGTACCCATCGCCTTTGTGGAGCCATGGACCGTTTGGCGAGGATCGGCATCGTCCGCCCAGACGCATGTCAAGTGGTGCGGACGTACTGTACATCCTTCAGAGTTCAAAGTTCGGAGAAAAGCCCAGGGGCGGCCAGGGGTCCTGGGGCTGTAGGCATTCAGCAAGCTGCAAGGTTTGCTATTGCCACCTGCACACCTGTGCGCCTGCCCGTGCTGCCCAGGTACATGGCGAGTGCCCTGCATGCCCTGCTTGCGCATGCATGTCCTGGCCAAGAGATGCAAGAGAGTGGCGATAGTATGGCCAATATACAATCGCGGGACGCGTCCCGTTCCGCTCGCTGTTACATGTATCTCGGGGCTCAGCATGTTCCTCAATGGCCGGAATGTAGAATGTAGAAATTGCAGCACTTGCAATTCCAATGCCAATTCATATTCGCGCTCGCGCGACGCGACACGTCGATGCCCAATGTCTTGGATCTTGGATATTGGATCTTGCCTCTCCTCGGCTTCTGCGACGCCGTACCTCGGACGGAGCGCGGGGGCGGGCGTAGCCGCGGCTCTCTCAATGGACCCGAGAGGTGCCAGCGATCCAGCGAGAGAGTGCATCGCCCCCCGGACAGGCCAGACAGGGCTTGTTCCTCCGGGGATAGCTTAATGCTGCGCGTGAGATGGCGCATTATGGCATCGTGAGATATATGGGCTGTAGAGTGCCTCGTAGTGTATGTAGACTATGGAGTTCATAATGGGGTATAGCGTGTGAGCAGTTGTGCAATCAACTCTGCACTCAAAGAGAACAAGTCGCTCTGCCGTGCCGTGTATCCGGTATCCGGTATCCGGTGTGCATCCGGCGTACATCTATCCGTGGCATGCATGCTCCGCGTACTCCGAACGATCGCAACGAGGTACTCCGCGCTGCCACTGCGCTGCTCTGTCCGAATCTGCTCTGCTCCGCAGCTCCGAGCAAGGAGGGGAAGACGGATCAGAGTTTTGTTGGAATTTTACTGGATTTTTTTATTAATTTATTGTGTCCTCCCCTCATCTCAGAGCTCAGAGTGTCTTCCCTCTCTTACGACCTCTCCTCTCCTCCTTTTGCGTGGACAGTTCCTGTCTTCCCTGTCTTTTCTGTCTTCCCCTTACCCTTCCTCCTTTCGCCCTCTGGTCCTCTGCTATCCCCCCTCCGATCCGTCCATTCCCTTCCCCTCCCTTCCCCTCTAGCTCGCGCTATCAGCTAGCTCCCCCCTGCCAATCCACACACACACCACACACACCACACACACCCCCCACTCCCATCCCCCCTCTCTTTCGCTCCCCTTCCCTCCCTTCCCTTTCCCCTTTCAGATTGCCACCGCGGCGCGCGCTCCCCCCCTTCGCTCCTCGCTCCTCGCCGTTCCCCGTCACTCGTCTCAGTCTCGTCTCGTCTCTCATTGTCATCGGCAGTCCGCTCGCCATCGCTCATCCCATCTCCCCCATCGTTCACATCGTACACACCACCGTCCAACTAATCAACCACACCTACATCCCCCTTCCCCTCCCCCGTCGCGTCTCTCTCTCACCTCGGTACGTGTCCATCCTCCTCTCATCGTCCTCTCTCCACCCCAATGTGGGACGCGACGCCGCTCGCCCTGCGACCCTGCGCTGCCGACCCTCACCGGCCCGAGCTTCGTACAGCGCAGCAAAGCCGCGTCGAACTCACAGAATGTTTCGCCGCATTGAGCATACCGCTTCGTGTGAGGTCGGACGCGCACAGGCGGCAGAAGGGAATCAGAAGATACCAGGGGCTCACTGCTTACCCCGGCCTTGACGCCTCGCTGGATGGCGTCTGCCAATGGAACCCATCGGGCTGGCTGTCTCTGTGCGACCAACTGACGAGCTCACCGTCGGACAGAGTGCATGGTATTCCCCCAAGGCACGCGGCGTTCTGGCTGGAGTAGCTGCAGGAGGCTGGCTAAAGGCTGTCGTTGCTGGATCGCTGGAAGCTGGAAGGGCATTCCCTACGTGGTCACTTGTTTCGCTGCGGCCCGACCTGTACGCGTCGCGTGGCCCAATCGGACGGCGAGTGCCCATCGGGCCATCGAGCGTTTGAGGCGTCTTGCTGGCTGTGTGTGCTGGCTGCTCGCTCCGCTCACGGTGTTTCGCATCCCATCCACTCGGTCGGCGCCGCCACCCATCCCACGTCGCATTCCACCACCACACTCCTCATCTCTCCACACTCCCTTCCCCCACTCTCCTTTCTCCCGTATAATACTTACCCTCCCAGGCCCACCGGCTGGCCCGAATCACTGTCCCACTATGGCCTCGTCGACGCTCCGTCCCCACCGGTCGCCGTCGCCGTCCCCCGCGGGCCCGCATCCCCCGGTCAATCCCGCGAATCCCGCAAAGCTCACACGCCAGTCCCTCGGCCCCCCTTCCACGTCGGGCAACGCGGGCGCGGCGCGTGGCTTCGGCGCACTCGGCAACCCCACCTCCCCGGGTCTTTCCCCCGCCCAGCCCCGCCATGTCTCCACTTCCGGCGTCGCTCTCGGCCTCGGATCATTCACCAACCGCGACAGCCTCTCGCCGCGCCCCATGGGCAGCTCCGCGCGCGCCGTCTCGGGAGGCGGAGGTCGGCCCTCGTCCGAGTTCCTGACTTCTGCCGGTCGCGAGCAGGCGCGCACCCCAGAGGCCGAGCAGATTGACCAGTGGTTTAAGCATCTCGCCTCGTGGGAGGCCACTCTTGTGGGTCTTACTCTCGGGACCTCATCGCTGACATCCAGGAGGAGATGGCCGCTGCCAGCACGGACCAGAACTTTACGGAGGAGCTTGGCGCCATTGAATCTTGTGAGTGACATGGTAGATTGACCAGACGCAGCTGACATGTAGGGTTCCGCGTTCTGTCTGAAGCCGAGCGCACTGCCGCGCTGTACTCGCTTCTCCAGCACTCGACTCCGGTCCAGATCCGCTTCTTCTTGAGTGTCCTCCAACACATGGCCCAGTCGGACCCCTTGACAGCCATGCTCTCCCCGAGCCCCGCGGCCCCGCCGTCGATGCACGCCCAGATGGAGTCCAAGCTCGTTGGTATGGGCCTCAAGTCGCCCTCGGCAAACTATGCCAACTCGCCGGGAATGAACAACTACCTCGCGCCAGAGTCGGCCCTCGAGTCATCTGCGCAGAAGGCCAAGTCGCTCCGCCAGAACCGCATCTCGGCACCTGGAACATTGTCCTCGAATGAGGCGCGCTGGTCAAGCCAGCTCGACCAGGTCATGGAGCGTGGTCCATCCCCGGGTCTCGACGACGCGAGCGTGCGCTCCCGCTCCCCTCAGCCCGATATGCGTCCTAAGAGCACCGACTTTACGGGTGGCGCCGGTGCCCACGAACCGAGCTTTACTGGCTCGCGCTCCAACACACCGCGTCTCAGTGCTGGTCCTGGTTCACTCGGTCTTGGTCTCCCCAGCGAGGTCGGCTCGCCCGGCAGCGCGGCGAGCGCACTTGCGCATTCGGGCTCGTGGGCGTCCATGGTCAACACCCCGCTTGTGCCGATGTTTGGGGACCCGAACAAGGTCGACCCCTCTGGCCTTCCGTTCAACTCGCTCGCGTCTCTCCAGCTTGCGGCTGGCGCTGCTGCTGCCAACAACCGCATCCACCTCGACGATGCACGCAAGTACCGCCGCCCCAGCGGGCAGCCCAGTGGTCCCGCCAGCCGCAACGTTTCGGGTGTGTCGAACACAGGCTCGCACGAGGACGAGAACTTCTCGCCCGGCAGCGGGTTTGGCTGGAACGCGGGGTCGCGCAGCGGGGCAGACTTTTCGTCTCTCGGTCTCAACGACCCGGCAGCTCTTGGTGCTCTCAGCATGAACCTTTCAAACCTGAACCTCACGTCTCCCAATGCCATGCAGATGCTGGCCGTCGCGCAGGCGCAGCAGGTCGCGCAGCTCTCGCAGGTCGCGCAGGCGGCGCAGGCAGCCCAAGCCGCGCAGGCCGCACATGCAGCCCAGCTCGGCGGGTACGGCTTCCCTGGCTCGCAGCTCAACCCGCCGCGTGGCCCCAGCAGCCGCCAGCCGTCTGGACGCCGCTCGCCGCTGCCTGGCCAGAAGAGTGCGTCGCCCAACTCGGCAACACCGCAGCAGGGTGGTGGTGCCGGCGGTGGCGCGGGCGTTGCGGGCCCGGACGATGTCGACCTCAAGATCCTCGACGACGTGCAGAGCTGGCTCCGCGTTCTCCGCCTCCACAAGTACACGTCCAACTTTGAGCGCTCAAACTGGCGCGACATGGTCAACATGGCCGACCAGGACCTGCAGGACCGGGGCGTTGCCGCGCAGGGCGCGCGCAGCAAGTTCCTCAAGGTGGGTGACTTTGGATTGAAACTGCTGACATCCAGGTCTTCTACAATGTGCGGACAAAGTTCGACATGCCCCACCCTCCCGGGCAGGAGGAGTACGCGCCTGGCGCCAAAGAAGACAAGTAGGCGCCCGGCGCGTCGTGCGACGTGTGCAGTGTCGGCGCGACTGGGCCCTCGACCCTCGAGGCAGACCGCGACGTGCCGCGCCGCACAGCACTAGACTAACCCTCCATCGGACATTCGTGATTCCCCTCCCTCCCGCGACTGATCCCCCACGAAGCCAAACCCAAGCCCGTCGCTGCGGCGGCCGTAGCCTGTCGTCGGACGTAGAATTGTGCTAATTACGACCATGCATCTATGAGAAAGGCGGCAGCGAAGCAGGAGCGAGGGAAGGGAGCGAGGAAAGGGTGCGGGAGGTGTGGATGACTCGCGAAACAAAAGTGCCTGAAGATGGAGCTTGCCGTGAAGTGATCAGCAAACTGTTGCGATTGAGTGTGTCTCAGTCACCAGATGTCATCTTGTCAACCCCACACACAGCGAGCCACGTCACTCATGCTCACTCAACGGTGCGTGCGCCCAAGCTCGACTTTGCTGTGGCCTTTCCGTTAGTCCGTCCGTGTCCACGCGCAATGCCCCAATGCCACCACACTCCACCCTCCTCGCTCCCGTCAAAGTAGCACAGCACCGCACACGATACATCGCATACGAATAGAGAAAAATCTAGGCTCGAAAGCCATCGCAGGCCCAGAGTAGTCCTGATCGAGTTATCCCCCCACTGCGACTTCGCAGCGGTTGAAAAAGGGGACGTCACCAAATTGCACTAAAGCCCCGGGCCGGGTACAGTTTACAGGAAACTGTACCATATTCAGAGATGCGCGCCCGGGGCGACTCCCGCGCTCGTGCCAAGCGGCGCTGGCCCCCTCTACCTATTCGGCGTCTCTGGGATTTGAATGGCCACCGCCGCGCATTGCTGGTCGAACGCTGAGCACCGTGAGATGCTGGCCCTTTGGGGCCGGTTGTGGGGAGTTGGAAGGCCAGGACCTTAGCCCGCTCGCGAGAGTGGCTGTGGAAAGCCGGGCGTGGCGAGCATTGTGACCTTGGGCCTGCGTAGAGAAAGAGGAAAAAGGAAAGAGGAATGGGTAGGGTGGTTTTATGGGATTGAAATCTCGCGAGGGGGCGAAGGGAGGGGTGGCGTGGTGGAGGTAGGCGGGATTTCGGGGTTATAGGTGTGGCGAGTGCTTGGGGATTCCATGGGCGCGTCCTTTTCCAGGTGGACGCGTTCCGCGTTGCCCCGCGCTCTGTTGCTTGCCCTCCCTGCCTGTTGCATCCCTATCTGCTGCGCTGTTGCGTCATGGCTCCCCCGCATGCCGGGGACCAAACAAACAATGCAACGGACGGTGGCGAAGCGTGAGAGGCATCGCATACGAGTCTTTGCGCCTTAGGCAACAGCATGGCCATCATGAGAATTGCATCGAGACTACGGTCCGCCTCCTCGGCTCGTTACAAACTACATACGAGACACACTTTTACTCCTTCTGCGCCGCACCGAGGCCGGCAGCCTGAGCGGCCTCCTTGGCCTCGACGTCCGCGTTGACGGGGGCGCTGGCAGGCGCAGCGGAGGCTCCGGTGGCTCCGGTGGCTCCGGCATGAGCGGGCGTCGAGGGGCTCAGCGGGGTGTTGGTGCCGCTCGCCGCCTTCTTCTGGTTGGCGATGCGCTTGGCCTCCTCGTGGATGTCGTACGCGGTCGCAGCGCCCTCGTGGTAGAACTTGGAGACACTAGAGTCAGTAACCGGCGTTTGAACTTGTCCTTACGTCTGGCCGACAGGGGTGGCGAGCGCCTTGAGGTAGTACTGGTGGAAGCGGGACGAGACACCGTGCTGCTGGTCGGCCTCACGCGCCTTGGTCGCAATCTCGTGCGCCGTCTCGGCCGCGCGAGCGGAGACAGTCTGGTTCTCGCCGACGAGGCGCTCGCCAGCCTTCTTGTCAATGTCACCGAGGAACGAGAGGAAGCGCGACGAGATGCCCTGGCGGCCTACGAGTTAGCAAGCGCGTTGCGATATGACTCACGGTCGACGTCGATGGCCTTCTGGAGAATGTGGTCACCAAGGAGATAGCCGGAAGCAAGGTACTCGGCGGCAATCGCGGACTGGGGTTAGTGCTGGAACAGGCGACCGGAATGAGCAGCAGAGGTAGATCACAGCGGCACAAGCGCCACTCCCTCTTCTCACCCACCTTGGGCTTGTCCTCCTGGTCGATGGGCGGGGCACCGGGCGTCGACTCGGAGTGGGCCGCCTTGGTGTCGGCCTCGGGGGTCTTAGACGTGACCTCGAGGTGGGCGCCGTCAAGCTGTCGTCAGCGATGGGGTCACGCGTCACGTCAGTGGGATGGAGGGTGTGTGTGCTGCGCTGCGCGATGCACAGCATTGCCGAGTAGGCAGCTGCGAACCAGCTACGGCGGATCCAATGCACTGCGCAGTTGCCACCGGTTACGCGTCGCGAGCAATGTTCCGCGCTGGGACCGACAACCTCGGAAGCGCGTTTCCCCGTCACAACCCCCCGATCCCACGTCGCATCACTCACAGTGCCGCCGTTGAGCATCCTGTCGTCAGCTCCGCATCTCTCGTGCACTCACAGGGCGGTGCGCATCGCGCTCTGCTTCTCGAAGGTAATGTCCGCCTCGGTGCCAGACTTCTTCACGGACGTGAGCTTGCCGCAGACTGGAGTTAGTGAGCTTGTCGAAGTGTGATCCATGGGCGGCGACAGCGATGGCGAGCACAACAGGACGTACACGAGAAGAAGTCGTGCAGGGTCTGCTCGGAGGTGGTGGGCGCGAGGCCCGCGACGTGGATGCTGTAGCCGGACATTGTGTGGATATTGGATTAATGAGAGATGGGGAGGTGTTGACAATGAGATCACAGGAAGGAAAGAGAGAGATCGCAAACAGCCGATGTCGTGGTGTGTCTCTTGTTCATCGACGTGGGAGAGAGAGAGGGACCAACACATCACAAAGCGGAACCCCCCAACCGAGGCGCTTTGCCATGATGCGGTGTAGCCGGGGGCGGGCGGGAGTATTTTTATGACGTCATGGTGTTCCGTGCTCTATTGGTAGAAATCCAACCCCGCCCAGCCCAAGCAGCAGCGAACAGAGGTACAGAGAGTGTGGCCTTTTGTGGCATCGGAAAAATGACGTACGGGGCGGGTCATGGCCAGAATGCAAGGGTTGAAACCAGACCGCCATCCATGATCACCCGAACAAATAACGAACAAACGGGGCATGGACTGGATCCGATGACACAAACCGCTGCCCTCACATCTCGACGATCCTGTAGGGGGTCTCGTGGTGAGCGGCCAACCACGGGTGATGATCCGGTCCCGAGCGGAGTTGATGGGGTCCATCGCCATTGGCTGTGACGCGCTCACTGATGAAAATCAATCAGGGTTACTGGCCGCGACGCGACCTTGTTACTTTATCGGGAACACGCGTCGCGCAGCCTAATATGAGTTTCCTCGACCCTGTCAACCCACATCCTGCGGCATAGACTGAGTAATTGGAATGGTAATTGCTGCAAACTCTGACAACCGCCTTGGACTGACATCTGACTGACGCTGGTTGTTGCCCCTTGAGATTTAACAGGAAAACTGCGCCGATAGTGTCGCCCTGGATGTGGGGGACTCGTGGCCGAGCGCAGGTGAACTCCACCTTGTGCTGAAGGGCCCCTACGTCCTGGATTCTATCTGATTAAATGCACCGACGCAGCAATGAAACAAGACTCGTCACAGGACTGAATTTGCATCGCGCTTCACAAACGGAGCTTCCAACTCGTTTATGGCTAGAGGCTGTACGGCGGCCGTGCCAGGTTATCCTGCAGAGCACAGAACACCTCATCGAACGCAGTGGAAGTAGTTGCCGTCGCGCGTCCTCTCGCACCTGCGGCCAGCGGGACATTTGGCCCCCTTCAGATTGTCTGCGGATGTGTCAGCTCCCCATCCACTCGTGTGGTCTTATTCGCAACTTACCGCAGCACGTCTCGCCCATCTTCATGCATTTACCCTTGCAGCGCCTGTCACCGGGGCATCCGTAGTATCCGCCACCACCGGCGCGCTCGGCGAGGTCGGCACCGTCAAGGTCACCGGCGACGGGTGCGTCGGCCTGCTCTGCGGGGGCGGCCGAGGCGGCAACGGCACCAGCGAGGGTGAAGAGGAGGAGGGCGGAGTTGAAGCGCATTGTGTAGTAGGTGATGAGGTAGGTGAGCTGGGTTGGGGAGTGTGATCTAGATGATGAGGCAGATAAATAGGTTGGGCTTGGAAGTGTGAAGTGTCGAGTTAGGAGGCCAGATGGTCCCTTCTTATACCTTTTCTGTCTCCAGTTGAGCGCAGTTGACCGGGTTGATGTCGAGACTGACAAGAGCTCCGTGATTACCTTCGAGAGAGCGGTGGCACCAGACGTTCGCGACTGATTTCGGTGCTGTACATCATGCGTGACCAGTTCGCTAAACCCATCACCGCCTTGCGGGGACCTTGAGATCTTGCAACCGCAGGGATTGACTCTGTGCACCGTTACCATTGCTACAGTATGCACCGCCGCCACATTCAGCAGTCCTGCGCTTTACTTAACGTGCTGCGCAGTTCTTATCGTAGAGTGGATCTACCTATCGTTCGGACTGTGACCATGTGTCATTGACAGTGCACTGCTCGATAAGATTAGGACTGTGCCTGTTTCTGCGTCGATCTGATAGATCCGATTGATGTCTCCGCACATTGTTGTCCAAATGCGTGAACGAGAGGCCAGAACCCTTGTCGAACGTGGGGGAACTGCTGGGGCGGACGTGGTGAGGAACAGAAGGAGAAGAGGACCACCACCCTTGAATCGCTGGTACAGTTCCTCTGAACAATCGCAGCCGGTATGAGCAGCTCGGTTGTCAGTGAGCTGACTTCAGAAAAGGCAATCTTCATGCTGTTCATGCTCTCCTCTATCACCGTTTCTGCCCCTGGTCGGGGGCTCCCCAATCTGCAAGCCTTGTACGCGCTGTACAGTATACCTGGGTTTACCGACCGTCAAACACCCCGCTCATCGCCCCTTTCAGGCAGTCAAGTTAACGTTCATCACAGCTTCGATTCCAACGCCACGACTTAGATCCGATAGGACTTGGTGGGCTGGACAACCAGTGGACCGTAACGGGGGCACAGCAGCAGCTGTGGTTAGACCCTGTACGAGATGGGCAGTGGTCAGATCTGCACCGAGTTTTCAGATAAGGTTTAGAGTTGGAAACGCACACTGCTCACCACTTCTAGTGCTCTGTGTGCTGCCACCAACCACACCCGATACTGGACACAGCGTTGATTCCACGGCGCTGCACGCTGCAGCCACGTTTCTGAAAAACGCCTCGAGGAGCTGAAGGCACCTCTCGGCGACAAACTGTACCTCCGATTCTCTGACAGGAGGGGAGGAGATGCTGGGCCCAGACCGAGCACCGAGATCTCTGTGACAGGGGAAGTGAGCGCTGTGCAGCAGGTGCAGTACGCCAAGGAACCAACGCCAAGTAACCAACCCCTGTTGCAAAGTCTATTATCAGGACTGACGGAAAACGCCGCCAAGCCAACAGAGCATCCGTGAACGTGTCGAGACGCGGGCGATACGTAGATGTATCACATTTTGCATGCAAGATCAAGATCGAGGATCCTGGTCGACTAAATCGCACCGCACCGCCACATGCCCTCCCCACATTCCCAATCTTTCCTCGCGTGAAAGGTGGCACCGCCGTGAGTGCTTCCATTTCAGTGGAACTGCTGCACCATTGTCGGATCAGAATCTAGTAGCTTGACAAGTCACATCACGAGATGAGGGAACTTAAACTGTACAGGTTGATTAGATGCGATCTGCACCGCTCAGGGATGATCTGTGCGGAGTTTCACGTCGAGATCGTTCAGCACCAGTTTCACCCTCTTGTGATCTTGTAGACGATGACATTCACGACTAACTGAAAGCTCCCAGACCTCGATACTACCTTCATTGGACGTCAAGGACATGTTGTTCGGCAGCTCCAAGGTAGCAGCGAGCGAGTATGGACACTTGCAGTACCGAGACTTACAGCCCCTTACCCAGCACCGAAAAGAGACCTTGAAAACGGTATATAACGCTGGCAATATCGTGTGTTCAGTCTCTCCACAACACAAGCAACCTCAGCTCCTCACTCATACAGACACACTCACTGCTCTACCTTTACAACTACCCAACAAACCAATCACCACTCACAATGCTCTTCAAGAACCTCTTCATCCTCGCCGCCACTCTGGCGGCTGTCTCGGCCTCGGCCATCCCTACTGACAGCTCGGCCGACGACGTAGTGGTTGACAGCTCGCCCGACGACGTGGCGGTTGACGGCTTCGACACCACGGACGCGTCTGAGCCCACCGACGGTGGCCTTGAGGAGCGCGCTGTCGGAGGGGGCGTCCGGTGCCCCACGTACACTTGGTGTAACGAGAAAGAGTGCATGCCTGAAGGAGGCTCCTGCTGCAGTGAGTTGACTGTCACCTACCATTCTCGAATCCAGAGTCAAGCTGACTGTAGACGGCAAGGCGTGCAGGGGCAGGTGCGTGAACAACACGTGCTACGTGACCCCGAAGAAGCCGAAGAAGGTGAACAAGCACTAAGCCGCTCCTGCAATTGCTCTTCACCGCCCACAAGGTCTCCGGTCAAACAACCATGAACCTGTCGTTGCCAGTAGAAGATAACGTTGGTCGCTTGTAGCCTCCACCTCTGTAGCCATTAGCCGCATGAAGAGTTTCAGAGTCCCATACAGTTGTCACCAAAAGTCGTTGCAAGATTGCGAACGTTCTGCAATGAGGGTGCTTTCCCACATCCATGTACCACTGGATTACAGTTGTTCAGAGGCTCCTCTTGTGAGGGGGGACAGCTCCGAAGGACACTTTGCTTCGCGGTTTGCATGCACGAGAGCTGTAAGGGGCGCCGGTAGGACAATCGTGTAGAAACTTTTGGTGACTTCTGTCTCTCCAGTCGACTCAGTTACAGCTTCTGATTCGCGCTAGGCGTACCCGTCAGCGCTCCCAAAGGCCTCCTTGTCCAGGGAGAGCTACCAGCCTCGCCCAACAAGAGACATATCTTCAGGCCGAACAGTTGGTGGAATGCAGGCGCCCAGTCCTCGTGGAAATACACCTGTGCGTTGTCATTGTTTGCAGTACAAACGACTTGTCAGTTCGAATGCTGGATGTGACTCAGCTCAGGCCGGTAGTTACCGCGCCTGCCGCGCGATATACTGTCATAGAGTTCCACTCAAAGAGTAGTCCGGTGCCTCGTGGTGTCGTTGTTGAAGCCGTGACGTTACAGGGGGATGCTGCGTGAAGCGGTGCGTTGCGATTAACCATAATTCTTAAATCCTGCCACTTCGATGGGCCAAGACGCAACGTGTGATAAACAGCTGTCGCAACTTTTCAGTATCTGAAGCGAAGTAGTACTGCTCAGCATACAGTTCCAGGACCAGGAAAGTGAAACTGACACTCCCAAACGATCTAGATGTGTGCTCAACTTCCGCTCGAAACATTAGATTCACTCAGTAGCGGTGAGTGAAAGTCAATCTGAGATCTAACCATTGCAGTGAAGGCGGTGGTGTTGATGCATAGCACTTGTAGTGCTGTGCGCTACGCACGGAAATGATATTGTCGTTGAGAGTGATGATAACCCACTTCGTGTAGGCTATTCATTGCGGCAAGGCCCGATCAGATGGATGAGTACCTCCCTCTCGATCCGTTGAAGATGTTGCAAGAATGGTATATAACACGAACGGTCCAGTGGTCAGCTCATCCAGATTCCACCCCCAATCATCCATCTACTCTTCGATCTACTTGCAACCCCAACAGTCCAGAATGCTTTTCAAGAACGTTCTCCTTGCCGTTATTGCCCTTTGCGCCACCGCCTCTGCTTCCGCCTTGCCTGCCGGAGGCCACGGGCACCACCCAATCGGCGACTGCAGTCCGAAGTGTGCCAATCGGTGCCTGCGTCCCGGCCAGACTTGTTGCTTCGACAGTGAGTACATCAGTAGAGATGAGAGAGACGGAAGACATACTGACACTTTGAAGACTCGAAGGGAGAACAGGTGTGCGACGTCGGCTACAGCTGCAAGGGCATGGGCCATGTTGGGTACAGGTGTATCAAGAACTAAGAGTCTGGTGCACCATCAACACCATGTAGCTCCGAGCGTTGTATCGTAGTTACAATGCCTTAGAGATGTAGAACGTTTCTAGGATGCAGCCGATGAGCCCCGATAGCAGATGACAGTCAGCCAGTTTGGTAGTCGTGAGTCTGTGTGTGACTGGGTCTCTGGGGGTCTACACCTCTTGTAATGATTACAGTCAACTCCTCGCCTATCGCTGATTGATGTGGGGCAGAATCCAAAACGCGGTTCCACTCCCCATGCGGATATGCGGTACTGTGTCAATTTCGCCGCAAGTGGAGACTCTGGTGGTTGGAGCTGTGGACTGCGGAAAGGGCGCAGCGCCCTGCGAAACTACTAACCGCACCCTGGACTCGCGTTTCGCATGAGGTAGGGGCACACAGGAAACGGGCCGCGGATGGTCTTTAGTGGCGTGTAATCCTTGCCGGAGAATTGTGAGGAGAGAGGGTGTGAGAAGTGATGACTGCGGGCTGCTGGTTGTGAGAGACGAGGGAGGTGAACCTCGGGACATGAACTGAACGTAATCCTGTCGAGCCATGGGCAATACTCAATAGCAATGTTGAGGGCCGCAGGTCTCGCAGAGGCGGACGCCGTCTCTCTAAGAGGTGGATTTGGCAGGCGGACCTGACCAGTTTCGTGTTGTTGCGAACGGGGACAATGTCTTAAGCTGCGACTCCTCGGCGTTGCGAAGTGGGTAGAAGCGGCGGTGTAAGCGTGGTCAGCATTGCGTGGTGATAGTAAGCAGCGTGGTCATAGTAGCGGCGTGAGAGTGATGAGGTGAGGCAGTTAGATATCGGATCTCACAATGTCGTGAGATCGTGAGAATCCCTTTCGATTGATCTTGAGATGATGAAGGTAACGGTGGAGTGGGGACGTCGCAAACGCCGCTGTCACCCTCCTTTGTATGTGTACTGCGCCGTTACCCCACCAGATCTCCGCCATCAGTCGCACAGCGTGGGTTTTCTCTGTGATGTAGAGTGGGTTCTGGGAGTGTCACGAAAAGACATGGTGCGTGATACGTGTCGGTACAAGATGTGGGTGATGAGTACCATTGTTGTTGTCGGGGGACATTGTTTGTCCTCCTTGATCAGCATCCGTTTTTGCTCGCGTGTCGATCTTTTTTTTTTCGGGGATCAGCGAGTGAGGTGGAGATTGGACAATACAGATCAATGTAACAGAGACCCTGGATGCTTCACGTAACTTTACTATTCCATCCTCTGCTCTCATGCCTCCCGAGTGTCCACCTTTTCTGTTCCCCCTCGTTCCTCGTTCCTGAATTGCAGGGGCAAGCTCCCTGGGTGTCGGGCTTGGCATCGCAGAAACCCAAGGCTGGTCAAAACTTGCCGGTGCCTGGGGGCAAGACGAAGAGTAGGCGAAGAAAAAAATCTCGTCCAGGACGAGAGTGATCGGACACGGGGTGGAGCAGGGAGCAGGAGAGTATCTGAGAGTAACCCGACTTTAGTCGAGATGCATTCAGCGTGCCCCAATTGATACTTGCTTGTGGGCAAATGGGCTCAGATGGGCTCGCCGGGGGTTGGACATAGTGAGAAGCGCGTCCAGCGGGCGCCGCCACGGGTGTTTGATACATGAGACATGAGCTCAGCAAGAGGCGAGACTGCAAGCGGACCGTGTTGCTCGTCAATTGAGGAACGCTCGGTTCGTGATCCGTGAGGCGCGTGCTGCCGTTGCGTGCTGTGCACATGTGAGAGTGAGAGGTGCTGCGCAGCAGAGTGCTGAGAAAAATGAGGACGCCACAGATAGATGCAGTACGCCCTGTCGCTCGGTCCGTATCCCAGCCAGATGGCCAGATGGAACTGAGGACAGGAGACGAGGGGACCAGGGGTGCTGGGCGGGCCTGCAAATGTTACCCTCGCTATTGATTGCTGCCCTTTCGACAGCTAGCTAGTTTTGTGTTCTCTCCATCCCAAACCCTTCTCGCTCCTTACTCGCGTCTCGTTTATCTACTCTTCATCTCGCATCTCATTATTCCCCAACTCCTCACGTCTCGTGCCCAACCATCATAATGTTCGCCCTCAACCTCCTCTTCGCCGCCTCGGCCGGTGAGTATCGTGATCCAGTGGCCTCCCCGGATGCCTCTGACTTCAGCCATCGGCGTCTCCGCGCAGTCGTTCGACATCAACGCCATCCCCTCGGTCTGCGACCAGCGCTGCGAGCAGTACAAGTTTGTCTTCTCGGAGTGCCCCTCCAACGACGCCCGCTGCACCGGCATTTGCAACGTGAGTATAGAGGGACGAGCGCAAGGCGGAGGAGCGTGCGATAAGATGGTTCTCATCAGCTGCGGGAGCCGGATCACTCGGAGCCGGATCACTTGAGAGCCCTTGAGGGACCACTGGACACGCTCACGCCGCGATGCTACTGTAACCCCAGAAATCCGCTGACGCGCAGGGTACCGCCCTCACCGGCCTCCAGGTCTGTGTCGAGTGCCTCGTCGCCAACCCCGACAAGGTCAACCTCCCGATGCTGCACCTCTTCGACGCCGCCCAGCAGCAGCTCGCCCAGAAGTGCGTCGAGGCCCAGTACCCCGCCACCTACACCGGCGAGTTCTCCAAGCCCACGACCATCGTCTACCCCAACGGCGTCCACAACGCCACTATTGCCGGCCCCTCGCCGACCGCCGCTGCCAACCAGACTCAGGTGGGTATTGACTTGCAGAGATTTCGAGATTTGGTGCTGATTCCAGACCACCGCGGCCCCGAACGCGACCTCGTCCGCGCCCTCCCAGAACGGCACCGCCGCTCCCACTGGCGGCGCGCCGTCTGACAAGCCCTCGTCGGCCAACTCGCGCGCCGGCGTCGCCCTCGCCGCCGTCCTCGGTGCCGTCGCCGCCGCCACCCTCCTCTAAGTCGCCTGAGACGGCCTGAAAGCTGCCTCGAGAGGGAGCCTCAGGTCCTCACGGATCATGGACTTTGCGATTTCACGTTTTACATTTACTACTATTTCATGCTTATGCTCTGTAATTCGACCCGGGGGAAGCTTGAGAAGGGGTTGGTTTGACGCTGCAATACTGACTTTTGCCTTGTCAGTCGCGCTTCAGAGGTCCTCCGCACCTCATGCATTGGTGTTTGACTCACGTATTGACATCGGCCGCGCTGCGCAGTCCACACAAGGCTTCACAACATTTCAAGCCAGTGGGGACAAGAGGGTTCTCCATGCTCCATTCACTGCTACAACTGGTATTCGACATTTGATTCTTCGTCGCGCAGTCACATCGCCGGAGTTGGCATCTGAGGCGATCTCACTGATCGGAAGATGTCCGCTGCGCCTGGCGCAAGACTGGGGTTCGGCGTTCGACTATGCCATCATGGTTCTTCAGTGACGTCTAGCTCGTGCTTCTGACACGCTGACGTATTTTCCGCCGACATCGCCATTTGACGAGTGGGTATATTCTTGGCTCGATACACCGACTCCACCTGTTGCAGCGATGCTGACCAGAGTGATCTATAGTGATGTCACCTACAGAAGTACACAACGGACGATCGCGGCTCGGCCTGGTATTCGGACGGCACTCTTCCTCTTCGTGCTCATCCTCTTCTGCGGCCAGGTGTATACAGGCTACAACCTGTCTTCCGCGTCACCACTGCGGTACAGCACCTCGCGACGCACCGTCATCACTTCCTTCTCCTGGTTGCAGACTTCATTCTCGGACGCACCTCACTGTCGGGCTGTAAAAGCCTCGGGTATGCACAGCGCCATCGGGACTTGGAACTCGTGACCGTCGTCTCGATACATGACTCTCTGCCACAAGTCACAACCAACAGCCGACTTGTACGGTCACCGGTCACGGGCAGAGTGCCTGTACTGCTAGGGTGTTTGAAGACTACACATTCCTGAAAGGGCTACTAGAAATCAAATCTGATCGACCTTTCGCGCAGAACGGGACGTGTAGGTGCAGTCCTGGGCACGTTGGTGAGCTACTCCCCCCCAAGGACTGCAGATGGCAAGTGCGGCTGTGGGCTACCAATGGCGTTTCTGAAAGAATGGTGCATGAACATTACACTGGCGGTGCAGCCTGCTTGTGCGACAGCGCGTCCAGTCCTGCTCAGTCGCATGCGATCCCATCTTGTCATGGGCGCTCGGCATGTGAGGTACAGCCGTGGTGCTGTGGAATGTCAGACTGGGAAGGGGACTGACGGTTGCAAACCGTGAGGATGGTGTGAGAGGTGGCGCATGGTTCGGCACTAGAGAGAGTATCGGTATGCCCGATTTGGGTCGGAATGCAGCAGTTGTTGCACCCTGCCCTTCACGTTCGGCGAAGATCACAAATGTGGACCACGGGCGTTTTGGCGGTGCGGTGGATGCTGGCTTTGGGGGACGGTCAGCTGGTGGTGCTGTGGCGAGAGAGGAGATCATGATACTCGCTGCCATCGGCGACTGACGGTTCGTGGAGGGGTGGGCACGCTAAGGATGCTGAAAGGTGATTCCAGTATTGGAATTAGAAGTGCGGGATATGACTTATACCTGTGCTTCAATGTGTGCTTGAGGTCGATGTGGGGCTGTGGGCAGTCGAGGAGCGCTCAGGAGGGATTGCCTGAGCCGTCTGAATGGTCGTCAACCCCCTCGTCGGCATGGCGGGCCCAATACCGGTGTGATTGGGGAGGCCTGCAGTAAAATGCGGTGTGTCCCTCAAGTGCGGACCGAGCGTGGGCCCCAACCGGTCGGCTATCCCCCCCCCTCGTGTTATCGGCGATATGATGTCCGTCGGCCGTGTCGAGTGCAGTCACAGTCGACGTGGATACAGTATGCACATGGTGGAATCGTGATGGGAATATCGTCTCAGACCCCGATTGTGCGAGAACGTGCACACTCGCAAACGAAACAGGGTTCGTAAGTAGGATGGACGTGCGGAGGTGCTCGCGATCAGGACTCAGTCCTACGACAGTATCAAACCTCCGTCTATTGTGGGTAGTGTGCGGTCGGCGACGAACGGTCCGTGGAGGGGGAGAGCATGCTCAAGGATGCTGAAGGGTGATTCCAGTACGGGAATCGGAAGAGCGTGATGTCTGTTGTCTGAAATCAGTACAGGAGTCGGCGGAGCACAACTATACGCGATGGTTCGGCGCGTAGAACCAGTCGCGGAGTGTTGAAAGTGGTTGAGAGGTGAGAGCCATAAGTGGGTGCTAAGCTGGATGTGACCATGACTTCAGCCTGTTATCTCGTCGTCAACTGAACCCACAACGCAATGCAACAATGCCGGTACGGCCCAAGACACCTCCAGCTTCCCAGCACACGCGCCCATCACCCCAAAGTGCACAGACACCAAGAATCGCAACTCATCATCATGCAGAGGCCAGACTACGAAACCTATGGCAGGCCCTAAGCGCTGCCAGTCTTCTACAGGTTCGTCAGCTCGTCCGGAGACGCAGACGTCGTCAAAGGCGTTTATCCGGATCCGCCCTTGTAGACCTTGCCGAACATAAGCTCCTGGAGCTTGTCGTAGCTGTGAAGCGTTAGCATGAAGAACGATTGATGAACCGGTCAAGACAGGTTGGATGACATCTTCAAGTGGGTCAAGATGGTGTTCAAAGCTCTCTGCACCGTAGAGGGCACATCGGACTCTGGGCGGAGGCATACTTCCGGAGCGGATGTGGTGCAGATCCGCAGATTTACCGCCACTTTCATCCCACATCGTCAAAGGACGCTCGACACCACTTCTCAACCTCCCGAAGACGTCTCCAACGTTGCCAATAGCCAAGATTACGTACAGGGAAAGCACACCAGCACCGGCAACGCCACGAAGGATGTTAGCGCCAGCGCCCTTGAAGAGCGACTTGACGCCCTCGGCGGCGACGATCTGCGAGGCGGCGTCGAACATCGACTTGTAGTGGACCTTGGCACCCGAGGTCATCATCATACGACGACGGATGGTGTCAAGGGGGTACGAAGCGAGACCAGCACCAGTGGTAACAGTCCAGCCGAGGAGGAACGAAGCGAGGAAGTTGCCCTCAAGAGGGCCGACGAGGATAACGGGCTTGATCGAGTCGTAGAGACCGAAGTAGAGACCACGGTAGACGATGATACCAACAACGGAGGGAACGAAACCACGGTAGAGACCGGCAATGCCGTCCGAGGCAAGGGTCTTCTTGTAGACGTCAACGAGACCGTTGAACTGACGAGCACCGCCGGACTTGGCGGACTTGTTGTCGTTGGCGAGACGGGTACGGGCGTAGTCGAGCGAGTAGACGAAGAGGAGCGACGAGGCACCGGCGGCACCACCCTGGGGGGTTAGTTTTTCCGAAAAAATAATTTATAGCCGATCCATGTGGCAGTGCCACGTGTGGCTAGCCGAGAGTCTCGTTATATTCTTTAGATGGTATTTTCATAGACTAGAACGCTTTCTGCGTCTCGCCAATTGTACTCACAGAGGCGATGTTACCGGCGAACCACTTCCAGTAGCCGTCCTGCTTCTTGAAGCCGAACATGGACTTGAAGTAGTCCTTGAAGGCGAAGTTGAGGGCCTGGGTGGGGAAGTAACGGATGACGTTAGCGGTGTTGCCACGCCAGAGCGAAGCAAGACCCTCGTCAGCGTAGGTGCGACGGAAGCAGTCGACGACGCCGGAGTAAGGGCGGTCAAGACGACCCTGCTTGATCCTGGGTAGTCAGTATGGATGCTCGAGGAGTGCAAACTCACATCTCGTCCTGGTTCTGGACGAGAAGCTTGATACGCTCAATGGGAGCGGCAGCGGTCTTAGCGACCGCGGCCGACACACCTCCCATGAGGAAGTCGGTCATGAAGGCCTGGAGGTCCTTGGGCTTCTTAACGTCCGCCATTTTGACTGCTGGAGAGGGGTTAGCGACTGATGTCTCGAAAAGGAGTGATGCAGCGCAGTAGATGGCTCGATGGGAGGATGGATTGGCGGGGATGACATTGCCGAGAAGCTCAAACGACTGCCGATCGTAGCTACGTGGCAGACGGGAAAAGCTGTGGAGCCGGCTGATAACGGAAAGGGTACGGAAAACTCGTTATCGCGGGGAGCATGGTGATGAGAGAGGCGGTGGGCCTATGATCTACTGCGACTGCGATGCGAGTGTGCTGCCAGTGACTGTGCTGGCGACGACGAGCTCGGAGATGGTGGTGGCTGCTAAACGTACCTTTTTACGCGGTTAGTAAAAAGAGAAAAGAACGAAGAACTGGGTTGTGTCTTTAAGAGAACTGGGCGGACGGGGGACACGGGGGGCACGGAGGGGGCAAGGGGCAGGTTTGCGTCGTTCGGCCTGCTAATTGGCTCCCGACTGTGCGCTGTTGCGTGCTACCTCGCAAGCCAGCCTGCTGCATACCTGCCTGGATGGCATTTTTCTGACGCCTAGCGCGCCGGGTCCAACATTCTGCGTGGGCTCCGAGGCCCGAGGGGCAGGGCACGGATAAGAAGGGGGTAAAAAGCCCACCCACCCACACGGGAGGATCCGGAATGGCCCGGGCGTCGCGCGCGCCCAGCACTGAGCCCACCTGAAGCTAAGCCCTAAGCTACAACGACCCTGCCTGGCCTGCCGCCGTGCGCCATGTATCGTGTACTGTATGCGGTGTGTGTGTGGGATGGATCGCCCCTCTTCTGCAAAAATTCTTCGAGCCCAGAAAGCCCTCCTTTTCCTCTGCTCTCGCGCTCGACGGGGGGCGGGAAAAAAATCGGCCTTTGGGCAAACTCCCAGTTGTGGCGCAATCCTGCGCGCGGCTTTTGGCGGGAATACCGCCCGACCGCACGCGCAGCAACCAATCGTAGAGTGATCGCACGGCGTGGAAGCCACACCAGGACCTGGTAGCAGGCAGCGTGTACAGCCCAGCCAGGCGCGCAGCTCGCCTCGGCGGGCCATTGGGGGAGACTGCGCTCTCTTGTGCTCTCAGGATGTCTGAGCGGGGCAACACAGACTCCCTTGACCCCCAGAGTGCATCACATTTGCCCGTGGCCGTCAGCGGCAGCGGAGTTGCGTATCGGAGACCGACCATGCTGGACACAGGCATGACGGCAGAGGAAAGTCCATCTCGGATCACGGTCTACGGTCGACGGCTGGAAGAACTGCTGTTGCAACTGCCGAGGACGAGGCCGTCATCACGCACGACGCACCGTGCACCGGTGTGCCAGCGAATCGGGGTCCCACGCCGGCTGTCGTTGACAAAGGAGGTCTGCAGCGCCGCGGTTCGTGCTCACTGAGCAGATGCATCCGTGGTCGACACTCGATCACAGTGTCACAGGCTGATCACCAGATTACCAGGCGGGTCCTCATATCTCATCTGGCTCATTGGCGGTCTTGCTGGCACTACCCCTCAGCCTCCTAGCCTCCTAGTGGGGCGGACTTTGTCACCGCTGCCAAGGCCCTGCGGCTCTGGGGCTGGTGCGGGACGCGTGCACGCGTGAAACACCACTCCCGCTCTAGACGCTCTCTTGCTGCACACAAATTTTCGTCCTGGTACAGCTCGGTACAGGTAGTCGCTAGATATCCCCCAGCGGGCTGATAGCCGCACGATACCGTACAAACTCGTATTCCAAGAACTGCATGATCTTTGATAACCGTGAACTGCTGCCGCGTGGTTTAGGCGCAGATTGACGGGCCACGACCCACAGGCACGCGCGGCACCCGCACCGGGTTTCGCTATTATGGCCAATTGGCCGCCTAAGCCCCGATGCCGGTGTGTTCCGAGGTGCGGAGTGGGGACCGTGGAGCCGGAGGGCGCGGAACGCCGGCGCTGCAAATGAAAGGCACGCCGCACGCCATGCGCATGGCCGGTGCCGTGCACACTCTATCCTGGCTTCCAAGAAGGTCCAACCCTCTGTTCGGCCCGCGGCACAATCCCCCGGGGATCTCCCATCGTCCACAGCGCGCAGCAGCTGATAGCCGCCTCGCCGTTATCGCGAGTGACTACGCAGATCTGCACAGATGAAACGGGTGACAGATTGTGGATCCTCCTGTCAATCCCCCCGATGATCCGTGGATCCATCTATCCAATTGCCGTTTCACGTATGATCAGCGCTCATGTCATTCTCAAGTCGGCAGCACGAACGTTATCTCGCAGATGGCACACCAGATGAGCAGCGCTCAACTCTGCGTCGTGTCGAGCGCTTAGGAGGGTTGCTCACGTTGTGTGGAAGATCCCTGAGGCGCCAGGCCATTCCCGCATTCATACCATTCACGCTCCCCTCGCCCCTCTCGCCGCTTCTGAACGCTCATCTGATGGACGGGTGCGAGCTGGTGCGCGGTGCGAGACGCGATGCACGCGAGAGCGACACACGCGATGGGAGGCGTGACGACTTTCGCGGGCGGATGGGTCGCCGCTGACGTCGAGATGGCGAGCGCGGCCACCGCGTATCCTGGCTAAGTGACAACCTGCGACCTGGCCATGCTAGCTACGTCTGACAGTTTGCAGACTGCTAGCCTGTACAGAATGCGATAGCCGAGGGTGTGGGTACGTGGGCTGGCGACGGTCAGGTGTCGGTGTTTGTCTCTGCACCTGTGCCCATAATTGTCCATTGCTTGCACGTCTGGTGCTCGGTCCCGGGCAAGAAGTCGGGTGCTCGCACTGCGCACTGTGCATGGTCGATACAGTCCAGGCTTCAGCCCCCCAGGGAAGGAGGCGGCAGGCGCGGGTGAGGTGCAGCGGGAGTGGTTGATGGGGCGCGCCTGATTTTGGTGGTGTTTTCATGATGTTTTGGATTTTTCTTGATTTGTTTAGAATGTTATGTTATACCTTGTTCGTCTGTCATCAATGTTTCCTTGTCCTCGCTACTTCTCTGCTTCCATCGCACTGTCAGTCTTGACGCAGCCCTGCCGCGGGCTTAACTGGACTTGGGTGAGGCGTGCATTGCTGTTCGTGTTCGCTCGTGGAGTTCGAGCGCAGGCATTTGGCAATTGAACATCAACAGTTCGGAAGCGCGCAAGTGACTGACCTTCGGTCTGAGAGTGCTTGCATCTCCGGAAGACTGCGACCACGCTCTCCCGTACTTGCCATCACTGACGCCATGGTTGTCGAACTGGAATATACGTCCACACTTGAGAAATTCAGGTAGCTCAGCATGTTACCTCACCTCGGGAGAGGACACAAAGGCAGAACCTTCCTAGGGTACTGACGAACATGACGACCACAGAGGTTGAATAACTTGTTGAAGCTCTAGAAACTGTTCCCCCCGGGTTTCACTACTCTGAGTGCCCACAAGTCACCGTCCCGGCTGAGGCAGGCAAGCCAACCAAGATGCCTCGCCATTCTCGTTGCCGACCCGCACAGTTGGTCACCCGACCTGCACGTGCTGCAGCTGCAGCTGCTGCAGATGACTGGGTATCAGACTTGTGGTATTTACGAGGGTTGGGAAGACACTTGTGGTGTAGCAGAATGAGTACACCAGAGGAAAGAGTTAACACGGAGGCTGGACCCTCCGAGTGTGCTGACGACCAAGGCCTCCACAAAGGTTAATTCCCCCATGGATCTCTGGGAACCGTTCCGCCAAGTTCCACAAGCGCATCTGGAGTGGAGGAGGCTGAATGCAGCCCGTTCGAGACTCGGAGAGCAGCGGAGGAACGAGACAGGCTCGGTGAACCTTGTCAATCTGTACCGAAGCTTCTACTGTTCATGTTCGTCGCGACTATGGAATCTTACGGCAGTGGCCATGTTTGTGCCGACCATATTTGCTCACCGACAAGCCACCAACGGTCAACACCAGCCTTCACGCGTAAAGCGACGTGGATGCATGATATGGTCTCTCGCACGGTATATAAGCACGGCGAGAGATGAATGAGTCCCGCACCACCCACGATGACCAACTTCTCCAACCTCCTGAACATTATCCTTGTCCATGGCCTGTGGGGCAACGCGGGGCACTGGTCCGGCGTCATCTCCGAGCTGGGCCACAAGGGGTACACGGTGGACAACCTGCAGGCGCTGGACCTGGGGCTGCTGTCGCTTGAGAGCGACGCGGCGCGACTCAAGACGGCGATCGACAGCAAGAACGGCTCGGTGCTGCTAGTTGGACACTCGTACGGTGGCGAAGTCATCACCATGGCCGGGGACGACCCAAAGGTCAAAGGCCTGGTGTACATTGCGGCACTCGCGCTCGACCAGGGAGAAAGCCTCGCCACCATCCAGGCGCAGTATCCCCCCGTCGGCGCGGACAACATCTACGTCGATAGCGACAACTACGTCTGGATCAAGCACGACAAATTCCGCGAGACGTTCTGCCAGGACCTCTCGGAGGCGGAGGCGTTCCCCCTCAATGTCGGGCAGCACGCGCCGCTTGCGAATGTGTTAACCGACAACGTCACCACCGTCGCGTGGAAGACCAAGCCGTCGTGGTACCAGGTGAGTACTTGGTTGTGGGACACGGCTGATCCCAGGTCTCGACGCAGGACCACACGATCAACCCCGAAGCGGAGGAGTTTATGGCGAAGCGGATCAACGCGCGCAAGACGCTGCGCCTCGACTCGGACCATGCGTCGCTTGCGTCACACCCGTGCGAGATTGCCGCGTTTATCGACGAGGCGGCGCGCGGGTGCTCGGATCACCCGCCTCTGCCGCAGCATAACCATCCCAAGGAGGACAAGCACGGTGGCGGGCCCCCGGGCGCCCAGAAGGAGAAGTAGGTGGGGGAGTGAAGACGTCGGATAAGCTAGGAGTTGTTGATGTATCCTTCCATGTCGTAAACGAGAGGAAATCAGACAAGCCCTTTGCGATCGCTGGCTTTGATCCGTTGATTCGTTTCCGAAGTCTCTGTCAATTCCGTCAATATCCCTCAGACGGGGTCCTGTCGTCCTAACAGAATCCAGGAGGGTGTTGACGGGACATTGATGGGCAAAGAGAAGGATGTGTAGGAACAATTGGAGTCCCGTTGACTTCTCGAATGAGGTATGGCCCGAGTTTCTGAAACGACCAGTCTCCTAGTGCGCTAGTGCGATCACAGGATCAGAGGATCAGAGGTCAGGACAGTCCACTCGAGATCATTCGCTCGCTCTTCCGAGCGGGGCTTGGAACGCAAAAGAGGCCAAGCCGGAAGAGGATGATGAGACAAGACTAACAAGTTTCGAGAAGACAGGAGAATGGAGCTAACGGGGGATCAGCAGTGCTAGCACAATAACAAGATCAGCAGGATCAGCAACAAGATCAGCGTCCCTCGCGCTCAGTCCTCTTGTCCTCTCTCTCTCTCTCTCTTGGGGTATTCTTCCTCCCCCCCCCCCCCTGGTCGTCGTGTGGAAGTTGATTCAGACTCCGCCCCGCCCCTCAGGCCCCGCTCCAGGCCCCGATTGATTTCCCCGTGTGGTCATGTGGGTCCAAGCGCACATACAACCCGTCCATTCCATCAGCTATCCGTTATCAGTCAGCTCACGCGAGCATCAGTGAGTCGTGAGCGGCATGAGCGGGTGGCTGCATCGGAAGCAGTGGCGCCACTAGGTGTGGACCTGTGTGGGTGGGGGGCAACGTATGTGGAAAGTGGTGTACGATCGTCTGAGTGGCAAAAAACAGGTTTGGAGTGGTGAGTGGGGGAGCACAGCCAGCACACAGGGGGGAACTGTGGAGTGAGTGGCTCTTGGGGGGTGGAAAAGTGCTGAAAAATCTCCTTCTGCCCTGGTGCAGTCTCTTGATCCCTCTTCTTACTCTCTGTCTGCCCCCCTCCACCCATAACGGAAGCAAACTGGAGTGCAACACACAGTCATCTGGTCATCTTTGGGTGTGTGGGCGCGATCCAACTTGACCACCAGGAGGAGAGCAGAGCAGGGAGGGAAGGCACCACCCCCCTCAATGTGCACCCAAGATTGTGAACACATTCTTGTGCAGAACGCGCTCAACGACGAGCAGCGCTATCATCATCATCATTTCAATTCAATCATCAAAACCGGGCGACAACTCGTATATCCTTCATCACTAGTCCCTCCTCCCCCTCTCGCCTGGAGAGCGCAGCGCGTCGTGCATCACCGTCAGCGCGCGCATAAGAACACCGTCGTCGCTCGCTACTCACGCCGTCGTCTTGCTACCCTGTCCCGCTTCGTTGCAACTGTTGTCTCGCCCCTCGGTCGCCTTCCGTGTCCATAGCGGACACGGTCTTATTCCCTTTCTTCCTCGGGTAGCCAGCTTGCAATCATGGCGGGAAGCGATCCTTGGAGTGACTATGAGGTGAGCATCGCCGCCGAGTGGGGAAAGACGCGTCCAAACAGAGCCCTCAGCATTACATGCCTCGCACTCGCGCTCGGAGCGTGTGAACACTCTACACTCGACCGTTGATACCGCCTTCCTCAGAGTGTCTGACAGCAGAACTTTGTCACCGCCGTTGTGCCGAGACAGACGGTCGCCAAGCTGCGGTCGTTTGCGGATGTGTTCAGCAAGCATTCAGGCATTCACATCGCGTGGAGGTCGCAGGACCGCAAGGGCGATGTAGTCGAGAAGTGAGTGGGCGCAAGTTGTGTTATTGGGTTTCGTGGCTCACAACCAGAGTGCGGAACGCGTTCCACACCCTCAAGCGGGGAAACAGAGTGCAAGAGTATCTCACGATCCGTCGAGAATGTGAGAGTATAATAAATCTGGGCCGCCTCGCGACTCCCGTCCTGCCACCACCGACATTCGGCGGCGTCCCCTCATCAGCAAACGCCTATGCCGGCCCATCGCGCCTTCCCACTGTTGGAGCCATTGCGGCAAATGCCGCCGGGGGATCGGGGTGGAACCAGCGATACCAGGATCCATTTCGTCAGTATGGGACGCAGAATCGAGGTGGGTTGCCCCTGTGAAGACTCGGGCTAAAGTCAGGTACCAACCAGCCCGTCCTGCAAGACTGGAAGGCGAGTCCGTTGTGGAAGCCAATACGCGCCCTCACAAACATGGAGCCGTTGCCAGGTATGTTCTCACGTGTTGCATGCCGCTGACGGCCAGACATCCAGTCGCAGGAGAGCAATCACACTCGTCGTGAAAAGAGAACGCACTTTCAGCTGCCCAACGACATCATAGAGCTACTCAGCAAGTCCAAGTAAGGTGGCGCACAGCAGCGCTTGCTGACAGCAGAAACGATCCGCGGTCACGGCCCATTCATTCTATTCGACTGTTTTGCGCGTCTTCCGAGTACTATCGGCCACCAGGCATGGCTCCGATCCCTGGGAACCCGCCGGTCACGAATCGCCAGATCCCAATAGAGTATCCACTCAACCCAGACGTGCATGTGGACGACCAGACGGTGCCGTTCAAAGAAAGGGGTCTCCGGGGGAAGGCTGGCAGCGCGCACCCCCTTGACCTGGACACGAGCCGCCGTGGTCTCATACGCATACCAGGGCGCATGGCAAACATGGTAATGGGTCACACTGGGCCGACCGTGAGCAAAAGGAAGGAAATTACAAAAGTGGGTCTCAATGCAACCATCTGGCTAACCGCAGAAATTCTGGTTCCAAATCGTCTATTGCGAGATTACGCCGATAGACGACCTGCTGAAAAAGTTGGAAGCTCTGGTGCCCACAGACGCGGCTGCCGGGCGTGCCAAGCGTAGGTTTTGTGTGTGATCGTGCTGACACCAGTCCGCAACGAACAAGATGATGATGACATTCAGATAGGCTTGTCTCACCTCTCCCTCAAAGATCCTGTAAGTATGCGACGCCCACAGTTTGCTCACATCAGCTTGCCGGCATGCGCATCACGAAACCCATTCGCTCTTCAAAGTGCAATCACCTTCAATGCTTTGACGCTCGGTGGTGGCTAGAAGCCAACAGGACTCACCCGCAGTGGCTGTGTCCGCACTGTTCTAAAGAGCTGAAGTTTGAAGAGTTGATCTGTGACGGCTACTTCTTAAGTATCCTTAATGCTGTCGGAGACGACTACGAGGAGGTCGTCCTGGAGGCGAACGGTGATTGGCACACGGCAGACAACAAGCACGGCAACGCGGAATGGGTTGCGTCGAACGCTGTGTCCCGTGCACCCTCGGTCACCGTCAAGCGGCAGCGCTCGGAATCTCTCGCTGTGGACCGCTCCCCGACAATCACCAAACGCGCCGCGATCGAGATCCTTTCCGATTCAGAAGATGACGATGAGCCACTGGCTAGTAAAAGCCAATCTGTGGCAGATTCCAATGGACGCGCAAAGTCGACATCAACGATGGCGGAGCCGACTGTCATCGATTTAACAATATCCGACTCGGAGAGCGACGATGACGAGCCGTCACAGCCGCTGCGGTTTCAGAAACCGACGGTGTCCCAGACACCGAGTGCAGACATAATAGACGCGGCAGCGGCAGCCGCCGCCGCCGTCTCGGTAGCGACGCAGCCCAACACCGACACCTCCAGCCCCACGGCGTTCAGCGACGCCCTGCGGTCCATTTTAGACACCGGCCGCTCCAACGGCCACCGCGCTCCTATAAATCCTAACGCCACGATACCTGGTCGTCAACTCCACCCCCTCCCCAACCACAATACGCAATACCACGCGGCCGCCGCCTCGCTGCCGCCCATTGCTCAGCCGTCGCGCTCCACATACCCAAGCAACTCGAACGGGCACCCCCGGTAGCGCCAGTAGGAACCCCTGCATGTGTCTCGTTTGTTTGTCTATACATTGTACATAGTTCTACCATCGTTCATTGTACCACTGGCATCGGCATGCACATCATGTTAGCATGCGGGGGAAGCTGCAGTTAGTACGTGTACATGTATGTACACTTACAGAGAGGAATCTTGACAGTCGTAGCGAGACCGCCGAGCGAGGTCTCCTTGTAGTGCGAGTGCATGTCCATCGCGGTGGTGCGGCATGCCTCGATCGCGTCGTCGAGCGACACGGTGTGCTCGCCCGAGCCGGCCATTGCGAGCTGCGCGGCAGTGACGGCCTTGACGGCGCCGAGCGAGTTGCGCTCAATGCAGGGAATCTGGACGAGGCCGCCGAGCGGGTCGCACGTGAGGCCGAGGTTGTGTCTGGCATGAGTAGTGTACAAAACAGAAACACGCGGTCAGTGACTCACTCAATACCAATCTCTGCCGCCTGGAGGATAACGGCCGGCTCGGCGCCGAGGATGGCAGCGAGGCCCGCAGCCGACATGCTGCACGCGACGCCGACCTCAGCCATGCACCCGCCCTCGGCGGCCGAGATGGTCGCGCCGCGCTTGAAGAGCATGCCGATCGCGGACGCCGTGAGGAGAAAGGTCATCGTGCTGCCTGTCAGTGGGTGAAGCTTGAGGGTTACTCACTCGCGGCGGCGGTCGGTCGAGATGAACTCGGTCGCATACTTGAGCGTGGCGGGGATGACGCCGGCCGCGCCGTTTGTCCTGTCGTCAGAATCCAGTCCACTCAATGTCATCAACTTCACTCACGGGGCAGTGACAACACGCCCACCCGAGGCATTCACCTCGTTGACAGCGATGGCCATGCAGGAGAGATACTCGATGCCGGGGAAGACGGGGCGAGTGTGGCGGGGCACGAGCTCGAGGACGTGGTCGCGGCGGCCTATGCGGTTGTTCTTGCCGTTCGTCTCGGCGGGTACGTCGGGCCCAGTGTCGCCCATGGACGACAGCGGCGTGGGGTAGAAGCCCTTCTGCAGGCGGCGGTAGAGGCCCGGCGCGCGGCGGCGCACGTTCAGCCCACCAGGCAGCGTCGGCTCGGTGCTCGTCACGCCTGTGCGGATACATGTGTCCATGACGTCCCACACTGGAGTTAGTGGTGGAAAGAAAAAAGGAGCGACTCACGCTTCTCGAGACCGGCCTCGATCTCCTCGTCGCTTCTGAATGCCCGCTCGTTCTCCCACACGACCTGCGCGATCGTGAGGTTGTGCTTTTCGCAAATGTCAAAGAGCTCCTCGGCCGTCGCGAAGAGGTATGGCGGGGTGTTGCGCGCTGCGTGTGCCGTGTCGATGCTGCTGTCTCCGGGCTTCTCAACCACCTCGCCAGGTCCCTCGCGGGCCATCTCGTCCACTGTGACCTTGACCTCGACCTCCTCCTTGCCGTCCGTGATCGCCTTTTGCTCGCCGCCCTTGACCCGCGCAGTGTGTGTGCTCTGGCACCGGCGCGTCCCGCTCTCCGACGGCCTGACGTTCATGTAGTACATGTTTTCGCTGATCTGCGTCTCCTTGTTGACGACAAACCCGCCACCGATGGAATAGTACTCGTTTGTCGCGAGCATGTCGCCGTCCGCGTTGAACACGGTGAAGATCAGGCCGTTCGGGTGGGCCGGCAGCGGGTTCAGATGCCATGTCTGCGTAAGCACCGCACAGCCCCCCACACATTATTTTTTTCTCTCACTCACCAGATCCTTCTCAAGGCTAAACTTGACACGTTTGTGGTCCCCACCGTCGAGGCCGAGGTCAATCTGCCCCACGGCGCGGACTTCCTCGAGGACGCGGCCCAGCCGGCCGACCTCGACCGTCTCGGGGTCCTCGCCCATCAGGCCTAGGAGCACGGCATGCGGCGTCATGTGGCCCATGCCCGTGGCCGCGAGCGAGCCGTGCAGCGACACCTTGAGCGAGTGGATGTGCTCGTGCAGCGGCTCGGGAATCGAGAATGTAAAGATCTTGCCGGCACTGAGAGACGATCAGCTATCACTCCCTCGCCCTCTGTGCTTACCGCATAGGACCGACGGTATGGCTCGAGCTCGGGCCAATGCCGATACTGAACAGGTCGAATGTCGAGATGACCGCGTGCTCGGGGAGCGTCTTGTCAGCGCCTGGGTGCTGGCTGGGCGGGAGGCCGGCGTACGACGGGATGCCGTGCGGCTGCTGCGGGACGAGCGACGAGAGGCGGCGGACGGGAGCTGCAGAGATGGGGGTCACGGGGGTCGGGGTGGGCATGGCGCGGGATGCACGAGACGGCGCGAGGCCGCCGATGCCGCGCGCGAGCGGCCGCGAGAGCGAGAGGCGCGTCTGCCGTCAGTCCGTCGCTCGTCAGTCTGATGGCATGCTGCGCCGTTGTCCGTTGTACGCACCAGTGTCCGGGGTCGCAGCATGGTGATAACAGCGCGGGTGGGGAATCAATCAATGGGGAGAGGCTAGTCGCCAGTTCGTGGACAAGTGTTTATGTATCCCGTACCCAATTATCCCGTATCCCCAGCCCCAGCTCGCGATTGCGCTTGCATGCATGGCATGGCATGCAATCCACAGGCCACAATCCCATTCCTTGCTCGCGATGTCCCATTCTCCACACAAGCGCGCGCAGCGCAATGGCCAACGCCGCCGTGCGAAGTTTCCAACACTGGCCGTGTTTCCAATAGACGCAATCCGTATCGGCATCATGTGGCCCATCGTGGCCCACCTCCACTCTCTAGCTCTCTTAGGTTGTGTCCTGAGATCCTGGGTTTCTCCTCGTCGTTGTTTTCCAACAATCCCCACTCCCTGTGTCCATACCTGTCCTATATCCGGTAGGGGCTCCGGCCGGCTCTTCTGCCGTTGCCGCTAGACTCGCTGCTGGCCAATGCGGGGTGGGCGGTTACTGACCTGCCCAGGAGCTAGGCACTGTATGTCATTTCAATGCATGGTGGCGTCCTTGTTTGTTCGTAATGTGCGGGAACCGCTTGGAGCGCCACCATCCGAGGTGCACACAGGTATATAAACACGATAAGAGCGATAACAGCTCGAGTCGATCGACGAGATAACAGTCTGCAGGAGGGATGCGCTGCGCCCGTCGACTATCGACGCAGGGCAGGAGCCACAGGCTGTGCGCGGTAACGACAAGCGCGACTCGCCTAGGACACGCGCCAGTGACATGCTTCGCTCCAGTAACCATCATCACTACTCCAGGTCTCCTTCGCTCCGGGTGTCATTGAATACATCACTCCGGTCCAATATATACAGGCTACAAAAATGGTCCATAATCCAGTCATTCCATTGTTCCAGTGTCCGGGCACATTGGCGGCTAGCCATGTGAGTTTGCACCTTGCTTTTCTTTCGTATCTCTGGTCTCGTTATCTTAGTGTATCGGTCCGTGCACCTGGCCGTGGACACCGTGGATGCTGTGCACAGGGTGCACTGGAACACCGTGGCCGTGCAGGGGCGGCTGCATCGGCATCGTGGGGCTGATACTCGGGGCCATCGGGGGCTCCATGTTGTTCATTCCTGGGTTTGGCGGGTTGTGGCTCATGTTCGGGTAGTTCATACCGGCCATGTTGGGATCCTCGCCAAAGAGATTGAGGAGGAACGGAGGCCAGTCGCCGATGCTTGGGTCTGTGGGTATGTCAAACGTCGGGAGCTCGGGAAGGAGGTTCGTCGGCTCGGTCATGTTCATGAACAAATAACCGCTGTCGTTTCCTTTTATACCGTTCTGTGGGGGCGGTCCGCTTGGGCTTGGACCTGAGGCGGAGCTGCCAGCCGACATGGGGCCAAGCAGCGCCTGGTTTGAGTACCGGTTGACGAGCTCAACGGTGCTCTGTGTCGGAGAGTGAGGCAGCCTCGCACTCGCGCGCACAGGTGTGCGCACCTGCTGAAGCGCGGTCTCGAGACGCATCGCCAGCGTGTGACGCAGAGAAGGCGCAGCTTGTTGGGTGCACGTCAGCGAGTTGAGGTGGCTGTTGATCAAATTCAAGTCTTCTTGGTCCGCGGCGCCAGCGGCCCAGGCTTGGAGGAGGACGAGGGAGGCGTTAGTGATCATCTTCAGCGTCAGCAATGTTGCATCCTCCAACACTCACAACAAGATCCCAGCTGCTCCACACTTCAAATCCTGACGCTTCTATTCTGAGGACAAGCCGAGACGACGCCAATAACTCCTCCCGCTCAGATATGCTCGTCGCCGCCACCCCACGCAAGGGGAAAAAGATGGAGAGAACGAACAGCTTGTGGAGGTGGTAGTTGAGCAGGATGATCGCGCGGATGTAAAGGCTCGCCTCGGTGGCTGCTGTTAGCTAAGACACAGTTCCATAGCTCACTGTCAGCAGCGACGCGGGAATACCACGCGTCTATCTCCTCGGCCCATGCGCGAATCGCCGTCATGTCGTCAGGGCCGGTATTGATCGGGTTGCGGGCTGCCGTGTTGGGCTCGCACACCGTCTCCCATACAGTAGGTAATCCGCGCCCGACAAAACGCGGCATGCAGCGTTGCATGATCTGGAGCAGCTCGCCGATCGAGCCGCCGGCGTCCTTGTCCGGCTGCGGGATGAGAGGCGAAAAGGGGGGATTGGGAGGCGAAGAGGGCAGGGCCGGGCAGATGAGGTGCAGCGATGAGTGCTCAAGCTCGATGGTCTGGACGTCAGAGGAAAACATCACACATGACTCACGCGGAGGCCTTCCCAGATACCGCGCCACTCAGCCTGGAGAGTTCCGCGCTCCTCGGCCATGCCGTCGAGAAGAAGGCGATACGCGGTGTTGACCCACATGCCCACGGTATCAACCCAACCGACAGCCAGAAGGCCGACAAGGATAATGCCGAGGACATCATCCATGTTGCCGCTGGTGCTGCCCGAGGGCGAGCCCTCGTCGGCCGTCTTGCCGCGGATAGGACAGTCGGGGAGCGAGAGTGCGCCTATCGTGCGCGTAAACGCCTGGAAGTAAACCGAACCATGGCGCGCGAGCTCGGCGGACTGGGAATGCTGCGTCGCAACATACAGAATCGCCACCGCGAGGAGCGGCGTGGGATGCAGGAACGACACCTGGCCACTGAAGAAGTGCAGGCCAGGCATGTTGGCACGGAACCTGCATATCAGCACGTAACTCTTTAGTTCGATACTCACGACTCCCAGAGCCTGCCCACATTGGTCGGCGCCCACGCCTCGTTGTTTGCAAGACGCGCAGGCAGCTCGTTCTTGAGGCGGTAGACGGCGTCCAGCACGCCAGTGTACTCTGGCGGAATGTCGTCGTGGTGGTCGTGCCCGTCATCGTCTTCGTCGCCTTCCTCGATCCCAAAGTCGAGCTCGAGCGAGTCAGCACTGCCGCGGAGGCGGCGGGGCATCTCGCTCGGAGCTCCGAGATTTTCATCCACAGTCGTGAGTCCGCGTCCGCGAAGCTGTGTGACCAAGCTTTCGAAGCGAGCTTGTACCGCCTCCAGGGCCTTGATCCGCGACATGACGTCGCTCCGCCACAGCTCGGTGCATGTATGCGCGGGGTACGGACCGGGCGACCACGGGCGCGCGGCGTTGGCGCGGGGCACAAAGTCGCATGTCGCGCCTGTCCGACGGCAGCGGCGGCATCTGGTGTCAGCGTGTGTGGAATGTCGGCGACGCGGCGGTGTTGAGAAAAAGCACAAAGCAATCTGTCACCGCGTGCTTCGCGGTGGGTGGCTTGTGCATTGGGCGACAAAAGAAGCGCGAGCACCCGAGATGCATGCACCTCGCTCAACTCACGGTGGGTCCGTCGCGCCGATGCACTTCATCTTGAGGGAGCGGCATCGCGCTGGGGGGTGAGTAGACGGCGACGGCAGTGATCCCGATCGTGCTCACTGCATGCCTGGGAGGTCCGTCCGGTGCTGAGCTTGCGCTTCTTCCCCGGACCGGCGTCGGCGTCGTCGGGGTGCGGATGTGACTGGACAGGCTTGGGCTTTGGCCGCACCGCGCCATTGCCGTTGCCGTTGCTGCTGCCATTGCCGCTGCTGTTGCCGCTGCTGTTCATTGCGGGCAGTGTGATGCAGTGGGGCAAGCGGGGCCGGATACGCGGAGCGGCGGGCCGGGGGTGCCGATCAACCGGCGGTGGGAAGGGGTTAGATACTTATCTGTAAAGTGATAATGTGGACCTGCGCTGCGGATGTCTGATACGGGAGCTGAGGGGGAAGTAGAGGAGATAGAGACGGAGATGATTGAGAGGAGGGAGAGTGAAGGATGGATTTGTGATGGAATGGAATAGAGATGGAGACGGATGGCAAAAATAGGTCAAGTGATCTCTTCAAGGTGATCGACGACACGGGAACCCCGTTATGATTCTTATGATAAATGCCTAGAGCTCAAAGCGGATTGAGGCGGCACAAAAGCGGCTTCTAAGCTCTCATTTCTCTCTCGCAGTACGCACTCTGAATGCATCTATGCACAGCACATGTGCTCGCATGCCGCCATATCTCTTGTGCTTGCATGCACGAATCAGCAGGTGGCGTGCAGACAAGCTTGCTTTGAGGCGTCTTTGTTGAGGGCGTGGGGGGATATTATCGACACACACACACACAGACTGAGACGGTTACTCGTCATCGGACAGGGAGAGCGACGAGAGCTACTCCTCGAGCCTCGGCGACAGGTCCGCCGGGGCAGTCCTCACTCTGCTTCGCCACTTGTCGCGCCTCCTCGGCGCCTTCTGTGCCTCCATCTCACTCTCACAAACGTCAACCTTAACGTGTCTAAAGTCGCCATTAACATTCCAGCTGACGGCAGAGGGCGATCACCAGCATCTGCAACGCTGCCGCACCCCATCTCACATGCCGGACGATCAATGGCAGAATGACAGATGCCATTGCGGAACATCGCGAGACATATTTTGTTCTGTGGATCTTGTGCCAAGGGATTGAGCCCCAGGATCCCAGGAGAGTGCTCACGCTAAATCGAGTTCTTCCCCCCGCAAGCAGAAGCTCAGGAAGCCATATTTACCCCCCCACCTCGCTGACTCGGTCACTTCGCCGGAGCCTATCACAACTTTATTCGCACAGCGACCACCGTCGCCGTCTGATTATGCCCCGCCGACGCCGCCCACCAGCAGCGACAATGTCGCATTCCGAGCTGCACAGCTGATCGACGTCCCATTCCGAGATGCGCGGACGGCTGTGGATAATGGGTTCTGGGGTTGGGATCGACAAGACGGTCTTGCGGTTCCGACAGTAACAGCATGCGCGCGCGCCGCTATTCCTGTCTCGTCACGCCGACCAATGACAATAGTCGCGAGAAGCGCAAATAAGGGCAGAGGCACTCACAATGTGCCCCACATTCCAAGTATAACTCGACCTCGGAGCCAAGTCCTCGGACCACGCGATGCCGAGGCGCAACCCCGGAACTGGCTCGGCCTCACCGTGGCGCCGCCGCCGGCCAGTGCGCCTACACTCAAGCAGTCTAAGGCGGGGCCAATGACGTCTGGCAGGGTATGCATGTTCCCATTCCCATTGTCAGTCGGTGTGAGGCGTCCATGATGGCGCTCCGGCGCTGTTTATAATCAAGCCTGCACGTTGGTCGTCCGCCATTATGCTCGCTTCGGAGATGTGTGGACTTGGCACTCTGAGTGGCCGATGATTGATCATCAAGTCCAGACCGCCGCAATGAGGCGTCCGTTCCGCGTATCCCCAATCGTCTGAACGCCTCATGTCTCAACTCGAGGTCTTCTCTCTGCGTCAACTTCGCTGTCAGGTCTCAGCTCACGCCACTCTCTCGCAGGGCATGGGCAGGGAGCAAAGCCGTCCTGCGAAAGTCCGAGCGCGAGGACCATGTTTACGGACTGGTCGTTGTGGTGACGCAGAGTATGACAAGGCCGATTTGCAGTGACAATAGACCAGTAGAGCAAGAGCAGGGAGTGGATAAGACTTGGGAGACCGTGATCAAGCCCAAGCAAGTCAACAATGTGTGCGGCCCGTGAGAACCTGCTGTGTATAACAACTGCGTCCCCCCGACGTGTTTGACAAGGTAGATGACCTCAGCAACGAGCAGAGGAACTGGCTGTGACATTCATGAGTCTGTCAAGGGCCTGACTCGGGTGGTTGTTGACTAGGTGGTGAAGCCCCGGAGACGACGTGGTGATGCCTCAGGTTCAGCACTTCGCCCGGAAGACTCAGACTCATGGTCTGATAGAGGACACCTTGAGGGGAGTTACGACGTTGCCCTTGTGACGACTGTGACTACAGACATCCTATTTGCGGTTTATACCAACTAGACGCCTTCTTTGCGGATTTGTCACGTCGATGTAGGCACAGCCTCAAGTGGTGAAGCTCACTGCTCACCGTGTCTCAGTATTGTCACAAGAGATCCTGTCCCGCCATGTCCCTCGATACATCATGGCACTACACTGTAGATTGCTTGAATCGCCGTGTTCCGATGGGTATCACTTGTCGAGCCTGCCCCCGACGGAAACCTCTCCCGCAAAGTCATCCCGCCCACGAACAGCAAAGACATCGGCTGCACCATTGCTACATTGTTCCATGGTCCAAAGATACCTGAGCTCCAGATATAACCACAATCACGGGATCTGATAACGACACTGTGTCCGGGGCAGTGCGCGGCTGACCCGCTCCTGCGGAACCTCGTCCCGCTGGAAGCTGCTCATGCTCCATATTCTGCATCCCGTCGACGTGTCTGGACCGGGCTGGTCTCGTCCAACTTGCAACTCTGTTCAACGGCGTCGTGCTCGACGACAGTTGGGTTAAGCTAAGATGTTGAATATGTCAAGCTGGCGAAGATGTTCCGATGTGAAGTTGCCCACATCCCAACGCAGGACTTCGAGAACCAAGTACCTTGTTTAGTTGGTCGTGTGGCATCCTGACGCTGGTTTTACTCCAGTCGTGGCTCGCAGCAGCCTGGGTTTCATGGTAGAAGCAACGCGTGCTGGGGGCACTCGCGCAAGTCTTGGAAGTGAGTCTCACCATGAGATCCATGATGAGGCAATCAGGGAATGTGATCATGCTGCCCATTCCGCCCCACCCCTTCACTTCCGGGTTCGAAGTGGTGATAAGTAAGGCATGCATATCCAGGTCCCGGTATGGGAATGAACGTTGTTGACAGTGTGACGGTGTGCCGGATGTGGATGTCACAGGCACGGGCGATGCTGCTGCCGCCGGAAGTCGCGTCTGTTTGTGGTTATCTGGCTGCCATTCTTGGACGCCGATGCTATCACGATCGACGCTAGTCGAAAGCTTGTCTTGCGTTTTGCTTGGAGCTGGGAGCTGGGAGATTGGGAGGCTTGTTGTCTTGCGGCTGTCGAGCTTTGGAGAGGACCTGCCGCATGTCGCAACAGGATTGATGTGTTTGAACGTTTTCAGTGCGGGCGCTTCAAAGCGGAATCCACCACGCCTCCATGCTGTAAAGGCGCGCTTGTTGTAGCTCCATCCGCATCGGCACGGCAAGTACGCAGGGCTTATGTTCAACAAGGTCTACAAGGGCGGCTAGGGATAAGCGGCTTTGACGATGTCTGGGTCTCCTCACGCGAGTCGCTTATCTTCCGACAAGCCAAATGCTAATAAAGTGCGGAATGGCCATGCTGTGAACTAATGGTGAGCCGAACAGAGCTAGAGGCTCGAACTCTGACTGCAACGCAACGGCAGAGACCTTTTCCGCTATCAATCTTTCCACTTCCATCGGCATCGGGCGTGCTCGGTATCGAGGCGACTGGTAGAGTTCATTTCCGACCCGCTGCCGGTCCGCGATGCGCGTGGCGGTGACCTAGCCAAACCATACGGCGCTCGGATGCTGGAAACGACGAGTACCCGATGCGGGGGCCATCATTCCCGGGACCCGGAGCGAGCCATGCACACGACTTGCAACCAACTCTGTGCAGAACGCTTGGCTCTGGTTCCGATCCACAGATGGATCCGGACGCTGTACCCTGTGGCGCAGCACCGCCCGTGCTCGGGCATGCACTGATCCTGACGGACGGCGAACACTTGTGAGACGCGAGTGACCGCGACAGATTGTTTGTTACTCCAGCTCCTAGACTGCGGAGGCTGGAATAGGACAACAGAGACAGTCAACATGATTCAGAATGCAACTAGGTCTAAGGCCCGGGGGTCGTGGCAGCACAGGTCGCGGGAACAGCGCACAGGTGTTCGTATCAGAGCTACTGGAACGTCTGGGATCCTGCAAAGCTGTCCATGCCAGGTTGAGGTCGAGGTCGAGACCTGGGAGCAGGCACACAGATGATGCGGGAATGGCCAACAACCGCGGCACCAGCTGGGCAGACGACCAGAGGTAAGAGATATGATGCAACGAACATTTCCCTGCATCCCTGGGGTGAGTGTTTCGTGCATCAAAAGTGCGCCACTGCAGGGCAGCAGGACGAGGAGCAGAGCCTGGGCGCGGTGCAAGTTGCAACAAGGCAGCAAGGGGTGGCAGCATCGCGGCATCGCCATCAAAGATGGGGTCTCTGCTGGCAGTTTTACAGCATCGCCCGCGGGAGGGGTGCCAATGAGATCACGCGTAGAGCGATCAGAACACGCCGGGAATACGCAGGAACATGACGCCAGAACCCCTCGCTCATGTACTGCTCTGCCGCGCTCTACTGCACGCCAGGGGGGTGGTACCAGGCATGACATGATGTTGCATGCTCGTTGCTCCAGACTCTGCCCTCGAGTGCAACACCGTCATGTCCAGTCCGCATGCCGCAACCTTCGACCGTTCCAGCGCAAACTCTCTTTCACTAGCGTTCACTGCCTCAGAGATCGTGTTAGGGTCACTGTCGACACGGTCATGCTCGGCACGGCCATGCTTGGCCTTTCTTGCTGTCAAGATATAATACCTGGGACGGAATCGAGATCCACAGAGTTTCCTCCGTCCATATCTGAACATCTCGCCGCGTATTGGACTTTACGAGCAGCCCCCTTCGCCTTTAAACCGTCGCAGCTAACGCTTTCACTATCGGGCTGGACCACCAACACCCCGCGTTTAACGTGACCGACCAGCGACCATCTCCCCTCCCCCATCGCCTCCACCAAGCCCTCCACACCCACCGCATCCACCACGATGGCTGTCGCTCCATATGTTGTCGCTATCGTCGTCGTGAGTAGGCAAATACCACCCGGGTAGCACATTCACTGACAACCAGGTATGCATACTCCTCGCCATCGCCACGGGCGGGGTAGGCTACTTGATCTACCGCCAGCGCAAGAAGACGCGCAGGCCCGTCGACGAGGAAAAGGCCACAGCAGCCCTCCCCTCAATGACTATGTGAGTAACTCTTGTGAGCACATCGGAAAGCGATAGTGCAACTGTAGCATTTCCGTTGGAACCGCACCCGCGCAACAGACCGCGCGACAGAGTCTGCTAGGCGGGAAATTCCACACTGCACACTGCACGGTGACGATATGGAGGTGGGAGTAGACATATCACGGCCCAGCAACAAGGTTGGCAGTGGCACCGCCACTCGACTTGGCCGTGACGCTGCTCTGGCCATCCGTAAACCTTTGGTGGAACTGGCCTCGACACAGGCTGGAATCTGGGCATAATGTTCGATGCCCGATCATTGAGAGTGCATGTTCCGTCACAAACGCATCACTGTTGCTGTCACTGCTGTGCTCATAAAACCTCCTATTCGGACTCCGCTAACAGCAGCTCACGCACGTACCCGGTCATTGACGAGTCGCGTTCTCCGATCGTGCCCGGCGCCGCAGCTCTAGGCCTTAGCCCCCCGCCAAAGGCACTCACCAAGGATAGCAAGGACACGCAGCACCAGCTTGTCGGCGCGTACGATGTCCCCGGGACTCTCAACCCGCGGGCCATCGGCGACCGCAACACCATGCTTCCCCACCGCCGCACGGACTCGGAGAGCAGCACCGAGACGCTCGTGCGCAACCGCCCTTCGACTACCCCGCACCGCGTCTCCACCCGTGTCAAGGGTCCCCGCCGGCAGCCCGGCGTCGGCTCCCCCACCTCGACCGTCGGCGAAACCGTCACACGCTCCAACAGCGGGACCAGCAGCCACAGCGACTACAGCACCGACACGCGGTTCGACCGCAGCCTGCACAACTACCCACTCACGCCTGCCCGCTCGGCCGTCACCCCCGTCACGCCGTCGCGTTCGCCGCCCCCGCCCCCGCGTCCCAGGAAAACCAGCAGCGTCGCGACCAACGAAAGCGGCAGCAGCGCCGTGCCCACATCCCTGCCACCGCCGATGACCCAGCTTGTCACCACACCCCTGCCAACTACGCCCCGGCCGGGCGGCCGGTCCGTCTCCAAAACCCGCTCGAAACGCAGCTCCCCCACTACCCCGCTCCCGTTCTCCCCGACGTCCATGTACTCCACCACGTCTGCCGAAAGCTTCTATCCCGAGTCGGCGTGTAGCTCTCCCGCATCCCCGGCCAGCCTGTTCCGCGCCGCCTCCGACGCCCCCCCGGTCCCAGCGGTTCCTATTGTCCACCTTCCCGACGGAGACGCCCCGCTTCGCAACGACGTCGTCGAGACCAGCGAGTGGCGAAAGGAGCGCGATACCTTTGGCGGCGGTAGCATCGCCGAGGTGGTCTCGCCCGCGGTCTCCCGCGTGTCCCACGCTGGATCGCACCTCTCCGTGACATCGAACATGTCTCGCGGCACGCACGTCCGGCGCAGCTCGGACAATGACCCTGTTCCCCTCTCCGCCGTCCGCGCTCACCACCGCGGCGCATCCCTCGAGGATAACTATTACTCGCGCGGCGTGGAGACGACCGTTGAGCGAGAGGAGCCATCCATTCCCGCCACGCCCGCTACGCCGGCGACAGCGCGCTCCGGCAAATTCCGCATCTCGAACGATCGCGTCCTCACCACTGTCAACGAGCACCAGGACGAGCCCGGAACGGCGTCACACCCCCCCTCGTCGTTCACTCCTCCCCGTGTGGTCGGGCCCCGTGGGCACACCCGCACAGACAGCGAGTGGACGACATCGAGCACGGGCACGCCGTCGCTCGCGCACTCGGACGACCACAACGACCGCTATGGGTCGTGCGTCAGCATCCAGAGCAACTTGTCCTCCGCCGAGACGTCACATATCAACACACCCAAGTCAAGCATGTTCGAGTTTGACATGAACTCGCCTGCCAAGTCCGCCCTCCCCGCCCCACCGAACGCGTATCTCCATCCCACGACGAGGGCGGTCGCTCCAGCGTACCCAGATGCGATTGATCTCTCACGCGACACAATCTACGAGCTGGACAGCGACGTCGCCGCGCGGGCACTCATGACCCCGTCCGCACACTCACACGGATACTTCCCGCCAGGTGCGCAGGCGACCAAGTACACAACCAAGACGCCCGTCACCCCGGGCGACGCGTCTCCCAACACTCCTGTCTCACTCGCCGCGTACTCGGAGTACGACAATAGCTGGGGCTCGAACCCGGACGCCGAGCGTGCGCTCATGGACCACATCCGCGCGCTCCAGGCCAACCCCATGCCAACGCTTAACATGGGCGCTCTCAACTCGTTTGCCTCTGTTGCGAGCGCCGTCCCTTCCACGCCCGGCGGTCCCGACCACAACCCGCCGTCGCCGACACAGCTGCTCGCACACGCGGCGTCGATCCGCTCCCTCAACTCGCTCAAATCTCTCTCTCGCCGCAGCACCCTCGCTCCCCTCAACCCCACTACTACCCCCACGCCTCCTCCCCACCCTCGCCTGTATGCCCTCCAGATCGACGGCGCCTCCTCCGAACACCTCAACACGCCCAACGTCCAGCCGCCCGACTGGGACGTCACCATGTGGACCCGCGCCAACGTCGATGGCACGCTGTAAATGGCCAGGGGCTTACCTTTAACGACATCACGCATCACTGTAGAACAGACATATTGTCCTCGCGGGGCATTGTATATTGATAATGTATTGCATTGCATAGATATCGGGAGACGCAACCGATGGGCGGGGAGCAGGGTAAGCGGGACTGATCGGTGAGAAGATTGGATGTTTCACGCTGAAACCGATGATGAGGTCAGTCAGTTATCGTTGGACCCTCGGGACCGTAGTTGGATCTAAAGATACCATCACCCATGAAGATGTCCTGCCTCTTTCGCTCACCAGGTGTTCAGGTCATCTGGTCATGGTGCAGCCATTGAAGGGCAGGCACTAGTACGCGCCTCTGACAGTCGCCAGGCAGAACCTCGGACACAAGGGGTGCTCGACGAACCAGTCGAGTGCCAGGCGCCCGTTTGGGCAGTTCATGCGATGTTGTCACCCACCCCAGATGCCCGAGGGCGCGGGGTTCCGTGGGGTGCGAATGGGGCGAGCTGGAGTGTACAGGGGACGGTCGTGATCAGATACATATAGATCGCATTGTTCCTCTCCCACAGCGGAGATCCAAGTGGGAGCTGTACATCAGGATGGAGATTGCTCGACCTCTTCGATTCAGATCGTGAGAAACCCTTCAACACAGTTACTGTTGCTGTCAAGCTCGGAATTCTGGTGCCACCGAAGGTCCTGATTGCTTGTACTGTGGTCGAGAGTTTCTAATAACGCTGCGCGACTTGTTCAGAATCAGGTTTCAACTCTGGTTGGCTCTTTGCAACATCTGCATGCCAGAGAACGGGAGAACTGCCCTGAGGCTTGAGGTAAGTCTTCGCAGCGCAGCACACTGTCACCTTGACGGGACAGAAGTACGGCAGTCAGTCCAACCAGTCGTCCCCTGTTCCGTCGTGTATCCGGAATCTGTGCAGGGCTCTGTGGGCAGCGTGCTAATAGCGGACAAAGGTGGAACGTCTGTGCCGGCATGTGGTTTCGGTCCCTCCGGTTCGCGTGGGGCCTTTCGTCATCCGGAATTCCCCGTCGTACACTTCGTGTCGCAACTCGCCACTAGTGATCGACCAACCACAGCGTACTTGGCAGTGAGTCTGGCCCGTCGCGAGTCTCCAAGCTCTGCTCGTAACTGCTCCAAAAGGCTCGGCGACAATCCACGCTTTGTCCGCGAGTCGTCGTCGCGCGTCGTGCGAAGCTCATCGGGTTCCTCCAGCGTAACTGGAGATCTAATCCAGAAACACCCGCGAGTCACGCGCTGAGACCGGTGTGGGATTCATGGGATCCATGATTCCTGCCCTGATTGAGCTTGAGCGTTGCTGGACGTCTGACTGAAACGCACTACAGGGGTGTGGGAGCATGTCGGGTCGCCTGTTGTGGTAATACTGTATTGCGTGGGCTATTGCGTGGGCTATTGTTCCAGCGAGAGGCAACACAGCAAGCGCGAGAGAAAGTCAGTCAGGACAGGATCAGGAGAGCTTGAGTTACCGTTGGCGCCGATGTGCGACGCAGCAGCACCGCCGCGTGCCTCACGCAGAGAGCACAGACTCCTCAGTCGTACGTAGCCGAGCGCATGTGATGGCATTCGACGCGTATTCGCCAGCCACGCTCCGGTTTCTCTCTGTCGCAATTGACTCTGACTACCAGGACCGACTAGTGCACGACCCAGCCCACCGTCGCTGTCACAAGTAGCACGACTCATCGCAGGACCTTTGAACGCGACACGCACGGAGGGATACCAGCAAAACAACCAAACGCCACATTCACAATTCAGTCGCGCAGCAGGCGCCACACCCTCTGTGGCTGTCCGTTTAGTCTTTTGGGACCCTTCGAGGACCCTTTGGCTCATGACTCACAAGGTAGCGTCCACAGGGCATTGCAGGAGTGTGCAGAGGTGTGCAGGGCGTGCAGGGCTATGCAGGTTCAGTCCTCGCACCGCCATTCAGCCATCAGAGTCTGTGTCCGTGCACCCAGGTCATCTGTCGGACATGTCGGACGAGTCCGAGAACCGGTGCTGTGCCAAAATAGGCTACCCATGCCCGTGGGCTGTGCAGCTGGTGCAGCGTGCTTCTCGGTATTTTCAGTTGCAGGTATGCGGAGCGCGGAACGACAGCGGGCAACCAGGACGCGACGGAATGGGCGTGCTCAGGATGAAATGGACGACGGGACCGCGGGTCCTCTGCTCGCCTGCCCCTGTAGCCGAACACAGAATGGCGAGCGAGGGACTTGGACCAACCCTTTGCTTCAGCAGTTCCTGCAACACCCGGTCAGCGTGTCCGTTCCAGCTGTGCCTCAGCGCTGCAGCTGAGCGGCATGATCGCCAGGCAAGGCACATGACAATGGAATAGAGTTTGGTCCTGGTAGTGCGTAACTTGCCGCGTAAAACCTACGCAGCAGCCAGGGGGAGAGAGGACAGACCCAGGTTGACCAGGGACGACAACTCGGCTGGCGGTGCCACGGCTGCCGGACCACATATGCGAAGCACTCTCGGCGAGGCAGAGGGTTTCCACTGCGCTGCTGCCGTGTACCCACCCCCAGGCATAGCCGGAAACGAGGCAGATGGAAAGAGCCAAGAGAAGCAATACACTCAGTCAGACGTGTCGCAGCCAGAGGGGGTCCCTCTCGCTTGCTCTCTGGGTTTGTAGCTCCGGTCGACTTGGCACCCTGGTGGGGCGGCGGCACATTCCCTTGGCGTGCATATGCATAGAGCCTTTCCGGGCGGGCAGCACGAGGAGGTTAGTCCTGTGAGTACGTCGTCAGTAGCAGATCGTAGAGCTTGGAAGCAGAGGAGAGGAGGAGGAACAGAATGAATGGGAGGGGAATGCAGGAGGCGTCTTCAGATTTGTATGTGTGTGTATGGCGTCGAACCAGCAAAAGAAGCCATTTTCCATTCCACTCGCAAACACAACACACTACACATTCTATCATCCACACAATTCTTCGTTCTCTCGTTCATTACTCGAGGAAGAACAACTCACTCTCTGCTCGGCGTCTCTGCCTTGACCCCGCTCCAACGGCTTGCGTGCCGTCTGATCTCTCCCCGTCGCCATCGCCCATTCCGCGGAGGCGACCCGCCTTGAGATCCGCGCCTTGACGACTCCGACCGAGCCCGAAGCAGATCACCACCGCTGGCTCGCAAGTACATTCGCCGCTCATACAAACGATACCCCTCCGCACCACCAGCCCTTTCCCCATCCCTCCCCGTGTTGTCTCGCGTCTCTACACCATGCGCTCCGCTCTCCTCGCAGCGCTGTTCGCGGCGCACGCAGCGGTCGCGACTCAGGTAGCGTCGTACAATGTGGAACTGAACGATCAATCACCCCTCATCACGTACAACCCGCCTGTTGGTAACCCCGCCCCCGATTACGGCTCTGACAGCATACCGGTGAATCGCAATGGATGGAACGTGACATACACCGCGAACAACTGGCAGACGTGGAAACCGTGGACCATTGGATTCGGCAAGAGCTACCACTGGGCACCCAAGGGGGCGAGCCTCACCGTCAGCTGGCTTGGAACGGGTATCAGTATCCAAGGCTACAATGTGAACAACGCCAATTTTGTCGGCGAGGCAGAGCTTACTGTCGACGGACAGCCTGCGCAGTGTAACGGCAACACTGGCATGATCCAGTGCAACATGACTGGGCTTAAGGACACGACCCATACCGCTACACTCACGGTGAAGCAAGGCGTTGTCACTGTCAGCACGATCACCCTTGCGCATGACTTTGCCTCTGATGTGTGAGTCATTAAATCCCGATGAAGGCGCGATGCGAGCCCCGGTCTTGACGGGAAGACAAGGAGGCAGCCGCAGTTGGGGACGAGTAGTTTAAGGACCGCAGTGTAGTGCCTCCGGATTGGAGAACTCTTGTTCGGTGACACTCGCGCCCTTCGACATCCTGCTCTTATGTCAAGCCCCCACCTGACCCCTCGTTTTGTCTGGTGTTCGTCGTTCACAACTGACATCAGATCGGACACTTCCAAAGCGGAAATAGTTACCTTGAACACCTATGACAATGGTAAAATCAGTTCCGATGTTCGCAGCGAGGGTTTCATCGCGGACTCTGCCTGGACTGGCAACGGTGGTAAGTGATTGCGACATGGCCCCTAGTCAGTCTCACTGACACCATTGGCAGGTGTGACAGACACGGACTACCCCCGTATATACGCCAATACAAGCGGGGCGTACGCCGAGGTGTCTGTTCCACCGAAGACGTCTCTTGTCGAGGTCATGGGATCTGTCGACATAGACCATGGTAAATACAAGGTTGAGGTTCATCCGGCTCCTCCCAACGGCAATGAAACCTTCCTCGGCAATAGCTTCAACCCGTGGACTACTCGTGACCAGATCCTGTTCTTCACCAACTTGGATCCCAACAAGCAGTACACTGTCAGGTTCACCCATCTGGAAAGCGATGGAGGCATGTTCTCGGACGTCTCGGCTTTCAAGTTTATCAAGGTTCCCAAGTGAGTAGAGGCTGTGAGGCTGTGGTCACAGCATTGATCGACTACTTGGGAAGCCGGGCACAGAGATCACCCACGGCACAGTGATACCCGCCGTTCAAGAATCCACCACTAACAGCACAGCTCCAAAGGTTCCAACTCGTCATCGGGAATCAGCGGGGGCGCCATAGCAGGAATTGTGGTCGGTGTTGTTCTCGGCCTGATTATCGTCGGCCTTCTCCTTTTCATGTTCTGCCGTCGCCGCAAGCGCCAGGAGGCTTCAACTTCGTGAGTGGAGATATACGCAAGTGCGGGCCAAGCAGCTTCTGACACTCCAGGAACCCTCTTCGCGGCACCATAGACGGCGAGGAGCCTATCTACGGCCCTCAGCCGACCCCCCTCACTCTCCAGGGTGGTGGTGGTGGTCACCTCAGCTCGCACTCGAACGACCCGCTTCTCGCCATGGGCAACCGTAATGGCTTCTCCCCAGTGTACGTATTGCGCCCTTACTCTAAACATGTCTGACGGCTAGTTCCCCCTACACTTCCGCGTATACAACCTCCAGCAGCGACCCGTATGGTGGCAGCGACCCGTATGGTGACCACTCGACGGATACCAATTCTATCACCACCGCTGGCTACGCCGGCCTCGGCACCGGTGGCCACGAGTCGCTCCTCCCCCCGGTGGCGCTCACCAAGGCACAGATGGCGCGGCAGAGCGCCAACAGTGGCCGTGGTCCATTGCGCCATGTGTACAACCACCACTCGGACGCCGGTTCCGTCGTCCACAACCCAGACCCGGACACCGTTGTCGAGGACATTCCGCCCTCGTACAATCCCGAATGGGCGAGCACCGGCGGCGGCCCGTCAGAGGCCGGCGAGCGTAATGACCTTGAGCGCTCGTTCAGCGGGCCGAGGCGGTGATGAGCGGAGGAGCGAGGGAGAGTAGAAGTGGGGAACGGCAACGGGGAGTGCAAATGGTCATGAGTCGTTAGAAGAAGGGAGCAAAGAGATCCCGTTGCAGCTCAGAAGTGGTTACGCCGTGGACAATGATAGCCTTCACATTATTCACATTATTTCTTTTTCTTACACACTAGTCTTCTCGCTTCGTAGCGTGTATACCATTTATTACGATGACTGCTGTGAGTGGTGCTGCTGCATGCCAGGCAACCCTGAAGTCGAGTAGGAGAGGGAGCGTGGGCATGGATGGGGTCAAGCAAGCGGCGTGAGTGTTGTCGGCGCCACACGATGTGCTCCGGTCGAGAGTCTGGCTGAGGCAGCTGCCGTGATAGTCGGAACAAGGGCCCGCGCGTCGCTGCAAGACACGTCCACTGTAAGAGGTTGATTCTGAATCCCACCAATCAAGGATAAGAGGTGGCACGCACCCGGAGCGGGATCGTCACGTCACCAGCCCTTCCAGCCGAGTCCAGTGTGTCCCACGTCCAAAATCAGCTCCGCAGTGTTCTGTTTCGCGCCCGTGTCGTGTATTAGAGTTCCGAAGCTCGTGTGTTGACTTCAGGGGCAAAGTAGTGAGCTGTGAGCTGTGAGCGGCGTTCCTGCCTCGTGTCTCAAGTGGCAAGCCATCCGAGCGTGACAAGGCACTGGATGAGTTGTCACGGCCAGAACAACTAGACCAAGACTGATACGACAATGCTATTCTGACTGTCGCAGAGGAATCCATCGCCAGAACCCAAGGCCCGCATGTGCGAGCTTGCCACCATATGCCCACCATGTTCCACAACCTTTGAAAAGCGTCACTTGTCGGAACAGGCACTAGCTGGGACTAGTGGGCCAGTGGACGCGTTCCTCATTGACTGAAACTGGGCAAGGGCTGGGAGTGAGCGTAAACCCCCCTCCAGCCGTTTACAAAGGCCTGGGCTCGAGGTTTGGAGCGAGCTGGGAGCGTCCGGTATTCCAAGTCGCCGCGCGTCGCCCGTGGTGGACCTGTGCAGGTAGCTGAAGAGAGTAGTCAGTCGGGCCAACATCGCTACGATGTAATGCTGCATGCACGTCTACCATCCCAATCTGTCGTCTGTGCCATCACCGCCGAAGCCCACTCACGCCGTTGCCGCGCGCCCAGCTCGGTGCGCTGGGTTGTGCACCATTCCCATTCCCACTCCCGCTCGCTCCACTCCCACTGCCCGCCCCGCTCCCCGCCACCACACCTGTCCCCTTTCTTTTCCTCTTCCCCGCCCCAGTGCCGGGCTGGCCCCGTCCCGCGCCGCGCGCAACGCCCATCCAGTATCCGGCCCAGTACTGCGCGTGCAGCGCGTATCCCAGGGCCGCGTCGCGTGACACCGCGGCGGGCCAGTCGCCGCTCGGCGGGGGGAAGACGAATGGATCAGATGCGCCGAAGGAGGCCGAGGGTCCGGAAGGGCCAGAATGGCCAGAGGAGGGGCCGGGGGCATAGCTGACCTGTCCGTCCCATTCTGGCATCGGGTCGTATTCGTATTCTTCGCCGTCGCCTTCGGGATCGGCCTCGGCCTCAGCTTCAGCATCCCCATCAAGATCAACATCAATATCGGCGTTGGCCTCGTCCTCGACCTCAGCTTCGCCATCACCATCGACGTCCTCCGCGCCCGGTGATGCCGGCGCGTATGTGGGCGACAGCGGCGACTCGGTCGCCTCGACCGCCTCCGTAGCGTACGGATTGCTTTGGGAAACGCGCGCCTTTTTCCGCGGCTGGTGCGGAACGGCATACTTTTTCGGTCCGGCCGCTGCCTCAGCGTCTGCGACGCGCTTCGCGGCCGCGTACCAGCTGGGATCAGTATCGTACTTTCTCGGTTAAGCTTCCTCCTCTCGGCCTGCTGCGCACGCTCCGCGCCTTGACTTACTCTGTCCCGAAATCATTCGCGCCGGGCAATGGCTGTCCCTTTGCGAGGGCGGCCGTGGCCTTGTCGAGCCAGCTCCCCGGTCCGGGATTGTGGATCTGGCGTCAGCGAGACGCGGCAAGCGCAACAAGCGCGACTCACGTGGAACTCGAGGAGCGCCGCGTCGTAGGCGTTCACGAGCTCGCGGTCGTCCCACCCCGACGTGCTGAGTGGGAGGGAGATGGAGCTGCCGTGCGTGGAGTCCTCCATTGGGAGTGAGCGCGAGAGGGTTATTGTTGACGAGAAACGCCAGAATTCGAGAACCCGAAATGTTGACGAAATGCGCGAAAAGACTCTCATCGAGCGGGGGTGGCGACTAAAGAACTTTATCGGGGCCCCCGATAAGCATGTGATAGTCACGTGAGGATCAACACCTCTAGTTCCTGCGCCCCTCGTGATCTGCGCTTCTGGGAGCGATCTGCGCTGCTTCTGGACTGCTTCTGGCGGCGATCTGTGCTGTGCTGATCTGTGGATCAGCTGGTTGCTGATCATTGCTGATCTGGCGATCAGGTCCAATCCTTGCACACGGTCGAGATCGCATAACTATGGGAGGTGCGGGCTCGCTTTCGGAGCCAGAAAACATCGAACGCGCGGGGGAATCGGGGTCGAGGTGCAGGAGAGTGAGAAATCAGAGATCTGACAGTTTGAGCCTGGCGGAACGCGTAACTCGGACGGAGACATGGATCTGAAGTCTCCAGACGCGGCGACGCCAGACACGAGGGGGACCAACCAAAAGGCCACACTCCCCCATCTGGCCCGAGAGAGTGGATCTGGATCATGTACTCTCAACTCTGCACCAGCTCCACAGCCGCAACACCCTGTTCTCCGCAGAACACCCCACGCTGTATTCCATGTCTTCTCCTGTTCTAGATACTCTCTTTCTCCAGACCTTGCCGACAGACGGAGGTGTCCCACACCTCTGGACCCCTTTACTACGATCGCAGTCCAGACTACAGCGCCACGCGCCGATGAAATCTGGATCTAGGCGAGCGTCGCGCTTCCACGACCGGAGAGCGGCTCGGATGCCGGCATCAGGCTGCTCCCTTCCCTTGGGCCGGGGTATGGCGAGGACCCCGCATCTGCTGCGTGTCATTGGCTCCTATCACCTATGGAGCTCAGCCGGTGTGGAGCACATGCTGGATGGCAATGTGCGTGCTGCACTGCGCACTCGTGCACGATGAACTGCGTGCCTATATCGCATATCGCATAATGCTCTGGCATGGCCAGATCTAGACCGGCAAGGCGAGACAAGGCGGTGTAGGTGGTTGGGCGGCCAGAAGTTCCGGGAACGATGGAAGAAAACCTTGTCATTGAGGGCAGACAGCTACTCCGTACGTCGCAGGTCAATGTTGAATCCTGTCCGGCTTGCCCTGTCCTGCATCTCCTGTATCCATTGTGGGGGTGCTTTCTTACTCACTCCCCAGGTGTTGCCTTTCGGCCCCCCCCCCCCGGGGGTCAGGCAAAGTGCTGTCTGTGCGAAACATCAGTTGCAGAGCCCAGAGTTAAACAACTAGAAACCAGGCGGCTGTCGCAGAGGTATGCTAAGTGAGATCTCCGCACTGGCTCGCGCACCAATTGGCTCACACACGCGCACTCGCACTCTGCTGTGTGTCCTTGCTTTCGATCTTCACGGCGAGGAGTATGTGCATCGACTCCTTCTATGTGTTGAGCCCCAGAGAGTTTATTCTGTGCGGCAGAGGTTGTTTGAGGATTTAAAGAGAAAAGTGGGGTCGATTGAAGAATGCGCCACAGCCAGGGTGAGCAAAGGAGGAGGAGCGGAAAGGGACACGGACACACGCCAACCCCGGAGCGTCGCGCATTGGCACAGCATCAGGATTCATCATCTTATTCCTCTCTCTCTTGTTCATCCACAACGACTGCGACGACGACGACAAATGATGGCAAAAGGGGGTGGCCGGTGCTGGTGAAATGCAGTCTATAATCTATGCATCGGGAGTGGTGGGTGAGCTGTGCTGGAGATTGGTACTGGTGTGTGTTTATGGATGATACCCTTTTTTTGGGCCTGGGGAGGCGGAACCCCTGTTGTATGGGATTACCACCAGTGAATTGTATTGGGAAAGCGTGTTCTCTCTCCCTCGCTCTCTCTAGCTCTCCGTGTCTCTCTCTACCCCATCCATATCATCGTCGTCGTCGTCGTCGTCGTCGTCGTCGTCGTCGCTGCCGTCGGACTGGTATACTCACTCCCCATCGCTCGCTCCCTCCGTTACGCATCTCCTTTTCCTTTCATTCTCCATTCGAAAGGGCGCCCAACTCGGTTGAGCTGTAATCGTCATCAGCTGTCCCAGAACCCCCCTCGCCTGGCGCCAAGCACTCCCTCTCCACACTCTTCTCATCTCTCTCATCTCTCTCTCTCTCTCTCATCTCCACTCTCTCACAACACCCGATACGACACGAAACAGATCAACAACAGGCAACCGACCGACAGTCCCTTCCCTTTCCCCATCTACCCCGCTTCATCGGCCACGGCGCACGCATAGCGCACCGCGCATAGCCACCACCATGCACCAGCCGCCGGCGGACCGCACTCCTTCGCCGCTGGCCGACATTCGCAGCTTCGAGTTTGGCTCGACACTCCCACCCGGCGCACTGGACCCGTCGATTCCCAGTCACGGCTACTCGTCCTCCTCGGCGTCTCTCCATCCTCACCAGTCGTCAGCATCCTCGTCGTCGTCTCCAATGTATGGCCCGCCGCCGGGAGCAAGTGACCCGCACATGGGCGCGCCGCCGTACCGCTCCCACTCCGGCCGGATGAAGTCGAGCGGGCCACCCTCCTCGTCGCCTCCCATCCCCTCGCCATCCGGATACTTCCCATCCCAGCCCCCACAGGTCCCGCCCAAGACGGGGTATCCCAGCTACGAGCAGCACATGCATCACAAAATGCCCGCCGCGTCGGTCCCGACCCCGTCTCTCTCCACACCGTCGCCCCAGCCGCGCAGCTCGTATGATCGCGCCAGATCCCCGTCCGTCAACCTCCCCAAGGACAACAATCACCAGGGTCACACTGCGCGTGCACAATCATACGACCACCACCAGCAGCACATCCCCAGCGGCAGCGCATCGGCGTACGACAGCCACAGCTTGCCGCCAGTCTACGACACGCGGCCGAGTTTTGACAACCCGTCATTGCACACCAACGCCCCGGCGACGTACGACAGCCCCATGACCATGCAGACGCCCGTGCACGGTAGGCAACCCCAGCAGCCGGAGCGATTGATGTCGGCGCACGATTCCCGCGGCGGTGGGGCCTCGCTCGCGGGCGGACGCGCTCTACCGGCCCTCCCTCCGCCTGGCGCTGCGCTAGGTGGCCTCAACCAGCCGTCATCTCCCCTCCCCGCGTCCCCGACGACGCCGCAGCGACGGCGCGCACTCCCCACACCGCCTGTCGTTCCCCCGCGCCCGCCCCACTCGTACTCTGAGCATGGCTCGTCCAACATCCCCCCCAACATGACTCCTTCGCCTGTGGCCCTTGCCCCTGCCAACGCGCCCCCTGCCCCAGCACCGAGGCCTACGCCTGCGTACGAGCCTCCTGCACCCGGACCCCTGCTGAACGCGCCTCCTTCGGCAGCACAGCATGCCATGCAGGACCAACAGCCAGACGTGCAGCGCAGCTACACGTCCTCGACCCAGCACACCACTGCCACTGGGGAATCATTCTTTGCCAACCAGACGACTCCCTCGCTCACCCCCAACACCTCCTTGTCCAGCCAGCATAGTTACCGCAAGGACATGCTCGATCATCGTCAGCCGTCCCCGGACTATCGAGAGTCGTCGCCCATGGAGCAGGTTTCCGCCCCACCGAACGAGCCAGCCCAGAAGCCACAGCCACCTCAGCAAAACCGATACCAGCCGCCACTGCCGCCGCCGCAGCCGCAACAGTACGACTACCGACCTGAGCGCGACGAGCCGCCGCACATCTCCGTTCCCCAGCGGCCCTTTGTGTCCGCCGCCTACCCATCCGGCAGCGGCGACCGCACCCCCTCTGCTTCCAACGGGTATCTCCCTCATTTTGACGGTTCCCATTCTGGACAGTCGGGGGCGCCCGATCGCGACCAGCTCGACGTATTCGACACCCGGTCACGCACTGTCTCGGCTTCCTCCTTTGACGGATTCCCATCGACACCACGCGCTGGACCCACGCGCCCTCTGCAACGGGGAGACACCGTGGACAGTGAACCTCCCACGCAGCTCATGCTCGACCATAACATTCATGACGACACGCCCGTGGGGATGCATGCCGGCTCCTCGTCCCATCCCGGCGCACCTGACACAGAATGGGCAGAGCAGTCCAACTCGCGCTGGGTGCAGACCAAACTTCTCCTGCACCAGTCACAGGAGCAGGACGGCTACTACGAGGAGGACGGCGTGTATGACGAGTACGAGGACTCCGCTAGCGAGGACCACGACATTGAGGAAGAGGTCAACGAGATTCGCTTCTTCAACCCTGCATTCCTCAGCGAAACAGCCGTGCAGCTCCGTGACCGGGTGGTCCGTGGCCACCACGTCAAGGGCGGCATCACATGGGTCGGCACTTTTACGGGCCGCGACTTGGTTGTGAGTAGAGTACAAGGATCAGTGCAGTGCCATGGCCTAACGTGCAGACCACCATACAGTCGTTTCTGCCATCGTTCACGCGCGAGGATCCCCAGGACCGCCGCTTTGCGCTCATCACCGCACGTTCGCTGCAATCGCAGCTGTGGGTGATGGAGGTGGACTGGGACGACAAGCCGATCCGGGATTCATCCGATGTCGTCTTCAACTTTATGAACGAGATGGAGGGCGGTACGGGCCCTATTGCTGTCCCACTCCCGAGTGGTGTGCTCACCATGGCAACAAAGTGCTACTCGCCCAGCTGCCCCGGGGACAAGAGGTGTTACGCCCCTCGCTGTCCGTGGAAGACGCCGCCCAGCGCCTTCCTGACGAACATCGAGGAGGACTCTGCGTCCTCGCGCGCCCCGATGGTGAAGAATGAGACAGATTGGACAGAGGACGTTGACCCCGTCATTCTCGCCGAGCTCACTGAGCAGCAGCGCACGCGTCAGACCCTCATACGCCAAGCGATCCTCGAAGAGGAGCGGTACGAGGCTGACCTCGGTGCCCTCGAGTCTGTCTTTATCACCCCGCTTCTCTCCGCCCATCCCCCAGTCATCGAGCCTTACCACCGTCTCGAACACTTTGTGCAGCAGCTCTTTGGCAACGTTACCGAGATCCGGCGCGCCTCGCGCAGACTTATTGACAACTTTGCTATCCGGCTGCGTGAGCAGTCGCCACTCATCGTCACCGTGGGCGATATCCTCCTCGAGGCCGCCACCGACTTCCGCAGCCTGTACCCCGAGTACATGGACAATCTGTCCCACGCCGACCAGTTGCTTACAACGACAGTGGAAGAGAACTCCAGGTTTGCGGCGTGGCTGCAGCGCGTCTCGCACAACGGCGACCGCCGTGGTGATCTGCGCTACCTTCTCAAGCGGCCGGCTACGCACTTGCAGCGGTATCCCCCAGCGCTCGAGCAGATTCTCAAGGCGACAAGTGCCGACGACCCAGACTACGACTTCCTCAACGAGTCGCTCTCGTCCATTCAGAACATCTCTTACATTGCCCAGCTCAAGCTTTTCCAGGCTTCCAAGGGCCGTGGACCGAATTCCGACCTCGCCTACGAGTCAATTGTGCCCGCCAGCGTCCTCAGCGTGATGGAGAAGAAGGAGCTCAAACGTCAGATGGTCATCTGGGAGCTGATCAAGGGTGAGATGGATTACGTGGCGGATCTCGAGGCAATAGACACCGTGTTCGTCGAGCCGCTTCGTAACGCGGACAACCCCATTGTCGACCGGTCCCGGCTGGATATCTTTATCGACGACGCGTTCCATAACTACCGCTCCCTGATCGAAGTGCACTCGCGATTGCTGGAGGCCCTGCAGGAACGCCAGATTGAGCAGCACCCGCACTTCGGCATGATCTCGGATATTGTCCTTGATGCCGCGCTCAACTGGCACGAGGCGTACCTGGAGTACATGCCGCACTACCCCATTGCCAAGGCCAAGATCCTGGAGGAGAAGATGCGAAACCCCGCCTTTGCAGCGTTCCTCCAGGAATGCCGTCGGAATCCCATTTCAAAGCGCCAGGACATTGACCACTATATCAGTCGTCCCATCCCACGTCTTGTTCGTTATCCGTTGCTGCTCAAGGAGATTCTCAAGCTGCAGAAGGCCGTCGGTCCGCCCGACCATCCAGACATTGAGTGTATCCCACAGATTATCGACCTCATCGACAATCTGGCCAAGGCAGGACAGAAGGGTGTTGCGGTCAACACGGCCAAGGTCGAATTGTGGCAGTTCAAGACGACTCTGGACGGCGGCAAGTTTGGCAAGCGCGCGGTCAAGGACCTCGACCTGCTCAACCCCATGCGCGAGCTCATCCACAAGGGCAAGGTCTACCGCCAGCCTGAAGGTACCATCTCTGGTGCCTGGTCGGAGTTGCACCTGCTGCTTTTCGACAACTACTTTGTTCTTGTCAAGGTGATAAAGTCGAAGGTCAAGGACGCTCCCTTGCGGTATACTATAAACCGCCGTCCCATCCCGCTTGAGCTCTTCAAGCTCGGCACGTTCACCGAACCGGCGCAGAACCGCTCACTCGGTCTGCTGAAGACGATCCGTGGTGCTGGCGGCGGTGGTGGTGGCAACCAGGAGGAGGCAACGACCGTGTCCGACTCGCGTACAGTGTACCCCTTCACGTACAGCTTTATCGGCCAGGGGCAGCTCAGTGGACAGTACACCCTCTGGACCGATTCGGCCGCCGCTCGCTCGGAGTGGGAGGAAAAGCTCAGGCACGCAAAGGTCCTCCGCGATGAGGTCAATGACGCTGGCAAGGTGTTCGAGATGACGCCGCTGAGTCTCGACACCTTCTACCAGGCGCCTGGATATGGTGTGCCTGCCAACACGGACGACTACACTGGCCGTGTGACATGCTCCGTGCCATTCAGTGAGTCATACGGTGTTAACGTCATGCTGACTATCAGTGACGCCCGACAGGCGTTCGCTTGTCGCTGTCGGATGCGAGCAGGGCGTATGGATTGGTGTGCGCCACGCACCGTCGTCGCTGCGCAAGGTGCTGCACGTGCGGAGCGTCACCCAAATCGCCGTACTCGAAGAGTTTGGCATATTCCTTGTGCTGGCAGACAAGAGTCTGCTCGCGTACCACCTCGAGGCACTGGTGCCTACGGCAGCCTCGCCGCAGGTCCGTTCCGCACCACAGCGTCTCAGTGGTGTGCGTGACATTGTCTTCTTCTGTGTCGGCCAGATATCGGGACGCACGCTCGTGCTGTACATGAAGCGCAAGGGAGTGAGTGTTCCTGTTCTTATCACCGCTTACACCAGCTCGACTCTGTTTTCCGCGTTCTGGAGCCAATTCTCAACCGCGAGCCCCAAGACAGCCGCCAGCGTCGTGGATTCGGCTCTCTGTTGTCCACGCGTTCGGAGTGGTTCCGGGTGTACAAGGACTTTTTCATCCCTACCGAGGCCGTACACGTGCACTTCCTCAAGGCCAAGCTCGCGATCGTGTGTGCAAAGGGCTTCGAGATCATGGATCTCACGGACCTCAAGGGCGGAGCCATCCCCATCTTCGATCCCGTCAAGGTGCGCGAGAAGCCAATGCTTGCGGAGCTCGCGCGGCAGTGCGAAAACGCCAAGCCGCTCGCCATGTTCCGCTCGACCGATTCAGAGTTCCTGTTGTGCTACGACACGTTTGGCATCTACGTCGACCGGTGAGTTGCTGCTATAAGGCATCGCTGACAGAAGACACGGCGAGCCCAATCGCACCATCCAGGCGATCGAATGGGAGGGACAGCCCGAGAGCGTTGCCTTCCACCCGCCGTACCTCCTGCTCATCTCGCCGTCGTTTATCGAGATACGCCACATCGATTCCGCCAAGCTTCTGCAGATCTACACTGGCAGCGACATCCGCTGTACGTGGGACGGCACCGGCGGCCAGGCGCGCCAGTACAACGACAGCCCAGGGCCAAAGTGAGTATCCAACAGCGCTTACAAGAACCTATACTAACGTCACAGGGGTTGGGGCGATGAGGTCACGTCGCAGGAGCCGCGCATACACATCTGCAAGCGGACGGACGACTCGCGGCGCACGCGCGGCATAGGACAGCACATCTATGAGCTAACGCCGACATTGCTGCTCAACAACCCGCTCCTGAACCCGGTGTATACGCAGGACCCCAACTACTTCCCACCAGCGCCGCTCAACCACCGCACGAGCATGGGCGGCGGATCGATCCACGACTATGGTGGATATGGAGGCTACAGCGGGTACGATGGGGGCAACTACCCAGTGGCAGCGGACCGGGCGAGTATCTCCTCGGCCAGCACGCACAACTTTGGTGGTGGTGGCGGCGGCGCAAACGGTGGTGGCGGCGGCGGCGGTGGTGGTGCCCCCGTGTACAACCAGTTTGCGCACATGCAGCAACAAAACCACAGCGCCGTCTTCCCGACCCCGCAGACCTCGGGACACTACCCTCAAGATATGATGCCAGGCGGAAACGTGTATCGCCAGGGCTCAAGAAACAGCAACCACTACAACGCGCCGCCCTACGGTGGGAATCACGTCAACCACGGCAACCATGGCAACCAGTATGGCGGCTACCAAAACAACAACTATATCTAGGCGGGGAGGAGAGTGAAGGGTTGGGGTTTGGAGGGAAGAGTGTAGAGGGACTCGACGTAGTCCAGAGAATACAGTGGCGCGCACACGCCAGATCCAACGCACCGTAGAGCGCCGTGTGTTTGTATAATATGTCTCTCTCCTTTGGTTTGCTTTTGTAGGATACGGCCAACATGCATGGCTAATGGTTTTGGCGCAGCGCAAGAGGGGTGCATGGTAGTGTACAATGGCAATGACAGGATGTGAGCTATGAGCAATGCGATTCTTCTATGTCTAACGGTGGTGGACTTTGCACAGCGCGTCAATGCCATCGACGCTCTGCCTTGCACCGTGGCGAATAAAGTGGCCTTGCAGACTGGCCATGGATGCTGTACGGCCCTCCTTCCGCGCGGCATCCACAATCCGCGCAACCTCGTCGCCGAGGCGCTCGACCTCGCCAGGGGCGAGCGGCTCATCGCGAAGAAGCGGATTCGGTTCTGTCGAGGCGTCGGCTTCCGCGACCTCTGGCGATTCTGCATCGTCCGAGCGCGCGTAAAACTTGACAAACAGACGTTTGGCCTGCTCGCCGACCGCGTCGTCGAGCTTCTCATTGATATCCACGCGACCGGGACGGATAAGTGCGGGATCGAGGCGCTCGACATGGTTGGTGGTCATGAAAATGACCCGCTCCTCGGAGGACGCGACGCCGTCGAGGGCGTTCAGCAGCCCGCTAAAGGTGACGCTCGACTTGAACCCGTCCTCGCTCGTCTGGACACGGCGCGTGAATGCCGAATCGACGTCTTCGAGGAGCACAAAGCTGCGGTCCGGGACGAGCCCAAGCAGGTGGTTGAGCTTGTCGTCCGTGAGCCCCCGCTCGGCGAGGTTAAGCAGGCAGATGTTGTACCCGAGCGAGCCCGCCAGCGCCTGGATAAACGACGTCTTGCCGCTCCCCGGCGGACCAGTGAGCATGTATCCGCGGCGATACGGGATGCCTATCAGTTAGCTCGATTATTCACGCACGCTTGGTGACTTACCGCGCTCGGCATACCACTTGTGGCGGGCGAGGAAGGCGCGCAGATCCGTCTCGATGCGCTCGGCGACACCGGCGGCAAGCACGACGCTGCCCATCTCGCGCCGCGGGCGGGGTTTCCCGAATGGCCGCCACTCAACGCCCCACGCAGTGTACACCACCGTCTTGCCCTCTGTGCCCTGCTCGGCGAGCTCGCGCGCCTCGGAGAGCAGCTGCGGGAGCAGCGTGCGCGAGCTGCTCAGACCCGTGAGCGTGAGCGTCTCCCAAGGCGTGCCGCTGTGCAAGTCCATGAGCTTTGCGTCGCGCTCGCGTTTGACCTGAACGTGAGCAGGACAGCTGACGGGAAAGGTAGAAAAGCTATCTCACCTGGAACCAGTGGCCCTTGTACGCAAAGTAGTGCGTTCCCGGGCCGGGGACAAGGTTAAAGAGGGCCTCGGACGCGCCGTTCTCGTGCTGCTTGTACGTCGTCTCGACAGCGAGCTCGTGGCTTGGCAGCTGGTTTACTTTTCCCGCGAGCGCGCCGCGGATGCCGCGCTCCGCCTCGGGGACGGCGCGCGCGGCCTCGGCCTGCGCCGCCATCCACTCCAGAAACCACGGGTACGCGCGGTCCTTGGACGGAATCTCCAGCGTGATCAGCATGCGGCGCCGGGCGGCCAGAGACGCGAGCTTGACGCCTCGCCGCAGGCCGGTTAGTACCAGGCCCAGTCCCTGTTGTTAGAAAATGAACAGAGAGCAAAGAACGCACCATGAGGCCGGCACCGGCGCCAAAGTACGGGCTGCGGTCAGCGTGGTTCCCCGCGGCACACGTACTTGTCCTTCATCACTTTCGAGATCAGTGACTCCTCCTCGGCCTTTGGCGCTGGCGGTGCTGGCGGGGGCGTAGGCGCAGGCTCCGGGATGTGCCCAGCCATGGCGGCCGCAGCGGGCTCTCCCGCATCTGGCGACTGCTGCTGCGGGAGCGGTGGCGGCGCGGACGCTGGAGGCGCTGCGCGGAACATTGTTGATGGTGGAGAGTGCGATTCCAACAGTTGGCACGGCGGACGACGCGAAATCAAAGCCCAAAGATGGCCGAGATGAGGATTCTTGGCGCGTGGGATCCGCGTTCTTGTGCGGAGATTGGAGCACTCTCCGCTGCTGTTCCGATGTTTCTCATCTCGACTCGAGATGTATGTACAGTACGTCAAGAAGAACAAGTCAGAGATAAAGCACATCTCTCACGCATCTCCATTTTCCTCTCTATCCACAACCACAATGTCTCTCTCGCGCGAGCAGGTGCACAACTTTGCGGCGGGCCCGTCGCCGCTGCCGACCCCCGTGCTCGAGCAGGCCGCGCAGGGCCTGCTCAACTATGCCGGCACGGGCATGGGCGTGTGCGAGCTCAGCCACCGCGGCAAGGAGTTCAAGGCGATCATCGAGGGTGCCGAGGGTGAGTCGCCGAGCGGGATGAAGTGGTAGCTGCATGTGATTTGGCAGCTACTCTCCTGCCCTCTGTTTTGGTTTGGCCTCTTCTCACCGCAGCCAACCTCCGCAAGTTCTACTCGATTCCGGACACGCACGCGGTGCTCTTCGCGCAGGGCGGCGGCACGACGCAGTTTGCCTCTGTGCTTCTTAATGTGCTCGCTGCCCGGCGTCTGGCGCACGCCTCCCAGTCCGCGGAGGAGTACGCGCCCCCAAGCATCGACTACGTCGTGACCGGCTCGTGGTCGTCCAAGGCGTATGCCGAGGGCCAGCGCCTCTCGATCCCCCCGGCTCCAGGCGCCAAGCCCTTTGCGAAACCTCGCCTCGCGGCCACCTCCAAGCCGAGCAAGTTTACGACTATCCCCGAGTCGTACGACTTTTCTCCCGACGCCGCGTTCGTGTACTACTGCGAAAACGAGACGATCAACGGTATCGAGTTCCCTGCCGACCCGGCCGCGCCGTTCGCCTTCCCGTTCGACAAGGTGCCCGCTGGCGTGCCGATCGTGGCCGACTACTCGTCGTCGTTTGTCTCCCGCCCGATCCCAAACATTGAGAAGCACGCGATCATCTACGCTGGCGCCCAGAAGAACCTCGGCCCGTCGGGAGTTACCGTCGTCATTGTTCGTCGCGATCTGCTCGTCGACACCACCGAGGCCATGAAGCTCGGCGGCGTGCCCGCCGTCCCCATCCAGAGCGAGTACAAGACGCTCGCCGACAACGGGTCGCTGTACAACACACCCCCCACGTTCCCCATCTACGTCTCGGCCCTCGTGCTCGAGTACCTCCTCCAGCAGCGCGGCGGGATCCAGGGCGTCGAGGAGACGAACCGCAAGAAGGCCGAGGTGCTCTACGCTGCGCTCGACGCCGCTGAGGCCGCTGGTGCGGTGCGCTGCGTCGTCCGTGAGAAGGCTGCGCGCAGCTGGATGAACGTCACCTTTGAGATTGCCGGCGACGCCGAGCGCGAGAAGGCGTTCCTTGCCGGCGCCGAGAAGCGCGGGTTCCGCCAGCTCAAGGGACACCGCTCTGTTGGCGGTATCCGCGCTAGCTTGTACAATGCAGTCACGCTGGAGAGCGTCCAGCTCCTCGCCGACTACATCACCGAGTTTGCCGCGGGCAAGGCATAAGCTTGGCTACCCTTGAGTTTGGTTGGAAAACACTCGGCTGCTCAACTAGCCGAGCACAAAGTAAGGATGATTCAACAGTTACCTGCCGTAGAACAGCGGGATGTATAAAGTATAGTCAAGACAACAGGCATCTTTGCATCTAACAGTGCATAAACGTTACTTCCTCAACAAGAGGGCAGCAATAAGAATGAGTAGGGCGAGGATGATGAGGACAAACGACGATGGCGCTGGGTGTAAGCAAAGTGAGATCGGGTCACAAACAAGTCTGGCTCCACCAGACTCACCACTTCCAAAGCTCCGCGGGACGACAATGGTGCGGATCGTGTTGTCCGCGCTCGCCGAGACAAGCAGCGTCGCCGACGGGTTAAACTTGAGTGCCGTCGGCGGGAACGAGTGTACCTGGAGGATCTTGAGTAGGGGCTGCGAGTCAGTGACTGGATTTCATAAGTTCGATGTATCCACGCAGACTCACCGCAAGCGTCTTGGCGTCCAACATCCCAATACACAAGTCCGACGAGCCAAACGCGACGAGCCGGCCGTCCGGTGAGACGTCAAAGGTCGTAACCGGTTTCCGCGCAATCTCGCGGCGAGTTGACAGCGTCCACTTGATATTTGTCGGCTCTTCACCCTTCTTCTCGCTCTCCTCAGTCTCCTTCTCATCCACTTCGGTGATCTTACCACCCTCAGCCTCGAACTTGACGACAAACGCTTTGCGCGCCGCCTTGCGATCCTTGCGGGAGATGCCCGAATTGAGAACTGCGAGGATCGGAGGGTTGGGCGTCGTTTCCGGCGCGAAGCGCGCGGCACGGAACGAGAGCGTCGCGCCCTCCCCTGCTGGGGCGGGGATGGACGCGAGGAGGGAGAGAGACGGTTTCTCTCCTTGCGTGAGGGCGCGAACCTCGATCTTTTCGGCGGTCGTGATTGCGAGCCACAGGCCACTAGGCCCGCCCCAGCTCAGGTCAACGAGGTCCCCGCCGCTGGTGGTGATGGATGGAATCACGACAGCGAGAGACGGGAAGGCCAGCAGCGAGACACAATTGTCCGTGCTCCCGACGGCAACATATGCCGCATCGCCTGATATCGCAGTGAGTTTCTGCTGTCAGACGAGTGTGCTGGACGGGTCTCTGGTAGGCTCACCTGGTAGGGAAAGTCATCCGACCACGCGGCATCGATCGTCTGCTGTGACCGGACGTGTGCTAGCCTGAAGGTTTCAGCTCTGAACCAAGAACAATGGAGCGGAAGATAAGAAATGAGAGTTGCGGGCATCAGAAAGATAACGCGTAAAGATAGACATCATAAAGGCATCAGGGGAAAGAAGACTTTGTTTGATCATCATAAACGCCCGGCAACAGAGAATGAAAAGATGGGAAGGAGCCGAAAGGATGACAAGTCGCAAGTCTGACCGAGGCAGACCGAGACATTGCGCATCCCTTTCGCTCTCACGCTCCACACGCAGACCGACACTCACGTATTGTCCTTGTACGAGTAGATCCGGCAGTTCGGATTCCGCCCTGCCTGAACGTCGGCTTCGGACCCATTGATACCCGTGACGAGCAGAGACGACTTGGTAGTGTTAATAAAGTGAAAAGAGGAAGAGAAAGTAGCCGTGCAGGCTAGTTATATCATGTGTGGGAAGCCGCATGCGGCGCGGGAAGCTCCCATGACGACCGGGGTACCGTAGCAAGACACCCTGTGCCTGGCTGCGGCCCAATCACAGCGATCACAGGCCACAACCTCCATCCGATCCCGGACTCACTTCGCGGTCCAATGCCAGCGTCATCGGTGCGTCCTCGTCACTGCTCAGGACAATCTCTGATACATCCTGCACACGCCTGCCATCAGGCGACACCTTTGCAAGTTTCTGCATGTCAGCTGCATGTCCCCACACATCTCGTGCGCTTGCGCCAGATGGGTTGCGGTGGAAGGAAGGTGAGGATGTGGGTCGTTCTACAGCTTCGACTAGCGCTCATGAAGCAGTCGACAGAGCCCAACCATATCACCTCACCCCACCCACAAGACTCGTCTGGCACCGCTGGCACTCACAATCTTGTTCTTGATCCCGCTCCGGCTAGCGCCGCCGCCGCCGCCGAGGATGAGTTCCGCATCGTCTGCCCAGTCGAGGCAGTACACGGGGAACTGGCGTGTTGGATGTGAATAATGCTGTGTGCGTGTCATGAGTGTGGATGCAAGAGATAAGAGGAAGGGGAGTTGTGTTGTGATTGTTGTTCTTGGAGCTGGCTAGAGTGATTGATTGACGACGAGGACGAGCCCCGACAGGACGCGTGGACGCGACACAAATGAATGGCAGCTCGGCAGGCAGCTTGGCAGGGTTTGTAATGGAATTATTAGAATTATAGGAGTTGGTATTACACATTTTGCTTCCGACGACGCCCAAAGATGTCGTCATTACAAGCTTTCATTAGCTGCTCGATGTCAAGCCCCCAAGACCCATTCTCTTGAGCTCAATCTCGATGGCTACAGATCTAATACGGCTTGAGCTCCTCGCGCTCCCTCAACATCCCATACTCGTAGTCGTCCGGCCCCATCTCGTCGTCATCATCCTCCTCCTCGGTATCCGCGTCCTCCCAGAACTCGTCGGTTTGTATGCGCGTGCGCAGACCCCGCTCAGCCATCAGTTGTGCGATGCCTCGCAACTCCCTATCGCTGAATTGGTCGCGGAGAAGTGAGAAAGGGACAAGGTATAGCGCCTTGCACCCGCCCACTGCCGCGAGAGCGCGGTACACGAGCGCTTTCGCCGCCGCGTATTTGCCGTGTAGGGCCTCGAACTCAATGTACAGGAGCCACAGCGCTGCCGAGTTCTTGCCAACGGTGGAGGTAATCGCGCGGTCGAGCGCGTGGCGGACACGTTCCCCACCTCCGAGCCAGAACATTGTTCCGGCGGACATGGCCTCAGCCCACACAGACCACAGGAGGGCTGTGGCCCCCTCATTTGCAAGACGGGTGACCAGCTGGTGCACGCGCCCATAGACGCGTCCTCCGGTTTCTCCCCAGAGATACAGCGAAAGGAAGAGCGTGTTGTTCGGGAACATTTCGATGGCGCGCTCCAGGACGCCGCGCGCAACAGCCGGTGGAGTTGTGTGGCGCGATGTATGCGTATGGATCACCTTCGTTAGGAGCTGGAGTGTCTCCTCCGCCTGCGGATGACCAGCGGGGAAGGAGCCCACAACCTCGAGCAGCCGGTCTCGAGCAGCCTCGATACCCTTCATGAGGACATGATACAGCGTACCGAGAAGCAGAGTGGCCGGCGACTCCGTCATGGTTGTACCATAGTGCTGGCTGTCAGTTGTGAATCGATAACGTCCTGGCTTACCTGCTTGGCCTTCAATAGCGCGATGGCCGACGGACGCCCCGGGATGTGGACAGGGTCGGCGCACTCCGCAATGCGCTCACGCGAGCCAGCAGCCATAACCAGCACCTCGAGACAGCGCGCCTCATCGCCCTCCTCCCACTCCATTTCGGCCCACGCAGCCCAGAGATCTGCCTCGTCAAGGCGATCGTCGCTCGTCGTACGCTGCGCAGCGGCCTGGATCGCTGTGACGTATACCTGTCGTGCTGCAGCGACCTTGCCTCGCTGCCGTTCGAGACGCGCGTACCCGTCCCAGAGTGCCAGGTTCTCGCGGTCTGTCGACAATACCGTTTTGGCTAGCTTGACCGCACTGATGTCAGTTGTTTCTTGTTCAATCGTTTCGCAACTCACGACTTCGGAGAAAGAGCCGCTTCGAAGGCGAATGTGGCGAGCACGAACGACGGGTCAGGCACGAGTGGTCGCAGTGTAGCGAGGACGTTTCTGTCATTAGCTTCGCGTTGCGATTACTGTCGCGTTGGTCTCACCTGGCATACTCCACGTTGACGTTCACGAGATCGGCCGCATCAATGTCGCGGAACCATGATGTTGGAAGCAACGTCCCACGGTCAGGTATCCACGACTTGACGGGGCATCCGAAAGGTGAAGCGAGTACACGCGGCTGCTCAGGCTCCATCGGTTCGCCGCCGACAGTTTGCCACACGATGCGTTTGACGCTAGGCCGCGGGGGCCAGAAAGCGGCGCGAAGCGCAGAGTTCTCTCCAATAGTCCATCGCAGGCGCGGGTCCGTAGACGATGCGGAAGAGGTCGGCACATCGGGCGCCGAGAATGGCAAACCGAGGAGGTTGAAAAAGGCGTAAATCAGCTGGAGGCGTGCAGTCGAAGTCTGGATAGGGAAGAGAAAGTCGCGGACGTCGGAGAAGATAACGAAGTGGAATGGATCGTCGTCCGGCACATCCAGGTCCGTGACGCGGCCAGGGAGCAGGAAGGACTGTTCCGCGTGCTGCTCGGCCTCGAGCCAGCGTGTGTAAGAATCCGAGGAAGGTTCTGGAGGAGGTGGTCGAGTTGCAGTTGATAGCACCGGAACTGCTTCTCTGGAGGCATGAGCCGCTGCCCAGCCCTTCGCCCCCGGCTCGCCCAGACGCGGCGCTTCCGAGTCCCAAAAGTCTTCAAACTCCTCGAGCACTCCGTGAAACCATCTCCCGCGGTCGAACGGCGGCGCAGGCTGGCGAAGATGAGGCGGCTTAAAGAACGTGCTGAGAGTTAGATCGATGACGGGAGCAAACTCACATCTCCAGTAACGCTTGGAAAACTGCCAAGGAGCGCTCTGTAAATCCCGCCTGCTTGAGGAACAGACATGCGCGGAGAAGGAGGTACACTTGATTCTCCTCGCGGGCTTCCTGATTACGCACTATTGTCAGCTCGGGCAACCTGTACAGCTTACCATTGCCGCTGTTGAGTTTGTGTAGACAATCAAGATATACGTCAATAACCTCATCCACACCGCCGGCGCTTCCGTCCGCAGTCTGGCCGATACCCTGGCCTTCGCGCCACTCGATGTAGCCCAGATACAGGCCCATCATGTCTTCCTCGTCCGCCCCGCGGTCTCCAAGCGTGCGGATGACGTTTTGCCACCGCTCGGTCACCTTCCCTGGCGGCCAGAACATTTCCGCAGCGCGGAGGTACGCGATATGTAACGCGGGCGAGGCAAAGTTCGGCGGGTGGTCGAGTGCGCGAGAGAGAATCGAGAGCGTGACTTCCGCATTGGCGCGGTTTGTGGGCTGCTTCGAGTCAGATGTCTCGGGCGACAGCCGGAGATGGAGGGTGGAGTACTCGATCCACTTGTCAACGTCTCCGGGGTTGGCGCGCAGTTCCCGCTCGTACTCGGCATTCCGCTTGCGCACGTCGTCCTCCAGCGTCGACACTGTCCCAAGCGCGGCCTGTATTGCGTCGAGCTCCTCCTGGTCGCTGTCCTCACCGAGTGCGCGGTACTCCGGCAGGTCGTCCGCATCGCCCCTGTCCTTCAGGCGGGGAATGTCAAAGGGCGTAAATTCATCGTTCAGATCTGTACTGTCCGCGCTCGGTCGCAGGAGGATGCGAGCCAGGTGGCGCGACGCCGTGCCGTCAATGAGGCGCGACGAGTATCGCGGGATCTGGAGTTAGTCCGCGTCAACTCAAATACGCACATATGGCCGACCGCGAGGCGCAACCTCAATGCCCTTCTGCGTCCTGTCCTTCGAGTACACGATGCGCAATCCCGGGTTGAGGCCCAAAACACTCCCTGTTGTTAGCTTGGTAGCAGTGTGTATAGCTCACCTCCATCACGACGATATCGTGGGGCGTAAAACGAGCTCGTGGCACCATACCTCACGACGTCCGGGTCGCCGACAGTGTCTACAAACGCGACGCCAAGAGTCTGCTGTCAGAGGCGGCCACATTATCAACTCACCGGCTCGGCCTCCTTCCCCCTCTTCGCCGCCCCGCTCTCATACCACGCTCCGTCGTCCTCCACGACGTCAGGCTTGCCCTCCGCGAGAGCGGCTGCTTTCCGCCTCTCCCGGGCGCGCCGATCCTCGATCTCCTTCCGCCGCTCATCGCGGTCGCGCTCCCGACGTTCCCGGGACCGATCGCGCCGTCGCTCCTTGTCTTTATCTCTCCGGTCTCTGTCGCCGTCTCTATCGCGTTCCTTGTCCCGATATCGGTTACGATCTCTATCTCGGTCGCGGTCTCGATCGCGGTCTCGGTCCCGATGGCGGTCGCGGTCCTTGTCGCGCTCTCGTTGGCGAGCATCCTTCTCTCTATGTCTATCTCGCTCCCTCTCCTCCCCCTTGTCGCGATCACCGCGCCGCCGTTCCCGCTCCTTCTCCTGATCCTCTCCCCTCCCCCGCTCCTTCTCTCGCCTCATTTCCTTCCCGCCCTCAATCCCCTCTCCGTCTTCCCGTGGCCGTTTGGTAGTCGGGGCAGGGAAGGATGGAAAGAACGCGAACGACGGCGCGGGCGCGGCTGATGTCGACGCGCTGGCTGGAAATGATGGGAAAGAGCGGAACGCGGGCGGACCTGTTGGCTGCGCTGGAGGGTCCGCCATCGTGGTGGGTGGGTGAAGAGAATGAGTGTGTTGTTGACAAGAATAGGGGTGGATGGAGGTGGAATTTAGGAGCTGGGTGGAGGTTGGAACAGAGAGGGGTCGGGTGAGGTTGTGTTGAGTGGCGATTTCGTTGTGGCGGCAAATGTGGCATCATGAGGGAGGGTGGCAATGGCATTCTGCGGACGGCGCTATTTGATCCGTGGGATGCGAGAGGACATGGAATGCAGCACCGTGAGCACAGTTTCCTCCGGCTGCTTAAGCAATACTACTACATATAAGAGGTGAGTTGAAAGACTGCTGGTTCAACTGGGGTGCGGCATTTGAGCGTGGAAAGCGGCTGATGGTCTGATGGCCAGGTGTGACTGCAGCAAGACTGACATGGCAACGTCGGGCGCCGCTACGAGCAACAAATATCGAGAACACAGAGACGCATACATAACACACACTGTCTGAATGAATGCCTGTTCCCACCCCATTTTCCGACCCTTCCCAACGACCGTCGTCTCCGTCTCGCGCGAATTCCGACCGACGAGGTCCCGCACCGTCGGAGGTCGCCTCCTCCCTCCCGCGTCGCGCTGGTTGGTTTGTCGGTTGGCCTTTTGGTCCCAGGTGTTGCTTTTAGGACAATGTTTTGCTGTCCCATAGCGTTCCGCCCAACAGGACGCGTCCAAGACGCTGGAGGCGACCTCATAAGCGAGCAGTGACGTAGAGGCCGTAGCGACGATGAGACAAGTGCCTGAGGAAGTAGGACCCTAGAGAGAGAAAGGAAAAAGTAAGGGTTGGGGGGAAGGTGAAGAAGACATTCATTTCAGGCCGTGCGTTGTGCGTACGTGTGTTGATTTGTTTGCGTGACATGAGAAAATCAAACTCCCAAGACAGGAGATGTTTGAAGCTCATGGAGATTGTGTTGATGAGTCTTGACTGCCAACCTGCGCCGACGAAGTTGGTTGGACGTTTGGTTCCCGACCTTTGAGGGCGCCAGCTGTCGTTGCTTCACCTTTGGGTCTAGGTCATTTTTGGAGTGTTTGTTGTTTGCCGGAGACGGGAGTAAGATATTGTTTGCCGAAGACGGCGGTATGTTGTTTGCCGGAGACGGGAGTAAGATGTTGTTTGCCGAAGACGGCGGTGTGTTTTTTGACGGAGACGGGAGTAAGGTGTTTGATTGCCGGAGACGGCAGGATAGTGTTAACGACGAACTAGAAGAGCTTTCGTAGTCGACACGAAAAGACTTGAGGGGACGGACAAAGTTTGTGTCAACGGACACTCGCGAGAACACTCGAGAGAGTTTGTTGTGACCGAGGAGGTGGTTTGAAAAGCCGGAACTGAGAGTAAAGAGGAGAGCGAGACAGAGAGAGAATAAGCCGGGACTGAGAGTAAAGAGCATTGGAGGCCATGTGAATGAGGCGCCTTAAAGAACGACGATAGGCCAGGTAACGACGTAACCGCCGTGGGCGATGTGAAGGACGTGCTCCCAAGAATAACGCTGCTTGACTACGAGGGAGGCTTGACCGACGCGACGCCAGAGGAAGGGCATATGCCCGCGAATAGGATAAACGCACGACTTGCAGACGTCCAACGAGTCGACCGTCTCTGACGCTGTGCCACTCTCAGCAGACGTCACTTGGGGGAAGTCAGCGGTGCTTCTCCTGTGGATGATGGTAGCAGTCAAACTTACTGCTAAGAATAAGCAAAGTGGAAAGACGGGTGGAATCATCAAAGGAGCCTTGCAAGGATGTGCGTGTCGCGGGCGGAGGGTTGAGACGAATGAGGCGACAGTTATTCGACTGGCTGAAGAACACTGTTCGCCTTGAGGAAGAGAGAGAGAAAGAGAAAGAGGAGAGCGGGGAAGGTGCTGTTTATATACATGTCAGTGCCATCAGTGGGATCAGTGGGGCACACATTCACACACGGTGGCAGCACTTTTTGGGGGGAAGCCCCGAGCAACAAAAGCTTTCCCTCTTGTCCTCACTAGGCTCACTACACAGCTGCTGCGCATTGCATGCTGCGGAGGGGCGCAAAAGAGTGCATGAGTGCAAGGGGGCTGGGGCGCGTGGGAGGCCGGGCGCACAAGTGAGCAGCTCGAGCAGATGAGCTCATCAAGTCCGGCAACCGTCGTGTTCTCAAAGGAAGCATTGAAGCATTGAGGAGTCTTGCAGCCAGCTCGTCGCTCGTCAAAGTTGTAGACAGTCGTTGCTCGCTGCTCAATCTTCGGCTTACAGTCTCTAGTCAGAGCAGGGTGCTGGATCAATTAATATGAACTTTGCCGTCATTGAAAGCATCCAGCATCCTCTCAGCCGTCTTCCCGTGTCTCCGTGTCGTGTGGATATGGCGGAGAAGCTGGGTACCGGAATCCCACGCACAGATCCCCCCTCCACCGCCCACCCCCTAGTCGGCAAGCAAGGGCGCAGAGAAAGAGAAATTTCACTCCACACTGAACACAGAACGTAGTGAGGTCAGTGTGGTGTTGTGAGTCGACCATATCACACACACAGAACTGCACAGCACAACACACAAAGCAGAATTAGAGAACAAAGACGGGACGGGAGGCGACAGGAACTTGGGTGATGGGAAAGAGTCGCCGGTTCGTGGTGAAAGGGGCTCGTGACGTTTAGGTACAATCATCATCATGGGAATCACGGGGGCGACAAACAGAATCTTGCAGCTTGCAGCTTGCAGCTTGCGGCTTGCGGGTCGCCTTGCAGAAGACAGCCTGTCGACGGTCAAAGACTGGCGCCTCTCCTGTTCGTGATGACCCACGCCATGTGAAGCCTGTGAAGAAGAGTCAATTGGTCTTGTCGTGCATCTCAAGTCATTTAGTCCATCCCATTGTGATTGCTAGAAGCAGCTGTGGTGCTACCCAACGGCCACAGGGCTCAGGACAACACGACTTGGTCGCACACAGTCGCGCCACCGCAGCTGACACCCCTACCTTATCGGGCTCCGACCCTTGTTTAGCAGACTTAGAAAAGCAGTTCCAGCAGATGACGCTCGGCAAAATATGACGTGCGGTTTCAGGACGTTGATGCTGGACGAAATGCCTTCAAAACCAACCAAGAAGGGAAGGTCGAGCCCGCCATGACGACCCCCGGCGAGTGAACGTCTGTCTTTTACTCAGTGAGCAGTGGGTTAGTAACATCAGCGTCTACTGGCGGTCAGTCCCATGGTATTTTTACCCTCATCTGACGTTTCGCGGAAATCAATAGTATTGCTGCATGTCAGCCCTCGCGGGCGAGTATCTGTACACCTCGACCGTATGTGTGCAGATGCACTTCTAACTCCGTCGCGCTATTTACAACAGCTCACCCTTGGCCTTGTCGCCGGCACAGAGCACGCCGCCCTCGCTGGCGTCGTACACCTTCTCGCCGCGGATGTACGTCGCGTCCACGCGGCCGCGCAGCGTCTTGCCGACATACGGGGACACCTTGTTGCGGAAGAGAAGCTCGCTCTGGGGAGTTAGTCCCGCCGTACACCATTTCTGCTCACCTGCTTGACCTCCACATTCGCCTCGGGGTCGAAGATGACAAAGTCGGCGTCGTGGCCAACCTCAATCGCGCCCTTGCGCTTCTCGAGCCCCACCTGCTGCGCCTGGATGCCCGAGAGCCAGTCGACGATGCGGGGGAGGGCGACGTGGCCGCCGACCTCGGTGTAGATGAGCGGCAGGCCGAGGCCGAGGCCGCTGACCCCGCCCCAGGCGGACATGAAGTCGCCCTTCTTAAGTTCCGGGGTGCACGGCGAGTGGTCGCTGACAATGTACTGGATCGTGCCGTCGAGGACGGCGTCGAGGATGGCACGGCGGTTCTTCTCGTCACGGATCGGCGGGCAGCACTTGAACTGCGTGGCGTTCGGGGGAATGTCCTCGGCGCGGAGCACGAGGTAGTGGAAGCACGTCTCGATCGTGAGGTTCTTAATCGGCGCACCGCCGTCGGTTCCCGCGCGGGCGGCGCGGAGTGCGGGAAGCGCCTCTGAAGCAGAGAGATGGACAATGTGGAAGCGGAGGTTGGGGTACCGCCTGCAGAGGTTGAGGATAATCTTCAGCGCGTCCGTCTCGAACGACTGGGGGCGCGAGCTGAGGAACGTCGAGTACTGGGACGCGTCGGCGGTGGCCGGCGGGTCGTGCGCGTGTGGTGTGGCCTCAAACTCTGCGTGGAACATGACAAGCGCGTCGGTACCCTCGAGCGCGTTGCACGCCTTGACGAGGTCATCCTCGTTGACCTGCGGGAACTCGTCGACGCCCGAGTTGATCAAGAAGCACTTGAAGCCCTTGACGCCGGCTTCGATGAGCTTGGGGAGATCGGCGGCGTTGCCGGGGATGATACCGCCCCAGAAGCCGACATCGCACGACACGCCAGTCTCGCGCGCAGCAGCACGCTTCTCCTCAAGGTTCGCCACAGTCGTCGTTGGGGGAATGCTGTTCAGCGGCATGTCGATCAGCGTCGTCACACCGCCCGCGACGGCCGCCGCCGTGCCGGTCGCAAAGCCCTCCCACGCCGTGCGGCCCGGCTGGTTGAGATGCACGTGCGAGCTGTGGTCAGTATGGGCGTGCCAGGCGATCAGGTGGGCAGCATCGACACTAGTGCCGGCTCGGCAGACCAGGCCACTAGGTAGGGCAGTTGGGCACAGACCATTGAGCCCACCACTGAGGTCTTTGGAATGACGCCCCGGGTCGAGCAAGCCGCCCACAATCTTCACTCACTCAACGAGACCAGGGAGGAGCACCTTGTTGTCGGCAATGCGCATGAGGGGCGCGCCGTCGACGGCAGTAAGGCCGTCGCGGACAGACATGATGCGGCCGTTGGCATCAATATCGATCGAGGCGGGAACCGGCGCAGAGCGGCCGGGGAGGACGGTGCGGGGCGCGAGGATGGTAAGCTTGGGGGCCGTCATTTTGAGAGGCGCGAAGGACGAGCGAGGGAATGGTATCGGGTGGTTATTTATACTCGTGTCGACGGAGTTGAACACGGGAGCACGCGAATCGAATCGGCTAGGAGCTGCTGATTGGCGTTGAGCGAAGCGCAGAGATAAACAAGACACGCCGAAGGGGCAAGGACAAACTGATGAACATGATTCTCTACTCCGGCGGTCAACATATATTGCAGACAGGAGAGTGAATGCCGCGGTTCATTGCAATGCGATGTCAACTGTGATAGCCAACGCGGTGACTGTCGGTGATGCGATTAGGAGGATGCCGATGTTATCGGGGATTGCCGTGGTTTCTATTGGCTGCACTTGTCCGAAATCATCCCACCCAAGGCCGCTTGTTCGGTGCTGCCCACCTCTGGTATGGTTTACACGCTCCCGCAGGCGGCCCTACATACCCGGCCCCGGCATGCCGGAGGTGCCCATAGCCAATGCGCGAGGTATTGGCTATGCTAATATCAAGGGAAAGGGATAACCGGATAACGAACGGGATAGCGATGTTCTGGCAATGTTTTTCTGATCATTCACTCTCGCATGGTGTTCGTGTGCAGATCATGTGGATGTGGCGTGTGGCATGTGGCACCCCTGGATCGGAAATCCTGTCAGCTGGCAGCCTATTGATTTCATAGGCTTGCCGATCTGTTCTGGCGCCTTTCTAGATGCTGATCATTCCCCGCCCGATGGCCTGATTCCTAATGCGATGGCGTCATTCGGGCAGTCCCCCCCTGGCTGTGTGATCTGACTGTGTGACCTGATTAAGTGGATTTCTCGGGTGGATATTGATGGGTTTTGCCGTGGCTCCGATATTTTCCGCGGGCCGTTGGATGGAGAGTGCCAGAAGCAAAATAGACAACCAGTTAACCAGCGCAAGCGCAGCATGATAGCAAGCAACCAGCAGCCAGCGACCAGCTGCGGCCAGCAGCCAGCAGTCCGTGGAACGGCAGGGGCCCGAATAAAGTGCCACACTAAGAAGATCCGAAAGAGCCATTGCGCAGCCACGCGCGCGCGACGTCGCTCTCATCGCTCTCTCTGTCTCCCGAGCTCCCGAGCCAATGACCCCTTTCGCTCGCCTCGCCTCGCCTCGCCTCGGTGACAGACCCATTGCTAGAGAGCCTCTCGTATTTCCCAGCAGCCGCCAGGCACTTACTGCACTGACGCTCCCCCATAAAACAACCCACACACCACCGCCCTTTGCATCTCCCCTCACCACCATCAAAACCAACCACATCGTCAAAATGTTCGCTGCTCGTCGCTCTACCCAGCTCCTCCGCTCCTTCTCGACCTCCGCGCGTGTCGACTACAAGGTCACCGTGCTCGGAGCCGGCGGTGGCATTGGTGCATATCGATTCCAAACGAAGAGGGAGCGAAAAAACCCATGACGGAAGATGAAGATCTGGTCGAGAAATCGAGCTGGAAAGGTGGACGTGCATGGTGAATGGCAGGCGCCACATTGACCTTCCAACCGGCTTCTCGATACGGTCTCCGCGTTTCCGCTCTGGTATCGATGCTCTCTCTGCTCATGTGTGTCAGCGCTAACACCATGCAGGCCAGCCTATGTCGCTTCTCATTAAGGAGAACCCCAAGGTCACCAAGCTCGCCCTTTACGACGTCCGTGGTGCCCCCGGTGTCGCTGCCGACATCTCGCACGTCAACACCGCCTCGGAGGTTAAGGGCTACGAGAAGGACGAGTGAGTAGATGCGCCATGTCGAAGCAGGGCTGTCGGTGCTGTCGATGCGATAGCGATCACCGTTTTCCATGCCTGTTCGCACCCCTGTGTGAACCGGCTACAGTTGGTCGGTCAATTGGGCCGGCCTCATCCGGGAATACCCTGGCCCTAGAACACCATGCCTCTCGGGAACTCTGAGCCTCTTGCCTCTCTTCCGATGCGCAGTCTTTGTCCGCTGTGGATGTGTATCCGATGCCATGGACCCTTGTCCAGCGCAACAGTCACCCGGTATCGGGATGACGCCCTGCGGAATGGCTTGGCTTTTCGCGATGCCATTTGGGTGCAGAGTGCCATTCTGGTCTCCGTTCGGAGTACCATTCTGGCTCGGGGTGCCATTCTGGTCCGATTCTATTCTGGTTTGGAGTGTCCTAGTTCGGAGTTACTCTTGGTTCGGAATGGACCCATGGCCAGAGTGCCCTCGTTCGCGATGCACTTCCACCTTGTGATGGCTTCGTAATCTATCAGTGCCCGACGCCCTTCGACGTGACTCCGGCCCCACTCCCACCGCAATCACTGACAGACAGCATCGAGGGTGCCCTTACTGGTGCCGATGTTGTCATCATCCCCGCCGGTGTCCCCCGCAAGCCCGGCATGACCCGTGACGACCTCTTCAACACCAACGCCTCGATTGTCCAGACCCTCGCCGAGGCCTCCGCCAAGTATGCCCCCAAGGCGCTCATTGGTATCATTGCCAACCCCGTCAACTCGACCGTCCCCATCTGGGCCGAGGTCTACAAGAAGGCCGGTGTCTACGACCCCAAGCGCATCTTCGGTATCACCACCCTTGACGTTGTCCGTGCCTCGCGCTTCCTCGCCGAGGTCAAGCACGCCGACCCCAAGGACATCAAGGTCACCGTCGTCGGTGGCCACTCGGGTGTCACCATCATTCCCCTCCTCTCGCAGACTCCTCAGGGCAAGGACGTCACCGGTGAGGCCTACAAGGCCCTCGTCCACCGCATCCAGTTCGGTGGTGACGAGGTCGTCCAGGCCAAGGCCGGCGCTGGCTCCGCCACCCTCTCCATGGGCTACGCCGGTGCCCGCTTCACCGACTCGCTCCTCCGTGGTCTCTCCGGCGAGTCTGGCGTCGTCGAGCCCACATTTGTCGAGTCGCCCCTCTTCAAGGGCGAGGGCATTGACTTCTTCGCCTCGAACGTCGAGCTTGGCCCCGAGGGTGTCAAGAAGATCAACGAGCTTGGCTCGCTCTCCGCCGAGGAGAAGGAGCTCCTCGCCGCCGCTCTCCCCGAGCTCAAGAAGAACATCGCCAAGGGTGTCGACTTTGTCAACAAGGCCTAAGTCTATCACGAGCGTATAAGTAGAGATGCATGACGGCCCAGGGGGCCTAGCAGCAATGCCGTGACGAGCGCAGGAGCACAAGAACGAGCACGACGGAGTGGAGTGGACAGCAGATGGACGCGCAGTTGAGCAGTGCATGAAGCATGACGCCATGCCGAGTGAACACCGAGGCAGCGGATTGTGAAGCAAATTGAGATCAAGCGCAACGCAGGCGCTTACCACCAACACAGCCCACTTTGACCCTATCGCACAGATCACTTTTGAACAGAAACCGATGCACCTTGCAAGCATGGGGTGGGGCCACAAACCCGCACAAGCCATACTGAGTGAAGGGCCACCACCTCTGAAAGTCATTGGCTTTGACCCTCCCTCGTGGACGCGACCGATAGGATAACCGAGTCCGGCCGACGTCGCCGGCTTGTACGTCATCACGGCAGATAGGGATCGGCTCGGAAAAGGCTCGGGACTCGTGCTGAAGCGGCCGCGGACTAGGCAGGGCGGCGACGCATCCCCTCGTCACTGCCGGAGATAAGACTGACACTGATAACGAACGTGATAACTCGTTCACACCAGTTGCTCCTGCAAAGAATATGGTGATGCTCAGCGACAAGTCCTTCCTTACATCTCGGTGTCTGCATTCATGGGCATGGGTCCTTTCTGTACACACATGAATGTGGCATTTCGGATTGCAAGCGTCACTTCGCGGACGTCTGTCACTGGGGATCGCTGGCAAAGAGAAGCCGTCCCATCAAGGTAGGCCAAGCTTGCGCGACATTCTCAAGGAGGAAACACCTTCTGTTCGTCACCATCCCCATGTCCAAGGGGATTGCGGGTTATTGTGCACTCAATCCGCCGCCGAGGGCCTATTCTGATCACACTTCCGGCTCCATCCCCGAAACAGCATCGTGGCGATCTCTTCGATGAGTAGCGGTCGTTCCCGTGGGTGGCGATGAGTGCGGGCATCGTCAGGTGAGGGCGACAAGGTGGGTCACCGATCATTGAGTGCGGTCTCGAGAGGGGACATGTACTTACTTCGGGACCAGTGCATGCGTCAAGAGTGACGCGCCACCCTGCCTGACACATCAGCGGAGGGCACTGTTCATACCCCAACCACGCCCCGGGGCGCTGGTCACGCCCAAGCGACTCTCTACCGTACACAGGTCCCGAAGACGGGAGGCAGAGGGAGAGACAGTTCCGCCGCAAGATCTTCGGCCCCATTCCCCTGCGAGCATTCTTCGACTCCTCCCAAACTCTCAGTACAATACCGTGGCAGCCTTTGGTGCGGGTGCACTCACACTCGAGCCGGCCAAACACCTCGAGCGCAACGGATAAAAGGACGGATGAAACGTAAAGGATGCTCACTTCGCCATATTGCATGCCGAATGCAGGACAACAAGGTGGGTTGAACTGCACGGACATGCACGAGTTACACGAGGAGACAAGCCATGTCCGCTGTGTGACGTGCAACCACGCGCACTTGAACGCCGGGGGAGTTGGCCACCATGCGGGGCTTCAGGCCTCAGGAGCGATTCTGTGACCTGGACCGATCAGTGTGGGACGAGGGTTGGGCAATGGGCGAGGGGCGAGTGATCGTCGCTCGGCAATGTCCGTAGTGCCAGGTGATGGCGGAAACTGTCGGACGCGAATGCAAGAGGCCGCGACATGAAGAGCGTCACAGCGGGATATCGCTAGTTTATTTGGTGCTCTGTGGTGCCGACGACGAAGGTACGCAGGAACGCCCCTTGTGACCCATGTGGGACGCGTTTTACGCGTTTCACCAGCTCCACTCCATTGCGGAGATTTGAGATTTATTGTTTGTCAACAAGATAAGATTCAGCTAGTGTCCAGAAATGACAGAAATAGAAGCTGACCGGGCAGAGTGGACCCGAGTGCGTTCGAGTGCGTTATGGTGCTCCATGTGGACCCCGCACTGGCCGTCACTGAATGACGCTTCATAGCGCGAGCACGATATCTGGTAGTGAGACACAAACAAGTAGCTAGCCCTTGAGCCTGTGCCTTGCCTAGCAGTCCCCACGCGGTCAAGTTAATCACGAGCTCATGAGATAGCGCGATTGCTGACTTTGACCAAACAAGAGCGGGCTCGCGCGGAACAGGTACAAACATGTGGTGACAGCGACACTACTCGTATGGCCGCGCGATTGAGCTCGCTGGCGCTCGGACTACAAAGACGGAGACTTGAACCTCACTGGCTTTTCTTCACCCCCCTTCTTCACATCAACAATGCCTCTCACTACCTCCAGCTTCGAGACACTGTCCAAGGACATTGCCGCGGCACCCACGTCGACGGTCTTTGTGCTGTTTACAGCCAAGGCCAATGCCGACGGCAAGAAGTGGTGCCCCGGGTGCGTGGAAGTCGAGCCGGAGATTGAACGCGTCTTCGGTGCAGGAGACCATTGTGAGTGCAAAGAAGTCTGTTACTCCGGTATGCTAATGCCAGACGCGCTCGCCGTGTACCTCGCCATTCCCGAGTAAGTCGAGAGCGAGCTGGAGCTCTGATCGCTACTTCGTGAGCATTCTGACCCCAGTTTCGACTCGGACAATTGGCCGCTCCAGGCATGGGCGATTAACGGCGTGCCAGTCCTGTATCGCCTCGAAAAGGGCGAGCTTGCCGGCGGCTTCCTGATGCCCTCGGATGTGCCCTTCGGCGGTGTGCTCGATGCCTTTGTCGCTAGTCCCACCGAGTACGAGGCGTATCTCGAGAAGCACGAGGGCGACGAGTATGTCGACCCGAAGACGCGTTGGGAGTGGGCGCATGAGGACTGGGCTCGCTTCGATGCGATGGCCAAGGAGAATAAGGCGAGGACCAAGCGCCGCGCCGAGATCAAGGCCGCCCAGGCCAAGGTCAGGAACGCAAACAAGCCTGCTGCCAACGACGCGACGGTCGCGACCGGCGAGAACGGCATCGAGGGAGAGTCCACTACGAAGACGTGTAACGGAGTCACCTGTTCCGCCTAAGCTCGTGGCTACGCGGAATGCATGTGGAAATGAACGCCCCCTGTGTATGAGCATGTCGGATTCACAGATTGACAAGGGCTCTCTATCAGTACCACCACATTCTCAGGTCTGCACTCGGCTGCCACAGCGTGCATATACATACATATTCAGTGTCTACCCTACGGTCATACCATGTAGTGATGAGATACATCCCTTCACCACGCCACCCCGCCAGTCAGATGAGCTGCAAGGGATCAAGTAAAGGCGAGCGGGAAGCGGCCATGGTTCTCTGTCACCCAGCTTGACTGACCTCTCGCGACTTTCAAGACCGGCTCTCGCAGTGTCTCACTGCTTAGAGCTTGGCCGAGTGGGCGATGGACGAACCGCCGTCGACGACAATGCCAGTCCCAGTGCAGTGGGCACCGGCGCGGGATGCGAGGAAGAGGGCGAGACCACCAATGTCCTCGGGAGTGCCGACACGTCCGGTCGGCTGGTGGCCCTCGAGGACGTCGCGGTTCTGCTCGAGACCGAACGCGGTCATGCCTGGGGTCAGTACAACTCATTGAGGGAAAATGTCGTGAAGTGATATTGCTCGGAATTCACTAGTTCACACTCCAGACTCACGGGACGGGAAAACACCGGGGCAGATGGCGTTGACGGTGATGTGCTTCTTGGCGAGCGAAGCGGCGAGCACGCGGGTGAGGTGGAGCGACGCGGCCTTCGACGGCTGGTACGAGTAGGTACCGCTGCCGGCGGCGGAGAGCGCACCCTCGGCGAGAGGCGAAATGGCGGCCGTGGAGGCGATGTTGATAACGGAGGCGGGGTTGATGTTGTCCTTGCCGTTCTCAAGAAGCGGGAGGAGCGCGACAGTGAGGTAGAACTGCGACTTGACGTTGAGGGCAAAGACCTTGTCCCAGCCAGACGCCTCGGGGAAGTCGGTCATCTTGGCACCCCAGGTAAGACCCGAGTTGTTGACGAGGACGTCGAGGCGGGTCTCGCGCTGCTTGATCTGGTCGGCGAGGGCGTCGCAGCCAGCCTTGTTTCCGACATCGGCCTGAATCGGGATGCACTTTCCGCCGGTAGACGCGCCAACCTCCGAAAGCTGCGCAGCGACGCGCTCGAGGTCGGAGAGCTTGCGGCTGGCAATGTACACCTTTGCGCCGTTGCGGACGTACGCAGCAGCGATCATGCGGCCAATACCGGTCGCACCACCAGTGACGAGCGCGACCTTGCCGCGCATGCTGAAGAGCGTGTCGAGCCCGAGCTCGGGCATAACCTCGGGGGCGGCGTCCTTGGGCATGTTGAGTGTGTGAGTGGGGGTGGACAGTGTGGGAGGATGTGTGAATGGGAAGTAGAAACTGGTGGTCCCGAATCGTAGAGTTATGTAGCACCCATGTAAGATGTCGGCTGACCGGCAATCGCTATGTGAGATGGGATTTCCACATTGGTTGTGTGGGGCACAGGAGCCTGACCGGTGACGGTGGCCGGTGGGGTTTAGCCGGACCGCACTCAAAAGTCGCTCATCGCCGAAGACCGTCCTCGATCCCAAAGCTCCTGGATATCGCCGGGGTGGGCGCCGGTGAGCTGGTGACATCCCCGTCCACGCCCCAGCCAGTGACGACGACTCACAGTGAGGCCCTCGCGCCCCCACTGCCTGCTGCCACCACCGTCTCCCCCGTCGGCCATCATCGTGGCTTTGCATATACCTAACTGCTTGCCGGAGATGGTCACCAGTGTCCGTTCTGAAACGCTCCACTCTGTACGCTCATGGCCTGGCGCGCAGCAGGGGCTCTGTCAACTTTAAAACCCCACATGATTAATCTACACAACTCCACCTTGGCCCCTAGGCAAGCGACCGACCTTCACGCGGGCCTCATGTCTTGCCCATGCCGAGCCATCAGGTAACCGGCCGGCGATTTGATAGCTGCATTCAAGTCGTCCTAACAGAGCCGTGGACTATTGGGGATGGATGGGCCCACCGCGTGCCGCAAGCATGGTCGCTCACAACCACTATCTGGTACTACCTTCCGAGATCTACTCGACCAAGTCGCAATGGTCCATCTCCGATCTCGCGATCTGCGAACACACATTGCTAGCGCACGCTCGCATGTGCTCCTCACGCGATCAGATGTACCTCTGAAGCGCTGATGCTCCAGGAGGACCCATGAGGTCATGAGCCATCTTCTATATTTTCAATGTCTCCCTGAATATAAAGTGACCGTCGGTCATGTATATGGCCTGTATGGCCTATATGGCGACCCTTACCGCGCACACAGTGATGTTCAACTGCCCGGCCTATGCGAGCTCCGGCCGTCTAAGACGTTTGGCATGGCAAAACGTTTGGTGAAGACGCGACGAGGAGCAGAAACATCGTGCGGGGCAACGCCTTGTGAGCCTGCAAGATCATCCTCTGTTTACGCATGTACAACGATGGGAACTACTTCTGTGTCAGTCAGTCACCACCAGCCCTCCACCACCTCCACTGTCGGCTTGATAAGCTAGCCTCATGCCACTGGTCGTTTGGAGTCGCTTGAACGCGATTCACCAGCAAGTCCAGGAGCCGAGCTGATAGTGCAGTGAATGGGCCGCGCGCTCAGCATGCATGTCGGTCGCGTCGAGTCGTGAGTTCGTCTTGGTGGTTGGTCTGGGGGCCACAAACAGACCTTGTCCGGCTCCGACTTTATATAGTATAGTGCATCCTGCTCCACCGGCCTCCACCGACCCTCCACCGGCCAATACCGTCATACCGTCATTGTTGCGCCATATGGGTCCCACTGCCCCCAACTTTGCGGCCAGCGCAGCACCAGCACTGAGGCTACCAAGCTATGAACGCATAATCTGTAGCGCGTAAACGAGGTGCATGTCAACAGGACCTACAGCCATTAGAGTATTTATACCCACAGCCGTAGCATTCTCGTCCGACATCACTCCCCACACTCCAAAACCCCCAGACACATCCATCAAAATGACTGTCGCTTTTGAGCCCAAGAACATGATCGTATGTGCGAGATTTGTAGCATCACTAACGGCAGTACCGCAACCTCGGTGACTCGGGCCTCGTGCGTGCCAGAAGACGATTGAGCTGACCCCCCCCAGCGTGTGCCCGTGTTCTCCTACGGCGGGTGGCTGACGTGAGTGTGTCAAGGGGCGCAGGCGCTATTGGGCAGTCTAGCCGTGATTCCGTCAGGGTTGATGGGATGGATTCATGGATCGTCGATCTGTTTGGACCAGAAACTGATGGCAGCGTCGGCGGTACCCAGAAGGGCGACATTGTGCGCGAGCTCATGCAGACCGCCTTCGACCTCGGCATCAACATGTTTGACGTGAGTTGCACGGCGTAGTGGGGATGGATGTACTGCGGGATCTCGCTGACTCTGCAGAACGCCGAAGTCTACTCGAACGGCAACTCGGAGCTCGAGATGGGCCGCGTGATCAAGGAGCTCGGCTGGGACAGGCGCGACATTATTGTCACGACCAAGGTCTTCTTCGGCACCGGTCGCAAGGAGACGCAGAACACCCGTGGTCTCTCGCGCAAGCACATTATCGAGGGCGCACAGGCTTCCCTCGAGCGTCTCGGTCTCGACTACGGTGAGTATCGAGCGCAGGCAGCGGCTCTAAAGCTGAGAGTGTTGCGCAAGTTCTAACCTTCAGTCGACATTATATTCGCCCATCGCTGCGACGTCACCGCCCCCATGGAGGAGATTGTTCGCGCGTTCAACTGGCTGATCGACAGTGAGTATGGTAGCCTTATTCCAGTATTAACACACAGACAACAAGGCCTTCTACTGGGGCACGTCTGAGTGGTCTGCCGGCCAGATCCAGCAGGCCAAAGAGATTGCGCGCCGGCTCAACATGGTCGGCCCGACCGCCGAGCAGCCGCACTACTCGATGCTGCACCGTGAGCGCTTCGAGGTCGAGTACGCCGACCTCTTCAAGCGCGAGGGCCTCGGCAGCACCATCTGGTCCCCGCTCGACTCGGGTATGCTGACCGGCAAGTACAATGACGGTGAGTATGGACTATATCTAGGACGTTGAAGGACGTATAGCTCACATCAGGCATTCCCGAGGACTCGCGCTTTGCGACCAACAAGGCCTTCTTCAGTGATACCGTCAAGGCACTGCAGAGCGACGAGGGCAAGGCCAAGATCGCCAAGGTTCGCGAGCTCACAAAGGTCGCCGAGAGCATCGGCGCGAGCATGACCAACCTCGCGCTCGCGTGGACGCTTCTGAACAAGAACGTGTCCACCTGTATTGTGAGTACTCAGTGTTTCAGTTAGCCTGGGGCACTCGCTCACCTGCAGCTCGGAGCAACCAAGCCGGAACAGCTCAAGGAGAACATCAAGGCGCTTGACGTGTACAAGAAGCTGTCGGAGGACGCCGCTCTCGTCGCCAAGATCAACGGCATTCTTGACAACAAGCCCAAGCTCCCTAACAGCTACAACCGTCTCAACGAGAATGGCGAGCTGATCTAGGCGACTGTTAAGCAATTGTCAGTAGGCAGTATGAAGTGGTTTGTAGCTTGTCAGTCGCGGTCAGCTGCTGAAGCAATGAGCTGTCATGAGGAAGGAGACATGTCGACACAGTGACTCATCACACAGCTGCTAACGGGGACACACTAACGAAAAAGGGCTGTGCTTGAACGGAAGCTCTTAGATTTTTCCATGCTGTCCATTCGGGTTCGCACCACATGCGGTCCACTGGCTTCTTTGGCTTCCCATTTTAGGGGTTGCCCTCCAGGTAAATTCGCATCGAGCGTCTCGCGTCTCACAGGATCATTGCGAAATCAAGGTGCGATGCTCAACGCCAAGAGGACGGATTCAATCAAGGCCTGCCGTGCGGACGATCATTGGCAAAGCTTTGCCTGACTTCAATCTCGCAGCTGATCCCTGCGCTTCCAAAAGGGGGGACGGGGCGAAGGTAGGGGGGTTTGGCGTCGCCATGCCCGGGGTGGATCATCCCCTGGTGAAGCGTTCATGTGATCGTGAGGTATCTGCCCCTTTCCTTATCCTGGGATTGAAGGTGTCGCATATCCAAACCATCGAGAGTAGCCCCTCTCGAGTTTAGTTCCAATCCCTCTCCGACTCAGGTTTTCAGCAATGGAGTCCGACTGCCAACCCCAGATGTGCCATTCCGGGGGGGGGGGGATCCTGCGGAAAGTTTTCCATGTGGTGCTCCATTGGTGGCGCACTTTTGACGCTGAATGATCGCGCGATAGGAGTCGTGGCTACTCGAGGGATGCACGATCGCTTTTCCTGCCTTTCCTGTTCTCCATTGCACAGCGTTTTCCGGATGAAGCAATCATAGCATGCTTACTTTCATGACCGGGCCCGATAAAACCCCCGGGGATTGACCCTTAAAGCCCTAATGACGATTGTGTGCTTGAAATGAGTTGTTCCGCGACTCCGATCTGCCACCCCGAAACCTGCGCTCCAGGTATCCATTCACGATCCGTTCCCGATATCCCCATTTGTCTCCGAGCTGGCCGAACCGATGTGCCACGAATAATCGCGCGGGACCGATGAGATCAAGGGAGAGGGCGGGGGACATTATCGCGCAGGGTGCAGGGTGAAGGAAACGGAGCTTATAGTACTGTACATGCGCAAATGCTAGGCAACAGATATGGGCCACAAAGTACCTGGCACGGGATACCGGGGTGCAGGGGCTGATTGGAACTCGAAACCAACACGGCTGGTTGGGCCTCCGCCCTAGAGTGCTCATGCACCTGCCCATGTGATACATGTCGATGTTCAAAAACCCATGCTCTCAGACATACGAGCACATCGCATCCTGGGGCTCCTACTCCTGATCCTGATCCTGGATATCCTGAAGGCTGTGATCGGGGGGTAGAGGTGCGGATGATGGAGAAGTGGGGTTAGCAGTGAGGTGTTAGTTGAATACCCCCGTAGCTTTAAGGTTATCTTATCGTCCCGTGTAAGATCATCTGCGCACATGATCAGTACAGAACATGCGCACATGTGCTTCAGTCGCGGAATTGTCGATCGCGAGTGCGTGCGTGCGTGCGTGACGCCCCACTGTGCCCAACGACCACAGACACTCCTGCACCCAAACTCTACAAGTCGCCGACACGAAGTGGGTCTGTGGTACGTCGCTGATGACAACTCGTAACACGCTGGCGGGTGCTGTTCGGAATGCACGGTGGCGCTGGAGTGCGCAGGCGTGTTCCAGATCCAGAGCGTTGTGGAGCCGCAGTGTAAGTTGATGTGCTACCCGCCTCGCACGTGCCCTCGGGGGTGGGTCGAGCGCTCGGGGTGTCCCATCATCAACAGAGTGGAAGGTTGTAACTGTACTGTAGTAGCGGGACTCATGTCGGATCAGGGATAAGGACGCCACGGTACTACGGAACCACCCCCTCAGCAGCTGGGAATCACTTCACTGTGTGCTCATCAGCGAACAGATGTACGTTTGTATCCGACATTCTCCCTTCATCCTGGGCGACCATAACGCCGTTTCCAGACTGGCGCCCAGATACAGTTAACGTTGGGTCCGTGGCGTGGACCTCGGACCTCGGGCCTGGTCTGTCTGACCGTGAGGCTGCATTCCCACCACTGGTTCGTCACTGTTCAGCGACGATCATCCTACCGCGACACCGTCGTCTACGCCAAATGTTGGTACATCCTATTCCGTTTCCGGTTCGCACAAGCTTTGCATCCGCAGGACACCTCTGGGAACAGAGCAAGAACGTAGAAGGATGAGCTCTGTAGCAGCTCGACGGGGATTGAGCAGTAGCATTGACCGCGGTCGCCTTCCCACCTACTACTTCCTCAGATCCAAGCAATGTTCCTCGTTGATTATGTCCTGCATGAGTTTGCGAGTCCTTTGTGCTCGAGTTTCTTCATAACTGCCTGATACTCATCGGTTGGGCCACGGTACGAGACAGGTACCTCGCGCTACAGTCGCCCCTTCTGGCCATTACAACAAGAGTGTGGAGTCATGCCTACCAACGCCCTCGACCTTCAGCAGGCTCGAGGTTAAACGCATACGTAGCACAGTGGCCACAGCAAGGTGTTTCACCTGCTCACATGATGGAGCAGGGGCACGTACGTCCAGAAGCCTAGCTGCTGAAGGCCAACACTTTCGTGCTGATGTGGCAGAGGCGACCCGCGCACGACCACATCGGCGTCCGCGATTTACGCGATGCAAGGTATGTTAATGTGGCGACGTGGCTGCCGGGCCCGGCGGTGGCTCGATTGGTCTCGGCGATCGCGTGGAAGCTGCCGCGGCGCGGTGCCGATCGGCGACTCCGGGGACCGCGACTCACGCGGTGACCACCATCAACACAGCGTGCTCGTAGACGTAGTCGTGCGACAAACTCGGCTGGAATGCATTCCATTTATTACTAATCACAACGACTCGAGCTTGGTCCGACATGGCTGCCATGTCGGTCACATGTACGCGCATGTACGCATTCCGGGGCGTCTACTGTGGTGCGCTGTGGCGTTGTGCTGCCCACTTTGTACGATTACGACGGCAACTCCGGTTGGATTAGCTGTCGTGTCATGACCCGGTGCCCCACGGGAATCGCGTCCGGAACATCTACTTTCCCCACAGCTAGCGTTAGGTTAACTCATTTTAGATTTTGAGCGGGACGGACGCGTCGTTGCCGGAGTGCGACTCAGTGGGCAAGTGGGTTCAGCCTCCTGGCTAGGAAGCTGGGCTACTGGCCACCAGTCTGCAGGCAGCGGAGCATGCCGCGTTCCTCTCTATCGTCTGCGCATCTGGGGCTATCGCAGGTTGACTCAGGAAGACTTAATGTGGACGGCGAGTGTCCATGGACGCGACTGCGATATCTGCTGCGGACATCGGAGAGAACGCGTTGGCACTACGCCATGGCCTGCATCGGGTTGATGGCGGGCGTGAGCAAAAGCGGGCAAGGATGAGTGGCGAGCGGGCAATAAGTGGCTTGATCGCCCCTTGCCGAGACCGGCATTCAGCAATCCAGCAACCACGATGGCTGATCTGAAACCTGCGGCATGACCATGAACAATTGAGGACGTGCGCAATTGAGCATTCTCCGCCCTTGTCCTTGCATCGTGTGTTGACCGCTGGCATTGTTGTTTGCACCAAAGATCCAAAGAGGCACGAGTTACGCTCGGATGCGGTTTGAACCTTGAAGGATCGTGGCCGCAGTGGGTCGAGACTCCAGTCAATAGCCAGCTTCGCGACATTCGCTTTGTCGGGGGCGGCCCGTCGGCCCGTGAGTGGTGAGCGTCCCGGCAACGGGGCGAGATCTGTCTCGAACTCGCGTCTTCAGCCTCTTCTAGCCCAGGCCAGTTTATTCCAGTTCCAGTGGGAGGCTGACTAGGCGTGTGGCGGATGCGCCATGGGATCGCGCCACACTCTGGCTCAAGTGGCCGGACGGCCGCGGCCACAGGGCTCAGCGCCATGGCCGATGGTTGATGCATGATGAACGATGGCTCGACGAACGCTGGACGTTGGCGTCGAGTAAGGACATGAGTAAATGTCCAGACCTTCTTTCGTCTCAATGCTAGCATCGCTTACTTAGGACGGAGGAGACGGAGGAGTCGTCCAGCCGTCTCGGCATTCTGACAGTACAAAATTGCCCGTCTCTGCCTCAAACTGCTGCGCGATCTCAGACACGTACTGTGGGCGAAGTGGGGAAGGGCTGTTACCTGAAAGCTGGGAACCAGTTTGGAGGTTATTATGCCACTATTGTGTGTTGGGTACGTGTGGACCGCACAGTACGCAATCTTGTTCACTTTCCGACTCCACGTCGCGTCGGCAACTTTCTGCCCGGCTCCGCGACACTTCACCAGGGATTGCGCGCCTGTCCGTGAGAGCGGCGCACGAAATGCGGCGCAGGGTGTCTCATGTATCATGTATTCTCCCGGCTACAGTGTACTGTCGGAAATGGTGAGACTGTGCCGGAGACAATGCAATGTGGGTTGATGCGGCCGCAGCTAGTGCACTGCAAAGTACGCATGATCCCTGCCCTGCCCGTGGATCCGTGGATCTCTCAAACTCGTCAGACTGTCGGCACAGGGCTCGGCAGGATCAGCAGGAAAGAAGAGTCGCAAGTGGCTGCTCATACTGCGCAGCTGGCGCTGATCAGCGTTTGCCAAGAGCCAAGATGCAAGGAATGCCCCTCATAACCACACCCCAAACGTGCACAGCCGTGCCGATCCTGGCCTGATCCTCGTCCCCTTGCTCTTGAAGATCCTGCGCCCCTGCGCCCTTGCGCCCCGGAGGTGGATGCTGCTTCCTAGTCTGGTCCTGATCGATCCTGGCAATCCTGATCAACTTGACAATCCTGACAATTCTCACCGAGCTGAAGGAGCGGGTGTCACTCTCTGTGCTCTGTGGTTCTGGCTCTCTGATCTCTGATCTCTGATCTCTGACTCGTTTATGCGATTCCCAAAATCTGCGTCCAAACGTGCGCAGGTGGGTCATCGTCCACTTCTGCGCTTATACTGTACTTACAGTTTCAGAAAAGCACTCGCTCGAATCCGATCGATTCCTATTCCTAACTATCCCTTACTCCTGTCGGCGCCAACGCTGCGCGTAGGGGGAGTCGTTTAGCGTGACATTCCGCCCCACCTCTGCTAGTACCCAGATGAGATCCCAGTACCCCAGTATCCCGAGCTAAAGAACACTTCAGATCAGAAACGAAATTTTCCTTGGCATCAAGCTTTCCAGTTTGCGCTTGTGTGTGCTGCATGTGCTGTTTCCTGCACCAATCCTGGCAACCATCCTGCTTCAAGATTCGGCGAGCGTGCCTGTCCCGGACATGGGCCCGGGGGCGTGCTGCAGGGTCAGCAGATGCGCCGATGGTGTCATGGAGTCGGATGCGCGAGGCAGGTAATGTATCGATGCCCGATGGAACGATGGACATCGACGTACTGTAAGAGGCCGAGATGGGGTCGATGGGACCATGGAGAACGGCATGACGCGTCGGCTGCTGCAGGGCGGCGGTCCAAGGCTCAAAGCTCGTCGTCTTCTTCATTTGCCGCCAAGGGATGAGGGCCAAGAGGCGGACCTGGAGAGCGCAAAGGGCCGTAAGGGCGCCACGGGCCACAGACGAAGTATGCATCGTTCCGGACGTTGAAGGCACCTGACGGGCAAACGTCCGTGCCTTCGTATCTCCGTGTCGGGCTGTTGGACGCTTGTGCCGAGCGTGCCGAGACGCCATGCAGCAAAAGCCAAGATCCAAGAGATGCGCGGTGCGCGGCGGGGAGTTGCGGAAACAGGGAAATAAGACGCGGCAGGGGCGTAGGGGACAATTGAGGATGGAGCGCGACGCGCGGATCCGGGGCCCTTTCCCTGCACGGGACACGGAGAAAGGGCAGAGGGTACTTGCAGCTCGCAGTTTGTAGTGGGTGCGCGACGCTCGACGCTCGACGCTCGACGCTCGACGCGCACCGCCACAAGCCAGCAGGTCTGCAGAGCAGGACGCAGCACTGGTCGTTGAGACCTAGTGCACTGCAACACTGGCGCTAATACTTTTGCGAGAATGCACGTGCAACCGCGCCGTCAAATTGTCAAGCTGCAAGCTTCATGCGTCTCGCGCCTCACAGAGATCCATTAGATCCGTCGTCGCTGCTTTCCAGCAAAAACTGTAAGCCCTTGCATGCTTCGGACAACGGGTGTATGCCCGTCTTTGGCGGAGTAACAAGTGCACTGCAACTCGGGAGCTTGCGGCATATGACGTGGGCCCCCTTTTCTTATCCTGCAGATTGCGTGTGAGTACTGCTGCACTGCGGGACGGTCTGACAGCATTGTCCGAAACGTTCAGCAGCTCAGCAGGCACCCGGGGTACTGCGTACGCTGCGGCCCCGATGACGGAGTGGCGATATCCATACCCTGGGCAGAGTAATTATAATAATAGACATTGAAGTAATCCAGAAGGCCAGAAGTAGTCGGCTTGGACACCGAGAGGGGTCCGAGGATCCGAGTCACAAGTCAGCCAGCCGTATGCATCCTGTACTCCTGTTCTCCTGTCACATGTGCCATTGCCCCGATACCCCGACACATCCTAATTGCCCAGTGGCCTGGCGGTGGCGCCTTGCATGTGCATGTGCATATCAAGAGCTCTTGGGCTCCTGGATCCAAGAGGACGCTAGAAAGCAAAGCCACAGGAGGGGGGCGTGCCGCACTATGCTCCTGCGCTGGAACATACCACAAGCCTCCCATCCATGTAGGTGCAGGGAGCGCACGCCACGCACGCCACTGGCTGCGCCACGCCGCACGCCTGTGCCATATTGTCGCAGAAATGTGGAGTAGTGAAAGTGGGTTCGCCCTCTGCATCTGTGAACATGCGCTTGGGGAGATGGTGCTGGTGATGACCAGTTGCAAAGCTGGTGCAGCTGCGACAAGTGCTCGGCGGCGGCGGCAGCAGCAGCATGATCGCATGGTGAATGACCCGGTGCCCGCGGGGACCGCTGCGCCGCTGGATCCCGCGGTACTTGACCTGCAGCTGCGCGTATACTGCGCCGACTTTCCGCAAACAGAGGGGTAGACGCGTTCCTTGGCCTTGTTACCGGCATAAGGGCCAAGGGACAAGCCGGAAGCGCGAAAGGGGGAATGAGAGCAGGCACAAAATCCGAGGGGGGAAGCAGGTAGTGGGCCGTAGAGGGGTGGCAGCGAGCTTAGGGCAATTTGCCCTGACACACTCAGTGACACACATGCCAAGACGATTATGGGGGTGAGGGCACTAGAGCAGAGGAACGCAGCAGGAAGGGGAAAGCAAGGCTAAAGTGGACTAGTGTGCTCATTGCGATCTTGGGTTCTTTCTTAGGAGGGAATCAAGCAGGCAGCGCGCGAGGAGAACCTCCCCCCGACGCGGCTGACGAGAGGAGAAATAGCCAGAGGGTTTTGTAACAACGAAACGTACAGAAAAAAAAAGGGAGAAAAAAAAGGAGGATATTCCGGGTGCTCGTCATCATTATTTTTCTATTGCTATCAGGTGGCGGCGGCCGTCGCAGTATAGCAGGCATAAGGCGCACATACAGCGACAGTACGCACAAAAGACCGCATTCAGGATCGAATAGAGCGACAACGGAGAATGACAAGTGCAGGTACTACTACTACTGTACATGGTACCTGCAGATATGAACGAACGCGCGCAGAAGAGGAGAGTGAGGACGGGGACACGCGCAGAGGAACAGAGGAACAGTGAGAGAGGCATGTCGAAAGATACACATTCTCTTTTTGTGCATTCGTTGCACAAGAAACATATATGACAAAGGTGCACTTCCGACGCCGCCGCCGCCCCAAGATCCCAAAGATCCCAAAGATCCAAAGACAAGAAGAGTACATACATCTTAGTACATCATCACCGACACACACATCGCGCACACCCTCTCTCTCCCACTTCAATCTCGTTCTTGACACATGAACACCTCACTCCGCCATCTCGGTCGGCTTTGATCTCCTCACTCCTCTCCATAATGCTCGCCCGCAGAGCTCACAACCGAGCGCACTCGTTCTCGCAAGCACCACCACTGTCCCCCTCATCATCATCACCATCGTCCCCCATGTCCCCCACTTCTCCCCACTCGTCCCCCTTGTCTGCCCCTGCCCTGTCCGTGCCCTCTATAGGCATCGATGGTGTCGTGAGCATCGGGATAGCATCCCCAGGGTCCCCTGGGAGCTCGTTTGGTGACAGCCCCAGTGCTCCTGGCCGTCCACACACCATCATCCCCGCCCCCGAGATCCAGAAATACAGCCATGAGCTCCGCCGTGCGCTCTCTGTCCGCTTCGAGGCCGTCGCCGCTGCTGGCCGCAATGCCCTCCCCCCACCACCAAAAGCCCGCCTCGAGGACCCCGACTACGGCTACGACGAAGATCCGTTTGACACCCACGCCAAGCTACTCATGAGCCTCGACAACCCCCTACCGAGCGTCAACGTTGTCCAATCCAATTCGGCGATGAACAACTCTCGCCAGCCTCCAGAAGAGTCATACTTTGACCTTGGGTCAGATACGGAGCTCGAGACTCCCTCGCGTCGCTGGTCGATCGCGAGCGGACAATCGCCTTCCTATTTTGACGGCGCCTCGACACCGTCTTCGGAAATCTCCCACTTCTCAGAAGCATCGTTCGAGGCCGGCCGCGCATCTGACTGGATCAGTCTATATGGCCGGCAGCGCCTTCGCACACCACCAGCCACCTCGCGCCGCAACAGTGTGAACAGCATCAGCATGCCCCCGCAGATGCTCACGCCACTCCATGCCCTTCGCCAGCACGCCCCCTCGCCGCAGCCGTCGGTCCGCCGCTTCCGTCGTCGGCAACACCCGTACGACCTCGACAGCACACCTTCCACACCCCCCGAACCCATCGAGCCGCCCTCGCTTGCACGCACCACCAGCGAATCCATGCTCCTTGCTGCCGGCCTCGCATCGCAGCGCGAGCGCAGGCGAGTCCGAGCATGATCGCAGACGGACGAGCGCCCTGCCGCCAGTCCAAGCCTTGGAACGAGACGCACCTCCGCATGGCACCTTCAAACAACCCCAGATCGCCAGGCTGTGCACAACCATATGATGACCATTACGTTGCGCAACACCCTGCTGGCCTTCTCATCTCGGTCGCGAACTGCGACTCTTGCATTCCCCCATGCCCACCACAAACCTACCGCACCTCGTCATTCCATCGCATGGCTTCCAGCTGCCTTACACAAGAGCTAGCCAACTCCAGACTCTGAATGCCTGAAGCTTGTTCTAGTTGACATGGCACTATTCTCCGAGAACCCGTTCCACCGGCACAACAGTCCCCGCCTGTACAAGTACGACCCACCCAAACTCTGTGTCCACTTCAAACACCACTTTGGCATTAGGCTTTCATCCTCACCCTGGGCCAAAACTGTCAACCTTCTTCGGCTGTAACACCTCTGCACGATTCTACGACATGGTCATCGCACACTCGGTGTACCCCCTCGATCCGCTCTGCATTCTTGGAGATTCTGCGATCCTATGATCCTGATATCATTCCTTCCTGCTTGTAACCTTGCTCCACTCTTCCCGGGCGCTGGACGCTTCGGGCCTTGGCATTGGCACCAGTGCGGCTGCTCAGCGTCACGCTGGCTTCGTACTCTACCCACACTCATCGGCATGTCTCTGTGTTTCCTCACTACTGTATGCATTTTTCTTTCTGTTTCTTTCGTGTGGGCCCGTGTCCTAGACTAGCACCCCACTTACACAGTTGCATCATTCGCAGTCAAGCTTTGTGTATGGATCAAGGTATTTGTATTTTATGTGCCTCTTAGGTCATACTGCTGTACAAGCATCATCGTAATGCTTCGATTGCTTGGTCAATCGAGATTGTGAGGTGCTGATTGTGCCGGATACGCGGGCACCGGCGATACCGCGACTGCGATATCGCGATAGCGGGATAGCGCTCGTCGCCTGCGCTGCACAGGTGTGCATCGGTGGGAACCGCCTTGTTGCAACTCGCCACATGCGAGGTATGATGCGAGCTGCTGCGAGTTATCGCGAGCTATGATGCACCACGAACGACAATGGCAGGTATGACGTGCCAGACCCACTATGCACAGGCCCACAGGCCGCAGGTACTGGTTACAACGGTTGATACACATGATGCATGATGCACGCTACAATGCCTAGCGCCCTGTAGCGCATTTCTGGTGATCTGGTGGTTGCACGTCGCACGTCTGTGCGCGCAGACTGCAGTACGGCAAAGATCTAGGATCCAGGACTGCACGATTTACATGCAAGTACGCAATGCCTGGATCGCACAGGTTTGTGAAAGCGCGAAGCGTAGGTGGGCATCTGAGCAGATGGGCATGATGGGCGCATCCAGTCATGGGGGTATGCACCCTCAAAGCTCAATCCGCAGCTGTTGTCGGGTGTCTTGTCTATGTACCTACTGCATGTTCTAGGCTATAGCGGGGCTGGCTAGGATCCAGGTTGTCGTTGTGGGTTTCACGTTGGTAGTTATCGGTAAGATTGGTTGATTGTTGTATGTAGACGAATCGAAGGACGGCGCTAAACACATCTAAAAAGCGCCTCGGCGCCTCGCGCCCCCGCGGCCAAAGCGTTTCGGCTACTTTCAGACTCCACATTCCGTGCCATTGCATGCAATGCAACCTTCGAGAATTCGAGTGCCCCTTTCGTCATCTCACTCTCCACCCCCCTCTAACCATCGCGCATCTCTGTTGGAGCCACCCTCAAACATGTTCATGCTGCGCCCATCAGTGCTGCGCCCAGCGCAGCGCACCTTCTCCACTGCCGCAGTCGTGCGGGACGACAAGAAGCTCAAGGTGAGTCACGCATCTTGAGAACTGTCGCTCCCTCGGTCTCCGGCCTCCAGTCTCCAATCGCCGATCTCGCTGACGGCAGGACCTGTATGCAAAGTTCTCGGACCCCAACTCGGCTTTCTACCTTGCGCCGGGGGAGGTAGGCCCAGCATCACCGGACGACCACACCACCGCGCGTCCACCGCCAGGCCACGACGCGCTGCCGCCAGACTGGAGCCCGCCGGATGTCTCGGCCGCGCGGGACGGGATCCCGCCGCCGCCGCATCTCGATCGCTCGCTCGACCGCGCGCGCGCGACCATTCACGAATGGTTTGACTCTAACGGATTCGACACCGCTGGCCGCCTTGAATACCCCGTCGCATGGGGCGAGAGCGACATGTTCCAGTGAGAAAGAAGACGACTCAATGGGGGATAAAGGCTAGACGCTGACGCGGGCTCTGTTTTGTTTTTCTCTTTGTCTTTCGCTTCCTCTGTCGTCACGATTGCGATCACTTCCGGTCCATTCCGAATCCGGTCCGATTCGACCCCGACGCCGAACCCGATCCCGAACCCGGCGCCGAACCCATCTGTTCCTGACGCGATCGCCGCTGCTATTGTTCTACATCTCAAACCACCGCCTACAGGCACATCAACAACGTTAGCTATGCGCGGTATCTCGAAAGCCAGCGCATGCGGTGGGTGCAGACGTTCGAGACAGAACTCGGCGCGGAGATGACGGAGGACTTCAAGGTACGCTTTTCGATTAACAGAATGATGCCGTGCCGAGCAGATGCCGGTCGGCGCCGAGAGCCCCGGGCTGGACGTTAGCTGAACGGCGCCGTGATCGGCAGGAACCCCGAGTCCGCGACGGAGTGTCTCTGGAATGGAGGCTAGCTGACGATCGAGACCGGGGAATTAGACGGCGCTAGCATCCCTGGTCGCGACCAGGCTTTGTGATCGGGGCGTTCGCGTCGGCTCACGCGGGGTGCGATGGAGCCGGGCATTGGTGGAATCACTCCGGAGGAACCCGGATAGAACTCCTCCGCTTGACGCGGCGGCCAACGTGCATGCCGCCGCGTGCCTCGGCGCACGAGATCCAGATCATCCGCCCTGCACATACTGTATACCTGCATCTTCTGACTCCAGCGCGGCCGCAACACGTCCTTCATCGTCAAAGACGTCTACATTCGCTATCGTTTCCCGGTTACGTGGCCGGACAGCGTAAGTCTGAGCTAGTCTAGGTCTTCATCGGCCCCGGTCTGTACGGACTGTGCACGATGTCTGACTTGGGCGCGTTGCTTGAGAACACATCTGACGCCAGCTTATCTGGGGATGCCGGCCGCACTCGATTGACAAAGACCGCGCAGAGTTCAAGCTCCATACCGCTGGGTGGAGCATCACGAAGAACAAGCTGGCGATTACGTCGGAGTGGTGAGTGGAGTCACTGTCTCGAGGCCATAGCGCAGTGCTTCTAACACACAGCGGCCTCGTGCTCTTCGACTACAACACCCAGAAGCGCGGCAAGATGACCGATGAGGTGTACAACATGCTCAAGAAGCGCAGCGGAGTGTGATGCATAGACTGTGAGAGTGCTCGAGAGGGTGGAAGCGCCAGATTGCATTACCTCCGCTGTCAGGCTATGGGCGTGGATAATTACAGTAGACGTGACATTCCCCAGATCCCAATGAGATAAGCAACGCGCAGCGGTGCCGCTCCGAGATCTGGACGTTGACGGGAATGTGTGACCATCACATGTCCGGTCTGTCCCACGGCGCCCGGAAGTCCGCATGACAGCCCGGGTCTCCATACCAATGGACTGTTGCCCTCGCCGGTTGAGTCCCAGAGATGGGAACCTGTCGTCTCGCGTCGATCCGTCGATTCAACAAAGCCAGATTCTGTGGACTAGCAGGGGCTTGAGCGTCAGAGTATCAGCATGGAGTGGCGACAGAAGGGGGGCACATGGAGTGGCAAATATTCCTCTTTGGGCAATGTGCCCCATCTCCCCCAAGACAAGAGTACAAGCGTACAGCGCACATCCCCAAACCCCAACATGAAACGGATGACAAAGCAAAGCTGAAACGCATTAGAAAGGATCGTGATTACTCTATCCTGAACCACTACCTCTAGATTGATTCCGATAATAGTCTGATTAGTACGTCTCTTGGTACCACGCCCACCGCAAGCAACGCGTCATCAAAACCGCCGGCCGCTGGCAGCTTGTGCCTTTTCCTTGGCGTACAGTACCAGTGTACAGTGTACCAGTGTGTGCTCGAATCATCCATTCCATCTCATCCACCGTCCATCTACAATCTCATATAATTATTATTGCTCAGCACACACGCGGCGCCGACGCGGCGTACGATCTTGCACCTCTTCCTGTCCGATGCCCGACGCCGGGGCCGACGGCTGCATAGGCAAGTATAAAGTTGTTGATAACAGGTTTTTTGTTGCCACCCACTTTGGCTTTCGCAACATTCACCAGATTCACTATCCATCAGAGGAGATACCACGGCCTCAATTCGACATCAGCTCAACCGCAAACACTTCAACTTTTACCTTACTCTCTGAATCCCCGACCTTTACTCAGAACACTCTCATCATGAGCTCGCGCTCCTCGCTCGCGTCCGACAAGGAAGAGATCATGTTTTTGGGCAAGGCTTGCACGCACGCGTACTGCAACCTTCACGACTTCCTTCCATTCCCCGTGAGCGCTTCAAGTTTTTTTCCTCACTGACCGCAGTGCCCGGCATGCAAGCAGCCGTTCTGCCAGGACCACTTTCTGCCCTCTGTGCACTCCTGCACCGCCCCGTTGCCACCGAGCATGGTCGACCGCATCGCTCCCCAGTGCCCGATGTGCAACGAGGTGGTCCCCTACCCGCCAGGCGTGCGGGACCCCAATGAGGCAGTGGAGCGGCACATTCTCTCGGGTACGTGCGTTGCGATGGAAGGCGGCGAGGCGCGCAAGAAGGCCGAGCTCCGTCGAAAGAAGGAGACAGGGAAAATATGCTATCGCCGCGGATGCACAAAGATCATTGTTGTGCCGATGAAGTGCGACGAGTGCACCCGCGTCTTCTGCCCCACCCACAGGCATAAGGGCGACCACTCGTGCACACCGACGCCAGTAACAAGCGGCGCAAACACCCCGCGCGGCGGTGTGTCAAGTCCAAGCGCCAAGTCCGCCATGTCCCGCCTGCTAAGCTCCACCACCACGGCAACCACCGCAACCTCGGCAGGCAGCTCGTCCAAGCTTTCCGTGCAGAGCAATCCGCGCCCCAGCCCAGTGGCTGCCGTCCAGGCCGCCGGGCCACAGCTCGAGGCCCGTGCAGCGGCTGCGGCGGCCGCCATGAAGCGCGCCGGCCAGGATGTGAAGGACGTCAAAGTGCCATTCGTGAAGACCAAGACGGAGAAGTGAGTGTGAAAACCTTGGTTCCGCTGGAATATATACTAACCGGCCAGGCGCGCAGATGCCGAACTGCAATCGACGATCAAGGCGCTCAAGGCGCGCCACGACAAGGGCCTCCTGAGCAAAACAGAGGAGGTGAGGTAGTCCGCTAACACGCCCTGCGGCGGCCGCGTCGACAGCGAGGGTTGACCCTGCAGCTCAAGTATGCCGAGCTGGTCGGCGGCGCCGAGAGCCGGAGACGTAAGGGCGACACTAAAGACAAGAAGGGCGACTGTACTGTGCAGTAGAGATACTCCGACCGATACCGGATACCGTTGATACGTAACGATACCGCCATTTATATAAGGGCACTGCCCATGAGACATTCGGATGTGGTGCACTGGAGTGCACATGTGACCCAGGACTAACCCGTATTACAGTACCGCGAGTGTGCTAACTGTCGCAGCGTCTCTAACCCGTTCAATTTGTGACCAACCCCAGGTCGATGCGTGGCTGACACCATGCGAAGAATAGTGCGGAGATTCATGCACTGTCCCGGAGTCGTGCACGACGACGATACTTGGTTCTCGTCGGAGTATTTTAGGAGGTCTCTCAGAGTTGTACTTTATCCTTCAACGTCGTCATCAATTCTCGCCTCTCGCCTCGAGTGTCGGAGCACAGCAAACACACATGAGCCGCCAACAGAATACATATCAGTTATCAGACCACTACGAGCCCGGCCCAGCGGACAGGTTCTCCGGCGGCGGAAGCGCGCGTGTGTGGCGAATCCCCCCGCCGCGCTCCAACTTCTCAATCTCCTCCATGACGTGCATCTCACGCACGCGGCGGCGCAGCTGCTCGCGCCGCTCTTTTCCGAACATGGCGGCCTCGCGGCGTGCCTCCTCGAGAGCCTTGGATGCGCTGTGTGTGAGTCAAGGAAAGAGCGATAGAAGAGCATGAGAGGGATCCTCCAGATGAGACGCAAAGCGGAAGACCATCATACGACGCGTCTCCAGAAGCCCCACCCGAAATGGACTCACTGGATGTGCCTGTCAATCAGGTGGTCGCGCGTGTTGTCCTTGACGCCTCCAAAGCGGAGGTACTGGAAGAAGGCGAACGCACCGCCGAACGCAAGTATGATGGCGACGAACCGCGTATTGGACATGTAGAGCTCCTCGCCGCCGCCGGTCGCGTGGCCGTCTGCGTCGTACGGGTGCCACTGCCGTCCGTCGACATTGCGGTACGTCCAGGCGCCACTACCCGCCTCCGAGTCGCGGAATCCGCGGGAGCGCCACTCTGAGGCACCGGCCGCGCGCGCACGGCGGATAATCTCGCGCGCAGCAGCGTCCCGGCTGTCCTCCGAATACTGTGCATCGAAGCCGCCACTCCACCCGTAACCGGTTTGCAGGTACGAGTTGCGACCAGCAGACGTGGAGAGAAGTTTGTACGCCTTGTTGAGCAGCGCAAAATGCTCTGCCGACGCGGAGGGGTGCGAACTGTCTGGGTGGAGCAGGAGGGCAAGGCCGTAATCTGGGGTGGGAATGGTAGTTGCATTGGGTCGCGTGCGCCGTTGCACGTCGTATGCATTGATGCGGAGGTCATCGTAGTGGATTGTGGGCGCGAGGAATCGTCAAGTTGTCGAACAACAGTCAGCATCGAATCGGGGGTATGCACCTGTTGGCTTCCGATTCGGAATCCTCGAGTCCTCCAAATCGGAACTCGTCCACTTGGTAGTTACTTACAGGCCGATTTGATTTCGGCGCCGCTCGCGCCGCGCTCGAGGCCTAGCACCTCGTATGGATCTGGCGCGCCCCCACGCCGACCCTTTGTCGGAAACCGGTACGACGCCGACGGTCGCTGTTGTCGCTGTGCGCGGCGTGCGCTTGGGTGCGGCGTTCGGTCGGGGTCAGGGTTGGGGTCGGCAAACGCCGTCGCGTGCATCCCGCGCCGCTGGCGGTTGGGAGGCTGCTGATGGTGAAGGAGTGGGAGGGTGTAGGATGTCGTCGCGGGGCTGCATGAGCATGCGCAGCGCGCGCGCAGGACGTCGAGTGCCGAGACGTGCTTGTGCATGGTGGAGTGGGTAGTGATGAAAGCAGTTGTGGACCTCTAAGGTTTGTGGATCCTCTCTTGCGAGCGTGGATTGGATTGATTTCCCACTGTCGGGAGACTATTCGGATGATGGTAGGCGTCCCCCCAGTACGCACCGGGCACAAGAGAGGAGAGTGGCCACAGAGTGGCAAACACCGGACACGGGGGGGCACAGGGCTGTTACAGATGGCGATCACATGCTAGCCACGCGCTATCTGCATGCCAATCACGTGCCCCTCCCATGCTGCCGATCCCCCACATGACGTATTTGCTCAGGGCCAGCCGATCTTTTCCACGGGATCCACGGCGGCTTTTCGGGGGGCGCGGCCTTTTGTAGTTGCCGAGCATGCCGAGCCTGGTCCATTTCGTGTTTGCGGTTGCGCGGGTTTGTTGCTGCTTGCCCTACCCGAGTTTTCTATCAGTTAACGCGTCGTGCAATGCACCACTGACCGTACCTTGACATCCGCGACTCCTTTGTTGGTAGCTGTCTTGTACGCGTTTCCAACTTGCACTCACTCTCCTTTCACCTGACTTTCTTTCTCCTCTTGCGTCTCTTCTCGTCATGCCCGCGGTGCAATCTACCCTCCTGCCACCACGCACGGCGTCCGCACTCGCGGCCCCGCGTTGCCCGCCGCTCTCGGGGCTCCTTCGTATCATCGCGCTCATCCTGGTGCTCGGCAACCTTCCCATGTGGATTGCGCAGTACTACATGACCCGCCCCGCTGCGCACGATAGTCTGGGCAGCTTTCTGTTTGGCAAGGTTTTCAAGACCGTCGCCCTCATGTACCCGTTCCTCCCGCCGCCCGAGGCGGAGGGGGAAGCTGCTCGCCCGCCCAAGATTGCCTACGGCCTCAACAGTCACCCTTGGGACAAGGTGGCGCGCACAGTTGTCGACGTGAATCCCGCCCCGCGCGAGTGGCGTACGGCGTATGCGACTGAAGTCGAAGGCGTCACCTCTGTCGAGAGGCCGGGTTTCATGCTCTCTCCTACCGGAGCGCGCGCACAAGGCGCGGCTCTCGCCAAGGAGGGCGAAAAGATCATCATGTACATCCACGGAGGGTGAGTGTCTCGGTGGTTTTCGTAGCCCTTTAGCTAGGGATCCGGTCTCACGCGGTACCTACCCGTTCTATGGCGCAGCCGGAGTCGTTGCTCATCGCTGACCCTAGCGCGTACATCGCCGGTCACCCACTCATGGCCCCGTTCCCCGCCAAGTTGGCGCTCGACACGTCGCTGCGCGTCTTCGGTCTGCAGTACCGGAAGTGCCTGGACGACGGCTCGGCGTTTCCCGCACCCCTACTGGATGCCCTGGCAGGTTGGCGGTATTTGACCGTGACGCTGGGCTTCAAGCCATCGGATATTGTCGTCCTCGGCGTCTCGGCGGGCGGGCATCTCGCGCTCGCGCTGTCGTCACAGCTCGATGTCCTTGGTCTCCCCCTTCCCGGCGGCATTGCTCTCTGCTCCCCGTGGGTAGATCTCACCCAGTCCTTTCCCAGCTGGTACCGCAACACGAACGACATCCTCTGCAAGCCCAAGCTCGACCTCGCGGTTAAGAGCGCGTGTCGCCACTACGACGTGTCAGCCCGCGTGCTCCCGTTCTTCTCGCCGGCCTTTGCGCCCGCTGGACACTGGCGCTTCCTCGCTAGCGTCCCCGTCTTCATCTCGGTCGGCACCGCCGAGGCTTTCGAGGACGAGATTGATGCGCTCGCAAAAGGCATGCGCGGTGATGGTGTCGATGTGACAGTCTGGAGGGTGAGTGGTTGTCGAAGAATCTTGCAGTTGCGCCCTCAACCCCAGTCGCTCACATTCAGGACCCGAACGGCGTGCACACTGCCTCTAACCTACCTCTCCAGTCGCCGAAGCGCTTCGAGGGCTTCCGCATTGGAGTCGAGGACCTTCTCCAGCAGATGGACATCCGTGCGGGCGGCGATGGTGGCAATTGATCAAAGATTGTGAATGGTTGGGACAGGGTAACAGTCAAAGAGCGTGAGGCAGTGTCACGTTGGCCGACAGTTTGTTTTGGGGCATGGTGTGAGTGTATGCGATCATACTTGGTATGCTTTGGGAAGCTCGGAAACACGGGATGTCACTTGACTATGACCTAGCGCGGTTGTTGATCAGTGCAACTTCAGGTCTTGGAGACGACCGTTGTGTTGTGACAGGGAATGCGGCCGCAAAAATGGCTGCCTATGATTGCCACATCTGTTCTCCCCAGGCAGGAGGCTATAATCAAAGCGGACACGCGACACTTGGCGCCCACGACCACTCATCCGATAGCGGGCGCACTAATAGGGTCAAACACCCTCACATGAGGTGCAGCCGCGAGAAGAATATGCTCGGTGAGGGACTTAGTCTCACAGCTCTCAATCTTACTACTGACTGCTGATGCAGAAGCAAATGACCACCTTGTGCTGAATTGTGCCTATTATATAAGTACAGAAAACGCAGCTGTGTCGCTGCTTCGAATCTCGGATCAACAGAATTACATGTACTTGGGTGGTTGCATGACGAGGATGCGCCCGACATCTGTATCGTGACCGACATCTGTCTCATGTAAAGGCCGAGATGCCGTTGGGTCGGTATCACTTGGGGTCGGCGAATGGAAGAGTGCCTTTGTATGGTCCAATGCCGCGTCTTGATCCTGATACTGAAGGGCATGCGAAGAAGAGTACGACTCATGACTGTTGTACACGGGGAGGTCCCTATTAACGGCTGGGGCAGGTGGCACAGGGAGAGACTCCTTGGTGTCGACAATTGGCCATTGGTTAGTCCCGGAATATGGCTCATATACGTCTGGCGCGCCGTGGTGAACGTGAGGGTGGTAACAACCATCCTCCTTGTGCCTTCGTGAACGACTTCTCCACAGAATAATTACAAGTCCGAGTAATGCCACACATGCAAGGACACCAATAACGATCCCAGCAATCGCGCCGCCTGTGAGCTTTGTGGTACTGCGAGTGGATCCCATCGCGGGAACCACAGGACTCGTCGTCTCTGGGCTGAGGGGCGATAGGGTTGATGAGCTGTCGTCGATGACCGGGGAAGTTGTCGATGATATCGGAAGTTCAGTCTTAACAGCCTTCGCTTCTGTAGACACATTGGTTGTGCTCATGACGGACGTGGAGGTCGTGAACAGTGAGGTTGGCGGCGAACTGGAGCTGACGGGCTGAAAGCTAGAGAGCGGCTCCGAGGGCGTTGTGGATTCCGTTGGAGTGAACGACTGCTCCTGCGAAGACGTTGACAGCTGCTGGACAGTTTCCGACATGGCGACAGAAGAAGATACTTCGGTAGAGGAGGCAGGCGGTAAAAGTTGAGAAGCCGTTTCCGGGAGGTTTACATCGCATTGGCCCTCCCTGACAAAAACCCAGCCCGACTTGGAGTGCAAATCAATCCCTGGATAGCCCGACATGGAGAAGGTCATCACGTCCATGATAAGCCAGTCTCCAGCTGGAAGTTTGCGAGGTGGTCGTATCTCAAATCGTAGATCATTGGTAGTCTGCCGCAAGTCCTGGTACATGGTCTTGTAATCAGGTGTTAGGATCTTACTGTGCAAGGTCAGGAAAATGATGTTTGTAACCACACAACAACGATGCACTCACACGCGATACTCGTCTGACGTGATATTCTCGAAGCGCCAGTACGATGTTCCCGTTTCGCAGACTGTAAATCATTAGGTATGACCGGGGGGTATGTATTCGACACTTGCCATATTCCGGGACGTCGAAGATTGCCCAGTCCACCTGGCCAGGCCGTGGAGGAATAACAGGAAGGGGAGGTGCACTCATCGTTGTGCTCTAAGGATGTGTGTTGCGCAACAATGAAAGATGTTGCGGTCCATAGGAAGTGTGCTAGTGTCCCGCGCTTCAAGATGCATGTATGGCCCTTCATCAGAGGGATGCAATACGAGCACTCGGGCAGCGATGCCGGCCGTGAGCTGTCTTGATGAGGTCGTGTCCTTTACGTGCTCATGCGGTGCTTCCATGGTCTATGGTCCATGACGGGTTGGATTGGCGCAAACCCTACTCATAAAGTCCAACGCTGTCAGGAAACACTTGAAACGTCCCGCGAGGCACGGGGTCTGCAAAGGCCCAGCATGGCACGCACGCCGCGCCATCGGAGTACTGGAGATCAGCTGGAGACCGTGTGGTGTTAACAGGTCGGCCGGGGGGGTGCCCCAGATCTAGAGATCTTGATGAAAATGCTTGTTCAGGCCGTGTTTCCCAAACCACCCCCTGGGCGGGAACCGTTTAGAGTTTTACATCCAGTGGCAGCGCGTGCTCCGTTAACAAAACCAGAGTCATGATGGGACTTGTTCTCAGACCCACTCTATGCATCCGTAGAAGAACGGGGGAGATCTCGTGTTCCCTGACAGCTGCGGAATTGGCGAGAGGAGGTCCGACGGCAGTCAGCATGTGCGACTTTGCTGGGAAAAGAAGGACATCTCAAGCAGGCGACAGATGCATCACTTACTCTACACTCATCTTCACATCATCTCTTCTTCAGCCTCATCTGCTCACGACATTCCACAGCGATTATGGATGTCCGCTTGGCGGCATGGGCGCTGCTGGGCATTGTATACCTCTCGACTGGCGTGACTGGACAAGGCACAGTTTCGTGGGTCAGCCAACCGAACAGCATAGCAACATGCGGCAAAGCCACCTGGACGTGGACGAATCTTCCCGGCGTGACCTGGCAGGTGTGAGTGTGCCAGGCGCTCAGCAGGCTTCGAGGGCGTTCGGAGAAGGTCCAAAAGACTGACGATTCCAGAGCTGTCATCCGAATTCGCGGCGGCACGAGAAGTAATCTTCAGACAGCCATAACCCCAACGGAGTTTACCTGGGACGTGACAGCGGTCCAACCGGGAGATGAAGTGCAGCTTATTTTGAGCGGGGGCCACAGTGGACTGCGAGGTGACCCGATTCCAGTCGTTGATGGCTGTACCCAGTCCAGTTCTCTTCCGCAGGTTCAATCGACTGAATCGCCTCCAACCCCATCGTCAACAGTGCTACAGCAGCCAACGGAAGACCCTACATCCACGACCGCGTCTTCGCTCGTATCATCAGGCTCTCTCGTTCTAAGTGATCCTACGGCCCTCGTGTCTGAAACCTATTCCGTAACCTCCTCGCCTTCCACGGAACCCAGTTCATCTACATTGTCGTCAACCCCGTCGCGATCTTCAACCGCCGCTGCCGATGGCAGGCCCTTGACACAACCTGACGGGACAAGTAGTACCTTATCGACTGCATCCTCGGCCGTATCGGCGTCTCCAAAAAAAGGAATGGCAGCTGGTGAAGTTGCAGGTATCGTCAGCGCCGTATGCGCTCTTCTTGCTATCATTGCCATCGCTGGGTGGCTGTATCGCCGCCGACGCCGACAGGGGAGGTCTCCTGAAAAGGACTGGGTAGTGGATAATCCAGATGCTGCACACCTAGTGCAGAACGGTGGGGGACCGCGAGATCACAGCGCTCCGCCCGGATCCTCCAAACTGTTCACGCCAAGCCCCGGCAGTGAACTTTGTGCCTCCGACATGACTGATGTGAAAAGTGTGGGCGCCACTCTTGCGCGGACATCATCCAGCATCACCGGACACGGTTCATCGTTCGGATTACTTTCCTCTAGCACTGATGGATCGACACGGCGGCATGCAATACCCACGGGACCAGCTCCCCCTGCAACCGAACAGCTCCGTTCTGCCGGGTCAGGTGCAGGACCCAAAGTTCTCCTGCCTCCACTGTACAATCCGGCGTGGGAGGCTGAGTATAACGATGGAGGTTCACAGTACGACGGTCAATCCAATCTGGGCCAACATTAAGCGGCGCAGATTGTCATTCTGGCCCTAGTAATCTTAGCTATATATGTGTACCGTAATATTTGAACCAGGTGCTGGCTGAGATCAGTGTCGCAGTCAATGTCGTCTGCAGCCGAACGGCATCGCAAGGAATTGGGCTCTGAAGTTGCATTTGGCAATGATTGGTGGCCGACAAGTGGCGGAGTTAATGTGCCCAAGCCTCCGGAGATTGTCACATTCTAGCCGGAGGGGGTGTACATGTAGACTGCTCGCAATCTAAAAGCCATACACTTGCAGGCTTTCCAGCAGCTTTGGCTCTTGCAGGGAACAACTGTTGCGAGCCATGACATGTAGCGAGCACTGAAAGACAGCTCTGTATTCCGTCGCGCCGCTTGGTTTACCGTTTGGCATTTGCAGAGTGGCGTTGCAAACTTCGCTGGCCTCGTGAGCAAATGATTTGTCCGGCAGTCGTCTGAAGTTTGGAGAAGGAACGGCCCTTGGTGAGAGTCGGGGACAGTACATAAGCGGAAGGTGTACCCCAAGTCACCAGCGACGACGGCCAGCATTTGCTCGTCATAAGTGGCTTCTCCATGGGGTTAAAGCGTAAGCGGGGAACAGATGCGGGTGTTGCAGACAGCCAGACGCCACCAAACAGAACATCAGTAACGCAAGGTGGGAGGATACAGTACACAATTGCATGGGCGGCTCGGTTCTGAAGACTCCAGCTCGAGATAAGTCAAAAATCACAGGAGAACACTACTTCAACAACAACACAACTAACATTGGTTAATGGCTTCTTCAGGTCGACATCCACACATGATCACTTGGCAAACTCGACCTCCCACACGACCTCAATCTCGCCCTGCGCCTCGCTGACCTCGTGGCGCAGAACAGCCTTGCCAGAAATGCCGACCAGCTCTCCGGTGCCGCTACCGGGAACGATGGTGCTTGTCGCATCGACAGCGGTGTGACAGGTGCCGATGATGGTGACTAGGAAGGTGCCCTTCTTAGATGGAGAGCCGGGGAAAGTGATGGTGCCGCTGAAGCTCGAGAGGCCGGCTGCGTGTCAGATTCAAGGCGCTTGGACGAGGAGGTAACGGGACGTACTGAACTTCATCTCGCCAGCGGGAATAGTCGTGCTGCAATCAGCTGAATTCACACGCTTTTCTTCACTCACTTGACATATTGCGCAACGCTGACACCTTCCATGTCACCGCGGTACACCGTCTCCATAGTCATCGTGGAGAGCTGCGGGAGTGCGGCGCTGTTGGGCGTGTGCACTTCACCGGGGGTGCACGTCGTGTCGCGCGCATGGGTGGTGACTACGCGATTAGTTCATGTCCAACCTTGCGCAACAAGAACCTACTCTTCTGTACGGTCATTGTGAGAAAGTAAAAGGGTTGTAACGAGAGGAATGGTAGGCTGTTGCGGCCGTGAGGGCAAGAAGAATGTGAGAATGTGAGAATGCTTGGTTGAATGTGAGATGCATGCACGACATGGTATTTATCTCAATCCAAATATCCAGATTCATCAGTGCAGCTGACGCGACTCGACGCGACACAATCATCTGAGGTGACGTCAACTACGATCAACCGAACGGCTAGCACCGCCACTTCCGCCAGTACAAGCTCATATCTCGGTCTCGGTCTCGGTGTTGTCTCCGGTATCTCGGCGTTCTAGGCCCCAGTGGGTCCAGATTCATCAGCTGGAACCAGTTCGTGACGGTGGCTTACGGGTTGTCCATGCAATGTATGTCCGGCCCGCGGCCAAGGCCCAGACCTCGCATCCGAGCTCTCACTTTCAAGATGATGCCTCGCATTCGAGCTTCGGAGATCACGCCGGATTAACCAAGGATCGTCGGTCCAAGCACAGTTGCAACGATTGGCGGTTTGAAATTGGGGGCCACCCGTCAAGCTTAGGTCAACTTCCCAGTTGGAATTGTCTCAGACTCTAGCGGTTGTCGCCGGGCCACCGAGCAAGTCGTCTTATTGGATACACAGGACACAGAACGGGACGCGCAGCGCTCCTCATAGGCACCAAACTCTCCGAAGCCAAATGGTGACACCAGGGGATCAAATTGTAATGGTTAAGGGTCGCGGGGTCGGAGGATGCCCAGCACGTATGAGTTTTCATAGCAAGTGAAGAGTGCGGGGTGCGGTAAAGCCGCAGGACGTCAAGTCACAATTGCAACCCACCAACTCCCAAGATCTAAGTCTTGTAAGTGTACACTGCAGCTGTACCCGTACGTGCGGTCACTAACACCCGTCCACTGTGGCTTGGTGCACACACATTGGGATCAACTCGTGGCCTCGTTCGGCTGAGGTGAAACGTGGTGCGATTTCCCTTGGCAACCGGAGCCGGGTGGTCACTCTTTGAAGCTCTTCTCTAGATTGTTGGTTAACAAACAGTCTTTGGAGTGACGGTCGGGTACGGCACCACTGTTTCGGTACCTGTCTTTCCCTGTTCCAGGTCTCTCGTGACTGCTCTCCTGAAGAACGGAACAGCCTGGATCACGCGAGTACTTGACGTCCAATGAAGCGGCATGATCTGACCTTTCGGCACATTGGAGCAGAGCAGTGGCGGCCTCAAGGAGCTATTACCCTTCTGTTTGCCATCGTTGTCAACATCCCGGGATAGTTGAGCGCGGTACCCCTTGAGCATCGCGAAGGAGTCACGGCACGCTTTAGGGGTTGCTAAACACTCTCACGCGCTGCTACGCTGTCCAACTCCATCCACTCGCAGCACCCGAGTCGTCGTCAAGCCGTGATAAGCCAACCATGTCGCTTCCCGAAAGTCAGAGATGAAGCGGTGCAGAGGTCGACGGACAACTACCGCGATTGTGGTGGTACATAAGCCACGCCCTCCTACCTATTTCTCCTTTATCCTAACCTGTCGATCTTCTCATAACCATAATGCGCGCCTCTATTGTCCTGCTCACCGCAGCCGGTTTGTCCTCTTCCCCTGGTATGTCGCTAACAACAGCTGCGTCCGCAGCCATTCTCCCCCAGGATGACACCGGCCTCGTTGTCCGCCAGGCAGATGGGACCGTCGAGGAGCCCACCGTCACTGGCCAAGCTGGCCCCACAGAGAGAGTGACGTGGTTTCAGCAGCGACTGACACCGCGTCGGCGTCCATTGAGTCCAATGGGACTGCGGGAGATGCCGAGGCTGGTCCCCTCAGCGGCTCGGCTCCGCAGTCGACTTCAAGTGGCGTCGCCACTTCTCCAAAGGCCACCGCCACGGACCCTTCTTCCACGAGCGTGTCTGCTGGCGGAGCTGGGAAGAACGGCACTGTCGGGGGCGCCAATGGCAAGAGCAATACCACTGCGAATGGCACCGTCCTTGGGGCATGCTACGACGTGTGTCACGACTCACTCGAGATGTTTAAGCTTTGCAAGGACAACTGGGTCAACAGCGGTGACACGGTGCAAGACATGTTGTGCATCACTTTGGCGTGTGGCGTGAGTTTCATTCAAAAGAGAAGGGTGCTGAGGGACAGAACGGCCCCGGTAGCTACAACAGGTCCTCCTTCGAGCCGTGCCGCGACTGCGCCAAGAGCAACTCCCATGAACGTGTCAAGACCATGGTCCGCAACATTGACCCCCTCATTGCCGAGTGCAAGAAGAACAACATGTGGAGTGCGGTGAGTAGCGGTATCCGGCGTGAGCCTGTAAAATAACAAGTACTGACTTAAGGCCGGACGCAACTCCGTGAGCCTCGGACTCCTCGGTGTTAGTGCCATGGCAATTGCTGCCCTTGTTTAATAGTGGCTGTAGATATGGCATTCTTTGTTTTGTAATGGGATGAGAGAATGTGGTCAGGAAGTGCAGCAACACCTGGATGACCTTCAGGTCGAACAGTCGACGGGTCGATCAGCTACACTGGACAGCCTCTCCTCTGCAGCTCGAGTGCATTGATTTCACAACTCAAGATCGGCAGCATGCGTTTCAGGATTCACTCGTTTGCGCTGAAGCCGGCGTGAGCATTTCACCATCTTTCAGCATTGTGTTAAGTCGCCGAGGCAAAAGCTTGAGCAGAATGGCTTGTACACCCGTAGTCGACGGTACATGCGGCACCGGTTCTGCTGTAACAAGGCTGAAAAGCAGAAGCTGGCAATGGCGTCTTTCGATGGGACATGTGCCGCCCAGCTCTACTCTACACTCGTTCAACGTTTTGTAGACTGATCAAAATGTTGGAAGATCGTATACTGACCAAGCTTGTCGGCGGTATCAGCGGAGCAGGGATCAGAGGTGTATTGGTCGGTATTGGCCATGCCATTGAACGTGACCAGTTGTCAGAAACCAAGTGCAGGCCATAACGGCACCAGCTTACTCACGACGCCAATTGCAAATTGCACAGCTTTTTGGTCGAAACATCAGGAGAGGGAGAACCGCAAAAAACCCCCTTGTTCCCCTCCCCTCTTCGCACGTCGCACCATGCACCATAACCGTTCCTGTACAATTCCTGGAGACCTGTATGTGGTTTCTTCTCCTTTCGGAAACCAATCGACTCCTGGTGGAAGTGACTAGTCGGGTCGCGCGTCTCAAGCAAGGGTCATCTCGTGCACTCGGGACGACCAGGCAGCTGACGCGTTGCTGGCTTGCTGGGTTGATCGATCCCTGGCTGGATCTGTTTCAACCTTGATCTTGCGGAGCCTGCGGTGGGGGGGATACGGCAGAGCCAGAGCCCAGCTACCACTTAACATCACCGGAGTTAGCCTTTCCAACGGTATGCGTCTCAAGTTCCGGCTCGCCTCTGATGTCGCCTTTACGCCTCTGAGCGCATCAGCACGCGCTTGTCTGTCGTGGGCGCTACACAGAGATTAAGCTGCTCAGTGCCACTCTGACTCACCCACCCAATCCTTCTGACAAGCCGAGAAGGACCAGATGCCAAGACTGATGAAGAGAATCTGGGCAGACAACCAAGGCTGGCAAGCAAGCTTGTAGTCCACCGCCGCGCTGGGCGCTAGGGCTTGGGTGTCGGCGCATGCCACGCATGTCGGCTTGCTTGCCTTGTGGCCTGTGGCCTGTGGCGAGCAGGACATGCATACAGGCACTGCCTCCTGCGATCCTGTATCCACTAGTTCTTGATCCTGAAGGGTGTAGTGAGGCGAGTACGACTCAGCTGCTGCTCACTGTACGTGCCTTACAATGCCTGGGGCCCGGGGGATATTTCAGTGCGGGAATTGACGGTATGCAAACTGCGCGGAATAAGGAATAAAACAAAGCCGATCGGCGCGATCAATGCGGGGTCCCCAGACGGGTGGCAAAAAGGAGCGGTGGCAAATAGTAAAAGTATGCATGTTATTGCATGTTAAACAGTCGGGGTGGTTGTGGACGACAACGGGTTGACTGGACCGATGATCCGATGACGGTGCTGCGCCCGCGTGCTGCATGGCTGCATGGCTGCATGGCTGCATGGCTGCATGGCTGCATGGGCTGTGCTGTCGTGTCGTGTCGTTGTCTGCGCGCTGTGGCGTCTCTCTCTGTCTCTCTCTAGCTCTTAGATCTTAAAAGCTCAATCTCCTTTCCATCCTTGTCCTCGTCCTTTCATCCTTTCAACCATCCACCCGCGGCTCAATCTTGAACACTCCTCCATATCATCATACATCCATCCCACCGTCCATCATGGTTCTACCTTGCGGCTGCTGGTTCGTCATTCCAAACACGGGGCCCTCGTGTCTTCCTCTCCTCGATACTACCGCCCACACTTTGATTGTAGGCAACACCTCGCAAACAACCCTTACTCAACACTTCAACTATCCAGTCGGAGCCAAGGACACCATTAAAGAGCTCCGATACGTTTTTCCCTTGTACGATGGCGTCTCGGTCGTTGGCTTGAAATGTTTTATTGGCGACCGGGTCACTCTTGAAGGGGTCGTCAAGGAGCGTCAACAGGCCCGCGCCGATTACACTGCGGCTACTCAGCGTGGTGAGACGGCGGGACTTCTCGAGCGTTCGGTCGCAGCGGGCGACGTATTCACCACCACACTCGGCAATGTTCGGCCAGGTGAAGATGTCAAAGTGGAGATCACGTTCATCGGTGAACTGCAACACGATGCAGAAGTCGACGGCCTGCGCTTCACACTCCCAACAAGCATTTCGCCCCGCTATGGCAACCTGCAGATTGCCGAGAGCAATGTCACCACTCGTGCCATTGCTTTTACTCTCGATGTCGAAGTATCTGAGAAATCAGCTATTACCGCCATTCGATCACCCTCCCATCCAATCGCAGTGTCCATCGGCACGCTTTCGACAGCGCCGAATAACGAACCCTCTCTGAGTCGTGCGTCCGCAACACTTTCCTTTGCGGCCGAGCTCGATAAAGACATCATTTTCAACATTGTCACCTCCAATGCCGGGGATCCCTCTGCGATTGTCGAGCGCCACTCCAACCTTGCATCCCAAGCCCTTATGGTAACTCTGGTCCCGAAATTCACCCTCCCACCCGACGCCAACAAGCCCGAAGTGGTTTTTATATGCGATCGCAGTGGCAGCATGTCTAGCTCAATCGATGACCTCAAGGCCGCACTGCGCATCTTCCTCAAGTCGCTTCCAGTCGGTATCAAGTTTAACATCTGCTCATTTGGATCAAGCTTCAGTTTTCTCTGGGCAAAGTCAAGAACCTATGACGCCGCCTCCCTGGCCGAGGCCTCTGCCCATGTTGAAACGTTCCAGTCCAACTTCGGCGGCACCGAGATGTACCAGCCCGTCAAGGCGACTTTCAAGCAGCGGTATAAAGACATGAATCTGGAAGTGTTCCTCCTTACAGATGGCGAAATCTGGGACCAGGAAAGCCTCTTTGCTCTCGTCAACGAGCATGCCTCCAAGGGGACCATTCGTGTCTTCACTCTTGGCGTCGGCATCGGCGCATCGTCGTCCCTTATCGAGGGCGTTGCCCGTGCTGGCCGCGGCTTCTCCCAATCAACCACTCACGGCGAAAAAATGGACAAGAAGGTCGTGCGCATGCTCAAAGGTGCACTATTCCCACACATCCACGATTACTCTCTCGAGGTTCGTTACGACGCGCCAGCTGATGGCGATGACGACTTTGAGATTGTGGAAAAGTTGGCCGACTCCCTCCTCATCGATCCCGCCACTAAGGACGTTGACACGTCGGGCGACAGTGGCGGCCCCGTCGCGAGCAACCGGTCCACCAGCCCCCTGAAAAAGGTCATATCCCTGTTTCAAAAGGACCTCGACGACGATACCGAGATGGACGATCAAGGAAAGTTTCAAGCCAACAAATATGCAGGGTTGCCAACTTTCGAAGCGCCCAAGTTCCTCCAGACCCCCACACAATTGCCGCCTCTGTTCCCGTTCAACCGCACCACCGCTTATGTTCTCATCAATGATCTTGCTGTTCCCCGATCGGTTCTCTTGAGAGGAACGTCCGAGCATGGTCCGCTGGAGCTAGATATCCCAGTGGCGCAGGTCAAGAATCCGGGCACCCTGCTGCATCAGCTGGCAGCTTACCGGGAAGCCAAGGAGCTCGAGGAGGGTCGCGGATGGCTCTCCTTTGCAAAAGACAAGGGTCCGGGTGAGAAACTCTTGAAGAACAAGTACGAGGGTCGGTTTGCCGATATTGTCGAGCGCGAAGCGGTACGCCTGGGTACAACCTACCACGTTACCGGCAAGTGGACCTCATTGGTCGCCGTCCAACACGAAGGCAACAAGATTACTGAGGTCAATGCGGATATCCCCCCCGATTACGCTCATCAAGAGTACGAGTACACCTCCTTCGTTCCGCAGCAGGACGTCAAAGGGTCGGCTAGGGGACTCAGATTCGGAATGTCAAAGTTACAGCCGCTGTCCAGAGCAGCTCAGTCCACCACACCTGCTTTGTTTGGGTCATCAGCAATCACAAAACGGGCGCAGAATTCGTTCCCGTCCGGACCTCCGCTGCCTTCGCCTATGGCAGCCGCCCCCGTAGTCGTCCCACCCGCTGCAAGTGTCGCCTCCTTTGCGACTCCTCCCCACTTCGGTGCGGCTCCTGCCCTCTTTGGTGCGGCTCCGGCCCTCTTCAGTGCGAGGGGCAGCTATGAGCCTCAGCGGGCCCGTACTGCCGGGAGGCATAGCCAACCAAAGACTCTAACGTGCGCGGGCTTGAACCTTTCCTCCGGCTCACGCGACAAGGACGACACCGCCGCCTGGCTGAAGGGGTCAGCGACAGACTCCGCGGGAACGGAGGCAGCAGTCCCGAAACCCAGAGATTCCCTTCAGGCTCTCACTCTTTTGCAGAGCTTCCTCGGGAGCTGGTCGTGGTCCCCGGAGCTGGAGTGCGTGCTCGGCCTTGGCCCAGCAGCCCTGGGAAAGGTGTGTGTTGACGGCAAGGCCGCCGCCAACGGTGGTAACAATGACATCATGGCTACCGCCTGCGCGATCTCCTTTTTCCGCAAGCGTCTGGCCTGTGAGAAGGATGCGTGGGAAATGATGGTTGAGAAAGCTCAGAACTGGCTTGCAGGTGAGGTTGCCGATGCTACCAGCCTGCTTGCTACTGTAGAGTCAATGTTCTAGGTGATTCCCATCTGCACCAGACGGACAGAGGACGAGAAAGCTCAACTATACAGGAGCATTTGACATTTCAAAGACACAAGCAGCAAGGGAAGTGTTTTATAGTTGCCAAGTATGATAAGTATGATGCATCGTGTTCATCAGATGAAAACACGACGGTTGCTGAACCGCGATTAGCCCGGAGCTTAGTTTTGGCGTAAGTTGCAACGACCGAGTCGAACAGCGGTTAGCTCAGATGCGAATTTCATGCACCACGAACTGTGATAACCACCTACGCACCTACACTACATATCCACGCGTTACCAGGCGGTTGTGAGCTGCCGGATGGCAGCAAACACTAGGCGCGTCCCTCAAACTCGTTCCAGTTCAAGAGTGCGACATCGCCGCTCCCAACGCATGTGGCTCCAAATTCATTGCACCGATATGACACAGCCCGTCGCTACTGCTAACGGCGTCGCGCTGCTCTATAAACGAAATGAGCCGAGAGATTTAAGCCCTTACTTCGAAGCACCGAGCCAACGCGCGCGGATCTCCTTGGCGATCTCGACGTTCTTGACGGCGCGCTCCTGCGAGTCGGCGGCGCGGCGGTCGACCCACCCCTTCCTGTCCTCGAGGTACTCCTTAAAGCGTTTCTCGCGCTCGATGGCCTTGGACTTGTGTGGCTCAGGCAGGTCCTCAATCTTGGGCTCCTCAACAGGGTCACCAGACATGATGGGGCGGCGGGGGAGGCGCTGCTCGACGGGCAGAATCTCGAGCTTGGGCCCGGGCAGAGTCTGGTACCAGTACGCGGTGGTTGACCAATCGTCGCGCAGGTGGTTGCCGTGGCCGGTCTCCATAGTCACCTTGATCTTCTTCTCGAAGCGTACCGGGTCGGGTAGGTGCCAGCGGTACGAGACCTGCGTGTTGGGGACGTCGCCTTCGTGGATGATCGAGCCGCAGAAGCTGTACGCGTTCTTCTGCATGCCCCAGCCCTGCGTGAAGTAGTCTTCGCCGCCGGTGCCGTGCATTGACGGCGGCCACTGGTCGTCGTCAATAAAGCTTCGGTCAGCATGCATCCTTAGCTGGGGCCACTCACATCATGTCGTCGCCCTCGCCCCACCAAGTCCCCTGGAAGTGGTAGACCGAGTGGTTGCAGCCGATGTAGTTTCCCTGTCCCTCCGTCTCGAGGATGACATAGTTGTCCTTTCCGTCAAGGTTGGCGACCTGAGTCTCGAGCGAGTTGGTCTGCGTGCCGTTCGGCGCCCATCCCCCGGTGGGGTTCTCGCGACGCCACATGGCGTGGAAGTAGAGCGTGTCCTGCGGCAGGGGCTCCTTGTACAGCTCGTAGTCGATGTAGAAGTACTGGATATACGCGTGCTCGCCCTGGTTCTCAATCTCGATGCGCGCGTGCTTGTTAAACGGCATCGTCAGGTAGCAGTTGGCGCCGCAGTTGCCGCCGAACGTGTGGTCCTCGCTCGGCTTGGCCGAGACCGTGAAGGGCAGACTCTCAAAGTTGCCGGGCATCGAGTTGCCGATGCAGAAAAAGTCGCCGAGCGGCGCGAGCACCGACGGCGTGTCGGAGCCGTCCCAGTACATCTTGATCAAGACCTTGCGGTAGTAGTCGGGGTCGTTGTCCTCGTACACAATGCCCAGGGCGTTATGGATCTCCATCATCGCCACGCCGGTTCGCGAGTAGGGGACAAGGCCCGGGCCGAGGATCCGGCGGCAGGCCTGGACAAACCATAGATGTGTGAGCGCACCGGGGCTGTCGTTAGCGAGTGAATCGAACGGCGAAGATATTCCTCACCCCTCAATGTCGGCAAGGACGATCGACTCTCCAGGTCGCACGATGAAGGCGTCTTCATTCTTGCCGGAGTGGTCCCAGCTAGACACGCGCGCGGAGCGAGCGTTCTTCTTGGTCGCGGCCGCGGAAAGGAGGTTGTCGCGGTTCATGGCGGACATGCTTCGTTGCTGAGAAGGTGATGGGAGGCTGGAGGAGCTGTTGGGTGCTGTACATGTTCTCCATGCCGCATCCTGCTAGCCTTTATGCACATGATAGTTTGGCGGCGCCGGCGGAAATGCGAGTCGATGTAAGCGCGTGAGCACCATCGATAACAGAATCGCGAATCGACCGGTTAATATTTAGACGCTCCGATCCCGGTGTTGATATCACGTCGGCATTTAAAAATATCTGCCGGTGGGCCGGTGGCCAGCGGGGCTGGTGCAGGAGACTCGCGACTCGGTTAATTTTGACGACGCATACCCACTACTGATGTACATGATGTACTCAACACTCACTCGCTCTCGACGACCATGAATTGATACTTAGACCCCGACCAGAGATGTCCCCATGGGGTCTCCAAGAATCCCGCCCGCCACCACAACCCTTCCTCCCCGCTCTACCAGCTCACCAATTAAGCATGAACACGATGACAGGAGACATCGACTACTCGGTAACCAACCTGTCTTCCAAATGGAAGATCCTCCGGCAGCAATGGCGCTTCGCGGTATGGAGTTTGTGGATCAGCATTGGCTCCTTTATGCTCGGCTTGTGAGTTCTGCTCTCGCGATAGAGCTATACAGGATGAGACTAACGTGCAGCGACTACGTGGCCGGTGGGCAGCTCGCCGCGCTGCCCGTTTTCAAGCAGCAGTTCGGTGTCCAAGGCCCCGACGGCTCGTGGTACATCCCCGCACGCGTGAGTAACTCTTCAGCGACAATCGCCCGCGACTAACAGCAGTATCTCTCGGCTTGGAACGCCATTGGTCCAGTGTTTGAGTTTCTCAGCGCCATCCTCGCCGCACCCTTCCTGGAGCGGTACGGTCGGCGCCCCATGATCTTTGTCTCGGTCGTGTTCACCACCGTCGGCGTCCTCATGCAGCAACTGAGCCGCGAGTGGACGCTGCACCTCGGTGGCCGTGCCGTGAATGGTACGTCTCACACCTCTTACCCCAGCGTCTCACTAACACCAGGCTTTGCCATCGGCATCATGTTCACCATCTGCCCCCTCTACCTTGGCGAGAACTCTCGCCCGGAGCTGCGCGGGTTCATGTTGTGCTTCTTCAACACGTCAATTGTCATTGGTCAGTTCCTCATCGTCCTTGTGTCCCGCGGCAGCGAGACGCTCAACAACATCTGGCAGTGGGAGACGGTCATCGTAGTTCAGTACATCTGGCCCCTCCTCCTTATCGTCGGCGTTTGGTGGTTCCCGGAGTCACCCTACTGGCTCATCCGGGAGGGCCACTCGGACAAGGCCAAGCAAGCGCTCAGCAAGCTTTACGGAAACCAGAACCCCGACTCCTTCTTCGATATCGAGATGGACCGCCTCACCACCGACGTTCGCGTCACGCAGGAGCTGATGGGCTCGTTCACGACCAAGACCGTGATCGGGCTCCCCCTCCCCACGGCCGAGATGGAGTGCTTCAAGGGCAAAAACTTCAAGCGCACGTTCACGGCCATCTGGGCTGCGTCGGCCCAGCAGATGATCGGTGCGACGTTCGTCATCGCCTACGCCACCTACTTTTTCGACGTAAGTCGAGCGAAATCTCTCCCGGATATTGTTAACGCCCCCCAGCTCATCGGCTTCAAAAACTACTTTGACGCCTCGGTCGTCCTTTACGTCTGCATGGTGCTCTCGACTTGTGCGGCATTCTACTTGGTTGAAGTCGCCGGACGCCGCACCCTCCTCGTCTGGCCCGGTTTCATCCTGACTTTCCTGCTGCTCATTATCGGCATCGCGGGCTCCGTGCCCGACAAGAAGGGGGGCTCGTGGGCCATCATCGTCTTCACCTACCTCTGGGCCATCCTGTACCAGCTGAGCATTGGCGCGACGGGCTTCGTTCTCGCCTCCGAAGTCGCGACCATGCGCCTCCGTGGGGCCACTCAGTCCCTCGTGACGGCCACAAACGCTGTCTGGGGCCTCTGATCATGCAGTTCACAATCCCATACATGAGTAAGTCTATTACCAGGAGCTCTCACACAGCGTAAGCTGACACTTAGTCAACCCCGATGCCGGCAACCTGGGCGGCAAGACCGGCTACATTTTCGCCGGGCTCGGCCTCGTCGCCTCCATCGGCGGGTACTACCTGTACCCCGAGACGAAGGGTATCTCGTTCGAACGCATCGATCAGCTGTACCTCGCCGGAATCTCGCCGCGGCACTTTACCAAGCACGCGCACAGAGCGGATTTCGACTTGGCGGTTGAGGAACTCGCTACGGAGGGAAAGAGGGATGTGGAGGCTGTAGAGGTGAAGCAGTGACGCGGATGTTGAGGGTTTGTAGGGGTGACCAAGCAGTGATGTGGCACGGAGAGGTCTTCCAAAGATTGTAGAGGTATGCGGTATGATAGCTCTCATGAATGATTATCCGTCCCCTTTACCAATGTGCAGTGGGAGGTTGCGCTGAAGTACCCACCAAGTCATCAGATCGAATGAAGTAAGACTGATTCTGGCTGGTTTTGCCTTCGCTACGTCACGCAGGCTCATAGCCACTGCTCGTGCAGGCCACTGTATGTATCAGTGGCGGGCGCTTTGCGCTGCGGCACAGTTTAGTGCGCCATGCGAGTTGCAGCCTGCACACACATGCGGTTTCATACACACAAGGGGGTCAATACAATTTTATCAACACAACTCGTGGCCCTGTTTTGGACCGACGCTCCCGCATTCCCAACTGTTTGATGTCTCATTGAATTTCAAAGATCTGGAGCAGATCGTCTGTCCACTGACTCGTCGCCTCAAGAAGGTTGAAGGTGCCGCCTGGTGTCAGCTCGGCTCGTTGGCGCAGCATACCTTCCCACGGCATTACAAGCGGCTGGTCCAAGAACGATATCTGGTCTGGGAGGAACACTGTATCCGCGAACGACGTGGCCGTATCCTGGCCGTGGTGGAGGAGGCACAGGGCGAGAATGTGCTTGCGGATAAAGACCTGGAGGTGACGGCCGTAGATTGCGGCCGTCCCCATCCGGTGTGAGGGCGTGATGCCGACTCTTTCCAGGAGGTGTGCGAGCTGCGAGAGCAAGCCTAGGAGGCGCGCTTTGGAGGCGATCGCCTCTGCATTCGTGCGCTGGACGAACGTCTGCCGTCAGCGTGAGCCATCTGTTGGACATACTCTGAGCGCCAGCATGACCTCAAACGACAGCATCGGCCCTATGGTATTGGGGATGCCCTGGGCGTCAGAGAAGCATATGATCAATCGAGCTTACCCATAACTGGCGAGATGAGCGTAGTTGCTCACACGCATACTCGCAGCTGCTTAGCGCCGCAGCGAAACATGCGTCCTGGAGACATCGGAGGTCGCTCGTCCGGGGCGAGAGCAGCTGGAGCGCAAAGCAAAGACACCAAAGCCGCGTATGACGGTACAGGAGCTCTAAAAGAGGCGAGTTGCCTGCTGTCAGCGTCCTATCCTTCCTACATTAGATGACCCACTGCACTGCGGGACCCAGGCCGAGTACCACGCCTGCATCGCCTCGTCGACCTTGGGCCCGACCCAGCCAGACGACTCGCCCCGCCGAGCGTACGCTTCCGACCTCAGCATGTTGGTGACGGCGGCCAGACGGCGCATGAGCACCACCATGGCGGTTGTGATTGCGTCGTGCGTGATCGCGACGGGATCGAAGCACCATACCTCGTTGCGGGTTACGTCGTCGTGCACGAACCGCGTCGACTTGCCAAAGGCAAGCGAGAGGTTCGAGTCCCAGAGGAAAAGGTGGATCCATAGTCGCTCGCGATTGCGGACGACTCGACGCACGAGGAGTGTGTCGGCCACGTCGATGTTCTCGAAGCAGGGCGCCAGATTCTGAACCTGAAATCAGTACCGGGACCCGTGAAGGCTCAGCTCACTGTAGGTAGTTGGCTTGGATCATCCGGGACCGGAACCCTCAGGCCAATCTCGACAGCCATGTTGATAGCGTACTTTGCCTCGTGCCAGAGCCTCTCCTCCTGAAACGGCTCGCTCGAGGGCAGCCATGTAGACCAGATAAGGAATGCTTGAATGATCTGCTTTATCAGCGACGTACCAGTCCCGCGCTGACTCACCTCGACGGACGCGTACTGCTTCGGGTTGATCATCTCGGCGAGGCGCTGCGCATGCCATCGCAGCCGTTTCGTTGCCTCCTCGGCGCCGCTGGTCATCGATGCGCCGTGAGCACAGATCACGCTGAACAGGAACAGCGAGCGGCGGTGAATAACTAATGCGAGTCAGCGAGTCAATGACCCGTTCCCTCACATTCCATGGTATGCAAGGCGGGATCGAGGACCGGAAGCAATGGGTGCAGACGCTGGAAGTAGGCGTCAAAGAACACACACGCCTCTCGCTCGTTAATGAGCGAGCGTGCAAGCGGATCGTACTCGGTCGCAAGCTCGCGTCTAATCGACTTGCGGAACGGTTTGAAGAACGACTTTTCCGCCGACGTCAGCGCCGCCGGAGCAGCGTCAGACGTCATCAGCTGGAGTCCCTCAGCCAGGTATTCGGCGTCAGCAGCTAGATGCGCGAGCCGCTCGTCGACCGGCCCCTCATTGAGCAGAGCGCGAAGGGTTTCCGGCAGCGTGTACTGTAGTGGAATGGTCGGCGGCCCGGAGGCCGACGCCGGGCGCGATGTTTCTGAGACCCGCGCCGAAGCCTCGGCCGCCTCTACGAGCAGACGGACGGGGTTGGTCAGCTCGCCTTCATTGTCATCTGCCGCGTCCACTCCCTCGTACCAGCTCGAACAACTCTGCTCAGTCGCTGGGGAGATGCCGTGGGTCAGGGCCTGAGAGCCCACCCCGGACTGTCCCGAGAGCATTGGGAACGCCGGCGAGCTGGAGGGCGAAGCCCGGACGTCGGCGTTAGGGTACTGCGTCGTTCTTGTGCCAGGCATATTCCCTGAGAGTGGAGTGAAGCGGGCATCAACCGGGGATGGGAGCAGCGGCACGGGCTGAGGCGACGGCATCGCAGGCCCAGTGGGGCTGCCGGCGATCGAGATCGACGGCTGCCTGCGCTCTGGGCTCCGGCTCCTGCGGAGCACCGACAATGACCGAGAGGGCATCCGCGGCGACCCCATTCCCGCGTTGGAAGCGGAGGGACTGGCCGTCCTATGCGCCTTGTCGAATTCCCTCTCGATGAGGTGGAACGCTCGTTGAAGGCTGTTATGGTTGCTTTGGTCAGCCGTACTTCGAGACAATCAACGCACTTCTTTCTCCCCCGTGGCCGACCCGGGCGGCCGGGAGTCACACGCTCGCATGTCTGCTCGAGGCGAATACATCGCTTGCTGCCAGTAAGCTTGGCACGTCGGTGTGACTTACCATGCCTCGCTCTCCAACCGGTGTGATGCAGCGCACTTTGATTGACCGGCATCCGGCGCTGAGGTGAGCGGCGACTCGACTCGGACTTACCAAGCGGGCTGCTTCGCGGGCATCGGGCTATCAGTTGCCCTCCTAGGGGATGTCGATCTCCGCTGTGGGCTCTGGGACGACATTGTGAGTGACGGTGCGATAAAGGTCGCCGGAGATTGAGGATCGTGTTTTTCATGGCGGCCAGTGGTGGGCACCGGCGAATAAAATAATTGGCCGGTGGGGATTGAACCGATCCTCGGTGCTCTCGGAGCTGCTCCGATAGAACCCCGATGTCGTCATCCTCGCCGTGACAAGTGTTGGTGTTGACACAGCGCCATTCGCACTGCTCCCTTTAAGACAGCACCAGTAGCCCACCTGTAGCTACGCATCACACATTCACCATGAGCGACAAGCAAGTCTCAGCAGGAAGGCCAGCGTACCACTTTATCGCGCCCAAGGGATGTGAGTTGAGCCTCGCCGGCAGGAGTCGCTGATGGACAAGGGATGAACGACCCCTGCGCGCCAGGCTACGATCCCAAGATGGGCCTGTACCACCTCTTCTACCAGTGGACCCCACACTCCCACCAATGGAACAAGATTGCCTGGGGACACGCGACGAGCAAGGACCTGCTGTACTGGACGCACGATTCGCCTGAGGTCAGCCCCGTCACCCGCTGTGCTGACGGCAGACACCAGCCATCCAGCCGGACCAGGACTACGACCGGGAGGGAATTTTCACCGGGTGCTTCTGGCCCACGGGGCTGCACGGGGAAGACCAGCTGAGCGTGTTCTACACCAACGTCGACTCCCTCCCGATCCACTGGACCTTGCCGTACACGCGCGGATGTGAGGGGCTGGCGGTAGCCGTGTCCAGCGATCGGGGGCAGACGTGTGAGTTTTACATACCCTTTGCCACAAACTCACCTTAGGGACCAAGTCGGACGCGAATCCGATTCTCAACGAGGAACCGGCCAACATTTCCGTGTCTGGCTTCCGTGATCCGTTCCTCGCGGCTTGGCCGGCGATGGACCGTGCCCGAGGCCGCGACAGCGGAAGGCTGTACGGCCTTATCTCGGGCGGCATCAAGAACGTCGGGCCCCGTACTTTCCTGTACGAGATCGACCCGGCAGACCTGACGCAGTGGACGTATCTCCACCCCCTGTTGCGCGTGCCCGCCAACCACCGTCCAGCGGGGCCGTGGGGCGGCGAGCTTGGCGTCAATCTTGAGTGCACCAACTTTCTCTCGCTGGCTGCGGGAGGCGTCGAGAGGCAGGTCATTATCACGGGCTGCGAGGGTGGAAAGCCACGCCCAACTGCGCCCACTCAAAAGGAAGCGCCGGAACGTACGCCGCGCTACGCCCCCTGGCTTATAGGCACGCTGGAGGAGTGTGCTGGTGAGATCGACATGGCGACGCGTGCTTCGGGCATGGTGGACTGGGGTGACTTCTACGCGGGCAACACGTTCAAGCATCGCGACGGGCGCACTCTCCTATGGGGTTGGCTGATTGAGGAGGGCCTGAAAGACGCGGCCCTTGAAGCTAAGACGTGGACAGGATGCCTCGGCGTGCCGCGTGAGCTCTTCCTGGCGACGTACAACGGCGTCACGGGTGCCTTGGCGTCGAAGATGGACGAGGTGCGGAGCTTCGAGGTCCTCTCAGCCTCCAAGGGAGTGTGCACTGTCGCGACGCTAGGTATCCGGCCCTTCGCGGAGCTGGGGACCTTACGGGGCAAGCAGCTGTTCCACGCCGAGCTCTTCGACGGCGATCGCCTCGCCATCGCGGATGCAGCCCCGCTTGCGTGCGGGATCGACGCGACCTTCGCCATCACGGACGACACGGATGAGATATCGCTTCACGTCCGGCACAGCGCCGACTACAGCACCGCAACGTGCATCGCATTCTACCCTAAGCGCGAGACAATTGTGGTGCATCGCGACGCATCGAATGCCGCGAACGATATCGCCAAGTACGACGAGGATGGACCGATGACTCTACTCCGCACCGAGGGCGGGATCGAGCGCCTAAGACTCCAGGTCTTCCTAGATCACGACGCCATCGAGGTGTTCGCCAACGACCGCTTCGCCCTTGCGACGCGCGTGTACACTGACTCGGGGATCACGGGCGTGTCGTACTCGCGTGAAGGGGTGGCGCGGGTTGAGAAGCTTGGCCTGTGGGAGATGAAGGCGACGCACTAGGTCGGTATAGATTGTGTATGCATGTAGAGTGCGGTGCTACCGGCGCAGTTGATGGCATGCTCAAGATGGTCGGTAGAATGCTGAGCTGCTCGCATGCACCTGTAATGTCTTGGCGCTGACTCTGTCTCCGATGGATGAGTGGAGGGTTTAATGTTCGCGGAAAGAGCATCGCTCGATAACAACATCTCATAGCACACTTCGTTCACTGAGCCCACTGTGGTGATCTATATCTCAAGTTTCCGACTGGTTGCCCATGGCTTTCCAGTCCACACAGGTATCCACAACAAATCTGACAGAAGTGCTGTGAGGTGGACACAATCATCCCAACCTCCCAAAGCAGCTGTGGACTGCCAATGGAAATGCCAGGCTCAAAAGATAGACTCATGTCACCCTTGTTGGCCTCCATATGCAAAGTCAGATGGGATCAGCGTGCCAAGATCAATCACCCACCCATGTGTCAGGCGCGAGACTTGCGTCGAGGGCCATTGCGGGATTCGATCGATTTCCTCTGGAAGACCTATCAAACCGCGCAAAAGGGGGTGTCGGATCCTAAGGGCGTGGACGCTCCGAAGGATCCCCACTCGCGTCTAACGGCGAAGTTGTCACTGTGCGCTCGCAGAGCGCGAACGGTAGCGAACAAAATGGACTTAGGCAAGAACTACGGTGTAGCTGTAACGGCCAGGCCCGAATTTTGATCTCCGGATCTTCGGATCTACGCCACGCGAGCCTCAAGATCGCCGCGGACATCCCCTCAACCTCCACCTTGCCGATCGACTAGCAGACGTCACGTGGTTCATCACGTGACACCGACGGCTCTGTAGTGCATCTCCGTAGTAGTCGCCGCCGACGCACCCCCTCGGTGTTAGGTGCGCGGACTTCTCTGTTGTACTCCAAGCCATGTTACTGCACGTCAGGTCCACCACTTGCAGCCGTACCATGTCTTAGCCACTAACAACAGCGCCGCGGCAAGCCGATATCGAGCTCCCACCGGTAGACGACCAGAGAACGCCGTCGCCGAGTCCGCATTCCGACTCCGAGACTGCAAAAGGATCGCCGCAAGTCCGGACGGAGTGGAGTTAG